>NC_069467.1:2541080-2652413 GCF_026875155.1 Cherax quadricarinatus
AGAAAGTGCAAAGGTTTGCAACGATACTAGTGCCAGAGCTAAATGATAGGTCCTACGAGGAGAGGTTAAGGGAAATCGGCCTGACTATACTTGAGGACAGGAAGAATAGGTGGGACGTGATAACGACATATAAAATACTGAGAGGACTTGACAAGATGGATAGGGAAGGGATGTTTCACAGCAACAAGGGTTCACAATTGTAATTTGAAGACTCAGATGTGTCACAGGGATGTTAGGAAGTATTTTTTCAGTCATAAAGTTCTCAGGAATTGGAGCAGTCTGTAGAGTGATGTAGTGGAGGTTGAATCCATACATAGCTTTACAAAGCGGAATGATAAAGCTCATTGAGAGAGTGGACCTAGTAGCGACTAGTGAAGGGGCAGTACCAGGAGCTATGAATCGACCCCTGCAACCGCACGTAGGTGAGTACACACACACACACACACGCACACGCACACACACACACACACACACACACACACACACACACACACACAACACACACACACACACACAGGAGGGTCAGGGGAGACATGATAACGACATACAAGATACTGCGGGGAATAGACAAGGTGGACAGAGATAGGATGTTCCAGAGAGGGGACACAGGGACAAGGGGTCACAACTGGAAGCTGAAGACTCAGACGAGTCACAGGGACGTTAGGAAGTATTTCTTCAGTCATAGAGTTGTCAGCAAGTGGAATAGCCTAGCAAGTGAAGTAGTGGAGGCAGGAACCATACATAGTTTTAAGAAGAGGTATGACAAAGCTCAGGAAGCAGAGAGAGAGAGGACCCAGTAGCGATCATTGAAAAGGGGGGGCCGGGAGCTGAGTCTCGCCCCCTGCAACCAAAATTGGTGGTAAAAATTGGGTAAATCAGTGATTTTTAAGAACTTTTTCTTAGTATAGAGTTTTCAGGAAATGAAATGTCTGGGGAAATGATGTATGGAGGGAGGATCCATACATGCTTTTAAAAAAGATAGATAAAGCCTGGGCAGGGAATGTGACCGCACCCCACAGTGAAGAGGGGGGGGGCCGGGCTGTGTGAAACCCCCGCACCCAATAGGTGAGTACAAACCAAAATGGTATACTAGTTAATCTGACCACCTGAACTATATTCATTGGTAATAAAAACCATTATTATCAAGAGGAAGACTTATATTATATTTCCATTTCTTCACACCCCTCAAGGAAGGTTCCTTGATGTTGGTGAGGGGCTCTTGATTTAGGGAATTGGATCTGTGCTCCAGTTCCCCGAATTAAGCCTGAATGCCTTCCACATCCCCCCCCCCAGGCGCTGTATAATCCTCTGGGTTTAGCGCTTCACCCTTGATTATAATAATAATAATAATAATCCATTTCTTCACTCACAGTAGCAGAAATAAATAACGTTACTAAACTGTACAAAAACTGGTGAGAAACAAATAGCGTCATTGCATGTACAAGTCCAATTGCACACACAGGTCCAGTTCCTTCCCAGTATTTCTTAAATAAATTTTGAACATTTAAATTTTCTAATACATCTGAACACCGACATGATCACTAATGTTCTCTTCATTTTAACGTTTACTTAATTTACGATTATTCTCAGTTGATTTATTATGTGCAGTTAAAAATACATTGATTACCTGAGTGCATGGGAAGTTATTAAAATATATATAGTTGAAAGGGAGAAATAAACTACTGGTGAATATGTAAGGTTTGGTGAGATTGTCAAGACACATAATATCGAAATAGCTTGACTGCATACAAACCACGGCACGGGTGGGGTTTGATCCCATGGCGAGTGAGTCGCACAGGATTTTATGACTCACTGTACCGTGGTTTGGTGGGAGTGTTAATTACAAGTGAAGGAGTTGTGAGAAAAAGTAAAGTAGTGTTCCTTTTCTAGGTTATGAAAACTAGATCTCTGGAGGATGAGGAAGATCTTCAGTCGATCTCTCAGTGAGAACTTATTGAGGACTCAGTGAGGACTCAGTGAGGACTCAGTGAGGACTCAGTGAGGACTCAGTGAGGACTCAGTGAGGACATGTCTCTTCAGTGATAATACAATATGAATGGATGAATAAATGTTCAAATTAAATATTGTTGATTATTGAACCGCATAGTGATTGTTGATATTAACAACAAAATTTCACGGGGAAAAGAAATAAAGGTCATGGTGAAGATGACCACTTGAGAGAGAGAGAGAGAGAGAGAGAGAGAGAGAGAAGACAGAGAGAGGCGGGGGAGGGAGTTAGTGAATGAGTGATTGGGTGAATGTATGGGCGAATAAGTTGGTGAATGGGTGAGTGAATAATTGAATAAGTGAGTGAATGAGTAGGTGAATGAATGGTTAAAGGAGTGAAAAACTGAGTGAGGGAATAAGTTAGTGAACAAATTTATGATTTTTTTTATATTTTATTTAAAAGACATACATAGAACATAAAAATAAACGACAAATTACATAGTGAAAACAGTGATGAAAAATTCTGCATAGTACATGTACTTTCCAATTAACATATTACATCTGAAAGACACAAATCTGTACAGTAAACAATGACCACTCCAATCCTTGAAGTAATGACATTATGTCTGTAACACTAAATCTAACCAAAAAGACTCCTTGGCAAGTACATCTCATTCCTGATTGTACATCCTGCCACGGAATTGTACACCTTACTTTGTACATCCTCCCCACGGAATGTACACCTTACATTGTACATCCTGCCACGGAATGTACACCTTACATTGTACATCCTGCACGGAATGTACACCTTACATTGTACATCCTGCCACGGAATGTACACCTTACATTGTACATCCTGCCACGGTAATGTACACCTTACATTTACATCCTGCCAGGAATGTACACCTTACATTGTACATCCTGCCACGGAATGTACACCTTACATTGTACATCCGCCACGGAATGTACACCTTACATTGTACATCCTCCCACGGAAGTACACCTTACATTGTACATCCTGCCACGGAATGTACACCTTACATTGTACATCCTGCACGGAATGTACACCTTACATTGTACATCCTGCCACGGAATGTACACCTTACATTCTGAAAAACACTACCCCCCCCCCCCTTCTTGCAATGTCAATCCACCTGAAAACGTAACAATCTTTATATGTAACTGTATATTGTATGAAATTCTTTCATTATTCCATATTGAACAACATGATACGTTCAGTATCACCCAATGTATTGATATAATAAAAAATTCAATTCTACATGATTCATGTACAACGTATATCTACTAAACACCCAAACATATCACCTTCTCCGGGAAGGTATAAATATATACAATGTTGCATACATTTTTACAACACAACCAGTGAAACAAACACAAACCTAATCCTATGTCATTCCATCAATTACCCTATAATATATATCAATTCAATGGTAACCTAAACCTACGGGCTCTATAGAGCTCCCATGAAAAAAAAAAAACAATATGTAATAAGAAAACATGATAAGTCAAGCTTTCTAAAAATATTTCGCCCATATCATTAAAACCACTACTAAGATGTAAGTCTGTTAGCACAAAACATAACAGTGCATGACCTTCACACGTCGATAAATACTGAAGCCTTCCTACCACACGCAATACTTCATGTGTATATATATATTTCGCATTTACACAGTGCATCCATTTTGTCATTTCATTACACACATACCAATAATTTCGTTGCAGATATATAATATTCCATCACATTACGACGTCTGTCGTCCTTTGTCATTAGCATAAATAATAATTAAATTGAAGAACTTGTATCGTTCACAACACACAACCCGCTCATCACACAGTCAAAGGCACTTATGTCATTCTCTTCCACACTAAACCCTTTCACACTGTCCTTATCGGGAAGCCAGCCCGCCTCGACCCCTTACATTGCACGTAAATCCCATAAATCCCTCAACCTAAAACTCCGATAGCCCTCAGTAAAAGCAGTCTCCCAACTCCCAATTTCCGTATTACGACACTTAGTTCTGTAAAATGTCGCAGCTAACACCTTTATCCTCTCATCCACGCCCACCTCCCTCATGGCCCATGATGTATATATAAAACCCGTGACCAAATATGCCACTGCATTCTCCACCATCTTACTCACCCCACCTATATCCAAACTTAAAGCCCGCAACACCTGCAACCCTTCCCCACCCACTAACCTGAACACCTTTCCTAACCAGACCCGCACAACTTCTATACAGTCACAAAAATATACCGCATGCAAAATTGTCCCCATTGCTTCCACACGCTGTACATTCCCCTCCCTCCCTTATCCTCCTATTGAATAGGACAACCCCAGACGGCAAAATCCCATGTAAAAATCTAAACATTACCTCCCGAAACCCGGTTTTTTACACGAATTTTTTTAAAAGACGCGTCCATATTTCGTTCCACTCATACATAGGGTATGCTCCTTCAAAGCAGCCACCACTGACCTACCTTCCACTCCTTCGAGGACCCACAATTTAACACACGACGGATCCCTCACTGTCATTAATAACCTCAACATGGCCTCACAACAAATTAAATCCCTACCCCCCCCCCCCACCACCGTTGCATATCCTTACGTACTCGCACAAGTCCCCCTCCCCCCCCGCCCCCCTCCCTTATATAACTTTGTTTTAGTACAACGCCATCATCCTTTTTCCAGAGGTGAAAGCCCCCAGCCCTCCTCGACTGACCGGAAGTGTTAACACCCGCTCTACTTAACCATTCGCAGCCCGATCCCCATATAAACCTAAAAACCCCATGTTGTAAACGTTTCACCTCACGTCTCATCAGCGGGTACATGACAATGACATCCATATCTTGCTGTACAATAGCACGTTCGTCACTACTACTCTTTGATGCAGCGTTAGTTGTGCCCCCCTCCCAAAACCCCCAAGTCTTTTCAAAACTCCAGCCACTATTCCGCACCGAATTCCCCCTCTTGACCACCCGTGTATTTTTCACAAAAATTATCCCCACATATCATTAGTTTTATCCACCACCTTCCACTCACCCCCTTCCACCTCATCCCCATTTGTACATCCCGTGTCTAGAAACTTAGTCTTCTCAACATTAATTTTCATACCTGAAGCCTCCCCCAAACACATCCACCACCTTACCCACCCTAAGCAAATCCTATTACCTCTCACCAAAACAGTCGTGTCATCCACATAACCTACTATACAAGCCCCCCCTCCCCCCGGTCAGTACCCTCCCCACCTCCCGCAACACACCTCCGAATGGCGCTATAAAATGGATCCTGTATACACGCAAACAATAATTGTGATAGTGGGCAGCCTTGGCGCAGTCCCCGTCGCATCTGTATTTTAACTCCTAGCCTCCCGTTAACCTGCACCCTCATTGCCCAAGATATTATTTCTTCCCCAAAACCTTGCCAACGCATGAACCTCCATAACGCTTCCTTTCTACACTATCATAAGCAGCCTTCCAATCTAACGCCAATACACCTCCATCACCCAACTCCCCCCGTTTCTCTATAAAAATTTTCGAATCATGGGCCCTGCCCTTCATACATCGACCTTCCTGCACCCCATATTGCCCCCTATCAATTACCTTGCCTATTACCCTCTTGATTCTGTTCCCAAATATTCTCGCAAACAACTTATAATCTCCACACATAAGGAAAGGCCCGATAATCCATTACCGTTGACTGCTCCCCTTTCGGTACCACACCACAACGGGCCGTCCGTTTTCTGCTCTCCCATTACCTCAGCCGCCTTAAGTATGTTAAACAGCCTTACTAAAAACCCCTCAGAACCCCCCAATTCTTACTAGAAATCATTTGGGCATCTTCTATACCCGGCGCCTTTCCCCAAGCTCACTCCTGACAACGCCTGCCAAATCTCACACTCCGTAATCGGCCCACCTAATGTCACCCCGACTTGACCATCAAGCTCACACTGCACATACTTCCCCCCATTTCCCTCAATGCCACCTCACGAAGCCCACGCTTTGCGTATATGACTTAAACCAAGCGTCTACATATCCACTCATACCCTCGTCCCTTACCACTGCTGACCCGCTCTATACCCTTCCATCCCTACATGTAGTTAAAAACCCCCTCATCTCCATCATCACTCTCCTCTTTCTCGGCCTCTTAACATGCAAGCCGACGGCCGAAACACCCCATACACTTCTTCCAATCCTCCCATAATTCGCGCACCATCAAAATGCTCATTTGCAATACCCTAATACTCTCCTTTAAACCCTCAAGTCCTGCACTGGATAGCTTGCTCCTCCTCTTGCATAACAGTCCCCGCAGCTGCCCTTCAAGATATCTTTGAAACCCTACTTTAAACCGATTAATTCCCCCCACGACAAATATAATATTCCCCTGATACAATTTTTTAGCCACCGAATCCCCCCAATTTACCAGTTCATCATCCCCCGGCGCTCATCCACCAAAACCGTTCCCACAATTGCGCAAAAGACGATGACATTCCTCACCCTGGAAAAGCTTCACATTTAACTTCCAATAACCTTGACCCCTTCTAGGCAATCCCTCCCATTCTAGGTCCACCATTACTCCTCTGTGATCCGAAAAACCCCCGTCCACCACAAGCACTCTGCTCACTATTACTGTTCGGGGGCACATACAATCGATCCAGTCAGCCGCATATCCACTTCTAACAAAAGTATGTTCTTACAACCCCACCCCCTACAACCTCCATTAACCCCACTCCATTTAATAATCCCCCAAAATCCCCAAACAATACCCTGCCCCTCTAGGGTTTCCCCATCCTTACGCCCTTTTCACAAAAATTCCAATCACCACCAATTACAGCTACACCCGGCAAAGCAAAGCAATAATATACTAGGGCATCCTTTACAAATTTATTCTTAATACGCACATCTCCCTCTGGCCGGGCCATACACACACACCAAACTCATCTGTACCCTACCCCACCACCCATCTACACGAACCACCCTCCCCTCCCCACCCTCACAAGCCTCACTATGAACGGGCTAGTTTCCCTTACCAGGATGGCAACTCCTCCTTTTAACCTTTTCGCATGCTCCACATACACATTATACCCATTCACCTTCAACTCATAACCTGGTCTGCAGTTTTTTTTGTGTTTTCCCGCACGAACACCACGTCAACACTATTACGCACCAAAAATTCACTAAACCATACACACTTTCTCTCTGATCTCAATCCATTAATGTTCAATGTCATGCACTTGAAGCTTACAGAGTGGTTTTCCTTCTTGACCCCCTGGTACTGTCTTTCCACCAATCGTTTCGTGATACCGCGGTCCCTCTCCCCCCCCCTTTAGAAACGCTCTTAACCAACTCCTGCCCCTTAGGGCCGCTGTGTCCTCTCTGCGTAACTTCCGCCCAGGACTTTTTGCCAGTGTGCTGAGCAGGCGTGATCACGTCCTCGGAGTCGGATAGCGCAGCAGCACGCTTCTGTGATGCTCCCTCTGCTTGCATTATGTTGTCTGATACATTGTCCAGATGGACCTCCACCTCCACCGCTTGCATAAAAATATTCTTATCACACTGCGCAGACTGCAGATCCTGTTCCACGCCCTGATCCACAACAGACCCAAGAACTAGGTCTGGACTCCCACCCTTCCCAATACTCTTGTCAGCCAATAACACATTTAAAGCCATGGCTAATGAGTCTTCCACATCGCTATCACTTGCAGTCGGGGTGTTCTCTTCCAACACCTGAGCTGCGTTTAATGAAGGGGTGTCCCCCCCCTCGTCACACCTGCTGACTCCATCTCCTCCGCTCTCTCGACCTCCTCACTCCAGGACCCACCTTGTGTAGGCAGAGTCACATAAGGCAAATCTTGCTCCTCACCCTTCTTTACTGCTGTATGTCGTTGCCGTTGTTCCATGTTGCCACGCCTCCTTCCACACAGAGCCGCTAGGTGATCATATGACCCACACAACCGACAGGTCCGACGTTGCCCAGCGTATGTCACAAACACCTGGGTCCGAAATTCTGGCAGCACTACGTACGACGGAATAGGGTAACGTAACGTCATCTTCACAACAATAACTAAACCAACCAGGCTCACTGAGACAAGTGCAACCATAATAGACCACATATGGACCAATATACTAGCCCCCCTTAAATCAGGGATAATCACAGATAGCACTAAAGACCACTACCCTACCTTCCTCCTGACAAACATTAGAAAACCACCACTTGAATATAACAAAGTCTCATTTAGACTCCATGACGAGGCCTCAGTAAGGAAGTTCACAGCTGACCTAGAGACTGTTGACTGGCCTACAGAATTCTCCAAGGCCAATGGTATTGATGGCTGGACAGACATTTTTCTTAACAAATTACTTAGACTATACAACAAACATTGTCCTATAAAAACAAAACAGATCACAAACAAACGGCTTGGTTGCCCATGGCTAACCAGCACCATTCTGAAATCCATTGACAAGAAACACCAATATGAAAAGCAATATAGACAGGGCTTAATACACAAAGATATTCTTAAACACTATTCATCAGCCCTCACCAAAGTAATAAAGAAAGCCAAACAACTATACTACTCCAGTAGATTCACAGACACTAGAGGAGATATAAAAAAGACCTGGAAAACACTCTCTCAGATTCTAGGGACCCACAAACTGAGAAAAACAAAGAATATTTTCCTAACTAAACCTAATGAAACACCACTACATCCCACTGACACAGCTAACAAGATAAACGACCTTCTTCTCACACATAGTATCTAATCTCGCCAGTAAAATCCCACATACCAATGCCCATGCCGGGGACTACCTAGATGGGAATTTCCCTAATTCGTTCTATCTTGCACCAACTGAGCCCACGGAAGTCACCGAGATTATAAAGTCACTTAAATATAACTCGGGGAATCTGTCTCATGTCCCACCATTACTGTACAAGCGAGCGGCCCATGTCCTTTCGCATGCTATTTCATTACTTTTTAACAAGTCACTAGAGACTAGCACCTTCCCGAAACTACTCAAGATGGCAAGGGTTACACCAATACATAAAGGTGGTGACCCTACAGACTTAAACAACTATAGGCCAATATCTAACTTACCATTGCTATCCAAAATTTTTGAGAAACTCGTGCACAGGAGACTGTATTCATTTATAACGGCTCAAAACATACTCAACCCCTGCCAATTTGGATTCAGGAAAAATAAAAGCACTAATGATGCAATCATAAAAATGCTAGATCTGCTTTACACAGCATTGGAAAATAAGGAATATCCACTAGGAATTTTTATTGACCTAAGAAAAGCTTTTGACACAGTAGACCACGACATCCTACTCCACAAACTTGATCATTACGGTATAAGAGGCCATGCGCTTTCTTATTTCAAATCTTACATTACTAATAGGTATCAGTTATGTCACCATTAAAGACACAGCATCAGCAACACGGGCCACTTGATACTGGAGTCCGCAGGGAAGTGTCCTTGGTCCCTGCTCTTCCTCATATACTCAATGACCTTCCAACGTATCCCAACACCTGAACCCATTCTCTTTGCTGATGACACTACTTATGTCATCTCTCACCCTAATCTTGCCACACTCATCACCATTGTGAATGAGGAGCTGATTAAAAATATCGACTTGGATGACAGCCAATAAACTTATGCTTAACACTGACAAAACCTACTATATTATGTTTGGTAGCAGAGCAGGAGATTCACAAATTAACATTAAGATTGACAACACTCTAATTACCAAAATAATGGGGGCAAATTCCTAGGCTTATACCTTGACAACAACCTGAATTCAGCACCCATATCCAGCATATAACCAAAAAAGTATCCAAAACGGTTGGGATCCTCTCCAAGATACGATTCTACGTGCCGCAAAATGCCCTTCTCACACTATACCACTCACTTATTTATCCATACCTCACCTATGCTATTTGTGCTTGGGGATCAACTGCAGCAACACACCTAAAGCCAATAATAACCCAACAAAAAGCTGCAGTAAGAATAATCACTAAATCCCATCCCTGGCAACACACCCCCCCCACTCTTCATAGACCTAAACTTACTCCCAGTTCAGTACATCCACACTTACTACTGTGCAATCTACATCTACAGGGCCTTAAACTCTATATCAACCTTGACCTAAAACGCTTTCTTGTTAGTGTGACAGAACCCACAGGCATAACACCAGACACAAACATCTCTACGACATTCCCCGTGTCCGACTAAACCTTTACAAAAATTCAATGTATGTCAAAGGCCCTAAAATCTGGAATACCCTACCTGAGAACTCTAGAACTGCAGACACATTCATCACCTTCAAAACTACCATTAGAAACATCTTATCTCCCTGATACACCCCGTCAACTAACTACACGAATACCACCTGGTGGTTCACACTTACACTCACTCACTCATTTGACCATAAACAGAAATATTAATCTCAATCTTAAAATAATGAATCCTGTGATACTCCAATACTGAAACTATGTACTGTGCCATAACAAAAGCATTCACATTGCTAAACTCACAAACTAGTATTTAGTCACTTAGCCATAATACCAACTTACCTCATAATTTGTAATATTTTACAATTAAGAAATAAACTAAGTCTGCCCGAAATGCCTAGCCATGCTAAGCGTTCTAGTGGTACACTCTGTAATCACTGCTTTACTACATGTAAACCACACAATAACCAAATTTCTGTAAACTCAGCATTGTAATCCTTATAGAGAATAAACTTTAAACTTTGAAACTTTGAATACGTTCCTTCGAGTATCTCTGCGTATGGCCCAGTAGTCCACTTCCCAACAGTAGCCATATGTACTGTACCATATTTGCCCATCGCAAGACGGATGTCAGAATCATCCGCCTCGAATGGCACATTTCTAATCTTAACCCATGTGTAATGGCGAGAAACGTCGTGAAGTCGCAAGGTCACAGCGGAGTTAACTGTCAAAGTAACCTCCTGGTACTTGTCTACCACCGCCTCATACACACTTGCCAAATTAAACTTGACAAAGATCCTCGTCGTGCCATTCAGCGCTACTCCACATATCTCCTCGTTAGCAATACCATATGTATCTCGTATGATTGCAGGTAGCAGCAGGTCCATAGAAGTTCCTGTCACAGCCCCACGGATAAGCTCAACACAGACTGTGTTTATGCGTCTCCGGCTGGCCTGCGCCATGCTGTGAAAATATAACTGCCACTAATCAACGCCAGGGGCAGCAGAGCGCACGTCCTCGCTACTCAAAGGTTGAGTGACGAAAATGTGAATTTATGATTATGAGAAACAATGTAAGAATAAATCAAAACAAGCAAAGTTATCATTGGACAACGTAGTTTTAGCACGTTCTGTGAAACGTTTAAAATTTAAACAAAGCTGATGTAATTAAGTTTGAGAGTTTTACATTTTTGTTAGTTGTTATGGTGGTAAGGTAACTAGTGGTGGAAAAAATGACTATTGCAGGAAGGATCACTACTGATGGAAAGATTACTACTGTTGAGAGGATAATAGAGGTGGAAAGATAACTACTGGTGAAATGATAACCACTAGCGGAAATAGTTTCATCTACTGCTAGAATACAAGGTAATGTTGCAAAGGCAAATATTAGTGGAAATGTAAATATTGTTGAATGTCCGCTACTAGTGGAAATGATATCCGTAAATAAAAGGATAAACACAGATGAAAGTGTAACTGTTCTGAGTGTGGCAACTTTAGGTGAAATGTCAATTGCTGAGGGATAAAATCTTTAAAAAAAAACATTCGTTAGTTTTTCGAATAAGAAATATCAATATTAATTCATTAAAATAGGCAAATTTGATTATATACAACAAGCCATAGCAACTGGTGTCTTGTGTACAGGTAAATACACCAATGATGAAAATTGATGCCAATCAGATGAGTCATTCTTCTATTGTGGCACGAATTCCAATGGTTCCTAGTTTTTAAACTATTGTACTACAGCAACAAATTTTCCTGCATGGAAACAAAACCTAATAGGTACCATGCTGACCCTAAGATGCATCACCTATTAAATTTTGAAGCCGTTCAAATGAAGAAAACCGTAACATATTTAACATGATTGAGTGGAAATACTAACTGTACATTGTTTAACACATAAAACTGTCAAGCCTGAATCTGTACATTTTAACTTCCTTCTTCGCTTTTGTCGATTTTTTTTTTTGTATTTTTTTTAGAAGAGTAGAAGCTGTCACTGAGGATTTCACAAGTTGTCCATGCTGTTCCAGGAGAATGGGAATTTGTACAATAACTTTAGACATAAGGTACACGGACGTACTAATTATCCAAGATTCTGGTACATGTTTCCCAACACATGTTTCAATAAAATGAAGGCAATTGGACGAAGCATTCTCGAGATATGAGCAAATTAAGTAGAAGGCTTGAGGAAACAAAATAAGAAAAAAACATATGGAAGAAGGTTTATCACCGGTGGAATGAAAACTACTGATGGGAGAATAATTACTGGTAAAAGATAAATACAATAAATACAGCGTGAAAAATATTGTTGTAAAAGTACTCTACTGATGGAGTAGCGAAGGTGAAGAGGGAAAGTACCAGTTAAGAGAGTAACTACTGGAAAAAGGGGACACACTTCAGTTAGGTCAAATATAGTTGGAATGGTAATAAGATAACTAATTATAGAAGAGTAAAAACTGTATGAGAAACTTCCTGTCTCAGCGATGGACAAAATAATCGTAACTGTAACATTTAATTTCTTAAATAACTACTTTTTAATTTTTTTTCAATATATCTTGCAAAAGATATAGATACAGAATGAGAATAAAACTACACTTATGATCAATAAAGGTATCATGTATTTTGTAAATAAAAGATGAGAGCATAAATGACCTCGACCCGATGAACTTGTCGACACCAGCGGTCGACCTCACTGTTATGATGTGATACTTCCTAATAAATGAGAGAAATAATAGTACACAATATGATATTTACTCCATTAAAAGTTTAAGAATCTGATACATCAAACTGAAAAAAAAATGAAACTTTAAAAATGTTTTAAAGCTACACTTCTTCAATTTATATGAAATTCCCTTTAAGCTGAATTTACAATGTTATTTTTTTACACCGTTATTTTTACTGTCAAAAAATATGTGTGTCTTTCATTAACACTGATCCATTGATTTCATAGATATAAACAGAGGATAAACAGCCCATTAATACATTCACACACGTTCATACGAACTCATCTATTCACGTATTAAATACACAAACACAGATACATATTTAAAAGGATTCATACACATGTATAGGAACATACATATATATATATATATATAATATATATATATATATATATATATATATATAATATATAATATATATATATTATATATATATATATATATATATATATATATATGCAATAAGATCACAATAAACAGGTGATTTCAGAATATGCAAAACAACGACTGTGAAAGAATAGAGAAATTCCAAGCGCTTTCGTGACTACTCACATTATCAAGGAACAAAATGTTCCTTGATAATGTGAGTAGTCACGAAAGCGCTTGGAATTTCTCTATTCTTTCACAGTGGTTGTTTTGCACATACATATATGTACATCGGTGCATGCACGCACACATTCATTTGTATATGTATATGCACAAAAGTGTTTCCCTACATACATATACTCATGTATACATACACCAAAATATGCATATATTCATTCACACACTCATACATACATTCATATACGCATATATACTTGCAAAAAAGTGTTTAATTCGTACAAACCAATATATGGAGACACTATATGCAGTTGTATATATATACATGCACATATGTAAGTGAATATACATTTTTTGCTGGCACTTGGGAAGAGGCAGCTGAGCCAAGAATATATGGCGCTATATATATATTTTATTGTTATTTTATTTAATCGAATGTATTGCTTTTTTTTTTTAATTTTATTTACAATTACTTCATGTTTTACACCTTTACCTTAGTTCACCACAAAAACATCACTTGATGTTTACCATAAACATTCGCCAGTTAACATTACACCATTAACTTCAATCTGCTGTTCACTTTACTCCTTTGTTGTAATTCATTTTAAACACTTTAGACCACGTCTAGTTCACCTTATATTTTCCATTGTACACATCTTTCATCTTTACGTAAAATTCACTCTGTACTTCACTTCAGGATGACCGTCCTCCGTCATCTTTCGAATTTTTTTTAGACTTACCTTGACTCATGAAATCGTAATAATACGATAACAAACAAACCACAGAACGGGCTGGGCTCAAACTCACGGCAACTGAGTTGTAAAACTGCAGGCCAGATGGTCCGGTGGCTTATGTTCTGGCCTTGAATTGTATGTCTCATTTGCCATGAGTTCGAACCCCACCCGTATAGTGGTTATAAATGCATGCATATGTGCATTTATAACCACCTGTTGTTGTTGTTGCTAGTCATATCACGCTTTTAACTGATTATCCTTAAGTCTTAACCTCTAGTACATTAACATTTATCCAAGTTGATTACACACTGATTTCTTCACCTTACACCTTCTGTTGTCACCTTTCAAAGTTCTCCTGTTGCTTAGTTTACACCTATTCAGCTTACTCTTTCTGTTATACATATTTCGCCCTCATATATTGCTACTATTTTTCACACTTTGATCTATTGTTCACCGTACATGTTACTCACTATAGTGAGGCGATGGGCCACTTGATCTATAATGTCTGCAAAATTCTGGCAAGATAGATTTCAGTACATGATGCCGTTTTTCTCACCTTACCCAACAGGGAAATAGTAGATATCGTTTTGTGTGAGGGTAAAAAATAAAAAACATACCACAGGCAGGGATAGAACCCGCGATCAGAGAGTCATAAAACTCCAGACCGACGACCTAGCCACTGGACCAGCTGGGTACCACAAGTTACGATCAACTTGGTGTATTTATACACCAAAGAAAGTTTTGAGTGAGGGGTAGCAATGACTGAAACATTACGTCTGAACAATGAAATAAATAATAATTTTTAGCATTAAAATATTTTATACCTTTACATTTCTTACGAATATCATTTTATAAAACATTTCTCGTTCATAATCTCCAAAGTGAATGTTGCAATAATGCTTTAAAAGGGAGATGTTGTCTAAGGTAAATTTAAGGTCATTGATTGAGTTATTTTAATGCTTTAAAAGGGAGATGTTGTATAAGGTAAATTTAAGGTCATTGATTGAGTTATTTCTCTTCCCAGATATTCTTAACAGGTAAAAATGTAGGAAAATGTTGATCCATCTTCTCTATGAAACATTATAGGGAACTGAAAGACAGAAGAACTTGAAACTATGATGATAATGTTATGATACATCAGTACTGCATGAAGCGGAGAATTTTAAAAAACAACTGAAATAAATATGAAGAGAGAAATACAGAGAACACAAGACAGTACCTGGTGAATCCCACTATTATGTTAAATCACAATGATACCTGTGTAGTATCAATTATTTTCTGCTGCAACAGGACAAACTTACTGGCCACCACATGACGCGGAAGACCATGTGCTCTGTAACATTCGTTAACCAGGAAGATTCTTAGCTGGACAGTGAGGCTGCCAACTCTTGTTGTGACGATCATAAGGTGACTCTTCGATTTTCTCTCATTAAAAAATCTTGCGGTTCCTTCCCTCTGGAAAGATATTTGTATCTTACGAGATAAAGTTTGCAGAAATTTGAACTGAAGAATTGTTAAGAAAATTTCAGTCTTAATTTTTTTTTTAAATTACTACTACTTCTGCTCTAAGTTCATCCTTCAAGTGATAGAAAAATTAAACCTGTTAATAATGGTAAGAAATAGTAAAAAAATCAGATAGATTGTTCATAAATAAATACACTAAAATACAACTTTGGAAAAATTATTGTTGACAATATTGACCCTGAGTCTTCCACAAGTCACACTTGTGTGTACTCACCTATTTGTACTCACCTATTTGTGGTTGAAGGGGTCGAGTCCCAGCTCCTGACCCCGCCTCTTCACTGGTTGCTACTGGGTCCTCTCTCTTCCTGCTCCATGAGCTTTATGAAACCTCGTCTTAAAACTATGTACGGTTCCCGCCTCCACTACGTCACTTTCAAGGCTATTCCACTGCCAGACAACTCTATGACTGAAGAAATACTTCCTAACATCCCTTTGACTCGTCTGAGTCTTCAACTTCCAGTTGTGACCTGTTGTTTCTGTCCCCTCCCTGGAACATCCTGTGTTTGTATGTGTGTGTGTGTGTGTGTGTGTGTGTGTGTGTGTGTGTGTGTGTGTGTGTGTGTGTGGTGTGTGTGTGTTTGAGTGTGTGCTTGTGTTTGTGTGTGTGTGTGTGTGTGTGTATGTGTGTACTCACCTAGTTGAGGTTGCGGGGGTCGAGTCCGAGCTCCTGGCCCCGAGTGTGTGTGTGTGTGTGTGTGTGTGTGTATGTGTGTGTGTGTGTGTGTGTGTGTGTGTGAGCGTGTGTGTGTGTGTGTGTGTGTGTGTGTGTGTGTGTGTGTGTGTGTGTGTGTGTGTGTGTGTGTGTGTGTGTGTGTGTGTGTGTACTCACCTAACTGTGGTTGCAGGGATCGAGACTCAGCTCATGGCTCTTCCTCTTCACTGACCGCTACTAGGTCATCTCTCCCCCTGCTCCATGAGCTTTATCATTCCTTGTCTTAAAACTATGTA
Organism: Cherax quadricarinatus; assembly: GCF_026875155.1. Taxonomy (NCBI): domain Eukaryota; kingdom Metazoa; phylum Arthropoda; class Malacostraca; order Decapoda; family Parastacidae; genus Cherax; species Cherax quadricarinatus. The sequence goes on from NC_069467.1 coordinate 2,557,745, forward strand.
TAGTTCCTGCCTCCACTACATCGCTTGTCAGACTATTCCACTTTCTAACTACTCTATGACTGAAGAAATACTTCCTATCATCCCTTTGACTCATCTGAGTCTTCAGCTTCCAATTGTGACCCCTAGTTTCTGTGTCCCATCTCTGGAACATCCTGTCTCTGTCCACCTTGTCAATTCCACGCAGTATTTTGTATGTCGTTATCATGTCTCCCCTGACCCTCCTGTCCTCCAGTGTTGTCAGACCGATTTCCCTTAACCTTTCTTCATAGGACATTCCCCTTAGCTCTGGAACTAGCCTTGTTGCAAACATTTGCACTTTCTCTAATTTCTTGACGTGTTTGACCAGGTGTGGGTTCCAAACTGGTGCTGCGTACTCCAGTATGGGCCTGACGTACACAGTGTATAAAGTCTTGAACGATTCCTTACTCAGGTACCGGAACGCTGTACAAGAATGGTATGCAATACCGACAAGATGAAATTGAGACACATGTGCAACATCTGGGTATCTTTATTGTAGACGTTTCGCCATCCAGTGGCTTTTTCAATACAAATTCCAGGACATAAGTTGAAGACAGGAGAACTATGTACAGAAGATGAGGTAATCAGTCCCTCAACCTAGCAGTAGGTGCGAAGAGCACCATAGTCGTGGAGATTCTGAAGCAGAAGCAAGGCGCCTAACGCTTATATAGTAACGTCAGGTGGAAATGGGACGGGTAGCAGACGAGGGCATAGTCACTGGTAGGTGGGATTCCCCAGTGGAAGTAGGTCCTACCCAAAGAGATGGGTTAGTTGTAGTAGTAGTTGTCGTAGTCGTGAAGATTATGTGTATGTCCTCAGAATCAAGATTCCATGATGTTACAGTGTCTGACAGGTTGTACAAGAATGGTATACAATACCGACAAGATGAAATTGAGACGCATGTGCAACATCTGGGTATCTTTATTGTAGACGTTTCGCCATCCAGTGGCTTTTTCAATACAAATTCCAGGACATAACTTGAAGACAGGAGAACTATGTACAGAAGATGAGGTAATCAGTCCCTCAACCTAGCAGTAGGTGCGAAGAGCACCATAGTCGTGGAGATTCTGAAGCAGAAGCAAGGCGCCTAACGCTTGTATAGTAACGTCAGGTGGAAATAGGACGGGTAGCAGACGAGTGCATTGTCACTGGTAGGCGCCGGGATTCCCCAGTGGAATCTTGATTCTGAGGACATATACATAATCTTCACGACTACGACATCTACTACTACAACTAACCCATCTCTTTGGGTAGGACCTACTTCCTCTGGGGAATCCCACCTACCAGTGACTATGCCCTCGTCTGCTACCCGTCCCATTTCCACCTGACGTTACTATATAAGCGTTAGGCGCCTTGCTTCTGCTTCAGAATCTCCACGACTATGGTGCTCTTCGCACCTACTGCTAGGTTGAGGGACTGATTACCTCATCTTCTGTACATAGTTCTCCTGTCTTCAAGTTATGTCCTGGAATTTGTATTGAAAAAGCCACTGGATGGCGAAACGTCTACAATAAAGATACCCAGATGTTGCACATGTGTCTCAATTTCACTGGAACGCTATTCTCACGTTTGCCAAGCGCCCATAAGCCGCAGCAGTTATCTGGTTAATGTGTGCTTCTGGTGATGTACTCGGTATTATACTCACTCCTAGGTCTTTCTCCTTGAGTGAGGTTTGCAGCCTTTGGCCACCTAGCCTATACTCTGTCTGCGGTCTTCTTTGCCCTCTTCCGATCTTCATGACTTTGCATTGGCGGGGTTAAATTATTGGAGCCAGTTTCTGGACCACACATAGAGCCTGTCCAGATCTCTTTGTAGACCTGTCTGATCCGCGCTTGATTTAATTCTCCTCATTAACTTCACATCATCTGCAAACAGGGATACTTCTGAGTTTATCCTTTCCGTCATGTCGTTTACATATACCAAGAATAGCACTGGTCCCAGGACTGACCTCTGTTGGACCCCGCTTGTCACTGGCACCCACTGTGTTACCTCATCACGGACCATGACTCGCTGTTGCCTCCCTGTTAGGTATTCTCTGATCCATTGCAGTGCCCTTCTTGTTATACATGCTTGTTCCTCTAGCTTCTGTACTAATCTCTTGGGAGGAACTGTGTCGAAGGCCTTCTTGCAGTCCAAGAAAATGCAATCGACTCACCCCTCCCTCTCATTTCTTACTTCAGTTACCTTGTCATAAAACTCTAGTAGGTTTGTGACACAGGATTTGCCTTCCATGAATCCGTGCTGGCTGTCGTTTATAATCTTGTTCCGCTCCAGGTGCTCCTCCACTCTCCTCCTGATAATCTTTTACAAGACTTTGCATACTATACATGTCAGTGACACTGGTCTATAATTTAGTGCTTCATTTCTGTCTCCCTTCTTAAAGATGGGGACTACATTTGCCTTCGTCCATACTTCAGGTAGTTGTCCAGTTTCAAGAGAAGTGTTTTAGATTTTGGTGAGTGGCACGCAGTGTCCCTGCTCCCTCTGTAAGGACCCACGGAGAGATGTCCGGTCCCACAGCCTTTGAGGTATCAAGGTCACTTAGGAGCTTCTCCACCTCCTCCTCAGTTGTGTGTAATTCATCCAACACTTGTTGGTATATCCCTTGTTGCTGTACACCACTGTTTTGTCTTCCCGTTGTCCCTTTGGCCTCCACTCTAAATACTTCCTGAAATCTCATGCTGAGCTCCTCACATACCTCCTGGTCGTTTCTTGTGAGCTCCCCACCTTCTTTCCTCAGCCTGATTACCTGGTCCTTGACTGTTGTCTTCCTCCTGATGTGGCTGTAGAGTAGTTTCGGGTCAGACTTGACTTTCAATGCTATGTCATTTTCATACTGCCGCTGCACCTCCCTCATTATCTGTGCATTCTCGTTTCTGGCTCATCGACTAATCTCTTTATTCTCCTGAGTCCTTTACCTTCTGTACTTTTTCCATTCTCTAGAGCACTTTATTTTTGCCTCCCTGCACCTTCGGGTAAATCAAGGGCTCGTTTTGTCCTTCCCATTATTTCTGTTACCCTTGGGAACAAACCTTTCCTCTGCCTCCTTGCATTTTGTTGTTACAAAGTCCATCATTTCGTTTACTGATTTTCCTACCAACTCCTGTTCACACTGATCCTCCTGTAGGAAGTCCTCACTCCTGTGTAGTCCCCCCTTTTATAGTTTAGCTTTTCCCTTTCTACTCCTGTTGCCCTCTCCACTTTTAGCTCCGTGATGTATTCGAAGCTCATAACTACATGGTCACTTGCTCCAAGGGGCCTTTCATATGTGATGAGCTCAATGTCTAAGCTGCTCAGGGTGAACACGAGGTCCAGTCTTGCTGGTTCATCCTCCCCTCTCTCTGGTATTATCCCTAAGATGTTGGTGCATGAGATTTGCCAGCACCACATCCATCATCTTGGCTCTCCATGTTTCGGGACCCGCACGTGGCTCCAGGTTTTCCCAATCAATCTACCTGTGATTGAAGTCGCCCATGACCAGTAACTTCACTCTACTTGAGTGGGCCCTTCTTACCCCTCAGCTAGAGTGTCCACCATTGCTCTGGTGCACTCATCATATTCCTCTCTTGGCCTCCTACAGTTCTGTGGTGGGTTATACATGATTGCAATGACCACCTTTTGTTCCCATGACTGAACTGTACCTACTATGTAATCCCTTCCTCCAATCTCGTCCATACCTTCCATTTCTTGGTAACCCCACATGTTTTTTTATTAGTAGTGCAACCCCTCCTCTCCACTGCTCCTCTATCCCTTCCTTAGGATCTGATATCCAGGTGGGAAGATGCATCTGTTATTATCGCCAGTGAGTTTTGTTTCTGTAACCCTTACGATGTCTGGGGACAACTCCTTGATTCTTTCATGCCACTCCTCACATTCATTCGTTGTTCCCTCCTCGTTCATGTACCAAACCTTCAACTTCTTTTTCAGTAACTGTGGTCTGGGGAGGGATGGTGGGTTAGGGGGAAGCAGAGACCTATAGGGGGTTGATGTGGGGTGGGGTCTGTGTGTGGGGTGTGGGGCAGAGGGCCTATGGGGGTTTCAGTGGGTGGTTGGGTGGTGGGGAGGGATGGGGGAAGAGGGCCTATGGGGGGTTACATGGGGGGGGGTTGTGGTTGGGGGATGGGGATAGGGGTACAGTGTGTGAGTTGCTGTGGGTTACTGTGAGGGTGGGGTTTGTGGTGAGGGTGATGGGGAAGAGGGTACATTGTTTGGGTTACTGTGGGTTTCTGTAGGGGTGGGGTTTGAAGGGGGGTGTATGGGTTTACTGAGCATTACTGTGGGGGTGGGTTTATGCAGAGGGGGATGTTTGGGTTACTGTGGGTTTCTGCAGGGTGGGGTTTGTGCTGAGGGGGATGGGGCAGAGGGTGCAGTGAGTGGGTTTTGGGTTAGGTCGTTTGATTGCTTTGGGATTGCCATGGTTGTGTTCCTTCTGTGGGTGATACTGGAGGGGGTTGTGTTTGTTCTTCCACGTGGGTCTGATTTCTCCTGCTTTCTACTTTCCTTGCCTCCCATTCGTCCTTGCGACATTGCACCCTCTCTTTCAGTGTCATCCTTTCTTCTTGTGTTCTGTCTTGGTCAAGGTACACACTCCGGAACACCCAATTGTCCATTAGGCGTGCTTTCTCCTGCAGGATCCGGTTTCGAGCTGACTCTGCCTTGAAAATCACTTTGATTGGATACTTTTTTACCCTCACAAACCACCCAGTTCCCCGAAAATTTGTCAGCTGAGCCATGTCGTCTTCTCCTATTGCTTTCATGATGCTTTCAATCGCTTTTTTCTCCTACTGTTTCCTTGCCTTGTAAGTTTCCCCATGTACTTCTTGGAGCCCATAGACAAAAATGGCCCTCTCCCTTTCATCCCCCCACTGTGCTTCCCTGAGCATCCTCTGATTCAAATTAGTTCTTGCCATTGATGCATTGCTACTTACTGTCTCTTCCCTATCCGGTGTCCCTCTGCTTATCTGTTCCTGGACATGGCAGTTGTCTGTTAGAGCCTCTGTGTATAGCTTAGCTCCTTCATTGACTTTAGTCCCCTCATAAGTTCTTGCTGTTCTCCCTGCCTTTTCCCAGGCCCCCCCTTGGGTCCGATGGGGTCATCGCATACAGTATATCTCCTTTGTCCCCTACTGTTCTGTCATCGGTGACTGATGTAGTAGCTTTTGGTGTCATGGCTGTACTGTCCTTTGGTTCTTTAGGCTGTTTCAGACTCTTTAGTTCTTCTACTAAGCTCTGTATCTTAGCTTCAGCTGCTGTGATTTGTAACTCCCATTTCCTGCTCTCCTCTGCTATTTTCTCTTCTATTTTCTTGCTGATGTCTTCCAGCCTCCTCCCCCACTCCTCCTCTCTTTGCATGAGCTCTGCCTCCCAGTCCTCTCTCCCAGGTCCACCACTCTCTTCATCCACCATTCCTCTGGCTCTCCATCCAGGTTTTTGGTGTCCAATGGTTTTTTTTCACAGAAGGAAGAGCATATGCCAAGGGTGCTGTGGAGGGGGGTCTTTGTTGTGCGGAGAAGGGAGGAGGAGACAGGAAAGGAAAAAGGATAGTGAGATGGAGGGGTGACAGCAGCAGAGGGAAGAGAGATGGAGGGAAGACAAGGGGAACAGGGGGAAAGAGCAATAGGGGGGGAGGGGAGTAGAAGGAGTAGGGAGGATGAGAGGAAGTTGAGGAGAGAAAGTGGGATAAGAGAGATGGAGAGTGTGGTTGAGTGTGAGTTAGAGAGAGAGGGGGAAGGAGAGTCAGAGTGTGTGAAGATATGAGTTGGGGAGATCAGCCTTTAGTGTGCTTGCAGGCCTCGGAGGCGAAGGGGAGAGGAGGAGGAAAGGAAGAGGAGGTGAGTGGGGAGATGGAAGAGTTATAAGAGAGGACGAACAGAGACAGAGAGGTGTTGAGTGTGAGTAGAAGGTAGAAAAGAGAAGAGGAAGGGAATAGGTGGTTGAGTGGAGTTAGAGAGGATGAGGGGAGTTAGAGTTTGGAGTGTGTTGGGTATGTTCTTGAGGCTAGTAGGCAAGGGAGAGGAATGGGGTAGGTGGGGGAAGATGGAGGAGTATAGAGGAGGAGGAGCAGGAGGAAGGGAGGAAAGAGGAGGGAGGGAGGGAAAGAGAGGGTAGGGAGGTAGGTAGAATGAAGGGAGGGGAGGTGGGGGGAAGATGGAGGAGGAATAGGAGGAGGAGAGGGGGGGGAAGGGAGGGAGGGGATGGAGGGTAGGGAGGCAGGTAGGGAGAAGGGAGGGAGGTGGGGAAGATGGAGGTATAGGAGCAAGATGAGCAGGAGAAGGAAGGGAGGGAAAGAGAGAGGGAGCCAGGGAAAGAGAATGGTAGGGGAGGTAGGTAGGGAGGAAGGGAGGGGAGGAGGGGGAAGATGGAGGAAGTATAGGAGGAGGAGGAGGAGGAGCAGGTGGAGGAGGAGGAGGAGGAGGAGGAGGAGGAGGAGCAGGAGGAGGAGGGGAGGGAAAGAGAGAGGGAGGGAGGGAAAGAGAGAGGTAGCGGAGGTACAACGAGAGTGTGGACTGTGGGTATGTGTGGATATGAGTGGGTTTGTGACACATGTCCGTTATGGTACGGTGTGTGTGTGCGTGTGTGCGTTACTATCCTGCCACCCGTGTCAAGCGAGGGTGTGTGTGTGTGTGTGTACTCACCTAGTTGTACTCGCCTAGTTGAGATTGCACGGGTCGAGTCCTAGCTCCTGGCCCCGCCTCTTCACTGGTCGCTACTAGGTCACTCTCCCTGAACCGTGAGCTTTATCATACCTCTGCTTAAAGCTATGCATGAATCCTGCCTCTACTACATCGTTTCCCAAACTATTCATCTGTGTCTTCAACTTCCAGCTGTGTCCCCTTGTTGCTGTGTCCCATCTCTGGAACATCCTGTGTGTGTGTGTGTGTGTGTGTGTACTCACCTATTTGTACTCACCTAGTTGTGGTTGCAGGGGTCGAGTCATGGCTCCTGGCCCCGCCTCTTCGCTGATTGCTACTAGGTCCTCTTTCTCCCTGCCCCATGAGCTTTATCATACCTCGCCTTAAAACTATGTATGGTTCCCGCCTCCACTACGTCACTTCTAGGCTATTCCACGGCCTGACTACTCTATGACTGAAGAAATACTTCCTAAAATCCCTTTGATTCATCTGAGTCTTCAACTTCCAATTGTGACCCCTGTTTCTGTGTCCCTTCTCTGGAACATCCCGTCTTTGTCCACCTTGTCTATTCCGCGCAGTATTTTATATGTCGTTATCATGTCTCCCCTGACCCTCCTGTCCTCCAGTGTCGTCAGGCAGATTTCCCTCAACCTTTCTTCGTAGGACAATTCCCATAGCTCTGGGACTAGTCTTGTTGCAAACCTTTCCACTTTCTCTAATTTCTTGACGTGCTTGACTAGGTGTGGATTCCAAACTGGTGCTGCATACTCCAGTATGGGCCTGACGTAAATGGTATACAGAGTCTTGAACGAATCCTTACTGAGGTATCGGAATGCTATCCGTAGGTTTGCCAGGCGCCCGTATGCTGCAGCAGTTATCTGATTGATGTGCGCCTCAGGAGATATGCTCGGTGTTATACCCCAGATCTTTTTCCTTGAGTGAGGTTTGCAGTCTTTGGCCATCTAAACTATATTGTGTCTGTGGTCTTCTTTGCCCTTCCCCAATCTTCATGACTTTGCATTTGGCAGGGTTAAACTCAAGGAGCTAGTTGCTGAACCAGGCTTGTAGCCTGTCCAGGTCTCTTTGTAGTCCTGCCTGATCCTCATCCGATTTGATTCTTCTCAATAACTTCACATTATATGCAGACAAGGACACTTCTGAGTCTATCCCTTCCGTTATGTCGTTCACATATACCAAGAACAGCACAGGTCCTAGGGCTGACCCCTGTGGAACCCCGCTTGTCACAGGCGCCCACTCTGACACCTCGTCATGTACCATGACTCATTGTTGCCTCCCTGTCAGGTATTCTCTGATCCATTGCAGTGCCTTTGCTGTTATGTGTGCCTGATCCTCTAGCTTATGCAGTAACCTCTTGTGAGGAACTGTGTCAAAGGCCTTCTTTCAATCCAAAAAAATGCAGTCGATCCACCCCTCTCTCTCTTGTCTTACTTCTGTCACCTTGTCATAAAACTCTAGTAGGTTTGTGACACAGGATTTTCCTTCCCTGAAACCATGCTGGTTGTCAATTATACACTTGTTTCTTTCCAGGTGCTCCACCACTCTCCTCCTGATGATCTTCTGCATGACCTTGCATACTATACACGTTAGTGATACAGGTCTGTAGTTTACTGCCTCATGTCTGTCTCCCTTTTAAAAAATTGGGACTACGTTTGCTATCTTCCATATCTCAGGGAGTTGCCCAGTTTCAAATGATGTGTTGAAGATCTTTGTTAATGGCACACACAGTACCTCTGCTCCCTCTTTAAGGACCCAATGAGAGATGTTGTCTTTTCCCACCGCCTTTGACGTGTGAAGTTCGCATAGCAGCTTCTTCACCTCCTCCTTGGTTATATGTACCTCATCCAGCACTTGATGGTGTACCCCCCTGTTCTGATTTCCTGGAGTCCTACTGGTTTCACTGTAAATACTTCTTTAAATCTCGTGTTGAGCTCCTGGCATACCTCTCGGTCATTTCTTGTGAACTCCCCATCACCCTTCCTCAATCTGATTACCTGGTCCTTGACTGTTGTTTTCCTCCTGATGTGGCTGTACAACAGCTTTGGGTCAGTCTTGACTTTCGATGCTATGTCATTTTCATATTGTCGCTGAGCCTCCCTTCTTATCTGTGCATATTTGTTTCTGGCTCTTCGGTAAATCTCTTTATTTTCCTGAGTTCTCTGTCTTCTGTACCTTTTCCATTCTTTAGTACACCTGGTTTTTGCCTCCCTACACCTTTGGGTGAACCAAGAACTCGTTCTGTTCTTCCCATTATTTCTGTTTCCCTTGGAAACAAACCTCTCCTCTGCCTCCTTGCATTTTGTTGCCACATAGTCCATCATTTCTTGTACTGGTTTTCCTGTCAGTTCCCTCTCCCACCGAATGTCTTGAAGGAAGTTCCTCATGACTGAGTAGTTCCCCCTTTCGTAGTTTGGTTTTTCCCAACCTATTCCTGCTACTCTCTCCACTTGGAGCTTAACTATATAGTCGAATCACAGAACCACATGATCACTAGCTCCCAGGGGCCTTTCATACATGATATCCTCGATGTCCAAACTACCCAAGGTGAATACAAGGTCCAGTCTTGCTGGTTTATCCTCTCCTCTCTCTCTGGTAATGTCTCTAACATGTTTATGCATGAGGTTTTCCAGTACCACATCAATCATCCTGGCTCTCCATGTTTCGGGACCCCCATGGGGCTCCAGGTTTTCCCAGTCAATCTCCTTGTGATTGAAATCACCCATAACTAGTAACTTTGCTCCCCCCATGTGTGCTCTCCTGGCCACCTCGGCTAGTGTGTCGGCTGTTGCTCTCATCATATTCTTCTCTTGGCCTCCTGCAGTTCTGTGGTGGGTTGTACATTACTGCAATTATCACCTTATGTCCCTCAGACTGGATTGTTCCTACTAAGTAGTACCTTTTGCCCGTGTCATCCATTCCTTCTATTTTCTCAAAACCCCACTGGTTTTTAATGAGCAGTGCAATTCCTTCTCCCTGTCTCCTCCGTCTGTCTTTCCTGAGGATTTTATATCCGGATGGAAAGATTGAATCTGTCATTATTCTGGTGAGTTTTGTTTCTGTGAGTGCTATTATGTCTGGGGATGTCTCCTTGATTCTTTCATGCCATTCCTCATACTTATTTGTTATTCCATCTGCATTTGTATACCACACCTTCAACTTCTTTTCTAAGACTGTGGTCTGGGAGGTATATTGGGGTTGGGAAAGTTGGAGATCTGATAAGGAACTATGAGTGGTTGCTGTGGGGGTGGAGTTTGTAATGCAGTGGGTGGGGGCATTGGATGTGGCATGGGTGTTTTGGTTTAGAGTGTTTGGTTGCACTGGGGTTGACCTGGTTGGGAGGCTTCTATAGGAAGTTGTGAGAGAGGCTGTATTTGATCTTCTTCCTGGGTCTGGGATCTCCTGTCTGTCTTCTTCATCCCCTCTCTTTCCTCCTTTCGCCTTTGTACCATCTCTCTCAGTTTCTGCCTTTCTTCTTGTGTTCTGTCGCGGTTGAGATACACCTTCCTGTATGCCGGCATGTCCCTTAATCATGCTTTCTCCTGCAGGATCCTGTTCCGAGTTGATTCTGCCTTGAAGGTCACTTTCACTGGCCGGGTTCTCTTTTTACAAACCCCCCTATTCTCCTAAAATTTTCCAGCTGGGTCATGTCGTCTTCTCCTATTGCTTTCATGATGCTTTCAATTGCTTTTTTCCCCTTGTTTTATTGCTTCATATGTTTCCCCTTCAACTTCCTTGAGCCCATACACAAAGACTGACCTCATCCTTTCATTCTCCCACTGCATATCCTTGTGTATCCCTCATTCAATTTAATTTCCTCCATTGCAGCTTTCCTTTCTTCAGTTTCACTAGCTAATGTACTTGGGCTCAGTGGCCTATCATTTTCCCTTCTCGGCTTTCCCTGGGCTCTGCTGTGGTCTGTTAGGGCCTCCACATATAGCTTAGCTCTTTCATTTACTACAGTCTCCTCTGATAGAGCTTCTACATGGAGTTGTGCTCCTTCTTTCCCTACAGTCCCCTTATTTGTGCCTGAGGTAGCAGTCTCTGATGTCAATCCCAAAATGTTCTTTAGTTCTTTAGGCTGTTTCAGATTTTTCAGTTCCTCTTCTAAACTCTGTATCCTAGCCTCTGCTGCTTTGACTTGCACCTCCCACTTCCTGCTTTCCATATCTATCCTCTCTTCCATTCTCATGCTAAGTTCTTCTAGTTTCTTTTCCCATTCATGTTCCCTTTTCATGAGCTCTGCTGCCCAATCTTCCTTTGCAGCATCCTCCTCCTGTCCCTTGGTTTTTTCTTCCTGCTCTCTGGCAACCCATTTTTGTTTTATCCTGATTGTCTCAGAGTGGGAAACCTATATAATTCTGTGTGTTAGGTTAGGAGTGTGTATGTCAGAGTGTGGGGGGGGGGAAAGTAGAGGAGGAACTGTGGCTATGTGCGAGAGGAGTGGGGAGGGGGATTTAGGGGGAATCAGGGGATGGGGGAGTGGGAAGGAGGTGAGAGGCAAGTGGGTGGAGGGGGAAAGGGAGAGGGAGAAGGAGGGAGAGGGGGAGGGAGAGGTGGCAGGGAGGGTGAAATAGGGAGGGGTAGGATCAGGGGAAGGAGTGAGATGTCGGTGGGGAGGAGGGAGTGTATGTGTGAGTCTGGATATGGTGTGTGTGTGTGTGTGTGTGTGTGTGTGTGTGTGTGTGTGTGTGTGTGTGTGTGTGTGTGTGTGTGTATGTGTGTGTGTGTATGTGTGTGTGTGTGTGTGTGTGTGTGTGTAGAATTATGTGTGGGTTTATTACGCGTCTGAAAAGCAGGTGACTTGTGCATTGGAGTGTAATGTGGAGTCTCAGTGGTCGCTTGTGACCACAACCTCTTGTGACCTGACCCCCACCCTCCTGGGACTTGACCTGCACCTACTTACAATGTTGTCTATGCTTGTCCTGCCACCTAGCTTATAGTAAGTTACTCGCCTTATTCAATGGCTTATCAATTGCTATTCCTTATTGAATACTTGAGTGCCTATTCTTTATCGTGCTATGAGAGGCCATTCACAATCAGCTTGGCGGTTAACTGGAACATTTAACCCCACACCCAAACAACCACTCATAGGTGAATACATTACTTGCAATGCAGCTGTAGCAGCCTGTAGATTGTCCAGCTCGATGTGACGTCCTGGCATAGATCCACCTCAATTTCGTCTCGTTAAAAATGTACCCTATTCACTGTATTTCTCTCACTTGTCACACGATTGTGTGTGTGTGTGTGTGTGTGTGTGTGTGTGTGTGTGTGTGTGTGTGTGTGTGTGTGTGTGTGTGTGTGTGTGTGTGTGTGTGTGTATGTGCGTGTGTACTCACCTACTTGTACTCCCCTTACTGCAGTTAAAAGGGGTGGAATCTACAGTTTCTGGCCAATTTCTCCTGGGTTCATTGTCCTGGCTGAGTGAGGTCTTTCATACATATTTTTAAAACTAAGAAAGGATCCCACCTATATCACTGTGCTGTCAAGGTCAATCCACTTCATTGGCAATAAAGATCATTACTGTAAAGGGGAACACTTCTTCCAGTTCTTCAGTCATGATACTAGAAATGAATTACTTAACGAAACTGTATACAGTGTCATAAGAACCAAACTGGCGTCTTTGAATGTGCAAGTTCAATTGTAAGACCCCAAGCACCGACGGGAACACTTACTTAATTTACGATATTCTCAGTTGATTTATTATGACCTTGTAAAGAAGCATTAATTATCTGACTACAAAGGAAATTATAAAGTATCTGGAGGTGTAAGGGACAGATAAACTACAAGTGAAAGTATAAGGCTTACTTAAGGTGAGAGTGTTAATTACAGGCGAAGTAGAAAAGTGAAAATGAAAAGTTATGTTCCTTTTCTTGGCTAAGTAAACTAGACTAGAAATAAAACCTGTTAATGGTAAAAATATATTATAAAAATAATTAGAAAAAGGAAGTGCGTCGTTGCCGTGAGTTAGATCTGAGGATCATCAGGACACCTTCAGTCAGTCTCTCACTGCGGACATGTCTCTTCCGTTTAAACAATGTTGATTACTGATATTAACAGTTCAACTCATAGTGAAAAGAGAATTAAGTGCATGGTGAAGGAGATGACAGCTGGGTGTGGGAAATGAGAGTATAGTTAGAAATGATTTGAAGGAAAGAGAGAGAGAGAGAGATAGTTATAGTGAAAGGGTGAATGAATTATTGAGTAATTTGGTGAATATATGGGTGAATATGTGGGTGAATAAGTGGGTGAATGAGTGTCCGAATGAGTGGGTCAGTGACTGACTACGGTGCTCTTCGCACCTACTCCAAGGTTGAGGTACAGATTACCTTATCTTCTGTACATAGTTCTACTGTCTTCAAGTTATGTCCTAGAATTTGTATTGATAAAGCCACTGGATGGCGAAACGTCTGCAATAAAGATACCCAGATGTTGCATATGTGTCTTAATTTCATCTTGTCGGTATTGTATACCATTCTTATACAACATTAACAGGAGAGACTTGGATTTGAGTGGGACTTGCAAATGAGTGGATAGAGTTACCAGACCTTATTTCTTGGGTAGCTTTAAAAATTGGGTTGGGCAAATATTTTGTTAGTGGGATGGATTGTGAAGGGTCTGCCTAGTATGGGCCAAGAGAGGCGCTGCAGTGTTCCTCCTTTCTTATGTTCTTATGTTCTTAAATGATTTGAAGGAATGAGAGAGAGAGAGAGGAGAGAGAGAGAGAGAGAGAGAGAGAGAGAGAGAGAGAGAGTTATAGTGAAAGGGTGAATGAATTATTGAGTAATTTGATGAATATGTAGGTGAATATGTTGGTGAATAAATGGGAGAATGAGTGTCCGAATGAGTGGGTCAGTGACTGGGTAGGTGAATATATTGGTGCCTTGATGGGGTGAAAGAGTGGGTAAAAAAGTGTCGGTGAGTGGATGGGTGAAATAGTGGGTTAAATAGTAGGTAAATGAGTAATTGAATGAGTAAGTGAATTAATTAGCGAAGGCAGGATCAAGAAGAACAGTGTAACAAGATCAGTACACTGGTGGAAAGATAACTACTGGTTGAAATATAACTACTGGTGAAATAATAACTATTAATGGCAGTATTTCCATCTATTATAGAACGTAAGCTAATGTTGCAAAGGCAAATATTGGTGGAAGTGTAAATGTTGTTGATTGTCCTGTACTGGTGGACACGGAATCCGTAAAAAACATCAATAAGCACAGTTGAAAGTGTAACAACTGTGATAAAGGCAACTTTATTTGAAGTTGCAATTGCTGGATGGATAATTACTTTATTTACTGCATAAAAACATGAATATTAACTCAGTAAAACAGCCAAATTTGGATTTCGACCAGCCAATGGTAGTTTGTGCCCTGTGTTCAGGGCACAAACTACACCAGTGGTAGTTAGTGTTTTGTGTTCAGGTAACCACACCAGTGGTAGTTCATGATTTGTGTTCAGGTAACCACACCGGTGGTAGTTCATGCCTTTTGTTCAGGTAACCACACCGGTGGTAATTTATTACAACCCAGGAGTCCCAAAGGCCTGTTATCCTGGGTGTAAAGGGAGCAAAATAAACACAGCAGAAAAACTTTTGACTAGTATTATCCTTCACCAATTTAGAACAGAAGTATGTACAATATATATACTATGTACAACAATAGGTATTATTGCACTCCACGGTAAGCAAGGCAGAATAGAAGCCACTAGAGAGCAGACCGTGCTTCAACCAGCTCTAGAATGGGAATGGCAAGGGCAGAAAGGTGAGTGGTACCCACAACACCTCTGTGATTGCCAAAACCATCTCATTGGCTGGAACCTGGGTACTGATTGAACGACGGGGCCCCATCATCAACCCTAGTACCTGGTTCGCTGGTTGGGGGAGATAGCCTTTCAATGAGGGTGTGTACATGCGGGGAATAAAGGTTACGTACTCTTTGCATGCCACACCCCCACCCTGAGAAGGCTCAGGATTAGGCTCCCACCTCCCAGTGATAAGCGTGCCGCCATGGCACAAAATAATGGGACTGCCTGTCATCTCAACCATCCAACTCTTAGATAGAGCTCAGCTTTATTCGCGACAAAAAGCCAAACCCTAAACTCAGAGCGAGACAGCAGACAGTAGGTCCAAAGTGCGGGAGGACGGTATCCCACACTCCCTCACTAAAAAAAAAAAAACTTACACCAGGGGATTAAAAAAAAGAGCTTGAAAGGGGTCACCACAGGTAACCTAACACATCCTAACCTAATATACAATTATAATTATAATATAGAGTAACATTGTTAGTCTCTAGATAAAGAGTCTGCCAACTTATTTTCTTTGCCGTCAATGTGTAATATTCTGAGAGAATAGGGTTGCAGCCGTAGACTCCATCTCATGAGCCTCGTATTGTGGTTCTTCATGGCTTGGAAATATACTAGAGGGTTGTGGTCGCTATAGACAGTGGCAACCTGCGAAGTCTTGCCCACGTAAACATCGAAGTGCACCAAAGCTTTTTCGATAGTAGAGTAAGCCCTCTGGTGCGGCTGAACTTTATAGAAAAGAAGGCTACAGGCTGCAACTCCTCGTCACCGTTTTGCAACAGTACTGCCCCAATCCCCAGACTCACAAGCATCAATCTATAATGAAAATGGTTTGGAGAAGTGAAAGCATTTTGGCTTTCTGGGGTCCAAATAAAGGGAACTTTGTGACTGGTAAGAAAGGTAAGAGGCGCTAAAATATCTGAATTTTTTTTACAGAATCTTCTGTAAAATCCTATCATGCCTAGGAAACGTTGAAGAGATTTCCTATCATGTGGAACTTGATAATCTTTAATGGCAAGAACTTTAGCAAATTTAGGAGCAACTTTGCCATTACCTACTTCATGACCTAGAAAAGTAACAGTGGCCTGGCCAAAAGAAGACTTAGATAAATTAACAGTTAAATGGGAACTCTGAAAGGTCTCAAAGAGACCCTTAAGTCTAAATAGGTGTTGATCCCAAGTATCAGACACCACAACATTATCATCCAGGCACGCTGCCGTGCCTTCAAATCCTTTAATTGCCTGATGGATAAGTTTCTGGAATGAAGAGGGGGAGTTTTTCATTCCGAATGGGGTAACTATATTGATAATGACCTCCTGGAATTACGAAGGCAGAGATTTCCTTCGCCTTATCCGTCAAAGGTACCTGATAGTAACCTTTAAGGAGATCTAACTTGGACACAAAAGTAGCCTTACCCACAAAGTCAATTACATCATCCAGACGAGGAAGAGGGTAAGCATCTGTGATTGTGACCTCATTCACCTTATGGTAGTCTGTACACATAAGAAAACCTCCATCAGCTTTTTTAACAAGGATGCACGGTGAAGCCCATGTACTAGATAACTCCTTCACTAACCCATGCTCTAACAGAAATTCTACCTTCTGCTGAAGTAGCTTCTGCTTTTTCAGGATTAGCTCTGTAGGGGGAGAGTTTAATAGGTTTAGAGTTTCCCACATCTACGTCACGATAACCTAACGTACATTTTTTCGGCACATCCGAAAAAAATATCAGGGTATGACTGTAGAAGCGCAGTTAAACTTGTTGCTTGAGTTTCAGATATCCTCACCATTAAAGGGCTAGGGTCCTTGAAGAAGACAGAGTTTGGAAGCTTGACATTAATTTCAGAAATAGAGTGCAAAGAGTCAGAGTCGTCCTCAGAGGTAGAGGACAGAGTCATTACTGGGACTTCATCTGGTGAATGAAAAGATTTTAGTTTATTAATGTGGAAAGTTTTAGTTTTTGAGGTCTTATCAAGGGAAGATACCACATAATTTACATCAGATAATTTACTTACAATTTTCATAGGTCCCACAAATCTAGCTTTCAAAGTGTGGCCAGGTATAGGTTCCTGCACCAACACCTTGTCTCCTGGATGGAAGGAATTTCTGTCATACCTCTGTTTCATCTTATTTTGAGCTGCCATTAGGTTAGCCTTGGCTAACTGACGTGTCACCTGCAACCTTGAACACGGGTTGTAGAGTTTTGAGCTAACGTCATCTCCCATCCATCCTTCTTTGAGCACCCGAATAGGACCTCGTACATTGTGCCCAAAGATCAGCTCAAACGGACTATACCCGGTAGACTCCTGCACAGTTTCTCTTATTGAAAACAGCAACAAAGGTAGTGATTCATCCCAGTTCGTAGGAAAATGCATAAAAAAGTGCTCTTCATGGTTTTTAACGTCTGATGGAATCTTCCCAAGGCGCCTTGGGACTGAGGATGATAGGCAGTGGATAAGTTGTGGATTATCCCTAACCTAGTTAATGCTTCCCTGAGTGCTTTGGCAGTGACGTTAGTATCTTGATCACTTTGAATAGTTTTAGGCATACCAAAACAAGAAATAAATCTGGTTAAAGCCTTGAGAATAGCTTTAGTATTAATACTGCTCATGGGAATTGCTTCAGGGTATCTAGTTACTCTATCCATAATGGTAAATAAGTACTGATTTCCAGACTTTGACCTAGGTAGTGGACCTACACAATCTATAATTAAATCTGCAAAAGGTTCTCCATCAGCAGGTATAGGATGGAGAGGTGCAGGTTTAATGGAATGTCCAGGCTTCCCTACTTGCTGACATTCTCGGCAACACCGGATATGATTTTTTCACATCCTGCCTTAATTTTGGCCAATAAAATTCTTTTGTGATTCTATAATGTTTTAGTAATTCCTAGGTGACCTCTTAATGAAGTATTATGAGCTATATTCAATATTTGAGGTCTAAACTTTGTTGGAACCACTAACCTTCTGACAGTTGCCGGCCCTCTATCTCCTTACTAGTCTCAGTGCAGATCAAATAGTCGTTTTTAAGTTTATACTTGACCGGATGATCCAAAAAGGATTTACCCATGGCTGGCTGAGAAGCGAAATTCAAAGAAGGGTCCTTTCGTTGTTCCTCCCGGAAGGACAGTCCCTCGGGCATGGAAACAGATATCTGGCAATCCTGCAGCCCTGGAATAGGAAGGCTTGATCTGGGTCTGCTCACTTGATCTACGAGGCCCTGGCCAGTTTCCCTCGTAAAACAAATTGGCTATTCCAAGATCGGAGTCGTCCAAGGATAGGTCAGCATTCTCGCCAGACAACCTTTGGGATGTTGCCCGAGAAGAATTAATCATTATGGGTTCAGGACATACACTAGCAGTGGTAATGTTATTACCCCATAATAACATGCTATCTTTCATGGGGAATCCCTCAGATACACCCACAGTCAAGTATCCAGTGTAATATTTCCACTGTACATAAAGTCTATGCAAGGTGACAGAAAATATCACTCCTCCGAATGCTTCTAGCAAAACGAAGGATTGACATGATGTGTCTTCAGAGAGGGGAAGTATCTCTCTCTGATTAGTGAGCAATATGCTCCAGTATCTCTAAAGGTTCTGACTTCAGTTGTTTTTGAGTCTTCGTGAAGGAAATACGACTCTGACAGTAATAAGGAGCCATCCCTTTCTCTACTTCTTTCAGGGACATGTTACTAGGGACACTATAGACTTTCCCCATGGGTTGGGGTTTGTGGAGGCAGTTAGGCCGGATGTGACCTACTTTATTACGGAGTAAGAAGACGACAGGCTTGCCCTTAACTCCCTGCTGACGTTGCAACTGGTGTCGCTCTGGCTGGTGTCTCTCTGGATATTGTTGTCGAGTTGCACCTTGATGAGTAGTTTGTCTCTCACCAGGTGGACCATAAGTTGAGTAGCGTGGCTCATCAGGTGATTTAGTTGGCTGACGTAGACGTTCACCTTCCGGCTGGCACTTCATCCTCCAAGGTTGAAGATCTCTGCTCATGCCAGGCTGTTGAAAAGAGAGATGGGACCGCTCGGACAAGGAGCGGTTAGTTTCAAAGGTATCAGCCAACCTGGCTGCCTCCAATGCAGTGGTTAAGTCACGATCCTGCAGGAAAACTAACCTCTGGCCCCACAGACTCCAGCAGGTTGTCAACCAGAATAAGCTGCACAAGATCATCGAAGGTAGCAACACCACTTACTTTATACCACCTGGTAAAAGCTTTGGTCTGCTGTCGCACAAAATCAACCAGGGATTGACCAAGCTGTCGTAACGACTTTCTGTACTTAGCTGGGATATTTGTATATGCTCCCAAAACTGTGGCCTTAACTACTTTATAATCGGAAAATTCAGTGTCATTTAACACTGACGTTACCAAACAATGCTGTGTGAACCAATGACACCCAATGCTGTTCCGGCCACCTCAAGGCTAGAGCCTGATTTTCGAAAGTTTCGAAAAAAAATTCTGGTTCTGCCTCATTGAAGCGGGGAACAAGCTGTACTGCTTTCTGTAAACTAAAGTCATTTACAACTTGTGAAAACTGCCTTCTTTCTTTTTCCCTATCAAACTCTTCCTTGGCAAATACCCTCTGTTCCCTAGTCTGCTCAAGATTGATTTTCGCCAACTCAAGTGCCAACGCCGCTGGTTCGCTTTCAGACAACCGTGTTGCTCGAGACTGACGATTTTGCTCCGTTGATGTATCATCTTTCTCCTGCGAGACCATCGGGGTTTTATTGCTGGCTCCCGTAGAGAGAGGGTCTGATGTGCCATCTCTTCTTCGCGAAGTTTGTCGGTGATCAGTGAACACAGTTGCGCAGCTGTGAGAGTGCGTTCGTAATCAATGCCAATGGAACGAGCAATTTGCCAACAACACTGTAGGGACAATTTAGGCAAGTTAAAATTTTTTACATTAACATTAATGAAAAAAATAAATCTTTAAACGTTTAAGAGAAATTTTCAGAAAGGACTTAATTTTAGATGAGTTCTTGCTAATTGACCAGTTTTACATATTCGGCACGACATATATATATATAGATGGGGTCCACCTCTGGTGCAAACTGTGGGACCCATAGCCTCGGAGATATGGATAAAAACTCGTCAAGGAAGAATATTTGGATTTCTTCCTGAAGCCGTTGGAATATTCCACTTCCTCTACCACCCCATCTTTTCATTCTTTTTTACCAATAGATATATTTACATATTTTTTTTTTCAACAAGTCGGCCGTCTCCCACCGAGGCAGGGTGACCCAAAAAGAAGACAATCCCCAAAAAGAAAATACTTTAATCATCATTCAACAATGTCACCTCACTCATACATAATCACTGTTTTTGCAGAGGCACCCAGATACAACAGTTTAGAAACATATATAAAGATATATAACATATCCCTCCAAACTGCCAATATCCTAAACCCCTCCTTTAAAGTGCAAGCAATGTACTTCCCATCTCTAATACTCAATTCCAGCTATATAAAAATAACCGGTTTCCCTGAATCTCTTCACTAAATATTACCCTGCTCACACTCCAACAGCTCATCAGGTCCCAAAACCTTTCGTCTCCTTTACCTCCTTTACCTTGTCCCTTTATGCTCTCATGTCATTCTATTTGATCCATTCTCTCTAAATGACCAAACCACCTCAACAACCCCTCTTCAGCCCTCTCGCTAATACTTTTAGGAACTCCACAATTTCTCCTAATTTTCACACTCCGAATTTTCTGATAATATTTACACCACAAATTGCCCTTAAATAGGACATCTCCACTGTCTCCAACCGCCTCCCCACTGCAGCATTCACAACTCAAGCTTCACACCTGTATAAGAGAGTTGGTACCACTATACTTTCATACATTCCCTTCGTTGCCTCCATAGATAACGTGTTTTGTCTCCACATTTACCAACGCATCACTCACCTTTTTTCCTTTATCAGTTCTATGGTTAACCTCATCCTTCATAAACCCATCCGCTGACACGTCAACTCCCAGATATCTGAAAACATTCACTTCTTCCATACTCCCTCTCTCCAATGTGATATCCAATTTTTCTTTATCTAAATAATTTCATACCCACATCACTTTACTCTTATCTATGTTCACTTTCAACTTTCTACCTTTACACAGCTTCCAATAAGCACAGTATCATCAGCAAAAAGTAACTGTGTCAACTGCCATTTTGTATTTGATTCCCCATAATTTAATCCCACCCCTCTCCTCAACACCTTAGCATTTACTTCTGTTAAAACCCCATCTATAACTATAACTATTAAACAACCATTATGGCATTATACATCCCTGTCTAAGACTTACTTTTACAAGGAAGTAATCTCTGACTCTTCTACATACCCTAACCTGAGCCTCATCGTCATCATAAAATCTCTTCACAGCATTTAGTAACTTACTACCTATTCCATACACTTACAACATCTGCCACATTGCTTCCTTATCCACTCTATCATATGCCTTTTCTAAATCCATAAATGCAATGAAAACTACATTGTCTTTATCTAAATACTGTTCACATATATGTTTCAATGTAAACACTTGATCTACACATCCTCTATCCACTCTAAAGCCTACTTGTTCATCCGCAATCCTAGTCTCTGTCTTACCTCTCATTTTTTCAATAGTAACCCTACTTTACACTTTTCCTGGTATACTCAGTAAACATGTTCCCAGTAATTTATACAATCTCTTTTGACCCCCTTTTCTTTATATAAAGAAAAAATAATGCTCTCTGTTAATCCCTAGATACCTTCTCCTCTTTCATACATTTATTAAACAAAAGTACCAACCACTCCAACACTATATCCCCCCCCCCTGCTTTTAACATTTCTGTCATGATCGCATCAGTTCCAGCTGTTTTACCCCTTTCATTCTACGTAATGCCTCACGCACCTCCACCACACTCACATCCTGCTCTTCTTCACTCCTAAAAGATGTTACACCTCCCTGGCTAGTACATGAAATTATCGCCTCCCTTTCTTCATCGACATTTAAAAGTTCCTCAAAATATTCCCGCCATCTATCCAATACCTCCATTTCCCCATCTACTAACTCCCCTACTCTGTTTTTAACTGACAAATCCATTAGTTCCCTAGGCTTTCTTAACTTATTTATCTCACTCCAAATTTTTTTCTTATTATCATCAAAATTTCTTGACAGTGCCTCTCCCACTCTATCATCTGATTTCCTTTTGCACTCTCTCACCACTCTCTCCACCTTTTTTTTACTCTCCATATACTCTGCTCTTCATATAACACTTCTTACTGTAGCTACAACTATATATTTATATATAGGTATGTATGGTATGTATGGTAGAGTTAAAATTGAAAGAATTAAGAGTAAGACGGAGAATAGGATAGCAGATGAACAAGGAGGCTTTAGGAAAGGTAGGGGGTGTGTGGACCAGGTGTTTACAGTGAAACATATAAGTGAACAGTATTTAGATAAGGCTAAAGAGGTCTTTGTGGCATTTATGGATTTGGAAAAGGCGTATGACAGGGTGGATAGGGGGGCAATGTGGCAGATGTTGCAAGTGTATGGTGTAGGAGGTAGGTTACTGAAAGCAGTGAAGAGTTTTTACGAGGATAGTGAGGCTCAAGTTAGAGTATGTAGGAAAGAGGGAAATTTTTTCCCAGTAAAAGTAGGCCTTAGACAAGGATGTGTGATGTCACCGTGGTTGTTTAATATATTTATAGATGGGGTTGTAAGAGAAGTAAATGCGAGGGTCTTGGCAAGAGGCGTGGAGTTAAAAGATAAAGAATCACACACAAAGTGGGAGTTGTCACAGCTGCTCTTTGCTGATGACACTGTGCTCTTGGGAGATTCTGAAGAGAAGTTGCAGAGATTGGTGGATGAATTTGGTAGGGTGTGCAAAAGAAGAAAATTAAAGGTGAATACAGGAAAGAGTAAGGTTATGAGGATAACAAAAAGATTAGGTGATGAAAGATTGAATATCAGATTGGAGGGAGAGAGTATGGAGGAGGTGAACGTATTCAGATATTTGGGAGTGGACGTGTCAGTGGATGGGTCTATGAAAGATGAGGTGAATCATAGAATTGATGAGGGAAAAAGAGTGAGTGGTGCACTTAGGAGTCTGTGGAGACAAAGAACTTTGTCCTTGGAGGCAAAGAGGGAATGTATGAGAGTATAGTTTTACCAACGCTCTTATATGGGTGTGAAGCGTGGGTGATGAATGTTGCAGCGAGGAGAAGGCTGGAGGCAGTGGAGATGTCGTGTCTGAGGGCAATGTGTGGTGTGAATATAATGCAGAGAATTCGTAGTTTGGAAGTTAGGAGGAGGTGCGGGATTACCAAAACTGTTGTCCAGAGGGCTGAGGAAGGGTTGTTGAGGTGGTTCGGACATGTAGAGAGAATGGAGCGAAACAGAATGACTTCAAGAGTGTATCAGTCTGTAGTGGAAGGAAGGCGGGGTAGGGGTCGGCCTAGGAAGGGTTGGAGGAGGGGGTAAAGGAGGTTTTGTGTGCGAGGGGCTTCGACTTCCAGCAGGCATGCGTGAGCGTGTTTGATAGGAGTGAATGGAGACAAATGGTTTTTAATACTTGACGTGCTGTTGGAGTGTGAGCAAAGTAACATTTATGAAGGGATTCAGGGAAACCGGCAGGCCGGACTTGAGTCCTGGAGATGGGAAGTACAGTGCCTGCACTCTGAAGGAGGGGTGTTAATGTTGCAGTTTAAAAACTGTAGTGTAAAGCACCCTTCTGGCAAGACAGTGATGGAGTGAATGATGGTGAAAGTTTTTCTTTTTCGGGCCACCCTGCCTTGGTGGGAATCGGCCAGTGTGATAATAAAATATATATATATATATATATATATATATATATATATATATATATAATATATATATATATATATATATATATATATATATATATATATATAATATATATATATATATATATATATATTTTTTTTTTTTTTATTATCACACCGGCCGATTCCCACCAAGGCAGGGTGGCCCGAAAAAGAAAAACTTTCACCATCATTCACTCCATCACTGTCTTGCCAGAAGGGTGCTTTACACTACAGTTTTTAAACTGCAACATTAACACCCCTCCTTCAGAGTGCAGGCACTGTACTTCCCATCTCCAGGACTCAAGTCCGGCCCGCCGGTTTCCCTGAATCCCTTCATAAATGTTACCTTGCTCACACTCCAACAGCACGTCAAGTATTAAAAACCATTTGTCTCCATTCACTCCTATCAAACACGCTCACGCATGCCTGCTGGAAGTCCAAGCCCCTCGCACACAAAACCTCCTTTACCCCCTCCCTCCAACCCTTCCTAGGCCGACCCCTACCCCGCCTTCCTTCCACTACAGACTGATACACTCTTGAAGTCATTCTGTTTCGCTCCATTCTCTCTACATGTCCGAACCACCTCAACAACCCTTCCTCAGCCCTCTGGACAACAGTTTTGGTAATCCCGCACCTCCTCCTAACTTCCAAACTACGAATTCTCTGCATTATATTCACACCACACATTGCCCTCAGACATGACATCTCCACTGCCTCCAGCCTTCTCCTCGCTGCAACATTCATCACCCACGCTTCACACCCATATAAGAGCGTTGGTAAAACTATACTCTCATACATTCCCCTCTTTGCCTCCAAGGACAAAGTTCTTTGTCTCCACAGACTCCTAAGTGCACCACTCACTCTTTTTCCCTCATCAATTCTATGATTCACCTCATCCTTCATAGACCCATCCGCTGACACGTCCACTCCCAAATATCTGAATACATTCACCTCCTCCATACTCTCTCCCTCCAATCTGATATTCAATCTTTCATCACCTAATCTTTTTGTTATCCTCATAACCTTACTCTTTCCTGTATTCACCTTTAATTTTCTTCTTTTGCACACCCTACCAAATTCATCCACCAATCTCTGCAACTTCTCTTCAGAATCTCCCAAAAGCACAGTGTCATCAGCAAAGAGCAGCTGTGACAACTCCCACTTTGTGTGTGATTCTTTATCTTTTAACTCCACGCCTCTTGCCAAGACCCTCGCATTTACTTCTCTTACAACCCCATCTATAAATATATTAAACAACCACGGTGACATCACACATCCTTGTCTAAGGCCTACTTTTACTGGGAAAAAATTTCCTTCTTTCCTACATACTCTAACTTGAGCCTCACTATCCTCGTAAAAACTCTTCACTGCTTTCAGTAACCTACCTCCTACACCATACACTTGCAACATCTGCCACATTGCCCCCCTATCCACCCTGTCATATGCCTTTTCCAAATCCATAAATGCCACAAAGACCTCTTTAGCCTTATCTAAATACTGTTCACTTATATGTTTCACTGTAAACACCTGGTCCACACACCCCCTACCTTTCCTAAAGCCTCCTTGTTCATCTGCTATCCTATTCTCCGTCTTACTCTTATATATATATATATATATATATAATATATATATATATATATATATATATATATATATATATATATATATAAGACGGAAAATAGGATAGCAGATGAACAAGGAGGCTTTAGGAAAGGTAGGGGGTGTGTGGACCAGGTGTTTACAGTGAAACATATAAGTGAACAGTATTTAGATAAGGCTAAAGAGGTCTTTGTGGCATTTATGGATTTGGAAAAGGCGTATGACAGGGTGGATAGGGGGGCAATGTGGCAGATGTTGCAAGTGTATGGTGTAGGAGGTAGGTTACTGAAAGCAGTGAAGAGTTTTTACGAGGATAGTGAGGCTCAAGTTAGAGTATGTAGGAAAGAGGGAATTTTTTTCCCAGTAAAAGTAGGCCTTAGACAAGGATGTGTGATGTCACCGTGGTTGTTTAATATATTTATAGATGGGGTTGTAAGAGAAGTAAATGCGAGGGTCTTGGCAAGAGGCGTGGAGTTAAAAGATAAAGAATCACACACAAAGTGGGAGTTGTCACAGCTGCTCTTTGCTGATGACACTGTGCTCTTGGGAGATTCTGAAGAGAAGTTGCAGAGATTGGTGGATGAATTTGGTAGGGTGTGCAAAAGAAGAAAATTAAAGGTGAATACAGGAAAGAGTAAGGTTATGAGGATAACAAAAAGATTAGGTGATGAAAGATTGAATATCAGATTGGAGGGAGAGAGTATGGAGGAGGTGAACGTATTCAGATATTTGGGAGTGGACGTGTCAGCAGATGGGTCTATGAAAGATGAGGTGAATCATAGAATTGATGAGAGAAAAAGAGTGAGTGGTGCACTTAGGAGTCTGTGGAGACAAAGAACTTTGTCCTTGGAGGCAAAGAGGGGAATGTATGAGAGTATAGTTTTACCAACGCTCTTATATGGGTGTGAAGCATGGGTGATGAATGTTGCAGCGAGGAGAAGGCTGGAGGCAGTGGAGATGTCATGTCTGAGGGCAATGTGTGGTGTGAATATAATGCAGAGAATTCGTAGTTTGGAAGTTAGGAGGAGGTGCGGGATTACCAAAACTGTTGTCCACAGGGCTGAGGAAGGGTTGTTGAGGTGGTTCGGACATGTAGAGAGAATGGAGCGAAACAGAATGACTTCAAGAGTGTATCAGTCTGTAGTGGAAGGAAGGCGGGGTAGGGGTCGGCCTAGGAAGGGTTGGAGGGAGGGGTAAAGGAGGTTTTGTGTGCGAGGGGCTTGGACTTCCAGCAGGCATGCGTGAGCGTGTTTGATAGGAGTGAATGGAGACAAATGGTTTTTAATACTTGACGTGCTGTTGGAGTGTGAGCAAAGTAACATTTATGAAGGGATTCAGGGAAACCGGCAGGCCGGACTTGAGTCCTGGAGATGGGAAGTACAGTGCCTGCACTCTGAAGGAGGGGTGTTAATGTTGCAGTTTAAAAACTGTAGTGTAAAGCACCCTTCTGGCAAGACAGTGATGGAGTGAATGATGGTGAAAGTTTTTCTTTTTCGGGCCACCCTGCCTTGGTGGGAATCGGCCAGTGTGATAATAAAATAATAAATAAATAAATATATATATATATATATATATATATATATATATATATATATATATATATATATATATATATTATATATATATATATATATATATATATATATATATATAATATATATATATATATATATATTTGTAAGTATATACGTATATATAAATATCAACACTGCGACTAGCCAAGGACTCGAACCCATGCTGCTTTGGCCTGCCTCATGGTGAGCGAAAACTCATGACGCCTTAATCCACTGGACCATACAATCCTTAAAAGTAGCGCATCCAGCGGAACTGGATGTTGTACTCGCTTCCCAAGGACAGGCGATGGTGTGGATGAACCTCCAGTACCCACCTGTTTTATTTTTTGGATCACCAAGTGGGGTGACTCCAGGGTTCCTTGGAATGATAGCGTAGGTGAAGGCCTGGACGTCCCGCCTTTTGAGGTCACAGTCCCACTGACTAATTTTATGTGATTAACTACCCAGTTTTGAAGTCTGGTAATTTTCTCTTCCGTGTTCTCCAGTTTCTCCCAGTGGTGTGTTTTCCATAGCCAGTTTTGCTTATTGTATATTGCTGTGAGACGCAGAGTTGATACTGTTTTTTCTCTGTTTTAATATGTACACAATTTTTTTTCACTATTTCTAGAAACTGTTTATATATTTTTATGAAGTGCATGTTTACTTTGCAAGCAGAGTTGTGTGCTACTGAGCACTGATGTTGTTTAGAAAGGCAAGCTTTCCCAGTTTATTAGAGGTATCCTTGTATATATTTCTTGTTTCAACTTTTTATATATGTACAGATGTATCCCAGTCATCTCTTTAATTTTGTCATGTATTGAAAATGCATCAACGTAGGTGTTTGGCCAACACATTGTTGTAATGGTGTATTTTCACGTTTATGTTTCAGAGTACAGCTATGACGCATGACTGTGACTCTTTTGATGTAAAACCTTTTCACTTTTACGTTAATCGAGTTTCACACGACTGTGGATTAGCAGTGCTCATTGTAGAGTTAAGTTTTGTTAATAATATTTCTTTTTTTTTTTTAGCACAGGTCAATTGCATCAAGACAGTGCTTGATGCAGTTTTCTTCTTTTTTTTGAGAATTTTTGTGTTTCCCCAGGCCTAAGTTGAATTTCCCAATTCTTGTTTTTTTTTTCTTTTTTTTGCCTTGACTAGTTGCACCCGACTGGGTTCACCTAGCTAGTGAGACCTTTGGTCTAGGGGAGGGGATGTTACGCAGTGGCATGCAGAAAAAATATTTTATGTAACAGTTGCAGGAGTATACTGAAAACGGACGTGTATTATTCCCTGAAAGTGAACGCGTTTTATTCCTGTCAGTCAGGCAGTTGAGAGGTGTTTTTAGTTCAGTACGGTAGCCCTAGTATACAAGGGCCTGTGTTTTGGAGAGTAACGTTTCCACTGTAGGCTGAGTAGCCTGCAGAAAGATGGGGTATCATGGAGCCTCCCTGTTCATAAATGTTCATTTATTTTGTTTAACTCATTAGTAGCAGTATGCTAGTGAGTTAATGTGAACTGGAGTGTGGTGGTTTTTTGTAGTAGTTATAAGTTGTATATAAGTTTCTATTAGTACAGATTATTTTTATATAGGTGAGTTTTTGTACTTCCTTCCTGATATTAATTAATATTGTTTAACATATGAGTACATGCTGGCCCAAAGTTTGCTGTGTTTTTCAGAGTAATTTTATAACCTCTAGACAGCAGTGTGAGCAGCCTTCACGAGCCAGGAACATTTTATTTAAGATACGACAACAAAGTCGTAACAGCCCAACTGTGGAAAAATAGTGGATAAATTAAGTACCTTGACTGTTTAAGTGATTTCAGAATGGTTAGTTTTGATACAACTTCCTTGTTTACAAAAGTTCTAGTTGATGATTCATTAATTTGCATATCTGGAGGACTTATTAATTACAATTTACCATTGCTAGTACTTCTTATCATGAAAGTTATTCAACTCTGTATTATTGTTGCAAAGTTTGTGTTTAATGATAAGTTTTTACGCTCAGAAATTTGGTATGGGAATGGGAAACTCTCTCTCACCTGCCCTTACTAATTTCTTCATGGAATATTTTGAAACGAGATTGCTTAGCAAATTCTTTCCCGAAAGAGCTAAGTGGCATAGATATTTTATGTCTCATGCCTAAGAATATAGATATAAATAATTTCCTTATTAAATTAAATAATATAGCCCATTCTATAATTTTTTTTCTGTTGAGTTTGTACAAAATAACTCACAACCTTTTATAGATGTTTAATTATTAGGGGGAAACATGATTTTAAATTTAAAATTTACTGAAATCAAGCAAATAACTGTTCCTATGTACACTATTATTCTTTACAACAAGATAAATTTTGATAAGCTCTCTGTATTCTCATCAATCTTTTTGAGAGCTTTACATATTTGCAGCCCGGAATTCATAGAATAAAAAAACGTATTATGGTCAAACATAAATATAGCATTCATATTGGACAAGATTCTAATGCTCTGTTTATTCATGTGAAAGATTTCAACCATCCAGTTGATTTGTATCCAGGAAGTCCATGGTCGAGAAGAATATAATGAAATCAAGTTTCATGAAAAAATAGTTTTGAAAATAACATGAATATTGTTTTTGGGTCATACAAATTGGATTCATTTATAATTAATAAAATCTGAGACGAATTTATGAGTCATTCTTAATGCTTGGGCAGAATATAAGCTGTGTTTCACCTACATCATCATAAGAAGTCAGGTGTTGTACCCTTGTCCTTATATGCCTTCCTGTTGATCCTTTATTTTTATAGTTCTTTGATAAAGAGAGAAATCCCAACAGCACTTGGATTTGTTTTTTCACAATCGTTGTTCTGCATATTGTGATATCAGATGTTTACTGTGATCTTATTGTATGTATGTATGTATGTATAATATATATATATATATATATATATATATATATATATATATATATATATATATTATATATATATATATATATATATGCAATAAGATCACAGTAAACAGGTGATTTCAAAATATGGGATCTGATAGTGAGGTGCTGGCCGACCCCTTATATAGCTTCCTTGGATGCTTCACTTTCATAGTTCCTTGATAATGTGAGTAGTCACGAAAGCGCTTGGAATTTCTCTATTCTTTCAGAGTGGTTGTTTTGCATATATATATATATATATATATATATATATATATATATATATATATATATATATATATATATATTTATTTTTTTTTATTATCACACCGGCCGATTCCCACCAAGGCAGGGTGGCCCGAAAAAGAAAAACTTTCACCATCATTCACTCCATCACTGTCTTGCCAGAAGGGTGCTTTACACTACAGTTTTTAAACTGCAACATTAACACCCCTCCTTCAGAGTGCAGGCACTGTACTTCCCATCTCCAGGACTCAAGTCCGGCCTGCCGGTTTCCCTGAATCCCTTCATAAATGTTACTTTGCTCACACTCCAACAGCACGTCAAGTATTAAAAACCATTTGTCTCCATTCACTCCTATCAAACACGCTCACGCATGCCTGCTGGAAGTCCAAGCCCCTCGCACACAAAACCTCCTTTACCCCCTCCCTCCAACCCTTCCTAGGCCGACCCCTACCCCGCCTTCCTTCCACTACAGACTGATACACTCTTGAAGTCATTCTGTTTCGCTCCATTCTCTCTACATGTCCGAACCACCTCAACAACCCTTCCTCAGCCCTGTGGACAACAGTTTTGGTAATCCCGCACCTCCTCCTAACTTCCAAACTACGAATTCTCTGCATTATATTCACAGCACACATTGCCCTCAGACATGACATCTCCACTGCCTCCAGCCTTCTCCTCGCTGCAACATTCATCACCCACGCTTCACACCCATATAAGAGCGTTGGTAAAACTATACTCTCATACATTCCCCTCTTTGCCTCCAAGGACAAAGTTCTTTGTCTCCACAGACTCCTAAGTGCACCACTCACTCTTTTTCCCTCATCAATTCTATGATTCACCTCATCTTTCATAGACCCATCCGCTGACACGTCCACTCCCAAATATCTGAATACGTTCACCTCCTCCATATCTCTCCCTCCAATCTGATATTCAATCTTTCATCACCTAATCTTTTTGTTATCCTCATAACCTTACTCTTTCCTGTATTCACCTTTAATTTTCTTCTTTTGCACACCCTACCAAATTCATCCACCAATCTCTGCAACTTCTCTTCAGAATCTCCCAAGAGCACAGTGTCATCGGCAAAGAGCAGCTGTGACAACTCCCACTTTGTGTGTGATTCTTTATCTTTTAACTCCACGCCTCTTGCCAAGACCCTCGCATTTACTTCTCTTACAACCCCATCTATAAATATATTAAACAACCACGGTGACATCACACATCCTTGTCTAAGGCCTACTTTTACTGGGAAAAAATTTCCCTCTTTCCTACATACTCTAACTTGAGCCTCACTATCCTCGTAAAAACTCTTCACTGCTTTCAGTAACCTACCTCCTACACCATACACTTGCAACATCTGCCACATTGCCCCCCTATCCACCCTGTCATACGCCTTTTCCAAATCCATAAATGCCACAAAGACCTCTTTAGCCTTATCTAAATACTGTTCACTTATATGTTTCACTGTAAACACCTGGTCCACACACCCCCTATATATATATATACATACATATATTCCTATTGGTAAAAAAAATATATTAAAAGGTAGGGGAAGTGGAATATTTAAACGGCTTCAGGAAGAAATCCAAATATTCTTCCTTGAAGCCTTTTTATCCACTTCTCCGAGGCTGTGGGTCCCACAATTTACACCAGAGGTGGACCCCATTTTTCATATATATATATATATATATATATATATATATATATATATATTATATTATATATATATATATATATATATATATATATATTATTGTAACCACGGACGAGTGGTATTGATCAATAACAGCACTGCGCTAGCCAAGGATTCGAACCCATGTTGTACTGGCCTGCCTCATGGTAAGCGAGAACCACATGACACTTTAAACCACAGGACCACCCAACCCTACAAGAATGGCGCAGCCAGCATAGCTAGCTGTGCGCCGCCATCCGAGGGCATACGGAGGTGTGGGAGCTTCTAAGCTAATTTCATTCTCATCCCTGTTTGGTGTACTAGCCTCTCGAGCAGCATTTATAAATGCTGCTCTTGAATGCTAGGGAGGTATTACCTCTAGAACTGGACTGGGGACCCTCATCCTCAGAGAAGAGAATGAACATACTGCAGAGAAAACTCAAAAGTCTCCTCAGAGCTGTTTGAGCATTTTCTTCGCCTTCCATCCCCTATATTCTGTTTTCTATATGAGCTTTATTTATAGACAGAATGCACATTGGTACAATATATCATAGATTATGAACTTCCTCCTGCTCCTCCGAAGCTGGACATGAGTCAAGTATGCAGCAAACATTTTCCCTCTGAATTGCCACGCTGAGGCGCTGGAACATGAAAGTGGCCGCCCTAGAGTCCCTGGTGGTGTCGATGAGTCTAGAACGCAGTTCTTTAAGGAAACGTGTGGCGTTTTTTCCCCATGATCCGAATGTCTCCGATCCCACTGGGACAAATTGATACTGTTGGCTTCTGTCTCTGTACTTGCCGATCTTGTACTCCTCCCTATGATCCTTTCTGTCACCCAACACTGTGATGAATGTAGGTGTTAGGCAGTCTCGACTTGCAGGTATAGTCCCATGCTAAGAGCTTGCCATTCTTCCAAGGATAGATGGTGATCCCGTCTGGGTGGTTTGCAGGGTTGTGAGTATTGTTTGCTGCTAGTGATTGGGGCTCTCTCTCGGCTGGGCATGTAGCTGTAGCAAGGCTCCTCTTTATTAGGTCATTGATTTCATTGTGTCTTGCACGCCAGCCCTTGGATTTGGAGCAGTTAAGACCATGTAAATCATGTTGGTTGGCTTGCACATTGGTGTGAATTGAAGCAGTGAGGCAAAGATCCACTGTAATACAGTCTTAGGGTCGAGGCATGTTCCCATTGCAAAAATGGGAACTCTTTGTAGGAAGTCCCCATAGTGATGTGCACTCACAGCTTGGAGACAGGCAGTCTCCCTGTCTGATGTTACATCCCTAAGTATGTTGGAAAGCACATTTTCAGTGATGGGGCCATCCCAACTTTCCTATTTGTAGGTCAGTGCTGCACTAGGTTTTGGTGTTGAAGCATGAAGAGTCTCCCATTCAGTGATGGCACTGGCATTGCTAGGGTCCTGTATTCCTGCTGACTCACTGAGTTTGTCCGGAAGAATTTGTTTTATTAACTCGTTTGATGGTGTGGAAGAGGATATGAAAGCTGGTATGGCAGTCTGGGAGGATTTGCGTACTCCCAGCCCCCCAAGCCTGACTGGAAATATTCAATATACTCTCTAGCATGGTCTTTAAGGGGGGGAGTCATATTCCTTGAGTTTTGGCCTGCTGAAGGCTAGGGAGCATCTCAGGTGGTAGGTAAGTTTTGGGATAGACAGGCTCTTGGTGAGTAGGTAGAAGGCATCATGTGTATCGGTGTCTTTCATCCTGCCTCCCATCGTCCTGAGGTCTGTGGTTTTATTCTCTAGGATAAGATCAATGGCATTAGGCTCAAAATGAGCACCAAGGAGAGTGCTGTTGGCTGAACCAATGGCTCGTCCTCCTCGCGAAACAACACTAATATCCTCAACGATCTGTTGATTGGTAGAACCTATTTCACATTTGGTGGGGTTTAAATATAAGCCCAGGCTCTCTCCCGTGTCTTTAATTTTTCTGATGTCCTCTAGAAAAGATTCTGTAGTGCCGTCCAGGGTACCATTATCCAAGAACCAGATATTGACCTCACTGGAGATTGCTTCTGTGACTTCCTTGATACCCTACGAGTCAATTTCATGGTCCTCATACAAGAGTTTAGAAGTCACACTATAACAGGAATGTATGAAGGGTTAGAGGGAAAGGAAGTGTTTAGAAACTACTTGGAGATCAGCAAATAATATTTGCCCATCCCATATCAATGCAACCCTAGCAATAAACTTGGAAATAAACAATGGTCCAATAACTTTATGTTCTCCTTTCATTTATATATCCGCTGAAACGGACCCCAGCACGGGGTTCCAAATATACAGACCAATTAATCTTCTAAGTTTCTGTCTCCATTTGTGTTATTATTGAGCATATATAAATAAGCACACATAGCATTTATGCACCAAACAGATTTTTCATCCAACGAATTTGACTTGTAATCTATTTCCTTTCATGAGTTATATTATCTGTGCTTCCTCTGAGTAAAGTACAAAATGACCAATAAGTTTTCATTATTAAGATTGAGTTGTTTACAAAAAACAAAAATATATACTAGCAAATGATCAATGTATTCAGTAGTAACTCTACTTAAGATTCGTTTGCTATAAATTTTGATTAACATCCATTTTTCTGTTTTTATTTTGGAAATACTTAAAAATATGTGGCCAACGCAGTTTAATTGACATTTTTAAATTAATGAAGCTAGGCTGGATTTTATATCATATATATATATATAACAAATCACATTCAATTTCCCTGTGTTTTAACTGCTGTGTTACTCGACATAAAAAGTAAAATGAAAATTTCATTCATCTAATCATTCTCAAAATCACTATGGTTATTATTATTATTATCACTAAAAGTCACTATCACCTAACAACACTGATGGTAACTACCATTGTCAATATCACTAATGTTTCCCTTCTTTAGGATTGTCATTATAGGCAACTAACACCATCAACTTTATCCCCATAACTCACTATAATTGTCACCATCATCGTTATCGGTTATCATTATCTAGTGCTTTTGTCGCTTCCATTATTTATAATGGTCAATATTAATATCATTATCACTCTCGATAAACATCATCATTTTAAGTTCATAAGCAAGAATGACCACTGCTGCAGGCCTACTGGCCCATGCTAGGCAAGTCTGTAGACAGCCTGTACTCTCCGCATAGACAGCCTATGCTCTCTGCCAGCTGAGTTCATATTTCGCGCCTTACTCGTGCTGCCACCTATAGGCCTATGCCACTTCAGTATGCCCAGACCTGCCTCTCACTCACTCTGCGGCCTTCACTCAGTCAACAAGGCCTACTTCTCTCTCCCTCACTGGGCATGGCCCTTCCAGGCCATGGACACTTAACACACTGCCTGTGTACCCCACGACATTGCAAATAAAATAAGAAGCCTTCAAAGCCTTATCATTATTCCTCACTACCAAGAACCACCAATTAACCCATACTAAATGGTGGAAGCGGTGGTCACAGCGGTTGTGTTGCCCGAGGAGGGAAGAAAGAGGAATGAAGTCGTCCTCACTTCATCACCCCACACAAGAAGCATCCGTCTCTCAACGTGTTATCCTGATGTCGTGTCTGCACGTTTCAGCATCCAGACACAGATACAAGTGGGATTTGGCCGAAATTTACCGAATTTCTTCGAGAATTGCAAGTGACTCCATGCCACAGCATCCCATGCTGTTTAAGCCATGTGTTCAGTGTATCGGTCTGCTGTTTTTGTTCAGCTCAGCACGGCTATTTCAGCAAGTCAGAGGTGAGGTTTGTGGTGATTTCTGCGTCCATTGTGAGTGTTTCTCCTGTGACTGTGGGTGGGAGAGGAGGAAGTGGCCGTTCCCCCGCCTACTCACACCTCACCCGCCTACCACCACACTCCACCACTATGTACTCACTCCCTATGCTGTGTTTTCTGCTGTTTTCCGTGTGAATTCATTGCCAGAACTGTGTATCCGAGTTCCCAAGGCCACTCGAAGCTACGTGGATCACCAAGCCACGTGGATCACCATGCCACGTGGATCAGCAAGCCACGTAGATCACAAAGCCACGTGGGGTGTAGATGATGCCACATGGATCTACAAGCCACGTGGGTTACCAAGCCAGACGTCCCAAGTCACATGCTGTGGTCTGCTGCTGCATCACATTGACGTCACCTCATGCTGCCACCCACAATGCTGCCCGACTTCACGACGTCACGATGTCTGCCTGACGTCACCTTGCGATGTCACCGCATGACATCCCTCACGACGTCACTCCAGGACGTCAACTCGAGACGCCTGCTGATGCCACCATGCTACTGACTTCACCTTGCGATGTCACCCCATGACATCACCTCACGACGTCATGCCTGATTGACAGTGTTAGTTTCAGAGTGAGCAATATGTTGTGTTGTCGAGAAGATTGAGAGAAGATATATGTCATGTGTTAATTAATTCCTCTCAGTCAGTGTTCTCACATGCTCATGTATAGCTTAGTGTCGATTTTTTGCACAGAAAAACGTTATTTGCTGGTAAGCCCTGTTGCACCGCATGTGCAGTGTGGGTGTGTGCAGTTTTCCGTGTGTCCTGTGTGGTCTTGAGCCCAGACCACTGTGTAGCACCTCGTGTTACTTGTCACCCAGTATGGCCTGCACGTTTGACAACTGATATTAGTCAGCCCTGAGTGTCCGAGTCTCTTGTACAGAAAGCTCTTATGCCTGTTGCTCGTGATGCCCTGCAGAATTGTACCTGCTACGATTCCCATCGAGATTTGTCTCACTTCACCTCTAGACCGTCAGAGTGCAGTTATATGAAGAGAAACAAGTCTGGGGACACTTAGACTAACCTCTGCTATAACTCCAACTGCCGAGAGAATGACACTCATCAAGCCGCAGTTAGTCCTGTTGGCAGGCGCTGTATCAGCCTCATGTCACAAGCTTCAGTGAGCAGCCTGCACAAAAATTATGTCACTTTGACTACTAAACCACTCACTGCAGTACGGTGTATGATGTTATGACTGCCAGATGTTTTCCCGAGTCGTCTCTGCCGCAACTTACTCCATGCTCGCTGGCAGTGACAGCCCCAGCGACAGTACCAGTCGAGAAATGTCCTCCTGAATCGCTTGCCAGAAGTCCTGCCCAGTTGCCAACATGCTAGTAGGAGCCCTTCCACTAGTTCAGGGAAAGAGGTGTGTCCAAGAAATCAGCGAAGGAAGTAGTAATCCTGTCTGAGTCCTTGTATTCTGTCGCTGTCTGTAATGCATTCGCCGCCCTGGGCAGTGATATGCTTGCCGACAGTGTGGAAACAGAGCGCCCTGACATTGTTGCCGAGACTCATACGTTACCATACCCCCGGCTGGGATTGAACCCGCGGTCATAGAGTCTCAAAACTCCAGCCCGTCGCGTTAGCCAGTAGACCAGCTAGCCACGTTTTCTTGACTCATACGTTACCTTCCAGGTCGAGCCTCGCCAACAAGCGTCGAGTCTCTAGCAGCCTCCAGGAATTTAGTCGGACTGTCATGCCTTCACGTTCAGTATGACAACCCGTGTGGACAGCTCGTTGAGTCCACTGTTCACCGTAAGCCTGTTCAGCTTTTCCTCGACACAGGTTCTGTGGTTAACAGCGCTCATTCCACACTCTTCTGTGACATCGGCCTTCACACAGCCATGTTGACAGAGCTGTCTGTCATTCAGACCTTGAGAGGAGTCTCAGGTAGTCCTCTGACGGTTCGTGGATGTACAACGTTAGAATTTGTGGTCCGGGGTCACAAGCTGTCCGCAAAATTCTTAGCCGCTGATGATATTGTTTTCCCTGGCGACCTGCTTATCGGGTTTAAGACCATGGCAGACTTTAAGCTCCACTTAGATCCAACTGAGTGGAAAGAAGATTTTAGTGGAGTGGATGTGCCCTTCTGGAGCATACACTTAAGATCCATTGCGTGCTACTCTGTCTTGGAGTATGCACTATGATAAGCGCTTACCATACGAAATTCTGTTTGCTCCGCCTCGACCTACTTACGACACTGATAACTCCAGTGTAGTTAAGATGCGGACAATGCAGCTTGTTTTCCAGCGGGTACGAGAGAACCTTATGAAAGCTACTGGAACCAGGTTGCAAAGTTATGTTGCTCAACCCGGCACAGACCCCAGGTATGCATAAACTTGTTCCCAAATTCGTTGGTCCTTGCCGTGTACTCTGACAGCTCTGCGGCAATAAGTTCGAGGTGAGGGAGATTGCTACTGGAACTATCGAAGAAGCTCACCTTGACCACATGAAGTATGTTGACCATGTGCAAGCCGAAGCAGAGCTGGAGTTGTGTGCATTGCAAAGCCACAATCAGATTCATGCTAGTCACAACCCGTCTACTTCTTCACCCACTACTCCTGTTACTGATGACAGTTCAGTAAGGCTTCATACTTATGGCCTGAGACCCAGGACAGCAGTACATTTCTCTGACATTGACCTACCTACTGACTTGTTCGACTCCTACGCCAGCTATGCTAATTGTTTGCTTGCAGAAATGGGTATAAATGCACACACACACATTGTAGAGTTAGTTGATAACGGAGTCAGGGTGGACATCATGTAAATATGTAAATTATTTTAGAAGGGTACCCAGAGTATAACGAATTCCATGGAAATAGTGTTACTGTAGGTATGCGCACCCAGTGTCTCTTTTAAAGCCTGTATTAAGGTCAGGTCAGTGCTGCCCTTTGTCATATGTCACACCTTAGGAAATGCTACCGTCAGTCATTGTTTGTAGATGTGAGGGTGCAACAGTGTACGTGGACGTGGACGAGGAGTCAAGCCTGATGTTCAGTCCTGCGGACAACCTGTAGATAGAAGATTTTAGTTCCAGTGCTGACGTCTCCTGGCTCTGTCCTCAATGAAGCTGCACGGGCATGCCAGTTTTCTCTTCCCTCAGGGTGGGAAATTTTTTTTTTTTTTTTTTTTTTTTGCCTGCTGCATTTTATGTTCATTTTCGAATTACGAGTGAGCAAAAGCCAGTCCCTCCCTGGGGTAGCTATTTTAAGTAATTCTTTCACACCTTCGGGCCCACCAGTATTGTTGCGTAAGGACAACGCGAGGTGCATGGCCGAGCAAATTTAGACAACCATTTCTATCTGCTAGCACTCCGGTGCTGCCCTGTCTAGGCATGCCCAGGTCAGTGGGACGCTGGGCCCACTCTCTCTCACTTCACGGCCTACCCTATCAAAACTAATGTTCTATCTCCAGCTTTGAAGACAGGTATCACATAAGCCATTTTCTATTTATCTGGCACTATGCGTGTTTACAGTGATGTGTTGAAAAGACTAGCAAATTATTTGGTAAGTTATGCCTTACATTGCTTTGTAACACTTGAGAACAGGTCATCAGGACCCAGGAATCTGTTATGCATTCTGTCATTGTTTGTCTGAGAACCATGTTACTAGTGACTTTGATCATACGCGACTTATTTTGGTCCTAACCTACATATTTTTTTTTTACTTTCTGGAGTTTATCTAGTATCTTCCTTCATAAAAATTAAGGGAAAGCAAGTGTTAACGCTTGGACACATATCTTTGTCAGTGAGCTGACCTGAGCAACTTTTGAAGGGGCCTATCTTGTCCTTAATTTTACTGCTGTATACTCGAAAGACAACTTCTGGGTTAATCCTCAAATCCCTTGTGACTTTAACTTTGTAATCTCTTTTGGGTTTCCTTATTCCATTTTTCATCTTTTTAATTGAATATCATATCTTAAGTGCCCCTTTTTCATTCTCCTGTAAATGCCTCTCATTTGACCTACGAGATGCTTTAATATATTGTTTATCCATTTAGAGTCATTTTCTTGTTATTAATTTTCCTGTAAAGAACATAAGAAGCCTGAGCAGCTTTAACTATGCTTTGAAAAATGTCACAGTGGCATCCATAACCTCTTACCTGACCCAATGGATAATAACCAGTCAGATCACACCAGTTCATCCCACACAGGTAATTTCTCAGTCCCTTTAAATGAGCCAAGTGGGAGTCAGGTACACTGATTTAGTTGTAGTTATGAGTGATTTGTGATCGCTTTCCCCAAGTTCTTCATTAATCTCAAGGTTATTAACACATGACTCCTTGCTGTCAAGAACTAAGATAAGCAAGTTGTTACCTCTAGTTGGTTCTGTCACACACTGTTATAAAAATCATGGATCTTATCAAGAAAGTCGGTAGACTCAAGATTTCTGTCAAATTACTCCAGTCAATTTGTCAAAAGGTAAAAATCTACGATTAACACATATTCATATCTAGATACCTTATGAATTTTTTCCCATATAAGTTAATCGAGCTCCCATCAAGGTTTGTTGGCCTGAAAATCACTCCCAAGATTAGTTTTTCACGTCTCTCCAGGAACAATAGCCAAACAGATTCAGCATCCGTCGCTTCTAATTTTATACATTTTCTAATGCAACAGTTTAAATTATCTCTCACAAATAGTACATCGCCACATCATCCTTCCTACTGCCCTATCGGTGTGGGATAATTTATTGCCTTATGCAAGACAAGCCACGGGGATAGGGGGGGGGGTGAAATCTTTTGTTAAAGTACTTTCACACTTCTCAGTGCGTCATCAAGAGCCATGTAATTTTGCAGGGGGAGCAACTGAAGAAGAAAGGAAGTTTTCTCAGAGTAGTGCAGCGTGGAATAACACCGGGTTAGACTGCTCTGTCACCTCATGCTGCATTGCTCTGAGAAAAATCACCCTCATTTCTTCAGTTGCTGCTCTTGCAACATTTCATAGCTCCTAATGACGCACTGTGAATTGTGAAAGTAGTTGAGCTAAAGAATTCCATCCCACCGAGGCTTATCTTACATTGTTAAGATTGCCTGTCTGCTATTGTTTTTCCTCGTATAGGGCATTCAGAATGCATTTCTCTATCTTTCAGGTTCATAGATATTATTGCTTGTGTTAAAGCAATAATTTCTATGCTTTATACATATGCATTTAATCTTAGCTCATCTATTTTATTTCTTAGACTCCAACTATTAGTACAGTAAATCTTAAGGAAGCTTGTCACTCGTTGCCCTCTGTTGTCTCTCTTTGTTGATCATTTCCATTCAATTTATTAGTACCTTCATAAAAAAGAATATCTTTTGAGCATAGTCTTAAGGAATTCTTGCAATTTTTGCTGCTTTCAACTCTCGTGCTCTATCATATTTGTTTCCCACATGCACATTTCCTATCAGCTTAAAGTCTTAGACAACTCAGCAACAGCCCCCTGGACAGAGTTGACTAACACTACCACTCCTGCTCCAGAGAGATGCACCCTATCCCATGCATACATATCACGTTTGGCATAGAAATTGTCCAAGTTGGCAATGAATGAGATTGAAAGTTCTTTGCGCTGAATGTCTAGCCAATTGCCCTAGACATCTATTTGTTATGCACTCCTCTTCTAGGGAAAATGTTACATATGATAGGGACCTCTCCTATAGACCTAATTAAATCTATAGTTGTTCTGTACCTATCTTGTAACTCCTGTCTCCTGCCCTTTCCACCAACAATGAGGCAGATAATGGTCTTGTTCCCATTACCAGACATAATATTATCCAACTTGTTAACTATGTCTCCAACACCAGCTCCTGGGAAACACTCTCTGTGTCACCTTCCTTTCTCAGTTACAAAAGTCACCGATCACAAGGATGAATATTTCTAATTTTATTAGCAAAGATGTTAGTAGTACCTTTATCGAAACTTACCAGTGAAGTACATTCGGCCTGAAGAACAAAGAAGCGATTATTTACCCTCAGATCTGCTCTCTTAACCTTTCTCATTTTATTTAATATTTTTTTCATTTACAGGACACTTCTTCCCACTTGTATTGGCTGCCATTACGTTACTCACTACTGGTAACCTGGTTACCATCACAAACCCCAACCTCCTCACATTCAATGCTCTACGTATTTCTGCCCCCTACGCATATCTGCCCTCGCCCAGTATACTTATGTCCATCCTCATTAGATCCACTTCACATGCAGCCGAAGGAGGTGGAGTTGTGTTGGTTCCCGGATCATGTTGGTGTTCCCGGAAAAGAACGGATGGATGCTGAGGCAAGGGCTGCTGTACAGAGCCCAAGAACTTTTTCCAGACATTTGTTTTATGGGTCACATTCATAGACACGTCCTAGGTAAGTGACTGTCTCCCCTATCTTCATTATCATTCATTATCGTCATTTCTGGCACAGGGGTTAAGCCTATAATCGCTAACTCTATTACTTTAATCACCATCATCACAAACTTTCATAAATTCCGTTATTAGTTACTGTTATCATTCCTATCATCACTATCGATAACTATCACTGTTACTAATATGAATGTCCGTCCCAGTAATCACTCTTAGTGACTGTCACTGTCGCTTCTACTATAATCAATATCGGTATCTAACATCCTCACTATCGGTCATTATCATCATCACTATCATTGCTATTTCTCACTCATCATTATCATTAACGATCATCATTATCATTATTACTATCATGACTATCGAGTAATAAAGTCGCTTTTTGTCACCATCATCACTTTCACTGTCTCCATTATTATTTATAATTAATATAATCCCTAGCATTTTCACATTCATAATTATCAGTAAGTTTTTGCCACCATCATCACAATTGGCCACTATCATCGCATTTATTATTATCGTCACTCTTTTGCCTCATTGTCACTATCATTGTTATCATCATTTTCTTTCACGATTATCACTATTAGTCACGATTATCATCACGTCTATTGAAGCTATTGGTCACTATCATCGTAACTAATATACGTTGCTATCGATCAAAATCGTCGTCACGATCACTATCAATGCTTGTCACCATCAACAGTCATTACCAATGTCATCACCATTATCACTATACGTCACAATAATCATCTCTGTCAATCGCTATCATCACGACTTACCATCAACACTATCATCACTATCGATCAGTTTCATCTTCAGTGTAACTACCCATAAACATTGCACTATAGTCGTCACTATGATCACTGTCATTAATCTCCATCACTATCGTTTGTCACTATCGTCGTCATCACTTCTTTCATGAATATCATTATCCGTCACAATTATTACTATCATTGACCATTATGAGCAGTATAAATCAGTACTGTCCCTACAATTTATACTACTGATCACT
The DNA here is from genome assembly GCF_026875155.1 of Cherax quadricarinatus. NCBI lineage: Eukaryota > Metazoa > Arthropoda > Malacostraca > Decapoda > Parastacidae > Cherax > Cherax quadricarinatus. Next base: position 2,600,123 of record NC_069467.1, read on the forward strand.
ATCATTGTCACTATCATTGTCAGTCAACTCAATATCTTCGTTTTCATCATCGGTATCAATTAGTCATCATTTTCACTATCATCGTCACCATTATAGCTGGGTCACTATCAGTCACTATTATCATTATCATCGTCACCATCATCACTGTCTGTGTCATCGTCTCCCACATTGGCATCCTTATATATACTGGCAAAATTACCTGATTGGGTCGTAAAAATCATGTCCTCTAGTCTAATCAATGGCGGAGCTGAATTACACTTCTTCACACAAAATTACTTCCTCTTCCTCTCTCATTTCGTTCTCTTCTTTCCCATTTTATCATTCTTTCACTTTTCCTGTTCGGCTTCTTTCTACTCTTCTGTCACCTGTGTTTCGAGAGATTACCAGCAGCTGGGTTCCGTCTAGCAGACATTATGATTATTATTAAAATCATGGGGGAGCGCTTAACCCGTAGAACTATACAGCGCATGTGGAGGGGTGGGGGTGATGGAAGGTATTCAGACTCAATTCAGGGAACCGGAGCACAGATCCAGTTCTTTAGATCAAGAGCTCCTCACTAGCATCAAGCAACCTCCCTTGAGAGGCGTCTAGCAGACAGAAGATGAAGTCTCCTGCTGAATGAAACTCCTGAGATTAACGGTCAAAAAATTTATCCTTCAAGACTTGTTGAGTGAATTATCATGGGCTTAACGTTATGTACTTTTATTATTTTTATACCATTTTAAGTATATGGATACATTTCCAACATATGGATCATATATTTATGACACTTCTCGCTCGCCGGCAGTTTCATCAGGTCGTACCTGGACACAACAGAGAGAACAGTGAATGTAAAAATAATACGCACACACACACACACACACACACACACACACACACACACACACACACACACACACACACACACACACACACACACACACACACACACACACAACAAAATGCAGGAAGGGAGAGGAAAGGTTTGTTCCCAAGGGTAATAGAAATAATGGGAAGACCAAAGCGAGGCCTTGGGTTACCCGAAGGTGTAGGGAGGCAAAAACTAAGTGCAACAGAGAATGGGAAAGATACAGGAGGCAAATGACCCAGGAAAATAGAGAGACTAGTCGAAGAGCCAGAAACGAGTATGCACAGATAAGGAGGGAGGCCCAGTGACAGTACGAAAATGACGTAGCATCGAAAGCCAAGTCTGACCCAAAACTGCTGTATAGCCACATTAGGAGGAAGACAACAAAGACCAGGTGATCAGGCTGAGGAAAGAAGGTGGAGAACTCACCAGAAGCAATCAAGAGGTATGTGAGGAGCTCAACAAGAGATTTAAGGAAGTATTTGCAGTGGAGACAGGAAGGCCTCTGGGTGGACAGAAGAGAGGGGGACGCCAACAAGAAATATACCAACAAGTGTTAGATGACATATACACAACTGAGGAGGAGATGAAGAAGCTGCTAAGAAACCTTGATACCTCAAAGGCAATGGGACCAGATAACATCTCCCCGTGGGTCCTTACAGAGGGAGCAGAAATGCTGTGTGTGCCACTAACCACAATCAACACATCCCTTGAAACTGGGCAACTACCTGAGGTATGGAAGACGGCAAATGTAGTACCCGTATTTAAAAAATGAGACAGACTGAACTATAGACCAGTGTCACTCCATTACTTTGCATAGTATGCAAAGTAATGGAGAAAAATATCAGGAGGAGAATGGTGGAGCACCTGGAACGGAACAAGAGTATAAATCCAACCTGCACGGTTTTATGGAAGGCAAATCCTGTATCATACACCTACTGGAGTTTTATGATAAAGTAACAGAAAACACGAGAGAGAGAGGTGGGCTGATTGCATCTTCTTGGACTCCAAGAAGGCCTTCGACACAGTTCCCCACAGGAGATTGGTTTGTAGATGGATGGTTCAGAGAACCGACATGTTGCTAAATTAGACACATGTGCAACTCTTGGGTATCTTTATTGAGGAAACGTTTCGCCACACAGTGGCTTCATCAGTCCATACGTAGGAGAAACTTGAAGAACAGGAGGAGAATGAGGTAATCAGTCCCTCAACCTTGAGTCGATGTGTTCAGTCCATCAATCTTGAGTAAAATACGGCATATGAGCGGAGAAGCAGCTCATAAACCGTATGGCAGGAGAGGTGTAGCAGTCATAGGTGGTGTCACATTTGTTCAATGTGGAAGTAGGTCGTGCCCAAGAATTAGGCAAGCGAAGAATTCCTAAGTATTAAGATCCCAAGAAGTTGCAGTGTCTGACAGGTTTGTAGATGGATGGTTCAGAGAACCGACATGTTGATAAATTAGACACATGTGCAACTCTTTTGGTATCTTTATTGAGGAAACGTTTCGCCACACAGTGGCTTCATCAGTCCATACGTAGGAGAAACTTGAAGAACAGGAGGAGAAGTTGCACATGTGTCTAATTTATCTACAGGAGATTGGTGCAGAAGCTAGAGGATCAGGCGCATATAACAAGAAGGGTGCTGCAGTGGGTCAGAGAACATAGGACAGGGAGGCAACAATGAGTCATGGTACGTGATGAGGTATCACAGTGGGCACCTGTGACGAGCGGAGTCCCACAAGGGTCCGTCCTAGGACTAGTGCTATTTCTGGTATATGTGAATGACATGAGGGAAGGGTTAGACTCAGAAGTGTCCCTGTTCGCAGATGATGTGAAGTTAAAGAGAAGAATTAAATCAGATGAGGATCAGGTAGGACTCTAAAGAGACCTGGACAGTCTGGACTCCTGGTCCAGCAATTGGCTTCTCGAATTTAATACGCAAAATGCAAAGTCATGAAGATCGGGGAAGGGCAAAGAAGACCGCAGACGGAGTATAGGCTAGGTGGCCAAATACTGCAAACCTCCCTCAAGGAGAAAGATCTTCGGGTGAGTATAACACCGAGCACGTCTCCGGAAGCACACATCAACCAGATAACTGCTGCTGCATATGGGCACCTGGCAAACTTGAGAATAGCGTTCCGATACCTTAGTAAGGATTCGTTCAAGACACTGCACACAGTACGTCAGGCCCATACTGGAGTATGCAGTACCTGTTTGGAACCCACACTTGATCAAGCACGTCAAGAAATTACAGAAAGTGCTAAGGTTTGCGACAAGGTTAGTTCCAGAGCTAAGGGTAATGTTTTACGAGGAAAGGTTGAGGGAAATCGGCCTGACGACACTGGTGGACAGGAGGGTTAGGGGAGACATGATAACAACACACAAAATACTGCGTGGAATAGACAAGGTGGACAGTGACAGGATGTTCCAGAGAGGGGACGCAGAAACAAAGGGTCACAATTGGAAGTTGAAGACCCAGATATGTCAATGGGATGTTAGAAGTATTTCTTCAGTCATAGAGTAGTCAGGAAGTGGAATAGCCTAGCAAGTGAGGTAGTGGAGGCAGGAACCATACACACACACACACACACACACACACACATTTCCAGTAAATGAAATGATGGAATATGTAACAACAAAATGCAAGGAGGCAGTGAAAAAGTTTATTCCCAAGGGCAACAGTAACAACGGGAAGACCAGAACGAGCCCCTGGTTTACCCGACTGTGTAAGGAGGCAAAAACAAAGTGCAATAGAGAATGGAAAAAGTACAGAAGGCAGAGAACACACGAAAATAGGGAGATCAGTCGCAGAGCCAGGAATGAGTATGCACTGGTAAGGAGGGAGGCCCAGCGACAGTATGAAAATGACATAGCATCGAGAATCAAGACTGACCCGAAACTGTTGTATAGCCACATCAGGAGGAAGACAACAGTCAAAGATCAGGTGATCAGATTAAGGAAAGAAGGTGGAGAACTCACAAGAAATGATCAGCAGGTATGTGAGGAGCTGAACAGGAGATTTAAGGAAGTTTTTACAGTAGAGACAGGAAGGGCTGTGGGAAGACAGCACAGAAGGGAACATCAAGAGGGAATATACCAACAAGTTTTGGATGACATACAAACAACTGAGGAGGAGGTGAAGTAGCTCTTAAGTGACCTTGACACCTCAAAGGCGATGGGACCGGACAACATCTCCCCATGGGTCCTTAGAGAAGGAGCAGAGATGCTGTGCGTGCCTCTAACCACAATCTTCAACACCTCCCTTGAAACTGGGCAACTACCTGAGAAATGGAAGACAGCTAAAATAGTCTCCATATTTAAGAAAGGAAACAGAAACGAGGCACTAAACTACAGACCTGTGTCTCTGACATGTATTGTGTGCAAAGTCATGGAGAAGATTATCAGGAGGAGAGTGGTCGAACACCTGGAAAGGAACAAGATTATAAATGAAAACCAGCATGGGTTCATGGAAGGCAAATCCTGTATCACAAACCTCCTGGAGTTTTATGACAAGGTAACAGAAGTAAGACACGAGAGAGAGGGGTGGGTAGATTGCGTTTTCCTAGACTGCAGGAAGGCCTTTGACACAGTTCCCCACAAGAGATTAGTGCAGAAGCTGGAGGATCAGGCGAATGTAAAAGGGAGGGCACTGCAATGGATAAGGGAATACCTGACAGGGAGGCAGCAACGAGTCATGGTACGTGAAGAGCTATCACAGTGGGTGCCTGTGACGAGCGGGGTCCCACAGGGGTCAGTTCTAGGACCAGTGCTATTTTTGATATATGTGAACGACATGATGGAAGGAATAGACTCTGAAGTGTCCCTGTTCGCAGATGATGTGAAGTTGATGAGAAGAATTTAATCGGACGAGGATGAGGCAGGACTGCAAAGAGACCTGGACAGGCTGGACATGTGGTCCAGTAACTGGCTTCTCGAATTCAATCCTGCCAAATGCAAAGTCATGAAGATTGTGGAGGGGCAAAGAAAACCGCAGACAGAGTATAGGCTAGGTGGACAAAGACTACAGACCTCACTCAGGGAGAAAGACCTTGGGGTGACCATAACACCGAGCACATCACCGGAGGCACACCTCAACCAAATAACTGCCAACATACGGGCGCCTGGCAAACCTGAGAATAGCGTTCCGATACCTTAATAAGGAATCGTTCAAGACACTGTACACTGTGTATGTTAGGCCCATACTGGAGTATGCAGCAGCAGTCTGGAACCCACACCTGGTCAAGCACGTCAAGAAGTTAGAGAAAGTACAAAGGTTTGCAACAAGGCTAGTCCCAGAGCTCAAGGGAATGTCGTACGAGGAAAGGTTAAGGGAAATCGGACTGACGACACTGGAGGACAGAAAGGTCAAGGGAGACATGATAGCGATATACAAGATACTGCGGGGAATAGACAAGGTGGACAGAGATAGGATGTTCAAGAGAGGGGACACAGGGACAAGGGGTCACAACTGGAAGCTGAAGACTCAGACGAGTCACAGGGACGTTAGGAAGTATTTCTTCAGTCATAGAGTTGTCAGCAAGTGGAATAGCATAGCAAGTGAAGTAGTGGAGGCAGGAACCATACATAGTTTTAAGAAGAGGTATGACAAAGCTCAGGAAGCAGAGAGAGAGAGGACCCAGTAGCGATCAGTGAAGAGGCGGGGCCAGGAGCTGAGTCTCGACCCCTGCAACCACAATTAGGTGAGTACAATTAAGTGAGTACACACACACACACACACACACACACACACACACACACACACACACACACACACACACACACACACACACACACACACACACACACACGCACACACTACCATTCTCTCTCTCTCTTTTTTTTTTTTTTTTTTTTTACACAGGGTTTGACAAGGTTAAGGATCCCTAGCTTTATTGACAGCTATATTACAGGTTAAGGATTCCTAATTTTATTGGCAAGCTAAGAGCTGTTACCTACATCAGCTCATTTGAAAGCATTTTTATTGTTATGAGACATACAAGTACGGGACAGGATGAAGTTGGAGCCATCTGTGGGCCAACATTTTCATTTGATCAACTGAGTTTATCTCGTTGACATCATTATGCTGTACGAATGTGTTCCATACTCGAGTCATCCTGGGTATGTATGATCTCAGATGGAGTGATGTTCTGGAGAAGGGTACAGCCAGAGTGAAGTTGCTGCTTTCTGCCCGTCTTGTGGCATAAAAGCTTGTTTCACGCTGTCCTCGAAGTGGATCCAAGTGTGGTATTTTGACAATATTGGCCTTGTACATAACAGTAAGGCCACCCACATCCCTCCTATGTTGAAGGCTCTGCTGAAATGACAGATCTATCCAGGATGGGTCCAGGCGAGAGATGAGACGTCTTGCTCTGTTCTCTACTCTGTCAAGCAGTCGCAGATGAGAGGGGGGGGGCAGGCAAACCAAGAAAGTGGAGCATACTCAAGGTGTGAGCGTACTTGTGCCTCGTACAGGATCTTGCAACCCCTACTGTCAAGCAGATGCGAGATACGGCGAAGTGCTGTAAGCTTCCTGGCTGCCTTGTTTGCAAGATTTACAACATGGTTCTTCATGGTTAGTTTGGAGTCAAATTTCACCCCAAGGATATCAACTTCTTCTCCAGGTGCCAACATCGTCCCATTCATCCTTACTACTGCACCAGCATCTCTCTCTCTCTCTCTCTCTCTCTCTCTCCTCTCTCTCTCTCTCTCTCTCTCTCTCTCTCTCTCTCTCTCTCTCTCTCTCTCACTCTTCTCTCTTTCAAAAAAAAGGAAAAAGGAAAAAAAGAAAGGGAAGAAAAGGGAAAAATGAAGAAAAAAAATCGAAGGAAGCAGGAATCAGATGAGAATGGTTCAGGTAGGGAGGAGTGGATGGAGGAGCAGTGGAAAAGGGTAGAACAAGAGTGGGAGAGAAAATTAGGAGAGCTTTCTGAAAAAATGGAGACAGAGCTTTCTGTGAAATTAGAAAAGAGGCTGGATAAGGAGAAGAAGAATTGGGAGGCACAAGTCGAAACTGCAGTAGCCAGGATAAGGGTCCTAGAAAATGAGGTAAACAGGCTGAAGCGAGTTACAGGGGCATTGACCAGAGAAGACACAGCATATGAAACTGAGAGGCCGAACAGGAAGGAAGGAGATAGGAATTATGCTAAGGTCATATCAGCCTGCCAAGAAAGGCCAAGGAGTGAAAGGGGAGAGCAGCTGGGTGCAGATGGAGAGGGTGCTAGGTCAAATGTAGAGGCACAACCATGCTACCAAGAGCAACTGGAAAAAACAAGGGAGAAAATGACCACATGCAGACAGGAACCAGAATCACAAAGGGAGAGGCAATGGGAGGAGGAAAGGGCAAAATCAGTGTTTATCCATGGGCTTCATGAGAGAGAGGAAAGGACACAGACTGAGAGACGGCAGGCATAAAGAAAGGAGATTGAGAACATCATCACAGAAATAGGTGAAGAAGACATGGACGAGATTGTAAATTTTCAGAGAATAGGGGGGTACTTAAAGGGGAGAAAACGACCAATCAAGCTGATTATCAGGACAGAAACAGTGCGGAACAGGATCCTCCAAGAGAAACCACGGTTGGAGTACTTGGAAGAGTACAAGAGGGTGTTCCTAGACAGAGACAGAACACAAACAGAACGACAGCAGCTGAGGGAGAGGACAAAAAAGCGAAAGGAACTAGGAAAGGAGACAAGGACAGAACTAGCAGAAGTCAATCAGAGCACGACAGAGCAGCAAGGGCAAGCACACACAGAACCATCCTCAGGACCCCACAACCTGTCACACCATCCCAACACTACAATCTACAATCCATACTCACAGCTTCCACCAAACACCCAGCTATAGAATCCCACAATATGCTACCAGGTCTCCCACCCTCACAAGCCCCCCAAACCACAGTGTTGGAGAGGAAACTGAAAGTATGGTACACAAACGCTGATGGGATAACAAATAAGTGGGAGGAGTGGCACGAAAGAGTCAAAGAGGCATCACTGGACATCATAGCTCTCACAGAAACCAAGCTTACAGGTATGATAACAGATGCCATCTTTCCAACGGGATACAAGATCCTGAGGAAAGACAGAGGGAACAGGGAGGGGTTGGAGGAGAGGCACTGCTAATCAAAAACCGATGAAATTTTGATGAGCTGGAGAGAGGAGGCAGCAGAGAAGCAAGCGATTGCATAGCAGGAACGTTTCACTCTGGAGGTTCCAAAGTGGTAATTGCATTGATGTATAACTCACCACAGAACAGTAGGAGGCCAAGGCAAGAGTATGATGAGAGCAATAGAGCGATGGCTCACACACTGGCTGCAGTGACCAGCTGGGCTAATGCGTGCAGGGCAAAGCTCCTGATCATGGGTGACTTTAACCACAAGGAAATCGATTGGGAGAACTTGGAGTCACATGGAGGCCAATTTACATGGAGGGCTAAGACGATGTAGGTGGTACTGGAAAACTTTATGTACCAACACGTAAGGGACACTACAAGAGAGAGAGAAGAGAGGATGAGCCAGCAAGACTGGTCCTAGTATTCGCCTTGAGTAGTGCAGATATTGAGGACATCACATATGAAAGACCCCTTGGGGCAAGCGAGCATGTGGTTTTAAGCACTGAATACACAGTACACAAGTGGAAGGGGAAGCAGGAAGGACAAGGCGAATGAAGCCAAACTACAAGAAAGGGGACTACACGGGAATGAGGAACTTCCTGAATGGGGTTCAGTGGGACAGAGAACTGGCAGGGAAGCCAGTTAATGAGATGATGTGATATGTAACAACAATGTGCAAGGAGACTGAGGAGAAGTTTGTACCCAAGGATAACAGGAATCATGAAAAAGCCATGGTTCACTCAAAGGTGCAGCGAGGCAAAAACCAAGTGTGCTAGGGAATGGAAGAAGTATAGAAGGCAAAGGACCCAGGAGAATAAGGAAAGCAGTCGTAGAGCCAGAAATGAATATGCACAGATAAGAATGGAGGCCCAACGACAATGTGAAAACGACATAGCAGCGAATGCCAAAGCTGACCCTAAACTGTTATACAGCCACATCAGGAGGAAAACAACAGTCAAGGACCAGGTAATCAGGCTGAGGAAGGAAGGAGGAGAGATAACAAGAAATGACTGTGAAGTATGTGAGGAACTCAACAAAAGATTCAAAGTAGTATTCACAAAGGAGACAGAAGTGGCTCCAGAAAGATGGAGAGGTGGGGAACACCACCAAGTGCTGGACACAGTACACACAACCAAGGAAGAAGTGAAGAGGCTTGTGAGTGAGCTAGATACCTCAAAGGCAATGGGGCAGGATAACATCTCTCCATGGGTCCTGAGAGAGGGAGCTGAGGTGCTATGTGTAACCCTACCAACAATATTCAATACATTTATCGAAACATGGAGATTGCCTGAGGCGTGGAAGACAGTACTTACCTATGTCCTTTCTAAATCTAAATTTATCCAACTTAAATCCATTATTCCTGGTTCTTACCTGGTTCGACACCCTCAGTACTTTATTAATGTCTCCCTTGTTTATGCCTGTCATCCACTTATACACTTCAATGATATCTCCCCTCATTCTACGCCTCTCCAGAGAGTGGAGATTTAAGGCTTTAAGTCTATCTTCATACGGGAGGTTCCTTACACAGTAAATCATTTTAGTCATTCTTCTCTGTATGTTCTCTAATGAGTCTATGACCATCCTGTAGTAAGGAGACCAAAACTGAGCAGCATAATCTAAATGAGGCCTCACTAGTGATGTATAGAGCTGTAAAATAACTTTTGGACTTCTGTTACTTATACTTCTTACTTGGATTTATCTCAAGAAGTATTATGATGTCAACGAGATAAAGTCAGTTGATCAAATGAAAATGGTGGCCCACAGATAGCTCCAACTTCATCCTGTTCCCTACTTGTATGTTTCATAATAAAAATACTTGTATGATTCATAAAATTAAAACGCTTTCAAATGAGCTGATTTAGGTAACAACTTTTAGCTTGTCAATAAAGTTAGGAATCTTTACCCTGTAAATATCTTGTCAATAAAGCTCGTGCAGCACCTGGAGTATACCTCGTGCTGCACCTGGAGTATACCTCGTGCTGCACCTGGAGTATACCTCGTGCAGCACCTCGAGTATACCTCGTGCAGCACCTGGAGTATACCTCGTGCAGCACCTGGAGTATACCTCGTGTTGTCCCTGCAGTATACCTCGTGCAGCACTTCGAGTATACCTCGTGCAGCACCTGGAGTATACCTCGTGCAGCACCTGGAGTATACCTCGTGTTGCACCTGGAGTATACCTCGTGCAGCAGATGGAGTAGACCTCGTGCAGCACCTCGAGTATACCTCGTGCAGCACCTCGAGTATACCTCGTGCAGCACCTGGAGTATACCTAGTGCAGCACCTGGAGTATGCCTCGTGCTGCACGTGGAGTATACCTCGTGCAGCACCTGAAGTATACCTCGTGCAGCAACTAGAGAATACCTCTTGCAGCACCTGGTGTATACCTCGTGCAGCACCTGGAGTATACCTCGTTCTGCACCTGGAGTACACCTCTTGCAGCACCTGGAGAATACCTCTTGCAGCACCTGGAGTATACCTCGTGCAGCACCTGGAGAATACCTCGTTCTGCACCTGGAGTATACCTCGAGCTGCACTTGGAATATACCTCTAGCAGCACCTGGAGTATACCTCATGCAACACCTGGAGTATACCTCGTGGCACCTGGAGTATACCTCGTGCAGCACCTGAAGTATACCTCGTGCAGCACCTGGAGTATGCCTCGTGCAGCACCTGGAGTATACCTCGTGCTGCACCTGGAGTATACCTCGTGCTGCACCTGGAGTATACCTCGTGCAGCACCTGGAGTATACCTCGTGCTGCACCTGGAGTATACCTCGTGCTGCACCTGGAGTATGTCTCTAGCAGCACCTGGTGTATACCTCGTGCAGAACCTGGAGTATACCTCGTGCAGCACCTGAAGAATACCTAGTGCAGCACCTGGAGTATACCTCGTGCTGCACCTGGAGTATACCTCGTGCTGCACCTGGAGTATACCTCGTGCTGTACCTGGAGTATACGTCGTGCTGCACTTGGAGTATGCCTCGTGCACCATATGGAGTATACCTCGTGCAGCACCTGGAGTATACCTCGAGCAGCACCTGGAGTATACCTCGTGCTGCCCCTGGAGTATACCTCGTGCAGCACCTGGAGTATACCTCGTGCTGCACCTGGAGTATACCTCGTGCTGCACCTGGAGTATGCCTCTAGCAGCACCTGGAGTATACCTCGTGCAGCACCTGGAGTATACCTTGTGCAGCACCTCGAGTATACCTCGTGCAACACCTGGAGTATACCTCGTGCAGCACCTGGAGTATACCTCGTGCTGCACCTGGAGTATACCTGGTGCAGCACCTGGAGTATACCTCGTTCTGCACCTGGAGTATACCTCGTGCAGCACCTGGAGTATACCTCGTGCAGCACCTGGAGTATACCTCGTGCTGCACCTGGAGTATACCTCGTGCAGCACCTGGAGTATACCTCGTTCGTGCTGCACCTGGAGTATACCTCGTGCAGCACCTGGAGTATACCTCGTGCAGCCCCTGGAGTATACCTCGTGCAGCACCTGGAGTATACCTCGTGCAGCACCTGGAGTACACCTCGTGCAGCACCTGGAGTATACCTTGTGCTGCACCTTGAGTATACCTCGTGCAGCACTTGGAGTATACCTCGTTCTGCACCTGGAGTATACCTCGTGCAGCATCTGGAGTATACCTCGTGCAGCATATGGAGTATACCTCGTACAGCGCCTTGGGTATACCTCGTGCAGCACCTGGAGTATACCTCGTTCAGCACCTGGAATGTACCTCGTGCAGCACCTGGAGTATACCTCGTGCAGTTCCTGGAGTATACCTCGTGCAGCACTTGGAGTATACCTTGTGCAGCACTTGGAGTATACCTTGTGCAGCACCTGGAGTATATCTCGTGCAGCACATGGAGTATACCTCGTTCAGCACGTGGAGTATACCTCGTGCAGCACCTGGAGTATACCTCGTGCAGCACCTGGAGTATACCTTGTGCAGCACCTGGAGTATACCTTATGCAGCACCTGGAGTATACCTCGTGCAGCACCTGGAGTATAACTTATGCAGCACCTGGAGTATACCTTATGCAGCACCTGGAGTATTCCTCGTGCAGCACCTGGAGTATACCTCGTGCAGCACCTGGAGTATACCTCGTGCAGCACCTGGAGTATACCTTGTGCAGCACTTGGAGTATACCTTATGCAGCACGAGGAGTATAACTCGTGCAGAACCTGGAGTATACCTCGTGCAGCACCTGGAGTATATCTCGTGCAGCACTTACAGTATACCTTGTGCAGCATTTGGAGTATACCTTATGCAGCACCTAAAGTATACCTCGTGCAGCACCTGGAATATACCTCGTGCAGAACCTGGAGTATACCTTGTGCAGCACCTGGAGTATACCTTGTGCAGCAGCAACTGGAGTATATCTCTTGCAGGACCTGGAGTATACCTCGTGCAGCACATGGAGTATACATCGTGCAGCACCTGGAGTATACCTTGTGCAGCACTTGGAGTATACTTTGTGCAGCACCTGGAGTATACCTCGTGCAGCACCTGCAGTATACCTCGTGCAGCACTTGCAGTATACCTTGTGCAGCACCTGGAGTATACCTTATGTAGCACCTGAAGTATACCTCGTGCAGCACCTGGAGTATACCTTGTGCAGCTCCTGGAGTATACCTTATGCAGCACCTGGAGTATACCTCGTGCAGCACCTGGAGTATACCTTATGCAGCACCTGGAGTATACGTTATGCAGCACCTGGAGTATACCTCGCGCAACACCTGGAGTATATCTCGTGCAGCACCTGGAGTATATCTCGTGCAGCACCTGGAGTATACCTTGTGCAGCACCTGGAGTATACCTTATGCAGCACCTGGAGTATACCTTATGCAGCACCTGGAGTATTCCTCGTGCAGCACCTGGAGTATACCTTATGCAGCACCTGGAGTATACCTTATGCAGCACCTGGAGTATTCCTCGTGCAGCACCTGGAGTATACCTCGTGCAGCACCTGGAGTATACCTCGTGCAGCACCTGGAGTATACCTTGTGCAGCACCTGGAGTATACCTTATGCAGCACCTGGAGTATTCCTCGTGCAGCACCTGAAGTATACCTTGTGCAGCACCTGGAGTATACCTTGTGCAGCACATGGAGTATACCTCGTGCAGCAACTGGAGTATACCTCGTGCAGAACCTGAAGTATACCTTGTGCAGCACCTGGAGTATACCTTGTCCAGCAGCACCTGGAGTATATCTCGTGCAGCACCTGGAGTATACCTCGTGCAGCACATTGAGTATACCTCGTGCAGCACCTCTAGTATACCTTATGCAGCACCTGGAGTATACCTCGTGCAGAACCTGGAGTATACCTCGTGCAGCACCTGGAGTATATCTCGTGCAGCACTTGCAGTATACCTTGTGCAGCACCTGGAGTATACCTTATGCAGCACCTAAAGTATACCTCGTGCAGCACCTGGAGTATACCTTGTGCAGCACTTGCAGTATACCTTGTGCAGCACCTGGAGTATACCTTATGGAGCACCTGAAGTATACCTCGTGCAGCACCTGGAGTATTCCTTGCGCAGCACCTGGAGTATACCTTATGCAGCACCTGGAGTATACCTCGCGCAGCACCTGGAGTATACCTTATGCAGCACCTGGAGTATACCTTATGCAGCACCTGGAGTATACCTCGTGCAACACCTTAAGTATACCTCGTGCAGCACCTGGAGTATACCTCGTACAGCACCTGGAGTATACCTTGTGCAGCACCTGGAGTATACCTTGTGCAGCACCTGGAGTATATCTCGTGCAGCACCTGGAGTATACCTCGTGCAGCACCTGGAGTATACCTTGTGCAGCACTTGGGGTATACCTCGTGCAGCACCTGCAGTATACCTTGTGCAGCACCTGGAGTAAACCTCGTGCAGCACCTGGAGTATATCTCGTGCAGCACCTAGAGTATACATCGTGCAGCACCTTGAGTATACCTTGTGCAGCACCTGGAGTATACCTTGTGCAGCACCTGGAATATACCTCGTGCAGCACCTGGAGTATACCTCGTGCAGCACCTGGAGTATACCTTATGCAGCACCTGGAGTATACCTTATGCAGCACCTGGAGTATTCCTCGTGCAGCACCTGGAGTATACCTCGTGCAGCACCTGGAGTATACCTCGTGCAGCACCTGGAGTATACCTTGTGCAGCACCTGGAGTATACCTTATGCAGCACCTGGAGTATAACTCGTGCAGAATCTGAAGTATACCACGTGCAGCACCTGGAGTATATCTCGTGCAGCACTTGCAGTATACCTTGTGCAGCACCTGGAGTATACCTTATGCAGCACCTAAAGTATACCTCGTGGAGCACCTGGAGTATACCTCGTTCAGAACCTGGAGTATACCTTGTGTAGCACCTGGAGTATACCTTGTGCAGCACTTGGAGTATACCTCGTGCAGCACCTGGAGTATACCTCGTGCAGCACCTGCAGTATACCTCGTGCAGCACTTGCAGTATACCTTGTGCAGCACCTGGAGTATACCTTATGTAGCACCTGAAGTATACCTCGTGCAGCACCTGGAGTATACCTTGTGCAGCACCTGGAGTATACCTTATGCAGCACCTGGAGTATACCTCCTGCAGCACCTGGAGTATACCTTATGCAGCACGTGGAGTATACCTTATGCAGCACCTGGAGTATACCTCGTGCAACACCTGGAGTATACCTCGTGCAGCACCTGGAGTATACCTCGTGCAGCACCTGGAGTATACCTCGTGCAGCACCTGGAGTTTACCTTGTGCAGCACCTGGAGTATACCTTATGCAGCACCTGGAGTATACCTCGTGCAGAACCTGGAGTATACCTCGTGCAGCACCTGGAGTATATCTCGTGCAGCACTTGCAGTATACCTTGTGCAGCACCTGGAGTATACCTTATGCAGCACCTAAAGTATACCTCGTGCAGCACCTGGAGTATACCTCGTGCAGAACCTGGAGTACACCTTGTGCATCACCTGCAGTATACCTCGTGCAGCACTTGCAGTATACCTTGTGCAGCACCTGGAGTATACCTTATGTAGCACCTGAAGTATACCTCGTGCAGCACCTGGAGTATACCTTATGCAGCACCTGGAGTATACCTCGCGCAGCACCTGGAGTATACCTTATGCAGCACCTGGAGTATACCTCGTGCAACACCTGGAGTATACCACGTGCAGCACCTGGAGTATACCTCGTGCAGCACCTGGAGTATACCTTGTGCAGCACCTGGAGTATACCTTGTGCAGCACCTGGAGTATATCTCGTGCAGCACCTGGAGTATACCTCGTGCAGCACCTGGAGTATACCTCGTACAGCACCTGGAGTATACCTTGTGCAGCACTTGGAGTATACCTCGTGCAGCACCTGGAGTATACCTTGTGCAGCACCTGGAGTACACCTCGTGCAGCACCTGGAGTATATCTCGTGCAGCACCTAGAGTATACCTCGTGCAGCACCTGGAGTATACCTTGTGCAGCACCTGGAGTATACCTTGTGAAGCACCTGGAGTATACCTCGTGCAGCACGTGGAGTATACCTCGTGCAGCACCTGGAGTATACCTTATGCAGCACCTGGAGTATACCTTATGCAGCACCTGGAGTATACCTCGTGCAGCACCTGGAGTATACCTCGTGCAGCACCTGGAGTATACGTTGTGCAGAACCTGGAATATACCTTATGCAGCACCTGGAGTATACCTCGTGCAGCACGTGGAGTATACCTTATGCAGCACCTGGAGTATACCATTGCAGCACCTGGAGTATACCTCGTGCAGCACCTACCCTCACCCATCTCATACACTGTTTTGTATTCCTTGTATTGGATTGGAAAAGTCATTGGTTGTCAATACGTCCCTTTAATAAATGTCCTTGTACTTGAATATGTCTTTCATACATCCTTGTGGGTGGTAATAACCATTTGTTTACCTGAGAGAGAGAGAGAGAGAGAGAGAGAGAGAGAGAGAGAGAGAGAGAGAGAGAGAGAGAGAGAGAGAGAGAGAGAGAGAGAGAGAGAGAGAGAGAGGGGGGGGGAGGAGAAGAGAGAAAGAGAGAGAGAGAGAGAGAGAGAGAGAGAGAGAGAGAGAGAGAGAGAGAGAGAGAGAGAGAGAGAGAGAGAGAGAGAGAGAGAGAGAGAGAGAGAGAGAGAGAGAGACAACGGTGGTAATAAGACGTGTTACAGTGTGCTCCACATGCTCTATTAATTATTACTTAACAAGGAAGGTTGGCGAGGAAAAAACTGTTCAGGGACTATGTGCCAACTTCAACACACCAATAGTGGTTAGTCAATTATTTTACAGAAATGAATATCAGCGAAATCAGCAATATTTAAATGCCCCGTGGCCTGGTGGATAAAGCTCTCGCTTCATATATCGAGGGTCCCTGTTCGATTCTAGCCGAGGGTAGAAACATTGGACGTGTTTCTTTACACCGGTTTTCTATGTTCCCCATCAGTAAAATGGGTACCTGGAAGTTGGTCGACTGATGTGGGTTGTATCCTGGGATAAAACTGACCTAATTTACCGGAAATGCTCTACATAATTGGTTTTGTATGTGGTTCGTACGTCAGTTCGCATGCGGCCAGCAGTAACAGCCTGGTTGACCAGACCCTGATCCACCATAAGGCCTGGTCTCAGACCGAGCCGCGGGGGCGCTGACCCCCGAAATGGTAAGTGTAATGTGAGAGAATGCTGACAGGCCTATGGTATTACATCACTATTGTCTTCGCAATGAATATGGAATGTTGTCTGTGTGTTGCTTTGTACTAACATCTGGCTGCTTCATAACATCGTGTTGAACAACTATAACAAAGTTATTCTTGTTAACAAATTTCAATAAAGGGGAACGTTGATAATATTCCAAGAGTTTTTTTTCATTAAGTGATTGTATGAAGGCAACACTCTCTCTCACAGCCGGCTACCCACTCACAACATCTCACCCACTACTCTGCACCAACACTACCACACCTCACCCACTACCACCCACCAACACTACCACACCTCACCCACTACCACCCACCAACACTACCACACCTCACCCACTACCACCCACCAACACTACCACACCCACCTCACCCACTACCACCCACCAACACTACCACACCTCACCCACTACCACCCACCAACACTACCACACCCACCTCACCCACTACCACCCACCAACACTACCACACCTCACCCACTACCACCCACCAACACTACCACACCTCACCCACTACCACCCACCAACACTACCACACCTCACCCACTACCACCCACCAACACTACCACACCTCACCCACTACCACCCACCAACACTACTCTCAGTAGTAGTAACCAGTTACCAGTAACCAGTGTACCAGTAGATGACTCACTATCAACCATCTCTGCCTGAGTCACTGTCTGTATTCATATTGTGCTGACCACAGCAGTATTCAAAGACCCCCTCACATATGGGTACTGTGGGCGGCCAGTCAGTGATACGAGAGTGAGCAAGAGAGGCAGGTTCGGCTGTGGCGCCCTTCCACATACTTCACTTAGTGTATCATGCCAGTCAAAGTCAATATGAATCAGTCCACAGTACCAACATTCCCTTACTGACTGAAAGACAATACCTAGCCCTTGAGCAATGTGTTTGTTCTCACAGCTTGTATCTGAGATTTGTTAAAGTGCTGCGAAATGTGAAGTTCAGATTAAGTTCCTATAGATCCGTGAATTACTTATTAACGTAGCCGAGCGGTCAGGCACTAGTAATTCTGTCACTCCCATCTGTTTCCACACACCTTCAGACTTGCAGGATAGTGTTCCGTTGCCTCAAGTGTCCGGGGACACTCAGACTGCCTTGAGTGCACAGCCTATCCCTGCAATGACTGCTAGTTCGAGTAGTAGTTTCTCCACAGGGGATGCCTTGTCAGAAAACGATTACTTGAAACTAGTAATGCCATCTCTTGTTGATGTGACATGCTGTCTGCAGAAAGACGTCTCTGTTACAACTAGTGTTCACACTAGAGTGTCTGTTGTTGTTCAATGTTCCAGATGGTGATCCCATCCTAGTAGACAGTAATCAGTGCATTGTAAGAAGTTATTTCTCGAGTAACTTTCACGTTGTTAACGTTTGTAAGTGAAGTTTATAGCTGATACCTCGTGTCACTGTGTGCGACTCAGATTGAATATCAGCATTGTTCACCGTGTTCATTTCTTTTCTCCTGTGCTTGCAGTTTGAGATAGTAGATTCGTTCTCCCTTGTTCATATTGCGTGTTATAGCGTTAATTTTTTTCAACCGGGGGGAGTCATCCACTCCACCGAGTTTGTTCTTTCCTCCAGTAAGAAAGAACTAATACCTTTATTCCAGAATAAACAGCCTACTGGAAGGTTAGCCAGATGGACCTTGACTATCCAAGAGTTCAATCCCACTTTTGAACATTTACCTGGCAAGTCGAATGTAGTCGCAGATGCTTTATCGCGACACGTTAGTGTAGTTACTGCAGATCCTCCATTTACTGTCGAGGATGTCAAAAATGCCCAAAGAACCGATCCCTTGTGTTCTGGTGATTCGATTCCTGCTCCAGGAAGATCTTATTCTTACTGTGAAGCCACCAGCACCCATTAGTGACTTTGTAATGAGCCAAGAATTAGTAATTCCACAGTCACTAGTGATTGTAGCTGTATCTTTTGTAGATACTCGTTCAGACTGTCCTCAGTCAAGGCATGTATTAGCCATTGCAGAGGAATTCGATCCTCCCAGAGATAACCATTCTTCATATGTCAATCTTACCCTAGCAGAGTTGGGGTTAAATGTAAATAACCTGTATAGATGAATAATTACAGTATCAACTTATCAGTATTCAAGAATTTTTTTTTGTGTTCATGTTCTCTCCGCATTCTGAGAGTTAACAGTCTAGATTTGAGTGCTCCGAATCTGCCTATCTGTTAAACACTTCTTTCTTTGTATATATTCTTCCTCAGAATCCGTAGATCACATGAATACAGATCGATCGATAAAATTTTTTTTTATCACTTCTATTGTGTAATCTCAACATTGAGTTTCATTCGATGAGTTTCATTTGATGAGTTTCATTCAATGAGTTTCATTCGTTGAGTTTCTTCGATGAGTTGTGCTATATTATACCTTGTATTGCATTACAGTTTCAGTTACATAAGCTTCCATTCCAATGTTTTACTTATGTATGTTATAATGTTCAATTGTTGTGTACTTTGACATTGTATAGAATCAGCCCAAGCCGTACACCTGCCATCTCTAGTTTGTATTAGTTGTATGTCGGGACGACATACATTAGCGTCGCCGAGCTCTCAGTAGTAGTAACCAGTTACCAGTAACCAGTGTACCAGTAGATGACTCACTACCAACCGTCTCTGCCTGAGTCACTGTCTGTATTCATACTGTGCTGACCACAGCAGTATTCAAAGACCCCCTCACATATGGGTACTGTGGGCGGCCAGTCAGTGATACGAGAGTGAGCAAGAGAGGCAGGTTCGGCTGTGGCGCCCTTCCACATACTTCAGTTACAATATACGTACTTCCAGCCTACGTGAGTATTTTTACCAAATCCACTTGTTCGAACTCCCACATGATACTACCACACCTCACCCACTACCACCCACCAACACTACCACACCTCACCCACTACCACCCACCAACACTACCACACCTCACCCACATACCACCCACCAACACTACTACACCACACCTCACCCACTACCACCCACAAACACTACTACACCTCACCCACCACCAACCCACCAACACTACCACACCTCACCCACTACCACCAACCAACACTACCACCACACCTCACACACACTGACTAACCTCACCACTACCACCCACCAACACTACCACACCTCACCCACTACCACCCACCAACACTACCACACCTCACCCACTACCACCCACCAACACTACCACACCTCACCCACTACCACCCACAACACAACACACCTCACCCACCACAACCCACCAAACACTACCACACCTCACACCACTACAACCAACCACACACCAACCCACCACACACTCACCACACTCACACCTCACCACTACCACCCACACAACACTACTACACCTCACCCACCACCACACCACCCAACACTACCACACCTCACCCACTACCACCCACCAATACTACCACAACCCTCACCCACTACCACCCACCAACACTACCACACCTCCCACTACCACACCAACACTACCACACCACCACACTCACCCACCACTACCAACACCTCACCCACTACCACCCACCAACACTACACACCTCACCCACTACCACCCACCACACACTACACACCTCACCCACTACCACCCACCAAACACTACTACACCTCACCCACTACCACCCACCAACACTACCACACCTCACCCACTACCACCCACCAACACTACTACACCTCACCCACTACCACCCACAACACTACTACCCTCACCCACCACAACCCACCAACACTACCACACCTCACCCACTACACCACCAACACACACACCTCACCACACCACACCCTCACCCCCACACACTACACACCTCACCCACTACCACCCACCAACACTACCACACCTCACCCACTACCACCCACCAACACTACACACTCTCACCCACTACCACCCACCAACACCACTACACTACCTCACCCCCCCACAATACCACACCACCAACACCAATACCTACCTCACACCCCACCACCCCCCTCACACACCCACCAACACTACTACACCTCACCACTACCACCCACCAACACACAACACCTCACCCACTACCACCCACCAACACTACACACTCACCCACTACCACCCACCAACACTACTACACTTCACCCACATACCACCCACAACACTACTACACCTCACCCACACTACCACCCCACAAACTACACTACACCTCACCACTACCACCCACCAACACTACTACACCTCACCACTACCACCCACCAACACTACTACACCTACCCACTACCACCCACCAACACTACCACACTCACCCACTACCACCCACCAACACTACTACACCTCACCCACTACCACCCACAAACACTACTACGCCTCACCCACCACAACCCACCAACACTACCACCCTACCCACTACAACCAACCACCTACACCACACCTCACCACACTGCTACACCTCACCACTACCACCCACCAACACTACTACACCTCACCCACTACCACCCACCAACAACCCCCTACCATACACCCACCAATACACCACACCTCACCCACACCACCACCAACACTACCACACCTCCCACTACCCACCAACACCACCCACACCTACCACACTCACACCTCACCCACTACCACCCACCAACACTACTACACTTCCCCCACTACCACCCACCAACACTACTACACCTCGCCCACTACCACCCACCAACACTACTACATTTCACCCACTACCACCCACCAACACTACTACACTTCACCCACTACCACCCACCAACACTACTACACCTCGCCCACATACCAACCCCACGAACACTACAATACACCTCACCCACTACCACCCCGCCAACACTACTACAACTACCACCCCCAATACCATCCCACCAACACAACCCACGCCTCACTCTCTAACCGCCCATCAACACTACTACACCTCACACACTACCCCCCCACCAACACTACTACATCTCTCCCACTACCACCCACCAACACTACCACCACACCTCTCCCACTACCACCCACCAACTCTACCACCACACCTCTCCCACTACCACCTGACAACACTACTACACCTCACCCACTACCACCCACCAACACTACTACACCTCAAACACTACCACCCATCAACACTACTACACCTCCCCACAAAGTTAGGTGCCCAGAAAGCTAAGACCCACAATGCTAGGTACCCTCAAAGCTAGGGCCCACAAAGCTAGGGCCCACAAAGCTAGGTGCCCACAAAGCTAAGGCCCACAAAGCTAAGATCCACAAAGCTATGTGCCCACAAAGCTGGGGCCCACAAAGGCTAGGAACCAAAACACAAGCGGTGGGAAATAAAAAGAACCAAACACCCTAGGTAGAAGAACCCAAACTTATGGAAAAAGTGGAAAAGGAAAGGGGGAAGTCACAGGTGTTCTGAAGTTTGGAGCATTTTACAATGCAATGGGAAAGGAAGGCATCTACAGAGACAAAGCCACGACTAAGATTCATTCAAGGAAAGTTGTGTGCAAGGGAGGATTCAATCAGACGGCGGCTGTAAAAGTTAGAAGTAGGCTAGACAGTTTTAGCAGAATACCAGTCAATAGAATGTCTAATCTTTCACATGACAGAAAAGATCATTGTTAGTGTGGATGAAAGGTTCAGAGAACCGACAAGTTGATAAATTAGAAACTTGTTCAAAAATTGGGTATTCTTTAATGAAGAAACGTTTCGCCACACAGTGGCTTTGTCAGTCCATACAACGAAGAATGGTGAAGAACAGGAGGAGTTTGAGGTAATCAGTCCCTCAGCCTTGAGTCGATGTGATCAGTCCACCAATCTTGAAAAGAATACAGCATATGTGCGAAGAAGTGGCTTATATACTGTAGGCAGGAGAGGTGCAGCAGTCCTAGGTGGTGTCACATTTGGCAAAACCAAATGTGGAAGTAGGTCATGCCTAAAGGTTAGGCGGCAGTGCTCCATCTGCCAAAACCTAGTCAGGTTTTCTATAGAGAGTGATGCAGCTAATAATCAGGTGATCAACACTGAACCTGAATAAGTGCTGAGCCAAGGAACGAACACAGGGATATATCTGATAGAACAGGAGGAGGGCGCGGTAGAGGACGTGGTAGAGGACGTGGTAGAGGACGTGGTAGAGGACGTGGTAGAGGATGTGGAAGAGGACTTAGACAAAGAGGTGACACCCACAGCCGTCTCACCTTCCACCAATACAGTCCAAGGAAAACGCTCACCAGTTACATAATCATCAGGCTCAGAAACTGCAGAGAAATCAACTGTTAAATCAGCAGTGAAACACAAGAGAAGCAGGAAATAGAAGTTCACCCTCCCAGGCACTTAGGCAGTACTCTCGCTATCACCTGAAGGTGCACCACTAACTACTGCCTGAAAGATACCAGATGCAATTACTGCAACAAGAGAGGAGGCATCAGGACGACCAGAGTCGAAAGAAAATAAGAGTTAACAGACACAGTCACCACTTCTTTAGAGATTCGTTCTCGGAATAAATCAGTGGGATCTCAGAATTGGTGAATATACACGTCACCCACCAAGCTACTCCTATCTCGGCTCAGAAGGTGGTTTAGTGCTTTATACTCAGCTATGTCCCAGTGGCAGCCCAGGTATCCTACCTGTCTCAAGGGCATGTATTTTAAAGCCAAATCAGCTCAAGCTGAACACAAACATGAGCCAGTCTACTAGCATCGTGTCGGCCAACATTAGAAGCTTCATTACCAATGTAGGTGAGCTAACACACAGTTTCGTATAGTTTCGACGTTCAGATATGATCGCCGTTGTTGAAATATTTTTGGACGGCAGAACTCCAGAAAATTTTGCTAGAATTGCTGCCTGCAACTCATGGATGAGAAAAGACAGGCAAAGACAAGAAAGAGGTATTGCCATATGTTTTCCTAAAAGTATAAATGCCCAGCTCATTAATGTTGCCATCACTATTCACCTAGAAATGATGTTTTTTAAGCTATCCGAGAACACTGGTAACTATGTACTAGTATGTACAATGTACAGGCCTCAGTGGAAACAGATCCCATCAACTTTCTGATGAAAAATGAGGACTCCCTTCTGCTTCAACACAAATGTCAATATATTATAATTGTTGATGATCTCAACTAGCATCTTGTAAGAGAGATTTTGATCACCTTCTTGCAGTGTTTTACATGACTGCTCTACTCACATTTCTGGTTTCTCCCTCGACCCAGTAGTGAGTGACCTATCAGAAACCATAATCAATTGTCATTCCTTTGGTTATGTCGGATCCATCTGTTCATAACGCTGTATTTGCTCTTTTTCAAGGTGATGTCGGCAGCCAAGTGAATGCCTTCACTGAACATATCCTTAATCTCCAACAGGAACACATTTCTCACTTGCAGTATGTGACGAAGCCTACACATTAGCCTTGGTTCGGCTTTTGTTGTTTAGGGGCTGCAACTGCTAAGTACATGGCTTGGAGAAGGTATAAAAGGATCCCACTAATAATAACTGAAACATGCACAGACAAGCCTGTTGGCAAATAGGAGTAGTCCAAAAGTGGGCCATCTCTATATGGGAGGCTGACACAAAAAGAAAGCTGGCATTAAGTAGGGTGGGTTCCGTAACCTGGTGGCCCTTGTTTAAGGACCGACAAGGTTATTCACAGGATAAAATTATTCCACCTCTATATCAGCAGGATGGGACCGTCTCTGCTAGCAGTCAGGAGACAGCTCACCTCTTTTCTGAACACTTTGCTACCAGCAAAGGAACCTCCTTGGCTTACTGCAAGAACTGTGTCAAAGTTGTCAGTGGTGACGTTAAGGCAAGATGAAGCGCATTTTTTCTTGAAATTGCTGGCCCAGGAAAAGGCTGTGAGTCTAATAAATTGAGCCAAAGATTGCTGAGTAGATGTGCAGACCTGCTTGCAGCACCTCTAACTCGAATCTATCAGCACTGCTAAGCACATTGTAAAGCGCCTTCTCTGTGGAAAGTGGCAAATGTAGTTCCTGTTCACAAAAAGGAGAGCAGAGCAGAAATCAGCAACTGCAGACCAGCATTACTCCTGTCAGTCACTACCAAGAATCTTGAGACAATGATTTCATGGCAGATGACAGCATTTTTCGACTACTACTCACGTCTATGTGACTATCAGTATTACTTCAGAAAAGGTCACTGCTGCTCATCTGCTGTTAAGGGAGGGGCTAGCATTCTAGAAGTGATAAAAAAAGGAAAATTAAAAAATTATGGAAACAAATGCTTTCTTACCGCAAAATAGTGCATAATTCTGGCAACATGTTGATGTTCTATCATATTTCTAAGTATATTTTTCTAAAAATATAATTTTTTTTGTTCTTGCTCTCATAAAAAGCCATGATGGCAATTTGTGTGTTTTATTTTTCCTCGAAAAATTATGATTTTTATGATTGTTCCATTCTAAATACACTACATTGCAACTTCTCTGAGGACTCCATTTAAATTCAGGGAGTGATAACAGCTCAGTCGCCTGTGGGCTGTCAACATGTGTTGAGGTGTGCATCATACCGAAATGTTGCGTACCATGACCATAGAGTTTTACAAAAAACATAATACATTTATAGAAATAACTCAGAAATAAGTTATTGACATTATTTTCCATTTTTGACGAAAAATATTTAGAGAGGTATCTTGATTTTTTGCACATGTTATTGAGTAATGATGGTTCTACTAACATGTGATACTTTTTACCACTTTGCTTTTATTTTTTTTTCTCCCAAGAAAGCCCTTAAAAACAATAAACTTCAACATTTTATATTATGCAATCTATTAACATTTTCGCTCAAATGGCGTTGGTACCAAGATCTAGACCTTATCTTCCATCTTATATCAACATTGTACATCTTTCAAATTTTGTAGGCAAGTGCGAATTTTATGCCCAATAAAATAGGGCACTGTTTATTTTTTTCTCTTTATCTTTTAAGTCATAAAGTCACTACAAACACAGTCTTTAGGTTTCAGATGCTGCTAAAATCACTGTAAAAATTCATTGAAATTAGACCAAAAAAATAAAGAAACAATATTTAAGCCTCTCCCCTAAGTGGCATCAGTCACTGGATGAATTCAAAGCCAGCTGTTTAGTAGCTCTGACATTTCTGGTGCTTTCGACCAAGTATGGCAAGCACTGGGAATCGCCGCGTCTATACAATACCTCCTCAATGATTACCTTCAAGAAAGATCCCTAAGTGTAGTTCTCAAAGGAACAGAGTCAGCAAGACACTACTGGAGCAAGTCTGCCACCAGGAAATGTGCTTGGGCCATTGTTATGTAATGTCTACATCACTGACCCAGATTTCCAAGCATATGCAGACGACTGTATTCTGACATTTATGTTTTCAAGAGAGGAAATGCCAGTTACTCTAAGTTACATTAAGCACTAGCTTACAACTATATGATAGTAATGCTGGTGCAGTGGTAAGAGTGATTGGGAGAGTGTTGGTACCAGGGGACAAAGTTGATATCCTTGGGGAGAAATTTGACTCCAAATTGACTATGAAGAACCATGCTGCAAATCTTGCAAACAAAGAAGTCTGGAAGCTTACAGTACTTAGATGTACCTTGCATCTGCTGGAAAATGCTCCACTGTCTGCCCTCCATCTCATCTGCGGCTTTTTGATAGAATAGACAACAGAGCAAGATCCAACCTAGATAAATTTGGCATTTCAGCAGAACCTTCAACACAGGATGATGTGGGTGGCTTTACTGTTATTTACAATGCTAGTATTGTCAAAATGCCAAACTTGGCTCCATTTCGATGGCAGCGAGAAGTGAGCTTCTACATAACAGAATGGAGAGCAAAAAGCAACTACACTCTGACTGTACCTTTCTCCAGAACTTCATCTCATCTGAGATTATTTATTCTTAGATGACTCGAGTCTGGAACGTGTTCGTACAAGAGAATAACATCAACGAAATAAAGTCAGTTGACCAAATGAAATCACTGGCTCATAAATGGTTTGAACTTCATCCTGTTCCCTGTTTTTATGTTTCTTGGCACTAAAAAAGCTTAGAGAGAGAGAGAGAGAGAGAGAGAGAGAGAGAGAGAGAGAGAGAGAGAGAGAGAGAGAGAGAGAGAGAAAGAGAGAGAGAGAGAGAGAGAGAGACAAAGAGAGATAACTATATTGTCAGTGCTGTATGACACAAGGGTCACACAACACTGACAGTATTTGAATAATAGAGTAGTATTCGTCTTATTTATCTTTGATGATTCTCTCTCTGACTCTCTCTCTCTCTCTCTCTTTTTTTTTTTTTTTTTTTTACACAGGGTTTGATAAGGTTAAGGATCCCTAGCTTTATTGACAAGCTATTTACAGGTTAAGGATTCCTAACTTTATTGGCAAGCTAAGAGCTGTTACCTACATCAGCTCATTTGAAAGCATTTTCATTGTTATGAGACATACAAGTAGGGAACAGGATGAAGTTGGAGCCATCTGTGGGCCAGCATTTTCATTTGATCAACTGACTTTATCTCGTTGACATCATTATGCTGTACGAATGTGTTCCATACTCGAGTCATCCTGGGTATATAGGATCTCAGATGGAGTGATGTTCTGGAGAAGCTCTCTCTCTCTCCTCTCTCTCTCTCTCTCTCTCTCTCTCTCTCTCTCTCTCTCTCTCTCTCTCTTTCTCTCTCTCTCTCTTTCATAACTAAGCGCTAAACCCTTTGTGGGCTTAGTTCCTGGTTACAATTATAATAATAATAATTCAAGTACTGAAGCCATAATTTTCATTTTCATATTCGTCAGAGAAATTTCTCAGCAATAATATGAGTTCCCTCGCTGTTAATAACAGGGTCTTTGCTGAAACATAGTGGACTTAAATTATTTTTTATTATCACACTGGCCGATTCCCACCAAGGCAGGGTGGCCCGAAAAAGAAAAACTTTCACCATCATTCACTCCATCACTGTCTTGCCAGAAGGGTGCTTTACACTACAGTTTTTAAACTGCAATATTAACACCCCTCCTTCAGAGTGCAGGCACTGTACTTCCCATCTCCAGGACTCAAGTCCGGCCTGCCGGTTTCCCTGAATCCCTTCATAAATGTTACTTTGCTCACACTCCAACAGCACGTCAAGTATTAAAAACCATTTGTCTCCATTCACTCCTATCAAACACGCTCACGCATGCCTGCTGGAAGTCCAAGCCCCTCGCACACAAAACCTCCTTTACCCCCTCCCTCCAACCCTTCCTAGGCCGACCCCTACCCCGCCTTCCTTCCACTACAGACTGATACACTCTTGAAGTTATTCGGGTTTCGCTCCATTCTCTCTTACATGTCCGAACCACCCTCAACAACCCTTCCTCAGCCCTCTGGACAACAGTTTTGGTAATCCCGCACCTCCTCCTAACTTCCAAACTACGAATTCTCTGCATTATAAATTTCACACCACACATTGCCCTCAGACATGAATCTCCACTGCCTCCCAGCCTTCTCCTCGCTGCAACATTCATCACCCATGCTTCACACCCCATATAAGAGCGTTGGTAAAACTATACTCTCATACATTCCCCTCTTTGCCTCCAAGGACAAAGTCTCTTCTGTCTCCACAGACTCCTAAGTGCACCACTTCACTCTTTTTCCCTCATCAATTCTATGATTCACCTCATCTTTCATAGACCCATCCGCTGACACGTCCACTCCCAAATATCTGAATACGTTCAACCTCCCCATACTCTTCTCCCTCCAATCTGATATTCAATCTTTCATCACCTAATCTTTTGTTTATCCTCTAACCTTACTCTTTCCTGTATTCACCTTTAATTTTTTCTTTTGCACACCCTACCAAATTCATCCACCATCTCTGCAGCTTCTCTTCAGAATCTCCCAAGAGCACAGTGTCATCAGCAAAGAGCAGCTGTGACAACTCCCACCCTGTGTGTGATTCTTTATCTTTTAACTCCACGCCTCTTGCCAAGACCCTCGCATTTACTTCTCTTACAACCCCATCTATAAATATATTAAACAACCACGGTGACATCACACATCCTTGTCTAAGGCCTACTTTTACTGGGAAAAAATTTCCCTCTTTTCTACATACTCTAACTTGAGCCTCACTATCCTCGTAAAAACTCTTCACTGCTTTCAGTAACCTACCTCCTACACCATACACTTGCAAACATCTGCCACATTGCCCCCCTATCCACCCTGTCATACGCCTTTTCCAAATCCATAAATGCCACAAAGACCTCTTTAGCCTTATCTAAATACTGTTCACTTATATGTTTCACTGTAACACCTGGTCCACACACCCCCTACCTTTCCTAAAGCCTCCTTGTTCATCTGCTATCCTATTCTCCGTCTTACTCTTAATTCTTTCAATTATAACTCTACCATACACTTTACCAGGTACACTCAACAGACTTATCCCCCTATAATTTTTGCACTCTCTTTTATCCCCTTTGCCTTTATACAAAGGAACTATGCATGCTCTCTGCCAATCCCTAGGTACCTTACCCTCTTCCATACATTTATTAAATAATTGCACCAACCACTCCAAAACTATATCCCCACCTGCTTTTAACATTTCTATCTTTTCCCATCAATCCCGGCTGCCTTACCCCCTTTCATTTTACCTACTGCCTCACGAACTTCCCCCACACTCACAACTGGCTCTTCCTCACTCCTACAAGATGTTATTCCTCCTGACCCTATACACGAAATCACAGCTTCCCTATCTTCATCAACATTTAACAATTCCTCAAAATATTCCCTCCATCTTCCCAATACCTCTAACTCTCCATTTAAATAACTCTCCTCTCCTATTTTTAACTGACAAATCCATTTGCTCTCTAGGCTTCCTTAACTTGTTAATCTCACTCCAAAACTTTTTCTTATTTTCAACAAAATTTGTTGATAACAGCTCACCCACTCTCTCATTTGCTCTCTTTTTACATTGCTTCACCACTCTCTTAACCTCTCTCTTTTTCTCCATATACTCTTCCCTCCTTGCATCACTTCTACTTTGTAAAAACTTCTCATATGCTAACTTTTTCTCCCTTTACTACTCTCTTTACATCATCATTCCACCAATCGCTCCTCTTCCCTCCTGCACCCACTTTCCTGCAACCACAAACTTCTGCTGAACACTCTAACACTACATTTTTAAACCTACCCCATTCCTCTTCGACCCCATTGTCTTTGCTCTCATTAGCCCATCTATCCTCCAATAGCTGTTTATATCTTACCCTAACTGCCT
The DNA here is from genome assembly GCF_026875155.1 of Cherax quadricarinatus. Taxonomy (NCBI): domain Eukaryota; kingdom Metazoa; phylum Arthropoda; class Malacostraca; order Decapoda; family Parastacidae; genus Cherax; species Cherax quadricarinatus. The sequence continues at coordinate 2,629,952 of NC_069467.1, forward strand.
CCTCTTTTAGTTTATAAACCTTCACCTCTCTCTTCCCTGATGCTTCTATTCTCCTTGTATCCCATCTACCTTTTACTCTCAGTGTAGCTACAACTAGAAAGTGATCTGATATATCTGTGGCCCCTCGATAAACATGTACATCCTGAAGTCTACTCAACAGTCTTTTATCTACTAATACTAATCCAACAAACTACTGTCATTTCGCCCTACATCATATCGTGTATACTTATTTATTCCTCTTTTTCTTAAAAATTTTGTATTACCTATAACTAAACCCCTTTCTATACAAAGTTCAATCAAAGGGCTCCCATTATCATTTTTAAAACCCGGCACCCCAAACTTCCTACACACCCTCTCTAAAAGTTTCTCCTACTTTAGCATTCAGGTCCCTACCACAATTACTCTCTCACTTGGTTCAAAGGCTCCTATACATTCACTTAACATCTCCCAAAATCTCTCTCTCTCCTCTGCATTCCTCTCTTCTCCAGGTGCATACACGCTTATTATGACCCACTTCTCGCATCCAACCTTTACTTTAATCCACATAATTCTCGAATTTACACATTCATATTCTCTTTTCTCCTTCCATAACTGATCATTTAACATTACTGCTACCCCTTCCTTTGCTCTAACTCTCTCAGATACTCCAGATTTAATCCCATTTATTTCCCCCACTGAAACTCTCCTACCCCCTTCAGCTTTGTTTCGCTTAGAGCCAGGACATCCAACTTCTTTTCATTCATAACATCAGCAATCATCTGTTTCTTGTCATCCGCACTACATCCACGCACATTTAAACAACCCAGTTTTATAAAGTTTTTCTTCTTCTCTTTTTTAGTAAATGTATACAGGAGAAGGGGTTACTAGCCCATTGCTCCCGGCATTTTAGTCGCCTCATACGACACGCATGGCTTACGGAGGAAAGATTCTTTTCCACTTCCCCATGGACAATAGAAGAAATAAAAAAGAACAAGAGCTATTTAGAATAAGGAGAAAAACCTAGATGTATGTATATATATATATGCATGTGCGTGTCTGTGAAGTGTGACCAAAGTGTAAGTAGGAGTAGCAAGATATCCCTGTTATCTAGCGTGTTTAAGAGACAGAAAAAGAAAACCAGCAATCCTACCATCATGCAAAACAGTTACAGGTTTTTGTTTCACAGTCATCTGGCAGGACGGTAGTACTTCCCTGGGTGGTTGCTGTCTACCAACCTACTACCTATGTATAGAAATTAACAACTGATCTAATAATCATCAAATCTGTTACAACTCAGACTTTATGGAAATCGTATTTTCTACATCTAAAAGCTACCACATGTCGTCATCTGAACCCTGAATTGTCTCATCTTCCGTGTGGCCAACTGTACACAATGTAGAATTATACGATAATGATCTGCACAAGCGAATTAATTAGTAATTAGCGATTGTATTCATTAATAAAAGTACGATATCGTACGGAAACAAGGAGGGTAGTAATATAATAATCACTAGGCATTAACTTTCCAAGACTCTGATTGTATAGAGCGATCATGCAATCAACGTACTAACATCCATGTATCCCATCCCTGGAAACGTCAGAATGCCATAACACACAAATGGTCATAAGGGTTATTTGCTACCACATGATGCCTCGGCCCGCCGTTCCTGCAGCTAGTAAACAAGTCTTACTTTATCTTGGTTAATCTTGTGCATGTTAGATAAATGCATGTATAACAGGCGCATACAATTACATGGCTCAACAGAAGATAATAATCATAAAGTAGAAGGGAGGGAGGTTGGGTGGCACCATATGTCAGAGAACACTTAAATTGCTGCATAAAATCAGGTATTATTTAAGACTGAAAGAACAGACACATGAATAGTGACCAAGGGAGACTACTTGGGGAAGAAATTATTAAGGCCACACGCCACGAAAATTTAGTATTTCTAAGGGGCTCTAACTTTTGTTAAATTGATTGGAATACCCTGACTGGTAATCTTGAGTCAAATCACTTCCTGGAGGTAGTTTAAGAGTTTTTTTTTTTGGGTCAGTTTGTGACAAACTGTGAGGGAAAATAACCTGCTAACTAGAATACCCTTGTTAATAATATAGAGATTACAGAGGAACTTGGCGCGAGCGATCTCAAATCTTTAGTTTTGAATGGCAGTATGATGGTGGGGATAATTCAGTAACACTTCCAGATTTTCGCTTAGTAGATTACACTTGGCTTAGAGAACACCTATTATCTGTTGACTCGGATAACGAGAACTATCTATCAATATGACAGTCTGTCCAAAGAACATTTTATTATAAAGAAATAAGATCGAATAGGTCCGAAAAGGATGAATAATATGATCAGTCATGCTTTAGGGAAGAAGAAAGAAATTTATAGGCGTACCATTAGAGCTGAGGGCAATCTCATGGATCAATATATTCACATTAAGAGGAAGGTTAAAAAAGAATGACAAAAGCTAAACGGGTAATTGATTCAGAGAAAGAAATCACCGTACTTTAAAAGGACTTAGACAAGCTCATGTCGTGGTTTATAAAGTGGCAGATGCAGTTCAATGTAGACAAATGAAAAGTCCTGAAGCTCAGGAATGTACATAACCCTAGCACTTATTAACTAAATAATACAGAACTTGGACAAACAGAATGCGAAAAGGACTTGGAAGTTATGGTAAGCAAGAACCTGAAGCCAAGACAGTAGTGCCTTAGCGTACGTAAAAAGGTAAACAGATTACCAGGATTTTATCAAGCAGTATAAGCAACATGAGTCCATTGGTTATTCTACAACTCTACACATCATTAATAAGGTCATCCTTAGATTATGCAGCTCAGTTCTGGTCTCCATGTTACCAAATAGAAATAAATTCGTTAGACAACATCAAGAGAAGAATGACAAAATTAATTCATTGTATAATAAATTTCTCATAAGAAGAAAGATTGAAATTCTTTAAACTACATTCTTGAAAGACGCAGAATGAAGGAAGACAAGACTGAAGTGTATAAGTGGAAGATGGGCATAAACAAAGAAGACATACAAAGGATCCTGAGGATATCTCTCCAAGAAAGAATTCAAAATAATGGACATTAAAATGGTATAAAATACCGACAGATTGTTAGGTAAGACACATATGCAACAGTTAGGTATCTTTATTTCGAAACGTTTCGCCTACACAGTAGGCTTCTTCAGTCGAGTACAGAAAAGTTGATAGAAGCAGAAGATACTTGAAGACGATGTAATCAGTCCATCACCCTTAAAGTTTTGAGGTGGTCAGTCCCTCAGTCTGGAGAAGAGCATTGTTCCGTTGTCTGAAACAATATGAAGTTGAAGTGACAGAATGGGGCCTTATATAGTGCCAGGAGGTGAGACGTAGGTTGATTTGGGAGGGCAGGTCCCTCTCAAACCCAGCCGTTCTCACTAGTAGAGGTGGTCTGTACCAAGATACCCTTGTGTTGCAGTGTCTGACAGAATGAACATTAAAATGGTATAAAATACCGACAGATTGTTAGGTAAGACACATATGCAACAGTTAGGTATCTTTATTTCGAAACGTTTCGCCTACACAGTAGGCTTCTTCAGTCGAGTACAGAAAAGTTGATAGAAGCAGAAGATACTTGAAGACGATGTAATCAGTCCATCACCCTTAAAGTTTTGAGGTGGTCAGTCCCTCAGTCTGGAGAAGAGCATTGTTCCGTTGTCTGAAACAACGGAACACAAGGGTATCTTGGTACAGACCACCTCTACTAGTGAGAACGGCTGGGTTTGAGAAGGACCTGCCCTCCCAAATCAACCTACGTCTCACCTCCTGGCACTATATAAGGCCCGATTCTGTCACTTCAACTTCATATTGTTTCAGACAACGGAACAATGCTCTTCTCCAGACTGAGGGACTGACCACCTCAAAACTTTAAGGGTGATGGACTGATTACATCGTCTTCAAGTATCTTCTGCTTCTATCAACTTTTCTGTACTCGACTGAAGAAGCCTACTGTGTAGGCGAAACGTTTCGAAATAAAGATACCTAACTGTTGCATATGTGTCTTACCTCAAAATAATGGTTTCAAATTAGATGAGTTTAGATTTAGAAAGGATATAGGAAAGTATTGGTTTGGAAAGAGTGTAGTAGATTAGTTGAACAGTCTGCTTAGTAGGGTTATTGAAGTTAAAACCTTGGGAAGCTTCAAATTTATGTTAGATAAATACATGAGTGAGAGGGGTTGGATTTGAGTGCGACTTGCCAATGAGTTAATAGGATTATCAAATCTTATTCCTTGTTTTTCATTGAAAATGGGTTGGGCAAATATTTTTGTTACTTGGTTCGGCCTTGAGAAGGACGTGGCTGGTATGGGCTAGTAGGCCTGATACAGTATTCCTCCTTTCACATACTCTTATGCAAGTAATAGTGCATGATATTTTCGGAAAGAGTTTTATCCTCAAGTGCTGCTTGAAATACCGATAAGCAAGAGAGGCACAGTCACTGGTGGAGTTCCACAAGGTTCAGTGGGAACCACCTAGTTCACAATTTACGTACATGCCTAGATAATTCAGTAGTGAAGTATGTTCGGTGATAACGCAAAAAAAATTACTTTCAAGTAAATTATGAAGACACCAGTAAGTTCAAGGATGTTTTGGATAAGTTACAATTGTGAGAGTTATTGCTGCAAGATTTACTGAACACTTTGATCGTCAAAGTCACTCGACGCCCAAAGCCATAAAAATAGCACAGACAACAATATAAACAAGAGTAACACAATCAACAAAAGCAACAAACATCAATACTCATAAAAAATAAGTACTATCATGCTAGAATTATATAGCCAACATTTAATTTAAAATTAAGTTAAATTAGTAATGTCAAAAGATTACCATAAAAGTTCCCGAGGCTCCTCCAGGCAGCGTTATTTTTTTTTTATATATTATTTAAAGCATACAATACATTATATAAATAAAAATGTACAGTATCGGATCATACATAGCAATATAAATTCTTCATTATCTAAACACACTGTACGTTTTACTTTGCCCTTACACAAAACTTCCCTCATCACCTGTACAGTTCATCCCTGAACACTTATGCTAAATACAAGTTTATACAATATTAGGCATGACAGCAATCAAAAACAATACAATATTCAGTAATATGGCAAATATATGCACTTCACTCAACTTATAGATGTATTATGCCAGCAGTGTTAATTATAACATCAAGAAGACAGAGAGGCCTAAGCAGAGCAGCACGTCAAAAGCTAGACAGAAGTGGACGGGATCACTTATCACTAAGTCACAGCTGTGTGAGTCAAATCAGCTATTTTGATAATACGTAAAATTAATTTTTTGGTAACTTCCATGGAAGCAATAAATTAAACATACAATTCATTTAAACCTGATGCAAATACAAACTGAGAATTTTCGTGTGCAGGCATTTATATTATTATAATCATGGGAGAGAGCTAAACCCGTAGGATTATACAGCGCATGTTATGGGGGGAGGAAGGTATTCAGGTTCAATTCAGGGAAAAGGAGCACAGATTCACTTCCCTAGATCAAGAGCCCCTCACCATCGTCAAGGAACCTCCCTCGAGGGGCAGGTATTTATAATCAAGCAAACAATGCGTGAGAGCTCACAGTTATGCTAATATTTTACTTGGCTTCATATTACACAGTATAAGTAGGAGATTTCCAAAAGTTACTTGCCTATTCTAAGGTTTATAAGTCCCGAACATTATGTAAATGGACATAAATGAATTGGACATAAATGCTATTAACAATAGATAATAATTACATAACACTGGTCTGCATATGGAATGTTTTTAACTTTCAATTTTATTCATGGTTATGATCTTACATATTCTTAGGCTGCTGACTATAAATATATAAACCATTTCCCTCTATCATGTGGGGATTTTGAATAAAATACAAATCAATGATAAAAAAAAGAGGGATTTTAAGTTGTTGGAAACTTGAAATCAGGTCTTGGATTATTTTTTTCATATTCGTGGGAGCGTCTGTTTCCCAGGAAGTTGTGGACAATTTGCTTGAATGAAAACCAGGCATTTACCTCGACACCTGCTAATGCTTCATCAAAGTGCTTGTCCTTCAACATTTTCCGAATCTGAGGGCCAACAAAGATTCCTACCTTTAGCTTGCCTTCACTTATACGAGGAAACTCTAATTCAAGGTACTTGAAAGCAGTTCCATTGTCGTTCAAGGCCTTCACAAAACTTTTCATAAGCCCTAATTTGATGTGGAGTGGTTGCAGCAGAATTTTCTTGGGCCCAGTTTTCACGTTGTGATTTCCGGGTAAGAAACTGGTTCTTGGTGGCCAGTCTTTTTATCATAGTGCTGGCTGTCTGCCCTACTATCCCAAAGACACAGAAAACAGGGATACTTGGTGTATCCGCCTTGAAGACCTAGTAGGAGAGCAATAACTTTTAAGTCACCACATATGAGAAAAATGTGATTCTGGTACTTGATTGCAGATATTAGTGTCTTCATATTTGCATAAGTTTCTGACATTTGGACACTATGACCAACTGGCACAGATGCAGCTGTGTTGCCATTGTAGAGAAGTACAGTCTTTAAACTTCTTTTAGAAGAATCAATGAAGAGTCTCCATTCATCTACTTTGTATGACATCTCCATGTGTTCAATAAGGCCAGAAATATTTGAACAGAAAACTAAAGATTCCTCTTTGTCAAAGAACTGAGTGAATTACACTTCACGATGACGGTACAAAGCAAATGTTGTTCCAGGAGCTAGAAGCCTGTGTTCCTTCAGTCTAACGCCAAGTAACTGTGCACTTTCTTTTTGAAGGTTAAAGTCTCTCACCAAGTCATTGAGCTCAACTTGGCTGAAGGGTTTGGGATCGTCATTTGTTGGTGGTTCATGGTCTACTTTCTTCTCCTTAGAATTACTGGTATCAGACTCTGATGAAATTTGTCAAGTCTTAGGTGGCACAGGTACAGGAATATCTTCAGAGTGGGGAACAGGCCTTATTACTGAAGGAATATTTGGGTATATTATGCAATCTTTAGTCTTCTTGTTGAATCCAGCTTCTTTGGCCATACAAAAGTAGCAGTCATCATGGTGGTTCATCTGCTCCCGCCTTACCATTGGTACTCCAACTGACCACATTTGGAGCTTACTGATGCAACTCTTGCAAGCTTTGTGTGGTGCAAATGGTTTGTCCTGGTCTCCAAGTTTGCAGCCAAAATAAGCAAAGTGGCAGAGCTTCAGTAAAGGAGTTATGTTGCTCCGGGAATCTGAATTTCCCGCAGACATAACAAAATATGTCTGGTGAATTTATGCAACCTCTAGATATATTAAATAATCTGAAAATAAAGAAAAATATATTAGATTTAACATTTAAGTCAATATAAGATAAGAATTTTAATTGGTAATATACCACTTTCTCATTTACTTACGTTATACGAAAAGAGAAAAGTAATGTTTCCGTATAACTTGACAAACTGATGTGATAGAGATGAATAAAAAACACAATGAATCACTGTTTTCCATATATACCGAAAAAGATACCATAGAGTCAATAAAAAAACATGCAGACCAGTGTTATCAATCCCTTGTTTCAGAAATCTTTCTTAAGGAGACTAATTCAGTGCATTGATTTCATTTACACCGTAAAAAAAAATGTATGATGAACGTGTGTGTGATTGACTTGAATAAGCATATACAGTGCTAAAACAAAACAAAAAAAATATAAGAGAAATTGCAACAAAGGTTTCAATTTTTTGGAAAATTTAAATAAATTAAAATCATTATATTCTGCCGGTTTGCAGGAATTTGTCCATAGTGAAATATATCCAGTGTACAGCACATAGCTTTCAATTTACTGCAGATGCAAATGCACTGCATTGAAAGAACTGAGTTTCAAGCAATATTATAATATTAAGTATATTTCAAAAAATGCTAAAAAAATAATAAGCTTATTTCCGATGTATAATAGCATAAAAATATTTCTCGAAATTGTAGTGTTAGAAACATTATTTAATACTCAAAATATTATGCACAGAAGAAAAATATTTTTTATTATTAAAGCGAATATTATATTCCATTTATTGTTACACTGTTATAACTTGAAATTTAACCAATACTATTAAATACGTGATGATTACCAACATAGTGGTAAGTTTTATGGTATAATAGTAATCAACTCAGATATTATAATACATCAAGTAGACACAGTAGTTTATGAACCAGGTAGTATTGTCACAAAGTCGAATATAACTGAATTCTAGTTAAATTAAAATTCATCCCAGAAAGGTACCACTATCCTCTCCCTCCACCAGTCAGTTACTGCTTGTATATTAGTCAGTTACCACAGTATCCTAACCAGGTACTAATGCTTCATAGATACTACTCAACTGCAAGTTACCTTCACCCTCCTCCCCTCATTCAGGTACTAAAATATCTGTCAGTCAGGTTCCACCGTGTACGTCAGGTATCACTGTCCCCAAGCCAGATATCTTCCTATCTTACCCATGTAAGACTTAATTCCAGCTAGGTGCTATTTTGTTCTTGTTAGATACTACTGTATCATACACAAATAACCCGCACATAAAAGAGAGAAGCTTACGACGACGTTTCGGTCCGACTTGGACCATTGACAAAGTCACACTAACCAGAGGTGGAGCAGGACGGCTATATATAGGCAGGAAGAGGTGGTGGTAGTAGTAGTAGTAGTAGTACAAGAGTTGTATATAATACCGACAAGATGAAATTAAGACACATGCACAACACCCGGGCATCCCCATCATAGACGTTTCGCCATCCAGCCAGCCACTGGATGGCGAAACGTCCACAACAAAGACAACTAGACGCCGCACATTTGTCTTAATTTCATCAGTAGTTGTAGTAGTAGTAGAAGAAGAAGAGGCAGTAGTAGTGGTAGAAGTGGGAAATAAGGAAGACGAGCCAGTCAAATACTACTACTACAACTACTGATGAAATTAAGACAAATGTGCGGCGTCTGGTTGTCTTTGTTGTAGACGTTTCGCCATCCAGTGGCTGGCTGGATGGCGAAACGTCTATGATGGGGATGCCCGGGTGTTGTGCATGTGTCTTAATTTCATCTTGTCGGTATTATATACAACTCTTGTACTACTACTACTACTACTACTACCACCACCTCTTCCTGCCTATATATAGCCGTCCTGCTCCACCTCTGGTTAGTGTGACTTTGTCAATGGTCCAAGTCGGACCGAAACGTCGTCGTAAGCTTCTCTCTTTTATGTGCGAGTTATTTGTGTATCGTTCCAGTCACGGTATTGTGCCTTTTTTGTTATCTACTGTATCATAGACGAGTATCATCGTCCCTAACCAGGAACAACCGTTTCGCGGCCAATCAATACCGTATCCCAGACTTGCACTATCGTTGTAATGTTAAATTTTGTCTTATTCCCGTTTAGCACAAACATATGCAGGGTTGGTACCACCATATCCTAGACAGGGACTACCATGTCCCAGTGTGGTAATAACAAATTACAGCTAGGTATGAACGAATCTCAGCCAAGTACCAGAGTATAACAGGTATGTATCACATTATTTCAAACTAGTGCCATCGTATTCCAGACAGGTAACTCCGAATCCCAGACTAATAGTTTTCGAATCACATTCTGCTAAAGTCACAGTGAAGTTAAGGTAGTTACTCATTCGGATACATCCGTATTATTGTTGGAAGTCTTCTCAATACCTGAAGACATTCCAACAAGTTTCTATACCTCGAAGGTAATGTTACAATAAAGTTTTCCAAGGAAAGTTATAGAAACTGCAGGGATTTACCCTCAATGCCACTATGATCTGGTCTCTCACAAACATGCTGAGAACTCAAAAAAATAAAAACGATAAGAGATAAATTGCTTTTGTGATTTTAAACATTCATAAAATATCGCATAAATTACTACATACTTACATAAAATATGATCACATGACGCGTGTGATATCGTAATAAAGAAAAAGAAGTTAAAAGTAATAATATTAAAGCACTTTTGAGATCTTTTTTTTTATATTTTATTTAAAAGCAACATATACATAAACCATGAAAAGAAAAAACACCGATCGATACCATGCCTACCCTTCTAGGGTAGGGTAGGTGCCTGAGCCCGAGCCTTTAGCTCATAAGACTGTCATTCCCATTTGCCCCCCTGGGGCGGGGATGGCAGACCAGAGAGGCCTAGCTTGTGGCTAGGCCTGGGGACAGTTGGTCCCAAAGATGAGGAGGTGCTTATGCCTCCTCCCATGGGAGACTTAGGTCTCAGACACTCCCTAAAGAGGGAGCCAAGGCCGGGCCACCACTTGGAAAAGGCCCGGGCCGGGAGAATACCGGCGAATCTTTAATAATAATAATAAGAAAAAACACCAGCCGACAAATAGCAAATAAAAAACCGTGGCAGACAATGTCAGTACACACACAAAAAACAAAATACATTTTAACACATTGATATAACAAAATTCTACTGAAAAAAAACTCAACCAGTTTATGGAAAAAAACATACCGACTTCCAAACAAACAGTCGGAGTCATTATAAAACATGTAGGAATAAGTCCTATAATCATATATATATGTATATATATACACATGCACATACACACATACGTGTATGTGCACACGTGTTCGTACAGAACAAACTGGATTATACATAGAAATAAAACGCAAAATGGCTTGTCACTAAATAAACTAAAAATATATTTTTTATATTTTTATTTAAAACACAATACATTAAATAGATAAAGAACACAGAAAACAGTTCTTACTCAAAATATAAATCTCATTGTTTTTAAATGAACACAAACGATTAACGTTTGTGTGTCACAACTGTCCCTCATCCCCATATACATTAACATCCCAATGAAAAACTATGTTTAAGTAAGATTACCACAAGATAAACATAACAATATTCATCATTATTATTATAACCAAGGAAAACCCAAACCTACAATCTGCATTATTTTTCCACTTTTTATTTATATATTATTAATCCACATAACCTTCCAAACCCCTTTACAACCATCATTGCCAGTGCCGAAAACAGCTGCCCACTTTCTCCCCCCCCCCCCCGTAATGTCAGTCCCCATTCTAAAATAACATCCCTTAATTTTCCCTAATGAATAGGTCATTGATAACAATTTCTACTAAAATAACCAACCCAAGCAGACTTCCAAACAAAAACATCGGGGTCAATTATAAGAAAAGTAGGAACGAGCCTGAAATCATATATGTTATACAATACGCATCAATACACATACGTGTATGTGCACTTATTCATAAGAACAAACTAAATCTACATAGAAATAAATCGCTAAATAAACTTGTCTGAAAATAAACTAAATATTACAATCTATAAATAGAACTATACCAAAGACATTGGTTCCCCAACACTCTAACAATAACAAATTTAATGTTACGATTAACACTCAATAAATAATTAGGACCTTCCATACAAAATAAGGTATATATAAAACCCCCCAAATACTATTTTTTTCGTACATAGTGCATAATTACATATTCAAAAACAATAAAAAAAAAAGAGTGTATGACAAGGCTAATTCTATTTTCAGATTAAAAATATAAAGACTAAACCTCAATTTATAAATAAAACCTCCTATATAAATGATTCTTATAACAATAAGGGAAAAACCATAATCACATAAAAACTTTTGAACTCTGTGATTTTACAAAAATTCATAAGGTCTACATACCCCGGAGCCCCCAACGGATCCCTAAAATTAAACTTTACCCACATCAACCACCGTAAACCAATCAACCATACCTCACCGCTTCCAAATCCACCAGAGGGCCCCACCACTGAAGAGCCCAAACCCAATTGCCCTCACCCATACTAAAAACGGAGTAAACGTTCAACATAAGTCCACGAATCCTCCGGAAAACAATTACCCACCTTCCCCCAATAATTGTTTGTTCCTACCATGCTGTTCCTATAAAAACCTCCCGGGCCAACGCTTTTATCCTAATGTTCCCCTCCACCTCCTCATCCCCCAAGAACATACAAGAATCAACTATTACATATCTGATACCCTTCCCACCTCTTTGGGTACCCTCCCAATCTTAACTTTTAAAAGCCCTAAGGGGTGATATCTTTTCCCCCCCCCCAATAAAAAGAAAAACCTCTTCAACCACACCCTTACCACCTCCAAGCAGAACCAAAAATATACTACATAAAAAACCGTTTCAACTTCCCCACAAAAGGCATGACGCCTCTCTACAAAACCCATTCGTCTTAGAAACCTCTTTCGATGCTAACGCCCCATAAAAAAATCTATATACTATTCCCGCTCTTGCCGGTTTTTCCCTTAATTTTAACTAAATTCCACCCATATCACTCCCAATCAAGTGGATACACTGCCATTCCTTGCATTAATTCCCGACGGCCCACACCCACTAACCGTTTTACCTTGAGTTTTTTAACATTGCATACCTTTAACAATAAAGCACATGTCTTAAACACTCCACTAAAGTCCCTGCCACCCCACCATTTGCGGATATCCCCCATCACCTCCCCCACCCGAAGACCCCTTTCCCCCCCGCTGCCCGAATAAACCTCTGCTTCACATATACGCCTAACCTAGACCCTAATGCAATAAACCCAGCCTCCCTGCCTACCGCAGCATACTACATCTTGCCCAACCACCCTCCCCATAGCCCCAAAACATAATTTAAGACTCTTTTTCATTCCATAATATCTGACTTTGTAATGGAAATTCCGCCATCCCCACACCTACTATAATCAGCGTATTACCAAAACAACCCTTTGATGCAAGGTAAAATCCCGGCCCTTAACTCCTCACCTATTTAAAGCTCTCCATACCATTCTAATTAACCCTCCTGCCCTCTTGCATCGCCAAAAGAAAATCCCACAAATCTTTAGCCTATCTACATTTAAACCCAAACCCAAAAATCCTCCCCAAGCCCCCAAACCAAGCCCCTACCCAACAACCGTGATTTCGCTATAATCTCACCAGAAGATCCCAAAAATCTCAATACCCTCCACTTTCTTAAATCCAATCTCAAAAAAACATTGATCCCTACATAACCAACAATATTCCCACAATATCCTCCACACTCCCCCAACCTCCACCCCACCATAACAAAACAAGAAAGATTCTGATACAGAAAAAGAGTATTTGGGAGAGTGGACACCCCTGCCTTAAAACCCCTTCCCATGCTTACTGAACTACCCAACCTCCCATTTACCTGTTACTCTCATTGATGCATTCTCATACAAGTCCTCCCCCATCCAACCACCCTCCCTCCAAAACCCATTCTCACCATACTCTCAATCAAAAATTCCCTATCCACATAATCATAAGCTTTCTCCCAATCCAGACCTAGAATACCTCCCTTATTACTACCCTCAAGGAAATCCCGAATACGACCATGACCTACCCGCATACTCCTCCCGGGGATACCAAACTGTCCCCCATGTATCACCGACCCCATGACCTTCTTCAGTCTATTACCCAAAAATTTTCGCAAAACCTTGTAATCAGCGCACATAAAAAGATATTGCACGGTAAGCACTCAACTCTCTACCCCCCCCCCCCTTCTTTGGCACCAAAACTATGACACCCGTACTTTGCGATATCCCAACTTCCCACTAGTTAACATATGGTCCAATAGCCTAACAAAACACTGCCTAATACACCCCAATGTGCTCTATAAAAATCTTTTGGGTTTTATCCGTCTATCCCTGGTGTTTTCTCGATACTCATCCCGAAAACTGCCTCTTCCACCTCAACCTCACTTATACCAACCTCAACCCCACCTATCCTGCTCACTTAAAATGCTATGGAACCCCCCTTCAAAAATACCCTCCCAGGAACCCCCCTCCTCCAACTCCATTTCTCTCTAAACCAACTACCCAGCATAGAGACTCATACTTTCCGATTGGATAGGACTCGACCCACTGGATACCCTCCCACCCCAGGGCTTGTCTCCAATTGTAGAATGGTGGTTACACTCTGTGGGTTCCGAAATTTACGTAAAACATACCCAGACGGCTTATCACCCCACAAAACTTTCCTCTAACCCCGCCCTAACCTAATTGCATCAACTATCATTGTGTAATTCAGCTATTCTACTCCCCCAATCTGTCCATACATCCCTCCTACCACCTCCCCCAACATAACAATCTTGCAACTGTCCCTCCAGATAATTTGCAACCCAAAACGCCACCTCGCCTCCTCTCGTCCCCTAGCCTTAAAAAAATTCGCTATTCCGGGTTTTGCCTGCATTTCCACCAATCAAAACAGATCTATGTCCCTGTTCCTAGCCCCCAAAAAGGCAACCACAATCCTGAAAAAAGGCCCCTCCCCCTCCTCCTTAAGAAGCCTTACTTTTAAATTTTCCAGTACCAGAATAAATACGCACCACTCCATCCCACATCAAAATCTGCTATTACCGCTCTGTGACAGAAAACCCCACATCGAAGGTTTGCACCCTCACAACATCTATACCGCTTAATATAAATTCTGTTAATCGCGCTTCATATCCCCTACGGACGAACGTAATGCTCCACTAGGCAACCCCCCCCTCCCACCACATCAACAACCCCAATAAACTCGCCCAATACATCCCCAGCACACTCAGCACACAACCCGCCCCTCTCGGTTCGACATCACCACTCCTAATCACACAATTTCCAAACACCTCCTATTACTGTTATAGCAGGCAAACCTCTCAAGTGATACAGCAATACCTCTCTGACAAAATCTACTTTTACCCTGATATTACTAGTTGCTGGCATGTTTAAAATCCCACGATACTAATCGACTCTCACCCCAGACGCCATCCACCCTCACGATCCTCCCACCCCCTCCCTCTTCCCAACCGATGACACGCAAGGGGCTGGTCTCCTTTACCGCAACTGCTACCCCCACCTTTCAATTGCAAACCACTGGTTACATACATCCATATCCTTTCACCCTCAAACACACCAGCCCTGTGATTATGCTCTTGCAAAAAGCATATATCAACATCAAACCCCCTTAAAAACCACTCCAACCAAACCTTCTTGACCTCAGTCTTAGTCCATTAACATTAAGCGTGACACATCTGAAAATTACAGAAGGGGGGGCTTTCCCCCATGCCTCTGGGTTTACCCACTGCACTTTTCATATTACGTGTTCCTTTGCCCCTCGAGTTTTCCTGTGCAGTCACCTCCCCCCTCCCTTTCCCAATTTGCAACTCAGGCACACCTCTACCACTATGTGTCCTCGCCCACAACCGCTGCCCATGACTTCTTCCCCGGCCTCTGCCCCGGGTTTAAAGACCTCATCTATCTCTGATTTCCGCAGTTCGTTTCCTAAACCCCACACTTACCCCATATCACCCTCAACAAATCCTCCTGGTGTACCTCCACGGCCACTACATGCTCCTGCCCAATCTTACTCAGGTCTTCCTCAACAATTTGTTGTCCCTCCAAAGTTCCAGCTTCACATGAACTGAGGACACCTTTTGCACAGGGTTCCTCCTCATCCAAAAAATCCTTGATCACATCTGCCAATAACCCATCCTGGGTTGAAGCTTCCTGGACGAAAGTCTCCTCAGATGTCACCTTCAACTCCCCCGACGCCCCTGGGAGAGTGACACATGTCTCCGCCGCCGCCACCTCCCCGTCGACCTCTTCGCTCCAGAAGTCATTCCTCCGGCCTCCCGAGGCATCAGAGCCAGGCACCAAATTACACGACTGTTGAATCACAATTGGAGTGTCGAGAATTCGAGAAGCCCGCCTCCTAGGACACTGGGCTGCCATGTGCTCATAAGAGCTACATAGACGACATGTTTTCCGTTGCCCAGCATAGTACACATAAACCTGTGTTCTACAACCGATCATCGTAACATAGGATAGTATAGGCCTTGTTAAAGTCATTTTAAGGGTGTAAGAACCTTTCGGCATTCCTTCATATGGACCATCCCTCCACACCCCCATTGTTGCAGAATGCACTGGGCCATAACTTCGAAAAAACTCCTGCAGGCCATAAGCCGTAGCCTCGAAGGGTACATTCGTACCTTTCACCCATGTGAAAATACTTAGAGACGTCATGTAACACAACATCCATCGTTGAATTCACACTCATGCGTTGTTCCTGGTAATGCTCGACAATTCTTGTGTAGAAATCGACTCGTAGAAATTTCACAAGAATTCTTGTTAAACCATTAAGGGCGACGCCATACAATTCCTCGTTGGGAATACCATATGTATCCCTGATGATGTTAGGGAGAAGGACGTTCATCGTATCTCCACTTAACGTACCACGAACCAGCTCTATGCAGATAGCATTCACTCTCCGTACTGTATGTTCCGCCATGTTGATATCCCAATGAGCAGCGCACGTCCTCACTACTCAATGGTTGTTGCTGAACTAAGGTAGCTCGCCTGAAGACAGCAGAGGGGTGCCGAGACACAACCGCACTCCACCGTGGTCAGGCAGCGAATGATAAAAATATATTACATCCAAAAATAGAACTATATCTAAGACATTGGTTCCCACAAACACACCTACACACACACACAAAGTTAATGTTACCGATTAACATTCAATACATGACCTTCCATACAAATAGAAGGGTATATATAAACCCCATAAAATACTTGTATATATTCTCGTACATAGTTCATAATGTACCCCTTCAATTATACGATAAAAAAAGACGTATGACAAGGATAAAGCTATCATCAGATTTGAATATATAAAACATATCATCACATATACATATGAATACAAACCCCCTATATAAAATGGTTCTTATACCTGGTTACCTGGAGGTTACCTGGACGTTATTCCAGGGATCAACGCCCCCGCGGCCCGGTCCATGACCAGGCCTCCCGATGGATCAGGGCCTGATCAACTAGGCTGTTACTGCTGGCCGCACGCAGTCCGACGTACGAGCCACAGCCCGGCTGATCCGGCACTGACTTTAGGTATCTGTCCAGCTCTCTCTTGAAGGCAGCCAGGGGTTTATTGGCAATTCCCCTAATGCTTGATGGGAGGCTGTTGAACAGTTTTGGGCCCCGGACACTTATGGTGTTTTCTCTTAGTGTACCATGGCGCCCCTACTTTTTATTGGCGGCCATTTTGCATCGCCCGCCCAGTCTTTTACTTTCGTAGGGAGTGATTTCTGTGTGCAGATTTGGGACCATTCCTTTCAAGATTTTCCAAGTGTAGATTTATGATATATCTCTCCCTCCTGCGTTCCAACGAGTACAAGTCAAGTGCTTCCCAAGCGTTCCCAGTAGTTAAGGTGCTTGACAGAACTTATACGTGCAGTAAGGATCTCTGTACACTCTCTAGATCTGCGATTTCACCTGCTTTGTATGGAGAGTTAATGTACAGCAGTATTCCAGCCCAGAAAAGAAACAAGTGATTTGAAAAGGATCATCATGGGCTTGGCATCTCTCGTTTTGAAGTTCTCATTATCCATCCTATCATTTTCTTTGCACGTGCGATCGTGGCACTGTTGTGATCCTTGAAAGTGAATCCTCCAGACATTACTACTCCCAGGTCCCTTACATTATTTTTTCCGCTCTATTTTTTGGCCGGAGTCAGTAGTATACTCTGTTTCTAGTTATTATCCTCCTCCAGTTTTCCATAACGGAGTAGTTGGAATTTGTCCTCATTGAACATCATATTTTTTACCGTTGCCCATGGAAAACTTTGTTTATATCTTCTTGGAGGTTAACCGCGTCCTAAGCAGATGACAGCCTCATGCATCCTAGTATCATCCGCAAAGGATGATACGGTGCTGTGGCGTATATCTCTGTTTATGTCTGATATGAGGATAAGGAATAAGATGGGGGCGAGTACTGTGCCTTGTGGAACAGAGCTCTTCACTAGGCAGCCTCCGATTTTACTCTGTTGACCACTACTCTTCGTGTTCGATTTGTTAGGAAGTTGAAGATCCATTCCCCACTTTCCCAGTTATTCCTTTAGCACGTATTTTATGGGCTATTACGCCATGATCGCATTTGTCAAATGCTTTTGCAAAGTCTGTGTATATTACATCTGCATTCTGATTTTCTTCCAGTGCATTCCAAGGCCATGTCATAGTGATCCAGTATTTGTGAGAGGCAGGAGCGACCTGCCCTGAAACCCATGTTGCCCTGGATTGTGCAATTTTGGGGAATCCAGGTGATTTTGCAATCCTGCTTCTTAGCACTCTTTCAAAGTTTTTTAATGATGTGGGGATGTCAGAGCTATTGGTCTATAGTTCTTAGCTAATGCTTTGCTGCCACCTTTATGGAGTGGGGCTATATCCGTTTTTTTAAGTGACTGGGGAAATTTTCCACCCATGTCCAAGCTCCTCCTCCATAGTGTACTTAGGGCACGCGAGAGGGGTTTCTTGCAGTTCTTAATGAAAAAGAGTTCCACGAGTCTGGGCCCGGGGCTGAGTGCATAGACATGTTGTCAATGGCTTTTTCGAAACCCTATCGGAGTTAGGGTTTAATGTCGGAAATCTGGCATACATTTATGGAGTTTGAGGCTCATTCATGAAGAAATCATTTGGGTCTTTCGATCCTCAGACCGATTAGTGGTTCACTAAACACAGAGTCGTACTTTGGGGTTTCAATATTTTTACTCATTTCCTTGTTGTCGTCTGTGTAAGTCCATCCTGTCTGAGTAAGGGCCCGATACTAGATGTGGTAATTTGCCTTGTTTTTGGCATAGAAAAGAAATATTTTAAATTTCTTTCAATTCACTAATAGCTTAAGCTCCCTGCCCCCTCTGGTTCCTGTAAGAGTCATTTAGCTTAAGTTCGATAGTTTCCACTCCCTGGTCAGCGCCTCCTTTCGTGTAAACAGATATTCTAGCACTCCTGAGGAGCTCAGTGACTCTTCGTCGTCTTCTGTAGAGGGAGGGTCTTTTTCCCCTCAGTTTACTTTCCTGCTCTTTTCTTTCTTAGGGGAATATGCCTAGAACATGCTTCGGCTACCAGAAGTTGATCCTTTCAAGGCACTGGTTTGGATCCATGTCATTTAAGACAAACTTCCCCAAAATGTTTCGTTTAGGACATGGTTTACCTGGTCCCAGTTGATGTTTTTTGTTGTTGAAATTGTATTTGTGAAGGGCACCTTCACAGGTACATGCATTCTGTAATTCAGGACCCCTATGCGTGTACGTCTGGACTTCGATTAGATTGTGATCGGAATTAGTTGTTTTTAATATTTTTATGTCTCTTATTCAGGTCCTCATTATTTGTGAAGATAAGGTCAAGTGTGTTTTCTAGTCTTGTTGGCTCCACTATCTGCTGGCTTAAGGTGTGTTTTTCGCAGGGGACTTAGTAGCTCATGTGTTGTGACCTTTCATCTGTGCTACCTCCGGGGATTGTTTCAGCTATAACATTATTTGCTACATTCTTCCATTTTGTATGCCTTAGGTTGAAATCACCAAGCAGTTTAAAATGTTTGGGGGTGGAGCTGGAAGGTTTTTCCCAAAAAGTAATCGATTTTTCAGTTAGCTGTTCCTTGAACTGTTGGGAGGTTGCATTTTGGTGGCTTGTATACAACCACAATGACTAGTTTTGGTTTTCGATCTTTATTGATAGAACTTCAATAAAACCCCATTTGTGGTGTTCAGCAAAATCCGTGCAGATAAGGACTCTTTGACATACAGGGCCAACCCCCCCTTGTTGCCTGTTTTTTTCTGTCGCATCTAAAAAGGTTGTAACCACTTATCCATATTTCACTTTTCAAAGTGATCTTTTGTGTGAGTCTCTGTGAAGGCTGCAAACATTGCATTAGATCCACTAGAAGTCCACTGATAAAAGGTATTTTGTTGTTGGTGGATGGCTAAGGCCCTGTATATTAGCAAATAGGAACAAGGTTGTATTCTGTGTTTTTTGGGGGCATTTTGTTATTGGCATCAGTAGTTGTAATTCTCGAGGGCCATGGGTGGCCACTGGCTGTGCCTCCAGTCCAACAAGGCTCAAGGTGGTGACTATTTTTGTTATTTCCCTTTCCCATTTTCTTTTTTCGTTTCCTGCCACTAAAAATCACCTGGAGTTGGGTTGTCGTAGCTACTATTGTTTGTCTTGTGGGGTCTGTGCCTCCTGGTCCCTTTTAGATGGTATGCAGGGCACTCGATGTTGTAACATGCTTCTGGAGGACAGGAAGGAGTGGCACATTTTTCTGTGAAAGAAAGTACAGGAAGAAGAACGACACACTCCTTTAGACAGGAGGTCGCTACATATTTTGGGATGGTCAAAGTTGCATGTCCCATTTTTTTCCCCTGTTATTCCATGCTTACAGATGCCCCAAGCATAATATTTGCACAAATTCACCTTTGGTTGAGAATTGTTGGGAGGTGTGTTGTCAATTTCTGCAGGTTCTGGGACTGCACTATAATCCTCAGTATCCAAGCCAGGGCCACCCCGTCCTGGATTCCATCTACTTTCCCCAGTAGAGAGTTCAGCAACAACCATTGAGTAGTGAGGACGTGCGCTGCTCATTGGGATATCAACATGGCGGAACATGCAGTACGGAGAGTGAATACTATCTGCATAGAGCTGGTTCGTGGTACGTTAAGTGGAGATACGATGAACGTCCTTCTCCCTAACATCATCAGGGATACATATGGTATTCCCAACGAGGAATTGTATGGCGTCGCCCTTAATGGTTTAACAAGAATCTTTGTGAAATTTTCTACGAGTCGTTACAACACAAAAATTGTCGAGCATACCAGGAACACGCATGGAGTGGAATTCAACGATGGATGTTGTGTTCATGACGTCTCTAAGTACTTCACATGGGAGAAGGTACGGAATGTACCCCTTCGAGGCTAGGCTTATGGCCTGAGGAGTTTTTCGAAGTTATGGGACAGTGCATTCTGCAACAATCGGGGTGTGGAGGGTGGTCCATATGAAGAATGCCGGAAGGTTCTTACACCCTAAAATGACCTTAACAAGGCCTATACCATCCTATGTTACGATGATCGGTTAGAACACAGGTTTTTATGGTACTATGCTGGGCAAAGGAAAACATGTCGTCTATGTAGCTCTTATGACACATGGCAGCCCAGTGTCCTAGGAGGGGGGCTTCTCGAAATTCTCGACACTCCAAAATGTGATTCAAAAAGTCGTGTAATTTGGTGCCTGGCTCTGATGCCTCGGGAGGCCGGAGGAATGACCTCTGGAGCGAAGAGGTCGACCGGGAGGTGGCGGCGGGGGAGACCATGTGTCACTCTCCCAGGGGCGTCGGGGGGAGTTGAAGGTGACATCTGGAGACTTTCGTCCAGGAAGCTTCAAACCCAGGATGGGTTATTGGCAGATGTGATCAAGGATTTTTGGATGAGGAGGAACCTGTGCAAAAGGTGTCCTCAGTTCATGTGAAGCTGGAACTTTGGAGGGACAACAAATTGTTGAGGAAGACTTGAGTAAGATTGGGCGGGAGCATGTGGTGGCCGTGGAGGTACACCAGGAGGAATTGTCTGAGGGTGATATGTGTGTAAGTGTGAGTTCTAGGAAACGAACTGCGGCATCAGAGATAGATGAGGTCATTACCCCAGGGCAGAGGCCGGGAAGAAGTCATGGGCAGCGGTTGTGGAGCCGAGGACACATAGTGGTAGAGGTGTGCCTGAGTTGCAAATTGGGAAAGGGAGGGGGGAAGTGATTGCACAGGAAAACTCGAGTGGCAAAGGAACACGTAATATGAAAAGTGCAGTGGGTAAATCCCAGAGGCATAGGGGAAAGCCGCCCCTTCTGTAATTTTCAGATGTGTCACGCTTAATGTTAATGGACTTAAGACTGAGGTCAAGAAAGTTTGGTTGGAGTGGTTTTTAAGGCGGTTTGATGTTGACATATGCTTTTTGCAAGAGCATAATCACAGGGCTGGTAGTGTGTTGAGGGTGAAAGGATATCGGATGTATGTAACCAGTGGTTTGCAATTGAAAGGTGGGGTAGCAGTTGCGGTAAAGGAGACCAGCCCCTTGCGTGTCATCGGTTGGGAAGAGGGGGGGGTGGGAGGATCGTGAGGGTGGATGGCGTCTGGGGTGAGAGTCGAGTTAGTTTCGTGGGAGTTTACATGCCAGCAAACTAGTAATATCAGGGTAAAAGTAGATTTTCTCAGAGAGTATTGCTGTATCACTTGAGAGGTTTGCCTGCTATAACAGTAATAGGAGGTGATTGGAATTGTGTGATTAGGAGTGGTGATGTCGAACGAGAGGGGCGGGTTGTGTGCTGAGTGTGAGCTGAGGGATGTATTGCGAGATATTGGGGTTGTTGAGTGTGTGGGGAGGGGGGGTTACCTAGTGGAGCATACGTTCGTCCGTAGGGGATATGAAGCGCGATTAGACAGAATTTATATTAAGCAGGTATAGATGTTGTGAGGGTGGCAAACCTTCGATGTGGGGTTTTCTGATCACAAGAGCGGTAAAAAGCAGATTTGATGTGGATGGAGTGGTGCGTATTTATTCTGGGTATGGAAATAATGTAAGGTTCTTAAG
>NC_069467.1:2652913-2772913 GCF_026875155.1 Cherax quadricarinatus
ACTTTCTAGTTTGCTTCTAAACAGCTAAAATTTATAGATATTCTTTTTTTATAGAATGCATCAGCGTTAATATTTCTAAATTACACTGAAGAGTGTCCCATATCTCGATTGTTACGGCACTCAGCTCAGACACTGAGGTCCTTGGTTCGATCCCCTTTGCAGGGGGAAATATTAAGACGTGTTTCCTAAGGTAACTGCTGTCCATTTTCACTTATCAGTAAAATAAGTACCTGGGTATTAGTCGATTGGTGTGGGTCGCAGCCTGGGACAAAATTGACCTAATTTGCCCGAAACGCTCTGCATAACGAGAGACTTTGTATATAGTAGTACGTCACTGACGTCAGCTAAACTTGTACATGTACTTATAGAAATAAAGCTTTTTAACTATAATTAATTATTTTAATTAATTATTTATTATTATTATTATTATTATTAGTAGTAGTAGTAGTAGTAGTAGTAGTGGTAGTAATAGTAGCAATAGTAGCAGTGTTTTTGTCAATGAATAAAATCAATATCACAATTTTCTTAATAAGATTGGAACTTAAGCAGCGGAACAAAAACACAATCATTGCATTTCGAAAAATACACCAGAACTGAAAATTTAGACACTTTCCTGTTATCATGCGAATTTCAACGACATCTTTTTAACTAACTTAGGATAATGGGATATTTAATCTAGCTCAGACTAAACATAATGGATATATTCGTAAGATAAGATACATCAGCTTCATTATCAAACGTCATTCCATAAAAATATAATAAACGTGAAGTAATAAAGACCTTTTCCTCTGTTCCTCTTCTGAAATTATTGTTCTCAAGTAGACACACTGAGTCTAAGAACTACTTAAATAAGGTGTGCTTATTTTCCATGCGGGAGAAGAGTGCTGGAGAAGTCACACCTACCCTGTTAGGTCCTAACCTATAGATGAAAATTGGCCATTATTATGTATAGAACATCTTACTAGTGACTTGTTGCTGTACTGGAACATTTATCAGGTGCTCGTGCCTCTGGATGAATGGAGTGCCGGCCAGCTACTTTCATTGCTGCTGTAACCAGACATAAACACTGCTACACACGAGATTGTGATTGCTGCTGCCTGTCACTCCATCACTGACAATCTACTACTCTTTGGCTTCTCATATCTGCAGTTGTTACTCCACTGTCTGCACAACTATATTACACTGCGACACATCTTCCTTGCTACGAACTTACACTGTACCCTCCTTCTACACTGCTATTGACACGACAGTAGTTGTATTACTACCCAACATGCACTCGCACCTGCCCCTCATTATTTCTCCAGTTTGTTTCATTACATACTTTAATTTATTGTACAATTATCACATTAATTTACGAAGATAATATTAGTAATGCTTTCAGGTGGACCAACTCCTCACTGAATCGTCTAGGTGCAATGTTTTTCTCTCATTACCTGTTTCCTCACATTTTCAATAAGTGTCAATGTGGTAACATTCTGTGTCAGTTTGGTGACATTCTGCCCACTTTTCAGTTTTCTAGTTATCTTAATATGGCAACATTTTGCCATATTAACATGACTTAGGCTCCTTTATTAGGTATCTACAGATAAAATTGCCATTAAATATAGAGAAATTTCCACACGTTTTGTAAACGAAATAATACGAAAACTTTGAAGGAAAAACAAGATTAATAAAAAATAAAATAAATAGTTCAAGCAACCTTTAAAGGGTTCCCAATTTAGAATAAAGCGGGGTCTTTAAATACAAAAAGTGATTTTGACTTTTTTACAAATTTGCCCACAAGGAAACTGACAAACGATTCAAACGGGGACATTTGGGTAGGGAGGGGGAGAAGGGGCCATAGTAAAAGTAAATGCATACCTTTGGGTACTTGCCCACAATCTTTTTTTAAAAAAAGACAAAAGATGGTACGAGTTAGTTTAAAGGGCCCCAAAGGGAAAAGGGGCGGGAAAAATTGGGAAAGAAAAATCACTTTTGTGACCCCCCGGTAAAAATCTTTTTTTCCCTTTTGGAAACAAAAATTAAAAAAGATAAGGAAAGATTTGAATAAATTTTTCATATTTATAAAAGGAAAGTAGACAATTAGCGTAAACAAATGGGAAAATTTAATTACTGAAAACCCAAAATTTTTAAAGGAAAATGGGGACCCAAAATTTTATGAAAGGGTTAAGGGGAAATCTAATTATTTTTAAGGAAAAGGGGGATCATAATTATGTAAGGTAAGGGGATCCAAAATTATGAAAGGGAAATGGGGGAATCATAATTATGTAAGTTAATGGGGCCCCAAATTTTTAAGGAAAATTGGGGGAAAAATAAAAAATGTAAGGAAATTTGGGGACCATAATTTTTTAAAGGTAATGGGGACCAAAATTATGTAAGAAAATGGGTTTCATAATTATGAAAGGGTAATGGGATCAAAATTTAAGGTAATGTGGGATCTTTAATTTATGTAAGGGTAATGGGGACCAAAAATTATTAAGGTAAGGGGTTTCATAATTATGTAAGGAAATTTGGGGAAATAAATAATTAAAGGGAAAAGCACCTCAAAGAAGAGTGGTTTAGCACAAAATACAACTAGAGCGGGGTTAAAGGGGAATTTTAAAAAAAATTAAAAAAAATTGGTGAGTTTCATAAGAAAGGGAAAAGGAAAAGGTAAATTTACTCATTTTTCTACACAAAATAATAGATTCAAACCCTTTTCCAGTATAAATAATATATTAAAAATTTTAGGTATAAAAAAGCAGGGATTTTAGGAGAAAATTACTGTAAAAAACCGAATTTTTTTGATTAAAGGTTACAAATATCTACTTTAAACATGGGTTTTTCATGAAAAGTAAAACTACAAAAATCCTATGGGGGAGGATAACAGTGGTCAGTCATGGTAAAAACTGAAAGAAGCGCCCGCGAAACAACTCTTTGGACTGACTTTTCCCCGGGAAAAGGAAAAACCCTGGAGCATTTAAAAAAAAGGAAAAAGCGGGGGATATGAAGGTTAAATAAGCACTTCAGAAATTTTTTTTTTTTATGTATTCCAAAAACCAAAGAGAAATAAAAAAAAGGGGTAGAAAAACCTCACTCCATTTATATTAAAAAGAAATTTTTAAAATAAATCAAAGTGCCAATATATAGTGAAGTGAGTCCTTACGAGGAAACACGGGGATAGAATCTGAGATTTCAAAACTTTGAAAGCACAAACGGGTAAAATAATTAAAAAAAGCAAAAAAACCCGGGCCCATTTTTAAGGGGAAAAATTTTTTTAAACTTTTTTTATTTTTCTTTTTTTCGCCCCAAAAAAAAACCACCACTTAAAAGCTTTTTTTAAATCGCAACCTCAAAATAATTCCCCCTTTTTCATCCAGGTCTCTCATTCCCCCTACCCAAACAAATAACCCTTTACAGTTTATTATCCTTTTTTTTTAATTTTTTTTTCCTTTCTCTTTTTTTTTCCTAATCCCTGTTTCTTAACCTTAACATGCATCTTTTCCTATCCATTATTTTTCTCGGGTTTTTTTTTTGGGTTACACTTTATATGTCCTCCATTCATAAAACTTAGTCTCCATTTCTTCCTCTCTCTCTCTCTCTCCTCTTTTTCTCTCTCCTTTTCCCCTTCTCTCTTTTCTTTCCCTTTTTACCTCCTTTCCCCTTTTTTTCCCCCCTTTTCCCTTTTTTTTTTAATTTTTGCCCTTTTTCTTTTTGCTCTACCTTTCCCTTCCCCTCTTTTCCCCCTCATCATCCATCCTTTCCCCATTTCCCCTTTAAAAAAACCCTTTCCCCTTCCCCTCACTTGCCTCTTACCTTCCTTCCCCTCACTTCCCCTTTAAAACCCCTTCCCCTCACTTCCCCAACACCCTTTTTCTTTCACTCCACCTTTCCTATCTTAATTTCCCCTCAATCACTCTTCCAGTTTTCCCCTGAAAAAGATAAATAAAAAATAAGAAAATGTTTAAAAATTTAAACTTGAACAACATGACAGAAAACACTAGGGGTTAAATAAATTTTTTCCCTTTCCTTTCCCCTCTTATTTTATCATTTAAAACTTTAACGTGAAAAACCCAGAAGTTTACACTACAAATTAAATATAATTCTATGGAAAAGGGTGTTAAAGTTCTAAACAGACATAAAAAGGGGAATAAAAAGGTTTTGAAAGTTATTTTATTAAATTTAAAAAGACGTGAAATTATTTTTTCAACTGATGCTTATGCTTTGATCAGCACGCCATTACATTGATGTTTCTTTTTTCAAAAAAAGACCCAATCAATTACTTAGTTTATGTAAATTTTTTAAAACCCAAATTGTTTTTTTTAAAGGATTTGAAATTGGAAAAATATTTTATTAATAAAATTTGGGCCCTTTCATAATGAATTTAAATGAAAAATTTGTGTATTGTGATGCTAGCGAGAATTTTACTGAAGTATTAAATATCTTCATTTTAAAACCACTCACCCCTACTGCGTCCAGGGCTACTTAAAAAAAAAATTTCCCAAAAACGGGGACAACCAAAAATTTTAAACAGTGGCCCTTTTTCAGCAACATGAATGAGAACAACTTTTCTAAAATATTTATCCCTTTTTGGGAATTTTCCCAAATTACCGGGGAATTTTATCTCTTCACTGTTCATTTTAAATGCCACAAACCCCTATCAAACGTATATGGGTAAACTTTAAAATGTTTTAATAATTCACAAAAACAAATATAGTCATATAAATAAAAACAACAAAATAGATAAGTAAAATTTTTTGATTCCTCACTGAGATTCTCTACTGAAATTTTTGGGATATTTTTTTCTTCTTCACTGGGAAAGAGGGACCGGTCTTTTTCCCAATTGATCGTTCATTGTTAAGCAATCACGGGTTTACCGGTAATGAGTACTAATAATTGCAACCCCCTTCCCATTCCCGGGGTAAAGTACCAAAAATTTAAAAGAATTTTGGGAATTACCGCTAAATAATTAAAAGAAAATTAAGCAATTTTTGGGCTGAGGGGTGTAGATAAATTAGAAATTAGAAATAATGAAATCTTTTTTCCATTGAAAAAAATCAAAAACCTAAAAAAAGGATGATCTACCAGAAACGAATTATTACGAAACTTCTGCTTTACGCTGATAGAAATTTTTATTAGTAAAATGCAGCACTATTTTTTTGGTTCTGTATTTTTTTAAAATTTTGTATGATTTTTGTCTATGCAATAAATTTATAAAATTTTATTTTTTTTTATTATTATTATTAATTTTATTTTTATTATTATTGACTTATTTTTTTAATTGGTACTAAAACTATTTTTTTAAATTATTAATTTTTTTTTATTAATTTTTAAATTATTATTTTTATTATTATTATTATTATTATTTTTTTAAATTTTATCTTAAACCCTTTATTATTAAATTATTATTATTTTTAAAATTATTATTATTAAATTATTATTTTTTATTAAAATTTATTTTTTATTATTTTTAAATTAAATTTTATTATTTTTTATTTTTAATTATGATTTTTATTATTATTACAGATAATTTTTAAAATCCGGGTGGTCTTTATTACGAATACTCACGGTTTGGAGAGGGGAGTTTTTGTTCACACCCCCCTTCCCTGCCCTGTGACCAGGGGGGTTTTCCCAAAAAAAAAAAGGGGAAAAACGCTGTAAGGAGGGAACAATTCCCGTATTTTTCCCGGGAGAAAGAAAACGTACCTTTAAACATGAATGCCCACTGTGAAGAAAAGGGGGAGGAAAATAGGCAAAGGGGGAAGGATGAGGAGGTGGCGGGGAAATAACGAGATAAAAGGGGAAAGAGGCGAGAACCCAAACCAAAAGGAAAGGGTTTTTGGAAGGGGAGAAATGGGGAAGAAGAAAAGGGAAAGGAAAAATTGCATTTTTGAACATACAGAAGGAAAAAAAAGAAAAAATAGATAATTTTTTGGAAAAAGGAAAATTCATGCTCGCCCCTCCCATTTCTATTCATTTCGTTTTCCTTTTTTCTGTTTCCTAAATCCTTACGATATATCTTTACTTTTTTAAAAAACTATTTTGTTAAAGAATTTTGCAAAATTCAATACCCCCCAAAAAAAAAAAAAAAAAAAAAAAATTTTAAAAAAACATTTTGGGAAAAAGTCTCTTTACTTTAAAAGTTTTAACAATACGACAAATATAAAAAAAGAACATAATTTTTTTTTTGGTATTTTTTATTGTGAACCTTCCCCACCTGTCGTTTTTTCTTTCAACACAGGAATGTCTCGGGAAACCGTAGAGGTAACATGGGGTGTTGTGTTTTTCGTCCTTGCACCCAGGTTTGTACATGTTTTTCACAGCTTAAAATACTCAGGTTTTTGTACATGTGCTTCATCAGCAAAATTTACCCAGGTTTTTTTGAAACACCCCAAATTTTTTAAATGAGCCCCTTTACCTTGGTTACCCTTTTACTTTAAGCTCTAAAAAATTTGGATTTGTTTAGATGACGACTATAATAAAATAAAAATTAATTTAATAATAAAATAATAATAATAATAATAATAATAATAATAATAATAATAAAAATAAAATAATGTACTCTCAAAAAAAAGTGAAAATTTGCTAGCAGAATGTAGTATGAAACATTTGGGAAACAACTTTAACCGCAATTTTAGTTTTGCTTAAATTTAAGAGAAACACATTAATCTTTTTTGGGGTTAATACAAAATTTTTAAAGGGAAGAAAAATTAAATTTTTTAAAGATTCATTTAAAAAATGTATTCCCAAAAATTTGTGATTATTGGATTGAAATTTTTTTAATGAATTTACATTTTACCAATAACAGGGTATTTAAAAAATTTTTTTAAAATATTTTATGCAGGGGTATGCAATTTTTTAGGAACAATAAAAGCTTTTGCCCCAAGGCATCCAACATACTCACGCAGCCTATTTTAATCAAAAACGCCCTTGGGGAAAATTAGCGAATTTTTCGAACAGCAAACAATCTAAAATTTTTCCCTTTATGCACAATGCGAGGACGCTGTGGCATATGGATCCTTAACACTTTTTGGTTCTTTCTGTGAAATTCCCTCCCTTTGCCCCGGTGTTTCGATTGCAGATTTGTGCAATTTTTTTCCCCAAAATTTTCCAGGTGTAGATTATAATAATTTCTCGTCATTTCGTTTGCCTGACCCCGGGGAAAGTGCGGTTGTGCCCTGCACCCCTCTCCCTGTTTTCAGGCGAGCTGCCTCGTTTTTTTCACTAAACCTTGAGTATTGGGACGGCCCCTGCTGCTCCCCCCTGGCGTTGATTAGGGGCAGTTATTTTTTTCACAGCAGGCGCAGGAAACCCCGGAAAACCCCATAAACACAGTCGGGTTTTTGAGTTTTATCCGTGGGCCCTTGTGACAGGAATTTCTAGGGACCTATACTACCTCAATCATACGAGAATCATATGGTTTTGGGGTTTGACGAGGAGATATATGGAGAAACGCAAAAATTGGCACGACGGGGATTTTTTGTCAATTTTTTTTTGGGCAAGTGTGTAAAGGGGGGGAGACAAGTACCAGGAGGTTACTTTGACAGTTAACCCCCCGCTGTGACTGTGCATTTCACGACGTTTCCCCCCAAATTACACAGGGTTTTAAATTTTAAAAAATGTCCCCATTCGAGGGGGATAAAATTCTGACATCCGTCTTGCGAGGGCAAAAATGGTACAGTCCATAGGGCCAAACTTTTTGGGAAAGGGGGCCACTGGGCCAAACGCGGGGAAAAACTCGAAAACGTATTCTGTGAAAAAGGGACGTTACTTTCCCCTTTTCCCCGGGGAAAAACGAAGTGTTTGCAAAATTTTTTCGGCCCCGGGGGGGGTGGGGGGGGGCATATGGCGGGGAAATCCCCGGCCTGCCCTTTTAAATTTTGGGTAAAAGACCCACCTACGGCTCTTTTGGGGGAAAGGAGGCGTGGCAACAGGGAACAAAGGCAACACTTTCCAGAAAATAGAAAAAGGGTGGGGATTTGCCTTATGCCTCTCCCTTTACACAAGGTGGGGTCCTGGGGTGGGGAGGCCCCGAGAGAGCAGAAGAGAGGGAGCCCACGGGTTGTGCCCGGGGGGGGGGACCCCCCTTTCATTGAACGCAGCTCAGGTTTTGGGAAGGGGACACCCCGACGCGAGTGCAAGGATGGGGGAAAGGGCTCATTGCCAGGGTTTTAAAAATGGTTTTTTTGGCTGCCAAGAGTTTTGGGGAAGGGTTTGGGAGTCCAGATCTAGTTTTTGGGGTTTCCTGTTGGGGAAACGGGGCGGGGGAACGGGAAATCTGAGGTTTTGCGCAGTGTGATAAAAAATATTTTGATGCAAGCTGGGGAGGTGGGGGGCCCCGGACAATGAAATCAGACAAACAAAAATGCAAGCAGAGGGAGCACATGGAAGCGCGCGCTGCGCAAAATCTGACTCCGAGGACGTAACACCCCGCCCCGGCATTTAAAAAAGCCCAAAGGGGGGAAAAGTTACGAAAAAAGGACACAGGGGCCCCTAAGGGGCAGGATTTTGGTTAAGGCGTTTCAAAAGGGGGGGAGAGGGACCAGGTTTTCACGAAACGATCGGGGGCAAGACAGTCCCCAGGGTCAAAAAGGGAAAACCACTCGAAAGCTTCAAGTGCTTTGAAAATTAAAACTTTAATGGATTTGAGTTTAAAGGAGAAAGTGGAATTTTTAAGTGAATATTTGGGGGCCGGTAATAGGGGTTGCCCGGTGTTCGGAAAGGAACCCAACACAGACCGGGTTTATGATTTTAAGGAAAAGGGGTTTAAATGGTATGGGGGAGCATCCCAAAAAGGGAAAAAAGGGAGGAGTTCCATCCGGGAAAGGGGAAAACTACCCCCGTTCGTGTGGGCATTGCGAGGGGGGGGAAAGGGGGGGGATTCGGTAGATGGGTTTGGGGGGTAGGGTACAAAATTTTTTTTTGGTGTGTGTTATGGTCCAGCAAAAAGGGAGATTTTCGAATTAAGAAAAAATTTTTGGGGAAAGGATGTCTTAGTAAATTATTTGCGTGGTTTCCCGGGGTTATAGCGAAATGGTGGGTTTTGGGAATTGGGGGATAAGGCAAAGGATGTGGAACCTGAGGGGCAGGTATTTTTGGGGATTTTGGGGGAATTTTAAATGGAGGGGTTAATGGCCGTTGGAAGGGGGGGGGTTTGTAAAAAAACTTTATTTAAACGGGGATTTCGGCAAAAATTTGGATCGATTGTATGTGCCCCAACAGTAAAAGTGACAGAGGCGAAATGGTGGACGTTTTTTTTTTTGGGTTTCACAGAGGAGTAAGGGTTGGCCCTTTAGAATGGGAAGGTTTTCCCAAAGGGGGGGTTTTAAAGGGTTTATTGGAAGTTTTAAAAGTGAAGCTTTTGCAGGTGAGGAATTTTCGTCAGTCTTTTTTCGCAATTGCGGGAACGGTTGGTGGATGAGGCCCGGGGATGATGAAAAAGGGAAATTGGTGGGGTTCGGTTGGGTAAAAATCGTATCAGAGAATATTATATTTGTCGTGGGGGGAAGATAATCGGTTAAAGGAAAGGGTTTTCAAAGATATCTTGAAGGGGAGCTGCGTGACTTTTAAGAAAAAGGGGGACAAGCTATCCAGTGCAGGACATTGAGGGGTTTTAAAAGGGGAGGGATTAGGGGGTTGGGAAAAAAGAGCGTTTTGATGGTGGCGAATTAAAGGGAGGATTGGAAGAAGTGCTATGGGGGGGACCGGCCGTCGGCTGCCCTGTTAAGAGGCCAGAGAAAGAAAGGGGAAAAGGGAAAAGATGGAGATGAAGGGGGTTTAAAAGTACATGTAAAGGGGTTTGGGAAAGGAATAGACGGTCAAACAATTGGGAACGGGCAGAAAGGGGATGAGTGGGGTTGAAAACGCTTGGGTTTTAAACAAAAAACGCAAACGGGGCTTCCGTTTAGGTGGGATTGAGGGGGTTGGGGGAGTAAGTCAGTGTGAGCTTTATGGTCAAGACCCGGGGGCATTAGGTTTTTTTCCCATTACTGAGTTTGAGGGTTTGGCACGTTGGGCCCGGAGTGAGCTTGGGAAAAGCGCCCGGGATAGACTGACTGCCAAAAGAATTTTTTAAAGTAAAGAAATTTTGGGGGTTTTTTTTAAGTTTTTTTAAATAAGGCTGTTTAACATAAATTAAAGGGCGGCTAGGAATGGGAAGAAACAACGGAGGGGCCCTTGGTTTTGTTGGACCGGAAAAAGGGGGCAGTCAACGGTAAAGGATTTTCGGGGACTTTTGCTTAAGATTTGGGGATTATTTAATTGTTTTTTGAGAAAAATTTTTGGGGAAAAAATCAAAAGGGTAATAGGCAAGGTAATTTTAAAAGGGGGCAATATGGGGGGCCAGGGAAAGGGCGATGTAAGAAGGGGATGGCATGAATTTGAGAATTTAAAAAAAAAACAGAGGGAAATTTTGGGGGATGGGGGTGTATTGCGGGTTTGATTGGAAACGCTTTGATAGGTAGAAAGGGAAGGGGTTTTGGAGGGTTTTTGCGTTTGGGAAAGGTTTTTGGGGGAAAAAATAATATCTTGGGCAAAAAAATTGGGACAGGGGCGTCGATTGGGTTTTCAGGATAACGGAGGCTAGGGTTTAAAAAACAGATGTGACGGGGGCTGCGCCAAGGCTGCCCACTATCACAAATATTGTTTGCGTGTATACAGGGTCCATTTTTTAGGGCCATTCCCAGGTGTGGGTTTCGGGAGGGGGAGGAACCCACCGGGGGAGGGGGGGGGTGGTACGTAAAGGGTTTTGTGGATTACACGACTGTTTTTTTGGGGAGAGGGAATGGGATTTGCTTAGGGGGGGAAGGTGGTTTGGGTGTGTTTGGGGGGGCTTCAGGTATAAAATTAATGTTTTTAAAACTAAGTTTTTTAGACTTAAGGGGTAGTACAAATGGGGATGAGGTGGTAGGGGGTGGGTAAGGTGGGATCAACAAATTATTTGTGGGGTAAAATTTAAGGGGAGAAATACACGGGGGCTCAAGAGGGGAAATTTGGTGAGAATAGTGGATAAGTAAATTTAAAAAAACTTGGGGGTTTTGGGCGGCGCAACCAACGCTGCACAAAGGGGAATTTGGGGAAAGAAAAGTTTCAAATTTTACAGCAAAATATGGCAGTCGTTCAAGTCCCCTGATGAAGGGCCGAGAGAAAACGTTCCCAAAATGGGGGTTTTTTGGTTTAAATAGGGGCGGGCTTTTGAATGGGTTAAAATAGAGCGGTGTTAACACTTTCCGGGGCCCGTCGAGGAGGGGTGGGCTTTTAAACCCGGGGAAAAAAGGGTGAAAAGAACCCTGTACCTAAAACGAATTATAAAGGGAGGGGAGCGGGAGGGGGGGGGGGTGGGCTTTTGCGAGTAAAAAAAGGATTCCACGGGGGGTTTGGGGGGGTAAAGGGGTTTAATAGTTGTGAGGCCAGTTGAGGTAAAAAATGCCCGTGAGGGATCCGTCGTGTGTTAAATTGCGGGTCCTCGAAGGATGGAAGGGAAGGGCAGTGGTTTTGGGTGCTGTTGAAAAGGGGCAAACCCCAAAAATCGTGGAACAAATATGGAAAAGCGTCCTAAAACAATTACGTGTAAAACCGGGGGTTTGGGAGGTAATTTTTAATTTTTTACATGGGAAATTTTCCCTCTGGGGGTTTTTTCCCAAAACAAAAGGAGGATAAGGGAGGGAGGGGGAAATTTAAAAAGCTGTGGAAGCATGGAGACAATTTTGCATGCGGGATATTTTTGTGACTGTATAGAAGTGGTTGGGGGGTTTTGGGTTTGGAAAGGGGGTTTTTAGGTAGTGGGTTTGGGGGGATTGCAGGTGTTGCGGGCTTTTAAGTTTGGATTTTTGGGGGGGTGAGTAAGATGGGGGAGAATTTAGTGGGAATTTGGGGCCACGGATTTTTTTAAAAGTCATGGGCCCCTGAGGAGGTGGGGGTGGAGAGGAAAAGGTGTTTTGCTTTTCGACATTTTACAGAAATTTTGGTCGTAAAAAGGGGAAAATTTTTGGGGGGATTTTGGGGGATGCTTTTTCTGAGGGGTATCGGAGTTTCGGTTAGGGAATTTTTGGGAAATTTTCGTCAATGTAAGTGGTCCCAGGCGGGGGTGGCTTCCCCATTAAAGGCCCGTGTGAAAGGGTTTTGTGTGGAAGAGAATGAATTTTAGTACTGAGCCCTAAGTGCCTTTGACTGTGTGATGAGCGGGTTTTTGGTTGTGAACGATACATGTTTTTCAATTTTTAAATTTTTAAATTTTGCAATTTTACAAAGGGCGACAGACCCTCCCCTAATGTGATGGAATATTATATATCTCAACGAAAATTTTTGGTATTGGGTAATAAATGAAAAAAAGGATGGGACTGGTAAAAGCGAAATATAATATACACATGAAGTAAATTTCGAGGGTAAAGGAAAACTTTAGTTTTTTTATCGGAAACTGAAGGCAAGCACTGTTTTTGTTTTGTGCTAACAGACCAAAATCTTTGTACTGGTTTTAAATGAAATTGGGGGAAATATTTTTTTGAAAGCTTGACTTAAACCGTTTTTTTTAAAAACATATTGTTTTTTTTTTATGGGGGGCTCTATAGAGCCCGTAGGGGTTTTTGGGTTTCCGTTTTAATTTTTATAAATTATAGGGTAATTGATGGGTGACATGGATTAGGTTTTTTGTAGTTTCACTGGGTTTTTTTGTAAAGTGTATGCAAAATATGATATATTTTTTACCTTCCTCGAGAAGGTTTATTTTGTTTTTTTTGTTTTGAGATATACGTTTTTACTTTAAACATGTAGAAAAGGGAATTTTTTTATTAATCCCAAAACATTAAAATGATACGAACGTTCCCGTTGCTCAAAAATGGAAAAAAGAAAGTATTTCATACAATATCCCGTTACATATAAAGATTGTTACGTGTCAGGTGATTGACATGCAAGAAGGGGGGGGGGGGGAGTGTTTTTTTAGAATGGAAAGGGGGTCATTCCGTGGCAGGAAGTACAATTTTAAGGTGTACATTTTCCCTGGCAGGGTGTACAATTTTATGGTGTTTTCATTTCCCTGGGAGGGTGTACAAACAGGAAAAGAGATGTAAATTGCCAAGGATCATTAGGGTTTGATTTAGTGTTTTCCCGAATAATTTAAATTTTTTTCAAGGGTTTGGGGTGGTCCCTTTTTTAAATGTACAGATTTTCTTTTTAGAAGTAAAATTTTAAATTTGGAAAATACATGTACTATGCAGAAAATTTTTTATCCTGTTTTCATAAGGAAAATTTTTCGTTTATTTTTTTTGTACAAAGATTCCCTTTTTAAAAAAAATATAAAAAAAAAAAAAAAAAAAACCCTTTTGCCCCTATGCGAGGACACTTTTGGCTGATTGGGTCCTTAACACTTTTTGGTTTCTTTCTGTGCAAAATTTTCCGCTTGCCCCGTGTATTTTGATGTGCAGATTTTATGCAAACTTTTTCCCAAAATTTTTTCCCGGTGAAAATTTAATAATTTCCGCCCATGTTTTTAAGCCCTATCTCAAGGGAAATTGAAGCCCTCACAGTAATTCAGGGGTCTGACTTTGAGGGTGAACGAGTTATGAAGGTTTTTGTTTCAGGGTTTCCCCAAATTTTGCAGTTTTGCCTTTCCTTGGGGGGGCTGTTTTCCATACCAAAAAATTTACCCGAGAGGACTATGATCCAAAGAAAATTTAAAATTGATTTTTGGCATCGCTTGTTTTGAAAACTTTCTTATTCAAACCGTCATTTTTCCCCAAAAGCATTAAAAAATTGTTTTTTTTTCGAATGCGAAAACCCTTTTCATTCCAATTCCCCCTTAAAAATTCCATTTTTCTTTATGGGTTGACTTTGCTTTTCCCAAACTGAGCTGGGGGTTTTTTTGTTTTCAATTTTTTCCCTAAAATATAACTGGAAATTTTCCCTCAGTGACCCTAATTCTGTTTTCAATACCCACTGAAAGACTTCCCTTTACATTATCTTGAAGGGGCCGGGTGGGTCTTCTGGGAAAAATATTGTTTTCAGGGATTTTAACGTCTGCAAAGAAATGTCCCGTCTATGGCGGATAAAAAAATGAGAAAGAGAAAGTTGGGGGGGGGGGTCTCAGTATCTTGAAAACAGACCCTTTTATTGTGGGAGCCTTGAATTTTTCTCTGCGTTACCCTTTTTAGGCTGTTTTTATTAAAAAAGTAAATATTCATTTGGGCCCCAAAATTTTAAAAAAATTCCCATTGCACAAATATAGAGTGCAGTTTTCCTATGGTCACATTTGCGAAGGCTTTTTCACATTCCCTGCCTGACCAAAGGGGGA
Organism: Cherax quadricarinatus; assembly: GCF_026875155.1. Taxonomy (NCBI): domain Eukaryota; kingdom Metazoa; phylum Arthropoda; class Malacostraca; order Decapoda; family Parastacidae; genus Cherax; species Cherax quadricarinatus. The sequence goes on from NC_069467.1 coordinate 2,667,177, forward strand.
ATGCGTTTTTGCCCTGCACCCCTCCCGCGTTTTCAGGGGAGCCATCTTTGTTCAGCAACAAACCCCTTTAGTGGAGGAAAGTGCGCTGCTCATATTGGGGAAACAGAATCGCGGAACATACATACGGAAGTAAATACCTCTGCAAAAGAGCTGGTTTTGTGGTAACGTTAAAAAGGAGATACCCAAACGTCCCCTTTTCCCTAACATCATCAGGGGAAAATATGGTATTCCCAAAGAGGGAAAAATATGGCGTCGCTCTTAATGGTTTTAAAAAAATCTTTGTGGAAATTTCTACGAGTCGGTTTTTAAAAAAGAATTGTCGGGGCATTACCAGGAACAACGCATGAGTGGAATTCAAACCCCCGGATGTTTTTACATGAAGCCCCTAAGTTTACACATGGGTGAAGGTACGGAAAAGTACCCTTCGAAGCTACGGCTATGGCCTAAGAGTTTTTTTGCAGTTTTTGGGGCAGTGGGATTCGCAACAATGGGGGGGTGGGGGGATGGTCCGAAAGGAATTTCCGGGAAGGTTTTTTTAAAACCCTTAAAAATTTTTTAACAAGGGGCCCATACCAACCTATTTTTAAACGATGAACGGGTTTTAGAACAAAGGGTTTTTTTTGTACTAAGCTGGGCAACGGAAAACATGTCGTCTGTGTAGCTCTTATGAGCACATGGCAGCCCAGTGTCCTAGGAGGCGGGCTTCTCGAATTCTGGACACCCCAATTGTGATTCAACAGTCGTGTGACTTGGTGCCTGGCTCTGAGGCCTCGGGAGGCCGGAGGTCTGACCTAGGGAGCGAAGAGGTCGACCGGGAGGTGGCGGCGGCGGAGACGTGTGTCACTTTCCCAGGGGCGTCGGGGGAGTCGAAGGTGACATCTGAGGAGTCTTTCGTCCAGGAAGCTTCAACCCAGGATGGTTTATTGGCAGATGTGATCAAGGATTTTTTGGATGGGGAGGAACCCTGTGCAAAAGGTGTTCTCAGTTCATGTGAAGCTGGAGCGTTAGAGGGACAACAAATTGTGGAGGAAGACTTGAGTAAAAGATTGACCTGGAGCGTGTGGTGGCCGTGGAGGAACACCAGGAGGATACGTCTGAGGGTGATATGTGTGTAAGTGGGAGTTCTAGGAAACGAACTGCGTCATCAGAGATAGACGAGGTCATTACCCCAGGGCAGAGGCCGGGGAAGAAGTCATGGGCAGCGGTTGTGGAGCCGACGCCACATAGTGGTAGAGGTGTGCCTGAGTTGCAAAGTGGGAAAGGAAGGGGGGAGGTGACTGCACAGGAGAACTCAAGTGGCAAAGGAACACGTGGGTAAATCCCAGAGGCATAGGGGAAAGCCGCCCCTTCTGTAATTTTCAGATGTGTCATGCTTAATGTTAATGGACTTAAGACTGAGGTCAAGAAAGTTTGGTTGGAGTGGTTTTTAAGGCGGTTTGATGTTGACATATGCTTTTTGCAAGAGCATAATCACAGGGCTGGTTGTGTGTTGCGGGTGAAAGGATATCGGATGTATGTAACCAGTGGTTTGCAATTGAAAGGTGGGGTAGCAGTGGCGGTAAAGGTGACCAGCCCCTTGCGTGTCATCGGTTGAGAAGAGGGGGGGATGTGGGAGGATCGTGAGGGTGGATGGTGTCTGGGGTGAGAGTCGAGCTAGTTTCATAGGAGTTTAATGCCAGCAACTAGCAATATCAGTGTAAAAGTAGATTTTGTCAGAGAGGTATTGCTGTATCACTTGAGAGGTTTGCCTGCTATAACAGTAATAGGAGGTGATTGGAATTGTGTGATTAGGAGTGGTGATGTCGAACCGAGAGGGGCGGGTTGTGTGCTGAGTGTGCTGCGGGATGCATTGCGAGATATTGGGGTTGTTGATGTGGTGGGGAGGTGGGGATACCTCGTGGAGCATACGTTCGTCCGTAGGGGATATGAAGCGCGATTGGACAGAATTTATATTAAGAAGGGTATAGATGTTGTGAGGGTGCAAACCTTCTATGTGGGGTTTTCGGATCACAGGGCGGTAATAGCAGATTTGATGTGGGATGGAGTGGTGCGTATTTATTCTGGGTACTGGAAATTAAATGTAAGGCTTCTTAAGGAGGAGGGGGAGGGGCCTTTTTTCAGTGATTGGTGGTTGCCTTTTTGGGAGGCTAGGGACAGGGAGATAGATCTGTTAGATTGGTGGGAAATGCAGGCAAAACCTGGAATAGCGAATTTTTTTAAGGTTAGGGGACGAGAAGAGGCGAGGTGGCGTTTTGGGTTGCAAAATTATCTGGAGGGACAGTTGCAAGATTGTTATGTTGGGGGAGGTGGTAGGAGGGATGATATGGACAGTCTGCGGAGTAGAATCACTGAATTACACAATGATAGGTTTGATGCAATTAGGGTTAGGGTGGGGTTAGAGGATGTTTTGTGGGGTGATAAGCCGTCTGGGTATGTTTTACGTAAATTTATGGATCGTCAGAGTGTAACCACCATTCTACAATTGGAGACTAGCCCTGGGGTGGGAGGGTATCCAGTGGGTCGAGTCCTATCCAATACGGAAAGTATGAGTCTTTATGCAGATAGTTGGTTTAGGGAGAAATGGAGTTGGAGGGAGGGGGTTCCTGGGAGGGTATTTTTGAAGGGGGGTTCCATAGCATTTTAAGTGAGCAGGATAGAGTGGGGTTGGAGGTTGGTATAAGTGAGGTTGAGGTGGAAGAGGCAGTTTTCGGGATGAGTACCGGGAAAACACCAGGGATAGACGGTATACCAAATGATTTTTATAGAGCACATTGGGGGTGTATCAGGCAGTGTTTTGTTAGGCTATTGGACCATATGTTAACTAGTGGGAAGTTGGGCATATCGCAAAGTATGGGTGTCATAGTTTTGGTGCCAAAGAAGAGGGGGGGAAGAGAGTTGAGTGCTTACCGTGCAATATCTTTGATGTGCGCGGATTACAAGGTTTTTGCGAAAATTTTGGGTAATAGACTGAAGAAGGTCATGGGGTCGGTGATACATGGGGGACAGTTTGGTATCCCGGGGAGGAGTATGCGGGTAGGTCATGGTCGTATTCGGGATTTCCTTGAGGGTAGTAATAAGGGAGGTATTCTAGGTCTGGATTGGGAGAAAGCTTATGATTATGTGGATAGGGAATTTTTGATTGAGAGTATGGTGAGAATGGGTTTTGGAGGGAGGGTGGTTGGATGGGTGAGGACTTTGTATGAGAATGCATCAATGAGAGCACAGGTAAATGGGAGGTTGGGTAGTTCTGTAAGCATGGGGAGGGGTTTAAGGCAGGGGTGTCCACTCTCCCAAATACTCTTTGCATGTATGCAGAATCATTTCTATGTTCTCCCAAGGTCCCTTCTACCCAAGTGCCTACCTCCAACAACCGTGATTTCTGCTTATTAACTCTCATCCCAGTAGCATTCCCAAAAATCTCAATTACCCTTCCCACTTTTCTTAAATCTTCTATCTCATTAAGTAAAACAGTTGTATCATCTACATAACCAACAATATTCCCACAATATCCTCCACTCTCCCCCAACCTTCTCATCCCACCATCAACCAGAACATAGAAAGGATTCTGCATACATGCAAAGAGTATTTGGGAGAGTGGACACCCCTGCCTTAAACCCCTCCCCATGCTTACTGAACTACCCAACCTCCCATTTACCTGTACTCTCATTGATGCATTCTCATACAAAGTCCTTACCCATCCAACCAACCTCCCTCCAAAAACCCATTCTCACCATACTCTCAATCAAAAATTCCCTATCCACATAATCATAAGCTTTCTCCCAATCCAGACCTAGAATACCTCCCTTATTACTACCCTCAAGGAAATCCCGAATACGACCATGACCTACCCGCATACTCCTCCCCGGGATACCAAACTGTCCCCCATGTATCACCGACCCCATGACCTTCTTCAGTCTATTACCCAAAATTTTCGCAAAAACCTTGTAATCCGCGCACATCAAAGATATTGCACGGTAAGCACTCAATTCTCTACCCCCCCTCTTCTTTGGCACCAAAACTATGACACCCGTACTTTGCGATATGCCCAACTTCCCACTAGTTAACATATGGTCCAATAGCCTAACAAAACACTGCCTAATACACCCCTAATGTGCTCTATAAAAATCATTTGGTATACCGTCTATCCCTGGTGTTTTCCTGGAACTCATCCCGAAAACTGCCTCTTCCACCTCAACCTCACTTATACCAACCTCCAACCCCACTCTATCCTGCTCACTTAAAATGCTATGGAACCCCCCTTCAAAAATACCCTCCCAGGAACCCCCCTCCCTCCAACTCCATTTCTCCCTAAACCAACTATCAGCATAGAGACTCATACTTTCCGTATTGGATAGGACTCGACCCTCTGGATACCCTCCCACCCCAGGGCTTGTCTCCAATTGTAGAATGGTGGTTACACTCTGTCGGTCCCGAAATTTACGTAAAACATACCCAGACGGCTTATCACCCCACAAAACATCCTCTAACCCCGCCCTAACCCTAATTGCATCAAACCTATCATTGTGTAATTCAGCTATTCTACTCCGCAGACTGTCCATATCATCCCTCCTACCACCTCCCCCAACATAACAATCTTGCAACTGTCCCTCCAGATAATTTTGCAACCCAAAACGCCACCTCGCCTCCTCTCGTCCCCTAACCTTAAAAAAATTCGTTATTCCAGGTTTTGCCTGCATTTCCCACCAATCTAACAGATCTAACTCCCTGTTCCTAGCCTCCCAAAAAGGCAACCACCAATCACTGAAAAAAGGCCCCTCCCCCTCCTCCTTAAGAAGCCTTACATTTAATTTCCAGTACCCAGAATAAATACGCACCACTCCATCCCACATCAAATCTGCTATTACTGCCCTGTGATCAGAAAACCCCACATCGAAGGTTTGCACCCTCACAACATCTATACCCTGCTTAATATAAATTTTGTCTAATCGCGCTTCATATCCCCTACGGACGAACGTATGCTCCACTAGGTATCCCCCCTCCCCACCACATCAACAACCCCAATATCTCGCAATACATCCCTCAGCACACTCAGCACACAACCTGCCCCTCTCGGTTTGACATCACCACTCCTAATCACACAATTCCAATCACCTCCTATTACTGTTACAGCAGGCAAACATCTCAAGTGATACAGCAATACCTCTTGAAAAAAACTACTTTTACCCTGATTTGCTATTGCTGGCATTAACCCCCCGAAACTAGCTCGACTCTCACCCCAGACCCTCCCCCCCATCCTCCCACCCCCCCCCTTTTCCCAACCGAGGAACCAAGGGGGCTGGTCTCCTTTACCGCAACTGCTACCCCCCCTTTCAATTGAAAACCCCATGGTTACATACATCCAATCCTTTCCCCCCGCAACACACTCCCACCCCTGTGATTATGCTCTTGAAAAAAGCATTTAACATCAAACCGCCTTAAAAAACCACCCAACCAAACTTTCTTTACCTCAGTTTTAAGCCATTAACATTAAGCTGAACACTAAAATTACAAAAGGGGGGCGGCTTTCCCTATCCCTCTGGGATTTACCCCCCCTTTTTTCATATTACGTGTTCCTTTGCCACTCGAGTTTTCCGTCAGTCACCTCCCCCCCCCCCTTTCCCACTTTTGCAACTCAGGCACACCTCTACCACTAAGGGCTTTGGCTCCACAACCGCTCCCCATGACTTCTTCCCCGGGGTCTGCCCCCCGGGGAATGACCCGTCTATCTCTGATGCCGCATTCGTTTCCAGAACTCCCACTTTCACACATATACCCCCAGACAATCCCCTGGGGGTACCTCCACGGCCACCACACCTCCCGCCCAAAACTTACTCAAGTCTTCCTCCACAATTTTTTTTGGGCCCTCCAAAGCTCCGCTTCACATGAATGAGGACCCTTTTGCACAGGGTTTCCCCCTCCCACAAAATCCTTGATCACATCGCCAAAAACCAACCTGGGTTTAAGCTTTGGCGAAAGACTCCCCAGATGCACCTTCGACTCCCCCGACCCCCTGGGGGAGTGACCACGTCCCCCGCCCCCACCTCCCGGTTTCGACCTCTTCGCTCCCCAGGTCATTCCCCCGGGCCCCCGGGCATCAGAGCCAGGCACCAAAAACACACGACTGTTGAAACACAATTGGAGTGTCCAAATTTGAGAACCCCCCCTCCTAGGACACTGGGCTGCCATGTGCTCATAAGAGCTACACAGACGACATGTTTTCCGTTGCCCAGCATAGTACACATAAACCTGTGTTCTACAACCGATCATCATAACATAGGATGGTATAGGCCTTGTTAAAGACATTTTAAGGGTGTAAGAACCTTCCGGCATTCCTTCATATGGACCATCCCTCCACACCCCCATTGTTGCAGAATGCACTGTCCCATAACTTCGAAAAAACTCCTGCAGGCCATAAGCCGTATCCTCGAAGGGTACATTCCGTACCTTCACCCATGTGAAGTACTTAGAGATGTCATGTAACACAACATCCATCGTTGAATTCACACTCATGCGTTGTTCCTGGTAATGCTCGACAATTCTTGTGTAGAATCCGACTCGTAGAAATTTCACAAAGATTCTTGTTAAACCATTAAGAGCGTCGCCATACAATTCCTCGTTGGGAACACCATATGTATCCCTGATGATGTTAGGGAGAAGGACGTTCATCGTATCTCCACTTAACGTACCACGAAGCAGCTCTATGAAGATAGTATTCAGTCTCCGTACTGTATGTTCCGCCATTTTGATATCCCAATGAGCAGCGCACATCCTCCCTACTCAATGGTTGTTGCTGAACTAAGGTAGCTCGCCTGAAAACAGCAGAGGGGTGCTGAGCACGACCGCATTCCACCATGGTCAGGCAGCGAAATGGCAATTTCCAAAATGATGGACCCCTCCTAGGCACACCCTCAATATCTACATCCATTACAACTCCTCTATGATCCGAAAAAACAACATTTATCACATTCACTCTCCGCACTGTAACCGCACAAGACACGTACATTCTATCCAATCTCGCCGCATAATCTCGTCTAATGAAAGTATGCTCCGTCATGCCACCCCCCCCCACACACATCCATTAAACCCACACTCGTCAATAAATCTCCCATGAATCCCAAGCAACAACCCGCTCCTCGTGGCTCCACATCCTTACGTCGTATTACACAATTCTAGTCGCCCCCTATTATTGCTACATTTGGTAAACTACGTAGATAATACACTAATACATCTTGTACAAAATGAGTTTTAAGTCGTACATCTCCCTCGGCCGGCCCATATACACATACAAAACTTATGTGTACTCTACCCCATAAACCATCCACCCTAATCACTTTCCCCTCTCCCCTTTCACTATGCCATACGACAAACGGACTATTTTCCTTTACCAGAATGGCGACGCCCCCTATTAACCTCGTCACATATTCCATATACACATCGTAACCATCCATTTCTAATGCATATCCAATTCTGAAATTGTGTTCTTGGAGAAATACCACATCCACATCTAGACGCACCAAAAATTCATTAAACCACTTTTGCTTCCGCTCAGATCTCAAACCGTTAATATTTATTGTCAAAACCTTGAAGTCAATTAATGGGATTTTCCTTTCGTTCTAGGTATAGACTTTTCACTTATACCTTTTACAACACCTCTGTCCCTCCCCTCTTTTTTGGGAACCACCTTGATAAACTCTTGTTTCGTGGAATCACTGTTCCCTTTCCTCTGTACCTCCGCCCAAGACTTTTTTCCTCGCCTTTGGGCAGGAGTAAGCACGTCGTCTGAGTCCGATGGGGTCGCAGTTCACTTTCGCGTCCTACCCTCCACCTGCATTGGGATTTCTTTAGTACTATCGTGATGCACCTCCACTTCTGCTACTTTCACCATCATACCATGCGACACACTAGACTCAATGCTTCCATCTGTCGCCTCACCATGATGCTCAACTGATCCCAAAATTGCACCTGGATCCTCCACATGGTTGACGATCGACTCGTCTAACAAAACATCCAGTGCCTTCACTAAAGACGCCACTACATCCTCTTCCCCCATAGTGGGCAGAGTCTCTTCAAATACTTTATTTATGTCCAGTGACGGTGATTCTCCTCGCTGTATTGCATCCTCCAAAGCATTCTCCTGTGCTTTTTCTACCTCATCACTCCAAATGACCGTTGTCGAGACAGGTTAGCATAAGACTGTTCTCGTCCCTCACCTTCCTCGACCTCTTCCTATTGTTGCTGTTGCGATAGTTGGAGATTCCCATGACGCTTACCACACTGCGCCGCTATGTGGTCATACGACCCACACAGCCGACACGTACGACGTTGCCCTGCATATGTTGCATATACTTGAGTTCGAAATACTTGCAACATAACATAGGATGGTATGGGATGGCGTAAGGTCATTTTGACTGAATATGTTCCTTCCAACATTCCAGCATAAGGTCCAGCGGCCCACCGACCTGCAGAGGCCATATGAACAGTACCATAATTACGTAGTTCATCCTTTATAACAAAATCAGTCGCCTCAAAAGGCACATTCCTGATTTTTACCCATGTGTAATATCGAGATACATCATGAAGACGTACTGATACAGCTGAATTGACGGCTATGATGGTCTCTTGATACTTATCAACCACCTCTTCGTAGACATTTGCTGACGTCAATTTAACGAAGATCCGTGTCGTCCCATTAACTGCTACACCACATATCTCTTCATTTGCGACATTTTCGCTGCCTGGATGAGGTAGAGTGCGGTCGTGCTTTGCACCCCTCTACTGTTTCCCAGACGAGCTACTTAGTCAACAACATGGTGTCAGGTGTGCGCAGGAGAGTGAATACTGTGGGCATTGAACTTATTAGTGGGGCTTTAACGCCTACGTCAGTCGATGTGTTATTGCCCAAAATTATACGAGAGACATACGGCATCAGAGACGAGGATTTATATGGAGTGGCACTGAACGGTGTATATAGAATTTTCGTGAAAGTGCTAACTGCTAAAGTAAAACGAGGCTTTGGTTGATCGTTCCCAAAAGAGTCAGCATTAACGTAACACCGGCAGTGAGGGTCAAGTTGACTGACTAATCACGACATTATTCGTGGGTTAAGCTCCGCAACGTGCCTTTTGAGGCTGATGAGGTAGATATTCGAAATGTATTCGAACGTTATGGAACTGTACATCTAGCCCAACCTGGCAAATGGGTAAAAGGTGCTTACACAGGATTTCCTGAGGGTTCTTTTAATCTCAAGATGACGCTAAGGCTCCTTACCCTCGTATGTATATCTCGAAGAGTTTAGAACCCAGGTAATGGTAGCGTATGCGGGGCAGAGACGTACGTGCCGACTGTGTGGCGGCAGACTGTGGCAAGCAGAGTGTGGCTCCTGGGCCGGAAAGGGGTGGAGCACCTGCGCATGAGCACCCGATGCCTAAGGAAGAACGGGGGCAAGGGGGAGGGCGTGGTCGCATGTGGAGTGAAGAGGTAGTGGCTCCTGTGGAATCGGAAGAAGGGGTGATCCATGAGTCACCTGGCCCATCAACAGTGACTCCTGGGCCGGCAAGGGGCGGAGCACCTGCGCATGAGCACCCGATGCCTAAAGAAGAACGGGTGCAAGGAGGAGGGCGTGGTCTCATGTGGAGTGAAGAGGTGGTGGCTCCGCCTGTGGAATCGGAAGAAGTGGTGTTTCCCAGAATCACCTGGCCCATCAACAGTACAGTTGTCAAGTGAGGAGGTACAGGAGGGCGCAGCAGTGAAGGCTATTGAGGAGGAGTTGGAGCGGTGATACAGGCATGTTGCGTCTACGGAGGTGGAGAATTACAGCGAACAAGAACCTGGGATCGGGGCAGAAGGTGTGTGTGGGAAGGGGAGGATCAGGTGGCACCGTGGTGGACAGTGCGAGTGCCATGGAAGGACATGGAGGCGGATTAAGGGTGGTAGAGGGGGAAGTCCATTGTGCTGGCTCCAGGACTCAGATATGGAAACTGAGGGAGCTACAAGAAAAGGGCAGCAGCGTCAGATTCGGACGATGTTCTGACGCCGGCGCAAAGGCCGGGGAAAAACATGGGGTTATGGTACCCAGAGTGACTCGCGAGAGGGACACAACAGAAGGGGGGGGAGGGTTTGGGGAAGGAGGGGGAGTCTGTGGCAAAGGCACAGTCCAGGGGAATGGTTTTGAAAGGGAAGAATTTGACATGGGGCGGGGAAGGAAACCTTAAACTGGCCTCAGGTTGTTAACAATAAATATTAATGGTCTGTGTGATGGGGTTAAACGGGAGTGCTTCAGGATGTTTTTCAATAGGTCAAGGTTGACGTAGCATTGTGCAGGAGCACAATTTTAAGCTTGGTCGTGAATTAGTGGTGCCTGGGATCAGGCTTATGCATTGCCGTCTGAGCATTTAAAAGGAGGATGGGTGTGTTGATCAGGGAGGCGAAGCCCGTTTTATTGCATAGGAAAGAGGGGGGGGGGGGGGGGGGAGGATTTACATGTGGAAGGATGGTGGAGGGGAGAGAGAGTGGCTTTTGTTTTGTGTATGCCCCAGCAGAAAGTGACGTGAAAGTGAAGTGGATTTTGTGCGGGAGGAGCTCGTGTACTACCTACGCACGTTGCCATCTGTGGCGATTGTGGGGGGGGGATTGGAATTGTGTAATTAGAGGACCGACGTGGAACCCAGAGGAGCGGGATATTTTCCTCAGTCCTTGGGGGGCCTGCTTAGAGATCTTCAGTTACGTGATCTTTTCGGGGGAGGTCTTGGGAGGTGGAACATACTTTATAAGAAGGGGATATGCGGCTCGTTTGGACAGGTTAATTTATCTCAGAGGGTTTTTGGTAGAGTCTTTTAAAACTATTGAATGGTGTCTCCGATCTAGGGCGGTTTTAGTGGAGGTGGGATGGGATGCTTTGGCTCGTAGCAGGGAAGTTATTGGAAACTGAACACGATGGTTTTGGGGGATAGGGAGGGAGGGGGAAGCGTTTTTGCAAATTTTGGGAACAGCCTGTGCCGACAAAGGGGACTGGGGAAGATGTGGTGGATGGGGATAGTGTGGCCATTAAGGAAACTCAATTTTTTTGTGAGAGGGCAAACGCATTAATAAATTGCGGTATGGTTGTCAAATTTACTTAGAACCCTAGATTACGGGATTGTTTCGAGGGGGGGGGGGGGCGGGGGCCGGGGTACCCGGTGAGGATATACACATGTTGAAGGACAGAATACAGGATTTGCAAGAAGAACGTTTTGCAGCTGTACGGGTACAGGCGGGGTTTGGGACGAAGTACTCTGGGGCGACATGCCATCACTTGTGTGCTGCGAGGACAGAAGGTACGACAGCGAACGACTACAATCCCGGGGTTTGCAATCATATCTTCTGTGGGGGTTTTAGAGGGGAAATCAGGTATTAATGGACATCAAGGGATGAGTGCATATGCAGATAGATGGTTTGGCGGAATACGGGAAAAGTAGTGGGGTGGATGGCGAGGTTCTTGGGAAGGTATGTGAGTATGTGCCGTGCAAATGGGGGGGAGTGATCGGGAGCACTGGGGGGTCATTGACGAGGGGGAAATATGGGAGCCCTTATGGACATGAGGAAGGGTAAGGCACCCGGGATCGATGGTTTACCAAGCAAATTTTATGTACAGCACGGGGGTCTGCTTGGGGGTTTTCCTAGTAAGGTTAATGAATGCCATGAAAGACGGAGGTAAGATGGGAGAATCCCCAGGCAACGGCGGTGGTGGTGTTGGTCCCAAAGGGTAAACAGCAGAGTACCCTTCAGGATTACCGAGCCATTTCGTTGCTTTTGTGCTGATTATAAATTATTGCGAAAATTTTTGGGGAATGGGCCTTAAATGTGTTGTGGGGAGGGTCGTGTTTGAGTCTCAGTTTGGTTTACCTGGTGGGTCAATGAGCGAGGGCCACGGGATTATCAAGGGGTTCCTGGAGGACAGGGAAAGGGGAAGAGGGGCGTTGGTGGTGTTGGATTGGAAAGGGGGCTTATGTTTAGGGGGAAAGAAAGGCTTTGAGGGATATTCCCCTTTACGACAGGGGTTTGGCGAAGAAATAGTGGGGGTGGGTGGATACGTTGTACTCAAATTGAAGGTAAGGGTGCAAATCAATGGGTGTGTGGGGGGGGAGACAACATGAAGCGGGGTCTTCGGCAGGGATGTCCTTTATACAAATATTGTTTGCATTGTGTTCAGGATCCCTTTTATAGGATGGTGGAGGATCGTCTAAGGACGGGGGGGGGAGGATGGGAGCCCGAAGCCGTGCCTGGTTTGGTGGGTTATGTTGATGAACCACTATTTTTGGGAATGAGGAGACACGGTTAGACTTTTGGGGAAGTGTACACACTTTTGGAGAGTACTGGGATGAGGTAATCTGGGAAAAGTCAATGTCATGGGGCTGGGAGAGTGGGCGAGAGTTAGATTGGGATGATGAGTTGTGCAGGGGGAGGGCCGGGTCTGAAATCTGCGGTGCATGGGTTAAGGCTGCCTGGGGGGGGGGGCTTGCAAGGTTTTTTGCAATTTTTGGAGTGATGGTGAACAGGTGCAAAGGTATGTTTGAATGGGCTTTTGGACCTCACCATTTAACCCTTAGGCAACGGCAATGTCACAATGTTTTTTAATGTAAAGTCTGGTTTGTTTCGGCTGTGTGCCGTTAACAGGAACGGCGTCACGAGTATTCTTAAATGGGGTTCAAATTTTGGGGGGTTCAGGTGCAACTGGTTGCAAAAGGAGGTAGTGACTTGCCGGTATGTTTGGGAGGGTTGGGTTGTTGGACTTGGGAAAGCGCGTGAAATGTGGGTTATTAAGGAAGTGATATGAAATGGATGGAGGGAGGGTCAGCTAATAAGGTACATGTCACAGAGAATGGTATGGAGGGGCGAATGAGGAATTTTTGAAACAGTGTTACGTGCCCTTAAGTTACCAGGGAACCAGAAAGTATAAGGGGGGAACTTTGTGTAAATCTTTAGGGGGATATGTAGTGGGGCCAGTTGAAGGGATCCTACCCATGTATGCATGGGATTTTAATATGGGAAAATTTAGTAAATTAAGGAAAACGACCTAGGGGGCCCTGAGGTTATGTACCGTTCCTCCATGGGTTTTGCCAACGGGAGCGTTTCTCCCGGATAGAGAGGTATTTAGGGTTGGGGGTTGGCAGTGCAGTGGGAAGAGACTGCGTATCATGTCGTCTAAATTTTTTTGAAGGTTTGGAGTGCATCAGGGGATGGATATAAGTAGTGGTGAGGGGGGGGGTCAAGGTGGTCTATTGCGGGGCGTTGAGTCTTGATATGAGTTGTGTGGAGGGGAGTTTTGGGGTAGAGTTTACAATTTTCATCGTGGCTACATATAGTTTTTTTGGGTATGAAAGGGGGAAAATGGGTGGGGATGTGATGAGAAGGATTTTTGGGGGCGAGTTTTATCGAACTTTGTGCGCAATAGGACATTTTGGAAAGGTTGGGGAAGAGTATTTTCGAGGTTTTAAGACTAACAATTGGGAATTTATTTGGGGGTATAAGGGGCTGGGGGGTAACTTTCGGGGTGAGTAGGGTGGTAAAGGGAGGGGGGGGGTTACGGGATTTCAACGGGCTTTACTCCTTGGGGTTTCATGATGTGGTTGGTGTGATTGGAGTTTTAGTGTTGCCAATGAGAGGTTGTGCAAGATGAGTTTGCTTAGTTCCCTTGATGGGAAGGTGGGAAGGAGCAGATTTTAAAAATTAATAACATGTATTTATGATAACCTATAAATTATATAACATGTATATTTCTTTGGTAACGATTATGTTCCACTTGCACTGGTATTGCAAATTGAATTTGAATTTTCTGAGAGGGTTTTCTTTCACTATTCCTGAAGAACTGAGTTGATTTTGCCTTTTTTTTGTAACGTGGTCCAGCATCAGTTTGACGTAATTACCCATTATTATTATTCTTATTTTTAAGGGATTGATTTTGGTAGTCCTGTCCATTCATGGTTGGGAAATATGTTTCTCAATGACATGTGCATATAACCTAATTGAGGATAATTTATTCTGTTATTCAGATGGTGATGGGTTAGTTTTCAATGCGTGTGTGTGAATGGGGGGGGTGATATTCACCTTGTGTTGCAGCACAGGTTTCTTATAAGCATATTGAGTCTGGTGTATTTGTTGCAATTGTATTACGGTGATTCATTAAGTTTGGGGCATTAAATTTTTGTTGAGGTTGTAATTTAGGAGTTTGTTTATAGCCATTTTGTGGCCTTTGTTATTATAACTTTATTCCTTCTTAAATTGTGATATGTTTTAAACTTTGTATAGTAGACTGTCAGATGTTGCCTGGGTTTTTTGTGTTTATATTGTTTATGATTTGGTTCTTGTTCATTTTTTTATAGATGTACCTAAAATATTTGTACATGATCTCCAACATGGGTTTTGGGTTTAAGTGATTGGTGAGGGAACAGAGGGGGGGGGTTGTACAAACAGGAGTTGTAGGGGGGTGTAATGTTAGCTGTAGGTAGATTGTCTAATGTTATAGCCCTACATGAGTTTTATATATAAATTTTTGTAATATCATGTTTTAATAAAATATAAAAAAAAAATTTGCGATACTGTAGTATCACGATAAAACGCCGGGAGAAACAAATCATCGTGGCTCCGTGAAGCCCAGGTCAACTCAAAAGCGTGTTGATCCCTGCTGTATGCAGCGCCATGTTGGAAAATAAGTTTTCACCACTAAAAGCCAGGGTCAGCTCAATCAGGTAACTGCGCAAAAGCCAACTCAATCAGGGGGCGTCTGCGCATGCAGGTCCCAAAGGCCCGAAGCGATGCAACAATCGAAGTGATTATTTTATTTTGATTTAAATTTAAATTTTAATTGATAACATCTCTAGACATCTTATTAATAACTTATTAATTTTAATTTCTTATGTTAGTAAGCCTACCAGTTGTTTAACCGAAACGCTAATAAATTTTTATTGAATTCTAATGAATAATTGGACCAGGATACTGACTACTTGTTACGAAAACCCAGTAACAGGCGGATGCTAAAGGGCAGTTGTGACGGCCCCTGCCAAACTATGGTTAAATTGTTAACCCCGCCGGGTTGCAATACCAAAGGTACGTCATCAAACCCAATGTGGGGACGCTGAGCCGGCTTAGAAGCGAATTACCAGAACCCCCTTACGGTTTACATCTACTGCATAAGATATTGTCTGACCATAATGGTATACTACTGGCTTTGAAGAAGTGCTTACCCCAGCTTCACTAGTCTGATGGCCTCAGTTTCTTGAAAGAAACCCCCATTCAGGGGAACTTGCAACATATTGTTCTGCTAGTAGTATTCACCGGACCACCGTGCGGTGTGTCAACTGGTCTTGACGGCGGTAGACAGTACTCACCAGACCATCTTACCGTGTGCTTCAACTGGCCTTAGAGAGTATTTACAGGATAGGTGATGTCTGCGGACTCACCGCCTATGCTGGTCAACTGTGGGCCAAGTCAACTGATGCTGTTGTAGTGTGACACTGTATGAAGAAAAGGTTGGAGTGTGACACTTAACTGGGCTGGGGCCGTAGTGTGACACTGAAGGAAGTATGACGGAGTGTAACACTGAAATAAGCTATAGGATCGTAGTGGAACACTGAGAAGAAAAGGTTGCCGTGTGACACTGAAGAAGATACGATTGTAGTGTACAGTGAATAGTGTCATGTGACTGGCCTCTGAGAGGAAAGACTTTGCGGGTGAAGGTGTGTGACGCAGAGACAAGGGTGTCGTGTGACACGGAGAAAAGGGTGTCAAGGGACACTGTTGAGAAGGAGCGTCACAACACTGATAAGTGTCGTGTGACACAGGGAGCGTCACAACACGGACAAATGTCGTGTGACACAGAGCGTCATAAGGGTGTCGTGGGACACGGGAAGAATGCAGTTGATTATAATTTATTATTGTACAAAGATATTACTTATAATTTATTTTAACATATATATATATATGACACAGTAGTGTCTCAAAGTTGTACCCCGTGAGTAGGGTCATGGAATTATTTATTATTTTAGGATGCTAATAATTTATTATTGTAACATGTATATGTGTACAGAATACCTCTAGAGCAAAGATTGTTTTTTGTATGATATTAAAGATTAATTTATTTTGTATCCCCGAACTCTTCTATTACGACACTAATGGAAGGCCAATTGGTGTTTTGTAATAGCAGTCCTTTCTAGTATTCACTAGAGATCTCTATGCTTATTAGAAATTGCGTTTTGTAACAGTGGTGGCGGTTGTTGTGGTGGTAGTGATGGTGGTGGTTGTAGTGGTGGGGTGATGGTTGTGGTAATGGTGGTGGTGATTGTGGTGGTGCTGGCAGTTGTGGTGGTGATTTTAGTAGTGGTGGGGTGATGGTGGGGTGGTGGTAGTCGTGGTGGTTGCGGTGGTAGTGATGGGGGTGGTGGTAGTGATGTGGGTGGTTGTAGTGATGGGGGTGGTTGTGGTGGTGATAATGGAGGTGGTGTTGGTGATAGTGGAGGAAGTGTTGGTGGTAGTTGTGATGGTGGTAGTAGCTATGGTTGAAATGGTGGTAGTCGTGATGGTCGTGGTTGTAGTGTTGGTGTTGGTTGTGGTGGCTTTGGTGTGTGGTGGTGGTAACGACGGCAGAGGGCGTGTAGCGAGCGTTGAAAGGAAAGCTCCAGTGTTCACACACTGGTGTGGAGGGTAGTAAATCAATGGAGGAGGTAATAACTGAGCGAGAGTGAAGTGGTTGGTGCCCGAGACCTCAAGGTCTCGTGAATGTGAGAGGCAGCTTGTTACCTTCACTACAGATTTAAGACATTTTTTTGCGCAGATTTTAATGTCTTCAACTGCCTAGGAACTTAAACCTCTGACAATCAGTTAACCAGTTAACCCAGGTCAGGATTTAGTTGCACTAAAAAAAATATTTCACTGCTGCCACTTTTAAATATATTTTTAGCTCTTCTTGACAATATATAACATATATAACTAACTTAAAGTAACGAACGACCAACACAAATATTCCGCAAAAAAACGTAAAAAACTTGGATGTTTTGAGGAGCGTCCAGGCGGTGCGCAGTTTATGAGCAGTAAAAATTTGGCAATATTTCATTTGACGTTACTGGTGTCTTTTACTGAGTAAGGTGCTGCAGTCTCCTGGTAAAACAATGAAAACAAAGACTGTGTAAAATGAATAAATGACACTGTAATCATTGAAGATATTATCCTGTGGGTAAATTTTTGACTTCTCTTACCATGTGTTAAAAAAACTATTCTAAAAGCTTAGAGATCTCCAGTGAATACTAGAAAGGACTGCCCTTCTAGCATCCAGTCTGTTACTGGGTTTTCGTAACAATTAGTCAGTGTCCTTGTCCAATTATCCATTAGAATACAACAAGAATTATTAGTGCTTCAGGATTACAACTGGTAGGCTACTAACCAGAGAAATTAAAATTTAATAAATTTATTAAGTTGTCTAGGCGTATATTAAATTAATCACAATAATCAAAATAATATTAATCACTTCCCTCGTGTACAGTATTATTGTGCTGAAAGCACATATCACATTTATAATTAAGTACCGTCTGGTACATTAACATTTAATAAGATATTACAAATATGTACAAGTAAGTTTGTGTGTTAAGTTTTGAGCCTTTCTTTTCAGAGGAGACCCGTTAGTAACAACAGGTGAAGATCCACTTAGGTCTTCTTACTCTTTAAATACACAAATATAAGGAAAAAAAGTTCAATAATGCTTTACCTGGTTTTATTCAGTATAATACTAAGCTTAGTCACTTAGTAATTTAAATAATTGATAAAATTTAGGTATACCTTTTCTTATAAATTCATATATACACAATCACTGTAATTTCATAATCAAAGTAAAGATCAATGAATCACTGGATAGGGTGCCTTTACCACCTCCTCAGTCAATCATATACACTACAGCTAGAACTGGTTAGACTATCACGAGACTTTAATAGTTGGAGAACCCAGACGTGGGGTATTGCTTCACTTAAATAGCTGACTGCAGACACAACCCGTCAAGTATTCAGAGACCGAAGTAATCCAAGCAACCTTGGTTGAGCCTAGGAATCCTGGTTCAAAGGCTCTCCTGAGGCTTGCAACAAGAGAATAAGGGAGCTCCGTGGCTTTGTGCTTTCTCTACAGGAGAGAATGAACTGCCATGAGTTAAACTCCCTAGCTTGACGTCACCTCGGAATGAGTGAGTTTGTGAAGCATAAACGACCACAAGGCAATTCAACATATAAACACAAAACATCCTACAAAATAAATCAATAATTCATGGCCAGATAATATTATAAAACTAGGAGTCTTTATTTTAGCTACGAATAAAGGTACCAATAATATAACACTAAGTGAAAAAGCCGTAATTACACACTAATCAATTGACCCTTCTTAAATTATGCACAAAGGGCGTAACACTCCTCCCGTACGACTGACTGTCGCACCAATAGACTTCATCTCATACCAGGCACACCATGCCTCCATTCTATACTATATATCCAGGCAATTGCAAAGAAAGGATTGTCTGCATCGCTCTTGGGCCGTGTAGACCCCCTTGCCTGATGCTCCTCAGTAACCTGACAGCAGTGGTACGAGGTGTTGTGCATTCGCTGCCTGGATGAGGTAGAGTGCGGTCGTGCTTTGCACCCCTCCGTTTTCCCAGACGAGCTAATCAGTCAACAACATGGCGCCAGGTGTGCGCAGGAGAGTGAATACTGTGGGCATTGAACTCAGTAGGGCTTTAACGCCTACGTCAGTCAATGTGTTATTGCCCAAAATTATAAGAGACATACGGCATCAGAGACGAGGATTTATATGGAGTGGCACTGAAGGTGTATATAGAAATTTCGTGAAAGTGCTAACTGCTCAAATCATTCGCTGCCTGACCATGGTAGAGTGCGATTGTGCTCTGCACCCTTCTGCTGTTTTCAGGCGAGCTACCTTGTACCAACATGGCGCTGAGTGTGAGGAGGCACATAAATACCATTGGTATTGAGCTGCTTCGTGGGGCGATTTCACCCTCTTCAGTGCAGGTATTACTACCAACAATCATTAGGGAGACCTATGGAATCCAGGACGATGAGGTGTATGGTGTAGCCCTGAATGGGGCTTACAGAATCTTCGTCAAACTGAATTCCACGTCCGTGTAAGTCTTTGGTGACGAGATTCCAAGACGTGAGCCTTGACGCTACTCCAGCTGTGAAGGTGCGTTTGATCGACGTATCTCACCACTTTCCGTGGGTTAAGATTTGTATTGTCCCATTTGAGGCAGATGAGGCTGACATCAGGAATGTTTTTGAGGCATATGTGACCGTACATCTGGCACAACAAGGCAAGTGGACGGCAGGTGCTTACATGGGCCATCTAGGAAACCTTTTCCCTGAAGATGACTCTGAAACATCCCATACCATCTTACGTCAAGTAGGAGGACTTCAGGACGCAAGTTATGGTATCGTATGCCGGGCAGAGACGTATGTGCAGAATATGTGGGGTGTACGACCATATGGCATCAGCGTGTGAAGCTGAGAAGGGCACCTGCACAAACTGGTGAAGCACCAGTTACCAGCGTGATAGCTGTTGTTGAGAGCCCCACGCGAAAGCAAGGGCTTGGGCACTTGTGGAGTGAAGAGGTGGAGGATTCCAAAGAGGAGAATGGCTTGTGTGAGGTAAGCTGTGACGTAAAAGGATCTGTTATTAAGCAAGGGAAAAGTACAGAAGTGCAAGTGCAGGAGGAGGTGCAGGCTCTAGAGGAAGAGCTTCAGGAAGTGTTAAGGACATTGACGCCGCCTGCAGAGGATGTTCCTGAGCTGGTGAGAGGCACGGCGTTGCCTGTAGAGGAATGTAATGATAAAAACCATAGCAGGGTTGACGGGCCAACTAGTAAGCGTGAGTTATCAACGTGTGCTGTGGAACGAGGCATGGTGGAGGTTGAGGTACATCGTGATGGAACCTCATTAAATAACATGGATGTGGAGGGTATCACGAGGAAGAGAGCGGCGGCGTCAGACTCAGATGTCCTAACGCTGGCGCAGAGGTCTGGGAGGAAGGAAGAGCACTGTCGAGGTAGTCACGATAAGAGGCATCACAAAAAAAGGGGGGGGGGTTTGATGTGTGAAGCCTTGTGCTGGCTCTGGGGCAGGAGGCCCTGGGATGAATGAAGAGAGGAGGAAGGGTTGGAAACTATAAAGAGGCCTTAGGTGTATGGCTGTGAACGTAAATGGACTGTGTAATAGTGTGAAGAGGGAATGGTTTCGAATGTTTCTGTATAAATATAAAGTGGATGTAGTGTTCCTGCAAGAACACAATTTTAAGGAGGGAATAATGCTCGAGGTGGAAGGGTTTCTGGTCATGACTCTGCCATCTGTACATCTGAAAGGTGGTGTGGGTATATTGATCAGGGAGGCGAGCCCGTTTGTGTTGCTAAGAAGTGAGGGGGGAGGGGGGGAAGAGTGTTACACGTGGATGGATGGTGGATGGGGCAGAGGGTATCCTTTGTAAGTGTGTATGCACCAGCAGAAAATGATGTGAGGGTAAAAAGGGATTTTGTATGTGAAAAACTAGTTTTCTTCTTACGTGGTTTACCTGCGGTGGCCATCGTTGGTGGGGACTGGAACTGCGTTATTAGGAGGGCTGACGTGGAACCAAAAGGGGCGGGGCACGTGTTGGCGGCCTTGCGAGATCTTTTGAGGGATATTCAGTTGCGGGATGCTGTTGGAGGAGGGGCGTGGGAGGTAGAGCACACTTTTGTAAGACGGGGTTACGCGGCTAGGTTGGATAGACTGTATATATCTCAAGGGGTTTGGTTGACATTTTTCCATACAATAGAAGTAGCTTATTCGGATCATCAGGCGGTAGTAGCAGAGGTGGGGTGGGAGTCACTAGCAGGTATATCTAGGGGTTATTGGAAGTTAAATACAAGTGTGTTAGGTGATGAGGAGGGGATAGAGGGATATGCAACGCTGTGGGAGGGGTTACATGAAGAGGTAAATGGGGTAGAGGATGTGGTGATGTGGTGGGATGGTGTGGCTAAAGAACAGATTAAGCAATATTACATAAAGGAAGGGAAACGTATCAATTCTTTAAAATATGGGCTTGCCAGCTATTTGGAGGATAGGTTACGGGGTTGTTATGCGAGGGGGACGGTGGCGGGCACTTATCCAATGGATGATATTATGGCAATTAAAGGGAGGCTGCATGAGGTACAGGATGAGAGGTTCCAAGCGGTGTGGGTACAGGCGGGGGTGGAAGAGGTGTTATGGGGCGATAGACCTTCATCGTGCGTATTGCGTAGGCAGAAACAAAGACAGCAGGCAATGACTATACCATGGTTGGAGGTTCATGAGTCGATAGGAGGGTACAGGGAAGGGCAGGTCATACAAGCTATGGAAAGAATGGGGGCGTTTGCTGATAAGTGGTTTGAGAAGTACTGGCAACGAGAAGGGGTAGAGGATGGGGTTTTAGAACAGGTGTGTGGGAATGTGGTATGTCAGTTGCGTAACAGTGATAGGGAAGCACTGGGTGGGGAAATAACTGAGGGTTAAATATGGAGGGCTTTAAGTTGAATGCGAAAGGACAAAGCACCGGGAATTGATGGACTCCCGGCAGAGTTTTATCAGCAGCATTGGGAATTAATGAGGCATTTTTTGGTTAGGTTATTAAATTGCATTAAGGAGAGAGGTGAGCTGGGTGAGAAGCAGGCAACGGCTGTCATTGTATTGGTACCAAAGGGTAAGGGGCAGCATATGCTTCGGGATTACCGGGCGATCTCGTTGTTATGCGCAGATTACAAATTGTTTGCTAAGATTTTGGGAAATCGGGTCAAGTGTGTGGTGGGGCGGGTAGTATCAAAAACTCAGTTTGGTTTGCCAGGGAGGTCTATGGTGGAGGGGCATGGGTTACTTAGGGATTTCGTGGAGGCAAAAGGGGGGGAGGGGGGGAGGTTTGGTGGCGCTCGATTGGCAAGGGGCATACGATAGAGTGGATCGGAAAGCATTGAAAGCCATCCTCAGGGGTCAGGGGTTTGGGGAAGAAATAGTGGGTTGGGTTGAGGCGTTGTATGGAGGTGCAATGGCGAGGGTACAGATTAACCCTTTGACTGTCGCGGCCGTATATATACGTCTTACAAGGTACCGTGTTTGACGTATACATACTCATAAATTCTAGCGGCTTCAAATCAAGCAGGAGAAAGCTGGTAGGCCCACATGTGAGAGAATGGGTCTGTGTGGTTAGTGTGCACCATAAAAAAAAATCCTGGAGCACGCAGTGCATAACGAGAAAAAAAACTCCGACCATTTTTTATAATTAAAATGCCGACTTTGTGGTCTATTTTTGTATAGTATTTATGGTTGTATTCTCGTTTTCTTGGTCTCATTTGATAGAATGGAAAACATATTATAGAAATAGAGGTGACTTTGATTGATTTTACTATAAAAAGAACCTGGAAATGGAGCTCAAAGTAGGGGAAATGTTTGATTTTTACCGATGTTCAAAAGTACACAAATGATGTCATTGTCCAATAAATGTCCAACTAGCCATTCTAATATGCAGTCATGAATGGGTTGATGTTATTTATACAATTATTACAGTATTGCAGTAGTCTGCATAATAGTCTTCTATTTTTTGTTTGAAAAAAAATTCAAAATAGAAAGCAAGAGTAATATCAGAGGGGCCTGGAGACATGACTGATGAACAAAGAAAATGTTATTTTAGAGCCAGGAATGTCTGCATTGTTCATTCTGGACCTTATTTTGACATTGTCATATTTTTTTAATTTTCGTGAAGTTGGCCAAATTGCAAATTTCTGACCACATTATTGGGTAGTTGAAATCGGTAAATGGGCAGTTTCTTGTACTCAATCGATAGAAAAAATGGAGTTCTAAAGAAATAGCTATGACTTTGGTCGACTGGCACAAAGGAATTAGCTGAAAATAGGGCTCAAATTGGGCGAAATCGCCGATTTGTCAATATCGCCGGGGTCGCTAACTTCGCGAGAGCATAATTCCGTCAGTTTTCCATCAAATTTCGTTTTTTTTAGTGTCATTACAATCGGGAAAAGATTCTCTATCATTTCATAAGAAAAATCATTTTTTTTTTTTGACATTTTGCTACACCAGGAGACACCTCAGGATTGGGGGTTGTGACAGTCAAGGGGTTAATGGTCGATTGGGTGGGAAGATTGTAATGGGTAGGGGACTTAGGCAGGGGTGTCCTATGTCACAATTATTGTTTGCGTGCATACAGGACCCCTTTTATAGATTGGTGGAGCAGCGTATGTGTTACGTAGAGGGACCAGGGTGTGAGGTTGCGAGGGTTTGGCCAGTTTTAATTGGGTATGTGGATGATACAACTGTTCTGATCAGGGAGGGGATGTCAATGGACACATTAGATGGGGTAGTATGAATGTTCACGGGGGCAACTGGTATGAGGGTAAATTCAGATAAATCCATGGTTATGGGGTTAGGAGATTGGGCAGGAAGGGTTGATTGGGGTAGTGCAGTTGTGAGGAATCACGTGAATTCGTTAAAAATTTGCGGTCTTATTTATGCAGACGATCTAACTGTGGCACGCATAGAAAACTCGATTAGGATGGTAGAAAGGATTCAGGGACGCTTGGGTGCATTGTGACCTTATCATTTGACCCTTGTGCAGCGTGCCATTGTTATTAATATTACGTATGCAAAGTATGGCACGTGGCAGCCGTGTTCCCATTAACTGGGCCAGCAATAACCAACATACTTAGGAAGGTTTTTAAATTCTTGTGGGGTTCGAGCTGTGATTGGATTAAAAGGGACGTGGTAATGTTACCTGTAAGTATTGGGGCTGGGATTGCTGGACTTAAAGCGGAGGGTCAAATGTGTCTTCATTAAAAGGGAGGTGATGAGGGAAAGTGTGGGTGGGGGGGTTTGGCCAGGATCCATAACAGATTGCAACGGATGTATACAGGAGTTGAGTTGCATGAGTGTGAAACTGTTTTGAGGGCTATGGCGTGGGATCGAGAGCCGGCAAAGGTCAAAATAGGTAGGTTGTGTAGATTGTTAGCCGGGAGGGTTGTAGCGCCTGTAGAGGGAATTTTCCCCATGTATGCATGGGGAAGTATATGGAATAGGTTGAGTAGGATGAGGCTGCAACCTCGTGTTTGGGATGTAATGTATCGTTTTCTGCACGGCATTTTACCGTTGGGTGTGGTTCTACGGGATAGATGGGTCGTTGATGGGGGGGTGTGCGGGATATGTGGTGGGGAGGAGTCGGCTTTTCATGTAGTATATTTTTGTGACGGACTGAGGAGTGTCAAGGGGTGGTTAAATAGGGTGATATATAGGATAGAAGGTCAAGGAATTTCTGTATTGAGAGCATTAAGTCTCGACGTGGGGGGTTGGGAGGAAAGTGTAATCAGAGCTGTGGGGTACATTATGGCAGATTATATATATATAGTGTGGGGATTGCGGGGGAAACAGGTCAGTGAGGTGAAGAGGAGGGTGTTAGCAGTAATGTTCTATAAAACGGTATGTAGAAATAAAGAAATTTATGGGAGGAGGTGGGTGAGGGATTTTTCAGAGGGATATAGGCAACTTACGTTACAGGTTTTATTAGACTTGTAATATACGAGGGAGGGGGAGGGTACGATTGGAGAGTGTTGCTGGGGCAGGGAAGTCATGGGTGAAAACAGGGTCGCCTCCCTGGTAATGGATGACAACAAATGTTTGCGTGTGTGTTGGATGAGTGATGCGTGAGTGAATAATGTATGGACCACGGGTGCTAGCACCTGTGGAGCTGGCCAGTTTTTTTTTTTTTTTGTGTGTGTGTGTGTGTGTGTCATGGACTACACACTATTCTATGTACATAGTAGTCTTAAGTCGTATTATTATGTTGTTATCTATGTACACAGCAGTCTTAAGTTATATTATTATGTTGTTGTCTATGTACATGGCAGTCTTAAGTCATATTATTATGTTATCTACGTACATAGTAGTCTTAAGTCATATTATGTTGTTATCTATGTACATAGCAGTCTTAAGTCACATTATTATGTTGTTATCTATGTACATAGCAGTCTTAAGTCATATTATTATGTTATCTGTGTACATAGCAGTCTTAAGTCATATTATTATGTTATCTATGTACATAGCAGTCTTAAGTCATATTATTATGTTGCTATCTATGTGCATATCAGTCTTAAGTCAAATGATGTGAGTTGTGTTTAGGTGCAGTTGTCACAAAATTTTGTTGTGTTTTATCTGTGTTAGGGAAGTATGTGGAATTTTTGCGTGTAGCCGCTACATGGCTGGGGTTTATACTTTATACCTTTGTAGTCTCTGATGGTTTTCATAATATAAAATTTTATTTAAATATTATGTGCAATGACTAGGGTTTACATGCTAAGATTGCACATAAGTTGCCTTTGGGAGTTGACATTCATTGTTGCAACCTTCTTAGAAAAATAAACTTTTGCGGTTTTTTCTTTCTCCAGGTTGAGGTGTCATTGTGTTAAGTAAAGACATGTATCCCATTTAATTGTTATTAATATTTTTGTGTCCAAGATGTTACTGCATCACTCATGATAGTGTAATTTCCTATGTATCCTTTAATGTTAAGTTAAGATGCAATCAGGTTGGTGATGGTTATATTTGGCGGGAGGGGGGGGGGTGAAATTGTGTCAAAAGTTTGAGCCTTCACAGGTATATAACTCTGGTATAACTGGGTGTATATTGTGTGTGGTGATAGGGTGTCAGAACACTTTTGTCTGGTGTAATCATTTTTGTAAGGGTGAATTGGGAATTTGTGATTTAACTCATTTTGTGTACCTTTTAATATAATTTCCACCTTGCATTGTAATGTTTTAAACAAAATATAAAAAAAAAAAAATGCTCAAGTATACGAGGATTTGGTTGATCGTTACCAAGATGTCAGCATTAACGTAACACCGGCAGTGAGGGTCAAGTTGACGGATGTATCACGACATTATTCGTGGGTTAAGCTCCGCAACGTGCCTTTTGAGGCTGATGAGGTAGATATTCGAAATGTATTCGAACGTTATGGAACTGTACATCTAGCCCAACCTGGCAAATGGGTAAAAGGAGCTTACACAGGATTTCCTGAGGGTTCTTTTAATCTCAAGATGACGCTAAGGCATCCTATACCCTCGTATGTATATCTCGAAGAGTTTAGAACCCAGGTAATGGTAGCGTATGCGGGGCAGAGACGTACGTGCCGACTGTGTGGTGAATATGACCATATGGCGGCAGACTGTGGCAAGCGGAGTATGGCTCCTGGGCCGGCAAGGGGCGGAGCACCTGTGCATGAGCACCCGATGCCTAAGGAAGAACGGGGGCAAGGAGGAGGGTGTGGTCGCATGTGGAGTGAAGAGGTAGTGGCTCCTCCTGTGGAATCGGAACAAGGGGTGATCCATGAATCACCTGGCCCATCAACAGTGGCTCCTGGGCCGGCAAGGGGCGGAGCACCTGTGCATGAGCACCCGATGCCTAAGGAAGAATGGGTGCAAGGAGGAGGGCATGGTCGCATGTGGAGTGAAGAGGTGGTGGCTCCTCCTGTGGAATTGGAAGAAGTGGTGATCCATGAATCACCTGGCCCATCAACAGTACAGTTGTCAAGTGAGGAGGTGCAGGAGGGCCCAGCAGTGAAGGCTATTGAGGAGGAGTTGGAGACGGTGATACAGGCTATGTTACAGTCTACGGAGGTGGAGAGTTACAGCGAACAAGAACCTGGAATCAGGGCAGAAGGTGTGTGAGGGGAAGGTGAGGATCAGGTGGCACCTGTGGTGGACAGTGCGAGTGCCATGGAAGGACATGGCGGCGGATTAAGGGTGGTAGAGGTGGAAGTCCATTGTGCTGGCTCCCAGGACTCAGATATGGAAACTGAGGGTGCTACAAGGAAAAGGGCAGCAGCGTCAGATTCGGACGATGTTCTGACACCGGCGCAAAGGCCGGGGAAAAAGACATGGGGTTATGGTACCCAGAGTGACTCTGCGAGAGGGCCACAACAGAAGGGGGGGGATGGTTGGGAAGGAGGGTGGAGTGTGTGGCAAAGGCACAGTCCAGGGGAACGGTCTGAAAGGGAAGAATCTTGACATGAGGCGGGGAAGGAAACCTTAAACTGGCCTCAGGTGTGTAACAATAAATATTAATGGTCTGTGTGATGGTGTTAAATGGGAGTGCTTCAGGATGTTTTTGAATAGGTACAAGGTTGACGTAGCTTTTGTGCAGGAGCACAATTTTAAGCTTGGTCGTGAATTAGTGGTGCCTGGGTATCAGGCTTATGTGTTGCCGTCTGAGCGTTTGAAAGGAGGAGTGGGTGTGTTGATCAGGGAGGCGAGCCCGTTTGTATTGCATAGGAAAGGGGGGGGAGGGGGAAGAGTATTACATGTGGAATTAAGAGGACAGACGTGGAACCCAGAGGAGCGGGATATTTTTCCTCAGTCTTGGGGGGCCTGCTTAGAGATCTTCAGTTACGTGATGCTTTCGGGGGAGGTCTGTGGGAGGTGGAACATACGTTTATAAGAAGGGGATATGCGGCTCGTTTGGACAGGTTATATTTATCTCAGAGGGTTTTGGTAGAGTCTTTTAAAACTATTGAGATGGTGTCTTCCGATCATAGGGCGGTATTAGTGGAGGTGGGATGGGATGCTTTGGCTCGTAGGCAGGGAAGTTATTGGAAACTGAACACGATGGTTTTGGGGGATAGGGAGGGAGTGGAAGCGTTTGCAATATTTTGGGAACAGCTCTGTGCAGACAGAAGGACTGAGGAAGATGTGGTAGGATGGTGGGATAGTGTGGCTAAGTTAAGAATACGTCAGTTTTATGCGAGGGAGGGCAAATGCATTAATCAATTGCGGTATGGTTTGTCAAATTATTTAGAATCTAGATTACAGGATTGTTACGAAGGGGGGCGGTGGCCGGGGTGTACCCGGTGGAGGATATACACATGTTGAAGGACAGGATACGGGATTTGCAAGAAGAACGTTTTGCAGCCGTACGGGTACAGGCGGGGTTGGACGAAATACTCTAGGGCGACAAGCCATCAGCTTGTGTACTGCGAGGACAGAAAGTACGACAGCGAACGACTACAATACCGGGTTTGCAAGTCATATCTTCTGTGGGGGGTTTTAGAGAGGGTCAGGTATTAAGGGACACCAAGGGGATGAGTGCATATGCAGATAGAAGGTTTGAGGAATACGGGAAAAGTAGTGGGGTGGATGGCGAGGTTCTTGGGAAGGTATGTGAGTATGTGCCATGCAAACTGGGAGGAGTGATCAGGAGGCACTGGGTGGGGTCATTGAGGAGGGGGAAATATGGAGAGCCCTTACGGACATGAGGAAGGGTAAGGCACCCGGGATCGATGGTTTACCAAGCGAATTTTATGTACAGCACTGGGGTCTGCTTAGGGGTTTCCTAGTAAGGTTAATGAATGCCATGAAAGACGGAGCTAAAATGGGAGAATCTCAGGCAACGGCGGTGGTGGTGTTGGTCCCAAAGGGTAAACAGCAGAGTACCCTTCGGGATTACCGAGCCATTTCGTTGCTTTGTGCTGATTATAAATTATTTGCGAAAATTCTTGGGAATCAGCTTAAATGTGTTGTGGGGAGGGTCGTGTTTGAGTCTCAGTTTGGGTTACCTGGTAGGTCAATGGGCGAGGGCCACGGGATTATCAAGGAGTTCCTGGAGGACATGGAAAGGGGAAGAGGGGCGTTGGTGGTGTTGGATTGGCAAGGGGCTTATGATAGGGTGGAAAGAAAGGCTTTGAGGGATATTCTCCTACGACAGGGGTTTGGCGAAGAAATAGTGGGGTGGGTGGATACGTTGTACTCAAACGCGAAGGTAAAGGTGCAAATCAATGGGTGTGTGGGGAGGGGGAGTCAACATGGAGCGGGGTCTTCGGCAGGGATGTCCTTTATCACAAATATTGTTTGCATGTGTTCAGGATCCCTTTTATAGGATGGTGGAGGATCGTCTAAGGACGGGGGTGAAGGGATGGTGAGCTGAAGCCGTGGCCTGGTTTGGTGGGCTATGTTGATGATACCACTATTTTGGTAAGTGAGGAGACACGGTTAGGACTTTTGGGATGAAGGTAAATCTGGAAAAGTCAATGATCATGGGGCTGGGAGAGTGGGCAGAGAGATTAGATTGGGGATGTGATGTTGTGCAGCGGAGGACCGGGAGTCTGAAAATCTGCGGTGTCATGTATGAGGCTGACCTGAGTGCTGCTGCAAGGGTTAGCAATTCGAATAGGATGGTGGAACAGGTGCAGCGACGGTTGGGAATGCTGCGACCTCACTATTTAACCCTTAGGCAACGTGCAATTGTCATCAATGTATTACTATATAGTAAAGTCTGGTTTGTTTCGGCTGTGATGCCGTTAACAGGAACGGCGATTACGAGTATTCTTAGAATGGTGTTCAAATTTTTGTGGGGTTCAGGGTGCAACTGGTTGCGAAGGGAGGTAGTGACATTGCCGGTATGTAGGGGAGGGTTGGGTTTGTTGGACTTGAGAAAGCACGTGAAATGTGTGTTTAATAAGAGGGAAGTGATGAGTGCAGGTGGATGGAGGGAGGGTCAGCTAGATAAGGTACATGCTCACATGAGGAAATGGTATGGAGGGACGGAAATGAAGGAATGTGAAACAGTGTTATGTGCCTTAATGTTAGCCAGGGAACCGGGAAAAGTAAAGGTGGGAACTTTGTGTAAATCGTTAGGGGGATATGTAGTGGCGCCAGTTGAAGGGATCTACCCCATGTATGCATGGGATGTAATATGGCGAAGATTTAGTAAATTAAGGATACGACCTAGGGCGCGTGAGGTTATGTACCGTTTCCTGCATGTGATTTTGCCAACGGGAGCGATGCTCCGAGATAGGAGGGTTATTGAGGATGGGGGGTGTGGCAGATGCAGTGGGAGAAGAGATTGCGTATCATGTCGTCTATTTTTGTGAAGGTTTGGAGTGCATCAGGGTATGGATGAGTAAGGTAGTGGTTTAGGGTGGGGGGTCAAGGTGTGTCGGTATTGCGAGCGTTGAGTCTTGATATGAGTGGTGTGGATGAGAGTGTGGTAAGGTTTAGCATTTTGTCAATCGTGGACTACATATATGTTTTATGTGGTATGAGGGAGAAGGTGGGTGGGGATGTGATGAGAAGGACTTTGGCGGCGACGTTTTATCGAACTTTGTGTCGCAATAGAGACATTTTTGGGAAAAGGTTGGAAGAGTATTTTTCTGAGGGTTATAGAGGACTAACAATAGGGAATTTATTGGCGTTATAAGGGGCTTTAACTGCCGGGGTGAGTAGGTTGGTAAAAGGGGGGGGGGGTTCAGGGGATTTCAACGGGCTCACCTCCTTGGGTATGCAGTGATGTGGTTGGGTGTGATTGGAGGTACTAGTGTGTGACCAGATGAGAGGTTGTGCAAGATTAGTTTTGCTTAGTTCCCTTGACGGGGAAGGTGTAAGGAGCAGATTAAATATATAACATGTATTAATGTATAACCTATAAATTATATAACATGTATATTTCTTTGGTAGCGTATTATGTTCAACTTGCACTGGTATTGCAATTGAATTTGAATTTTTCTTGAGAGGGTTTTCCTTTCACTATTTCCTTGAAGCACTGAGTTATTTTTGCCTTTTTTGTAACGTGGTCCAGCATCAGTTTTGACGTAATTACTTATTATTGTTATTATTATTTAAGGTACTGTAATTTTGGTAGTCCTGTACCATTCATGGTTGTAAATAATGTTTCCTCAAGTGACATGTGTCATAATAATCCTAAATTGAGGATAATTAATGTCATGATTATTCAGGTTGGTGACGGGGTTAGTTTTCAATGCGTGTGAATGGGGGGGGGAGGGATGATGGGTCACCTGTGTTGCAGCACAGGTTTCTTAATAAGGCATATTGTAGGTCTGGTGTAATTTGTTGCGAGTTGTATTACAGGTGATTGTCATTAAGCTTGGTGCATTATTGTGTTGAGGTTGTAATTTTAGGAGTTTTATTCATAGCCATTTTGTGGCCTTTGTTATTATACCTTTATTCCTTCTTGAATTGTGATATGTTTTAAAAACTTGTATATAGTAGACTGTCAGATGTTGCCTGGATTGTTTTGTATTTATATATTGTTTTATTGATGTTGTCCTTGTTCAAGTTTTTTTTAAATTTTAAGTGAACAAGGGAATGTGGACTGTATTCATTGGTGGGGAGGGGGGACTGTAAGTAATAATGGGTAGGTACCATTATATCTATGAACCCTTGTGTACTTGTGAAACAATGTACGTACGGCAGTCTGTAGGTTGTGTTAAGTTTATTTTAAGGGCTTTATGCATGTGCTTATTCAGTAGATTGTGTAGTGAATGTTATTGCTCATCATCAGTGTCAGTGTTACATATTAATATATGTACCTATAAATATTTGTACATGAAGTTTTAAATAAAATATAAAAAAAAAATTGCAAAGAATTGTTCGCATCGCTATTGGGCCGTGCAGACAGGCTGCGCAGACGCTCCTGATTGAGTTGGCTTGTGCGCAGTTTACCTGTTTGAACTGCTACCCCTGGCGTTAGCTGGTGAAAACTTTATTTTCCAACATGGCGCTGCATAGCAGCAGGCGCATCAACACTGTCTGCGTTGAGCTGACCCGTGGGGCTGTCACGGGAGCCACGATGGATTTGTTACTACCGGCGATTATCCGTGATACCTACG
This sequence comes from Cherax quadricarinatus, assembly GCF_026875155.1. NCBI lineage: Eukaryota > Metazoa > Arthropoda > Malacostraca > Decapoda > Parastacidae > Cherax > Cherax quadricarinatus. The sequence goes on from NC_069467.1 coordinate 2,698,872, forward strand.
GTATCGCAAATGAAGAGATATGTGGTGTAGCACTTAATGGGACGACACGGATCTTCGTTAAATTGACGTCAGCAAATGTCTACGAAGCGGTGGTTGATAAGTATCAAGAGTCCATTATAGCCGTCAATTCAGCTGTATCAGTACGTCTTCAGGATGTATCTCGACATTACACATGGGTAAAAATCAGGAATGTGCCTTTTGAGGCGACTGATTTTGTTATAAAAGATGAACTACGTAATTATGGTACGGTTCATATGGCCTCTGCAGGTCGGTGGGCCGCTGGGCCATATGCTGGAGCGTTGAAGGGAACATATTCAGTCAAAATGACCTTACGCCATCCCATACCATCCTATGTTAAGTTGCAAGCATTTCGAACTCAAGTATATGTAACATATGCAGGGCAACGTCGTACGTGTCGGCTGTGTGGGTCGTATGACCACATAGCGGCGCAGTGTGGTAAGCGTCGTGGGAATCTCCAACTACCACAGCTGTATAGTCCTTGTGGCTTAGCGCTTCTTTTTGATTATAATAATAATAATCCAACTACCACAACAGCAACAATCGGAAGAGGTCGAGGAAGGTGAGGGACGAGAACAGTCTTATGATAACCCGTCTCGACAACGGTCATCTTGGAGTGATGAGGTAGAAAAAGCACAGGAGAATGCTTTGGAGGATGCAATACAGCGAGGGGAATCACCGTCACTGGACATAAATAAAGTATTTGAAGAGAGACTGCCCACTATGGAGGAAGAGGATGTAGCGGCGTCTTTAGTGAAGGCACTGGATGTTTTGTTAGACGAGTCGATTGTCAACCATGTGGAGGATCCAGGTGCAATTTTGGGATCGGTTGAGCATCATGGTGAGGCGGCGGATGGAAGCATTGAGTCTAGTGTGTCGCATGGTATGACGGTGAATGTAGCATAAATGGAGGTGCATCATGATAGTACTAAAGAAATCCCAATGCAGGTGGAGGGTAGGACGCGAAAGCAAACTGCGACCCCATCGGACTCAGACGACGTGCTTACTCCTGCCCAAAGGCCAGGGAAAAAGTCTTGGGTGGATGTACAGAGGAAAGGGAACAGTGAATCCACGAAACAAGAGTTTATCAAGGTGGTTCCCAAAAAAGGGGGGAGGGATAGAGGTGTTGTAAAAGGGTAAGTGAAAAGTCTATACCTAGAGCGAAAGGAAAATCCCATTAATTGACTTTAAGGTTTTGACAATAAATATTAACGGTTTGAGATCTGAGCGGAAGCGAAAGTGGTTTAATGAATTTTTGGTGCATCTAGATGTTGATGTGGTTATTTCTCCAAGAACACAATTACAGAATTGGATATGATGTTAGAAATGGATGGTTACGATGTGTATAGGGAAAATATGCGACGAGGTTAAAAGGGGGCGTCGCCATTCTGGTAAAGGAAAATAGCCCGTTTGTAGTACGGCATAGTGAAAGGGGGGAGGGGAGAGTGATTAGGGTGGATGGTTTATGGGGTAGAGTACACATAAGTTTTGTAGGTGTGTATGGGCCGGCCGAGGGAGATGTACGACTTAAAACTCATTTTGTACAAGATGTATTAGTATATTATCTACGTAGTTTACCAAATGTAGCGATAATAGAGGGCGACTGGAATTGTGTAATACGACGAAAAGATGTGGAGCCTCGAGGAGCAGGTTGTGCTTGGGGTTCCTGGGAGATTTATTGACGAGTGTGGGTTTAATGGATGTGTGTGGGGGGGGGGTGGCATGGCGAAGCATACTTTCATTAGAAGAGATTATGCGGCGAGATTGGATAGAATGTACGTGTCTTGTGCGGTTACAGTGCGGAGAGTGAATGTGATAAATGTTGTTTTCTCGGATCATAGAGGAGTTGTAATGGATGTAGATATTGAGGGCATGCCTTGGAGGGGTCCATCATTTTGGAAATTGAATGTAAAGTTATTGAAGAGAGAGAAAAGTCGTTTGTCTTTCGGGCATATGTGGGAACGCCTTGTGGTTGAAGCACCTGGAGATGTGGCTTTGGTTAATTGGTGGGAAACGATAGCCAAAAAGCGAATTAAGGAATATTATATTAGTCAAGGGGTGAGATATAATCAGTTACAGTATGGTTTCCAACGATATTTAGAGGGGCAGTTGCGCGACTGCTATGTACAAGCGAATGCTAATTATCCTGTTATAGAAATTGAAAGAATTAAGGAGCAACTACGAAATTTACAAAACGAAAGGTTTGATGGGGAAAGGCTTAAGGGTGGAATCGAAGAGGTTTTGTGGGGAGATCGGCCGTCGGCGTGCGTGTTGAGGAATCAACACAGACGTCGCAAGGCAATGGAGTTAATGGGGTTGAATGTTCAGGTAGGTATGCAGGGGTATAGAGTGAATCAGGTGTTGACGACGATGGAGGGTATGAGTGGGTATATTGATGCTTGGGTTAAATTGAAAACGCAAAGTGTTGGAATAAGTGAAATTGCATTGCAGTCAATCGGTAGGTTTGTTCAGCGTGAGCTGATGGAGCATGATCGTTTGATGTTGGGAGGGCCGATAACGGAGTGTGAGACTTGGGAGGCTTTATCTGGGGCGCAATTAGGTAAGGCGCCAGGAACTGATGGGTTGCCCAGCGACTTTTATCTTCAAAATTGGAACGTTTTAAAGGGGTTTTTGGTACGTTTATTCAATATAATGAAGCGGGATGGGGTTTTAGGGGAACAACAAAGGTTGGCTGTGGTCGTCCTAGTTCCTGAAGGTGAGCCATTAACGGTTAAAGATTATCGTGCAATCTCGTTATTATGTGGGGATTATAAAATTTTTGGAAGGATCTTGGCTAACAGAATAAAAAAAGTCCTGGCAAAGTGATTGACAGGGGACAATATGGGGTGCCGGGCAGGTCTATGTATGAAGGTCACTGTATGATTAGAAGTTTTATTGAAGAAAGAGTAAGATTGGGAGGGGGGGGTAATGGCTATAGATTGGGAGGCAGTATATGATAGTGTGGAACGGGAGACGTTATGGAAGATCATGAGATGGCAGGGGTTTGGGGCGGAAATTATATCATGGGCCAAATTAATGTATCAGGAGGCAACCTTGCGTGTGCAGGTGAATGGGAGGTTGAGAGATCGAATTCAGATGGGAAGGGGTTTGCATCAAGGTTGTCCCCTTTCACAAATTTTTTTTGCTTGTTTTCAAGATCCCTTTTATAGAGGGATAAGGGTTTTATTGGAAGCAAATGGGATGGGTAATGTAAGGGGTGGGGGAGCGGCCATTGTTGGATATGTCGACGATACGACGATTTTGGTGAGAGAAAACATGGATTTGCTTCGGGTAGAAAAGTTAGTGAAAGTTTTTGAAAAGGCTTCTGGCATGAAGATTAATACAGGGAAAACAAAGTATATGAATCTAGGAAAAGGGTCACGTGAGGAAGGAATGGTTGCTGAAAGGTGGGAAAGGGTGGACCAAATAAAGATATGTGGGATCGTTTATGTAAGTGATGTCAAGTTAGCACAACAAATAAATTCCGTGCGTATCGTTGATAGTGTTCTGAAGCGCCTCAGTGATTTAAGAGCTGCTAATTTAAGTTTGCAACAAAGGGTGATTACAACGAATGTGCTATTATATAGTAAACTATGACATGTTACGGTAATATTTCCGATACTTCGTTGTGAGTTAAAAAGGTTACAAAAAAGTGTTTTTAGATTCATTTGGGGAACAGGGAGCGAATGGTTATTAAGTAGAGCGGTTGTCACACTCCCGGTTGGCCGTGGAGGGCTGGGTCTTATAGATGTAGAAAAGAGGATAATAAGTATGTATTTAAAAAGTAGGTATAAGCGGGAGGGGGGGGCGAAAGAAGATGGTCGTCATAGGATACATCAGGATATGCGACGGTGGTGGGGGGGGTAGGGAGTACATGATAGGTGAGGCAATGTTACGGGTCTTAATAAACGTGAGGAATCCTTCACATATTAAATTGAGAAATCTTGATGGGGTAGATGGTAAGGCTGTGGTAGCGGCGGTAGAAGGAGTTTATCCGATGTATGATTGGCGTAATATTTGGGGGCGTTTAAACAAATTGCGTTTAAAACCTAAAGTCAGAGAAGTTATGTATAGATTTTTACATGGAATCTTGCCGTCAGGAATGGTTTTATTCTATAAGAGAATACGAGAGGATGGGAAATGCAAGGATTGTGGAGGATTGGCGACTATTTATCATACGGTGTATTTTTGCGATTGTATTGAACTTATAAGGGTTTGGATGGGTAAGGTTTTAAGGTTAGTGGGGGGAGGGGGTTTGCAGGTCTTGAGGGTTTTAAGTTTAGATATAACTGTGGTGAATAAAAGGTTTGAGAATGCGATTGGGAACATGATTACGGATTATATATATATGATGTGGGCTATGAGGGAGGCGGACGTGCGTGCAAGAATTAATGCGTTGGCAGCAACTTTTTATAGGACACAGTGTAGGAATAAAGGGTGTATGGAGGGAGATGGGAGAGAGATTTTAGTGAGGGTTATCGAAATTTCACATTAAGGGATTTATGGGATTTGCAAAGTGGGTAAGGGGATACAACGGGCTATTTTCCTAGAATGGGGAGTGAGCATGGAGAGCTGTTTTTATGGATGTATAATTGAGTTTTGATATCTAGGGGCAATAGGGTTATTGCCCCGAGGGTTTCAGGTACTACACAGTTATCATTTGGAAATGTGTTGCACTACGATTGCATATTATTATTTTTCATGTATAAATCATATGATGAAAATTTTCGATGAGATTCAAATATGTTATAGGTGTCTTTAATGATTTAGATTCAATTGTAAATGGTAAAAAGATCTTTATTTTCAGTTTAATTACAGAGTTTTTCTTATGTAAAGCACAACTTAAATGGTGTAAATTAGAAAATAGGTAGTTTTGATATTTTAAGGTTCTTTTTTCCTTTTAATGTATTCATCGATGGAGGCAGTATGATGAATATTGCTAAGATTTGTTAACGGAAAATTTTCTGTACTCTTGGAGTTAATACAGGTGAATGTATTATTCTTGGTTGAATGGAGGTATCATGATAATTGAAGGTGGATGTGAATGTGTTAAATATGTCAGTATGTTTTATATTAAAATTCCTTTGTTTAGCACATGTCGGAGAACCTGGGGCGTCTGGGTGCATCGAGACCTCATCATCTGACCCTTGTGCAAAGAGTGATTGTCATAAATGTATTATTGTATAGTAAGGTTTGGCATGTAGCGGACGTGTTCCCAATAACAAGGACGGCGATTGTGGGAATTCTGAGATGGGTGTTTAAATTCTTGTGGGGTTCAAGTTGCGATTGGTTAAGGAGAGAGGTTGTAATGTTACCTGTGCGTCAGGGTGGGTTGGGGTTGATGGACCTGAGAAGGAGGGTTAAATGTGTGTTTATTAAATGGGAGGTTTTGCGTGAGGGAGTGAGAGGGGGCAGCTGAAAAAAGTACATGATAGGTTGGGAAAGTTGTATGGTGGAGTGGAGTTGAGGGAATGTGAAATCGTCTTGCGGGCTTTGATGTTGGTTAGAGAACCGAAGAAAATTCGAATAGGGGTTTTGTGTAGGTTGCTTGCAGGGAGGATCATTGCCCCAGTAGAGGGGTTGTTTCCCATGTATGCATGGGGGAGGTTTAGGTTTAGTAAGCTGAAGTTAAATCCTAGGGTGCGAGAGGTAACATATCGTTTTCTGCATGGCATGCTACCGTCGGGAGAGGTACTAAGAACCAGAAGGGTAGTAGTGGGCAGGAGGTGTGGAATCTGTGGTGGGGATGAGACGGCGTTCCATGTAGTATATTTTTGTGAGGGGTTGGAGGGTGCCAGGTGTTGGTTCATTAGGGTGGTACAGAGGGTGGGGGCTGTGGGTTGTTGCTTCTGCGTGCATTAAGCCTAGATGTGGGAGGGTTAGACGTGGGTGTCATAAGAGCTTTGGATTATATCATGGTGGATTATATTTATATGTCGTGGGTGATGAGGGGGAGAGGGTTTTGTGGGGTGAGGCGGCGGGTACTTGCGGTAACGTTTTATCGTACGATGTGTGGTAACAAGGAACTAACTGTATGGGAGGAGGTGGGAGGAGGGATTCTCCTGAATCTGTGAATTGGGAAGGGTGAGTAAAGGGTACGGGTTTTGGGGGATTACATGTGTAGAGAGGGAAGTCAGGGGGTCACAGCAGGGTCGCCTCGTGGAGGGGGGTAGGTGAGAGTGGCGTGAATGTGGGTACAGAAGTTGTAGCGGTGTGTCATGGGTGCATGTAGCTTCAACCTTGTGGTTGTCACGTGGAGCTTGAGGGTTCGTCATGGCCATCTTAATATACCAAGTGTGATTGGTGTTATGAATGTAGGTGTAAGACTCTGCAGGAGTATTTGGGTTTATGTCGACTGTCTATACAGCCTTGTGGACATGTTTCATGTGCGATATGTTTATCGCGTTTTGAGATGTTAATTTGTTATTTATGAAGTGAGTTATGACTGTTTATGTTAGGATATAATCCTATATTGTTTGTTTGCTATACTCTGTATTTCTTTCCTGCATTGGCCTGTATTTATTTTTGCATTATATAATGTGCTCATCCTGTTGATGGCTGAGGAATGCTTATGACTTATTATTTTGTAATGACTAGATAGGGTTTGTAGAGAGGCACATATGTATGTTTTAGAGAATTTCCTATATCGGGGGTTAGTTGGGGATGAGTTTGTACTTGTTTTATTTGAGATTCTGATGTAGGTCTTTCCGTTTAGTGACTAATTGCTATGTATATATATTTTTTTTCGTGAATATTCTTTCTATTGTATTGAGCCTTTGTCGTGTGTCACAGTAACATTATGTAAACTATATATACCTGAAAGGCTCGGATTCAATGGATGTTTATATAATGGTACTGAGGTCACCTGTAAGTTATGTTCTTGTTAGGTTTCTTGTGAAATAGGGTTCAGATTACCTATTCTTCTTAATGTTACGTCTGTTATGCGATATGTTTATCACTTTTTGAGGTGTTAATTTGTTGTTATTTATGAAATGTGTTATGGCTGTTTATGTTTGGATATACTCCTGTATTGTTTGTATGGTATACTGTGCTTTTCTTCCATGCATTGCCCTGACAAAGGGAGTTTGTTTTCTTTTGACATTATATAATGTGCTCATCCTGTGGAAGAGGGTGAAATTCTTAAGACTTTCATTATTTTGTAATGACTAGATAAGGTTTGTAGTGAGGCACGTATGCATGTTTTAGGCAATTTCCTGTATCGGGGGTTAGTTGGGGAAGAGTATGTAGTACTTGTTTTAATGAGATTATGATGTTGGTCATTTCGTTTATTGACTAATGTGAAGGTTGTGATTGATATATTTTGTTGTGAATATTCTTTTTATTGTATTGAGCCTTTGTCATATGTCATAGTAATACTATGTAAACTATATATACCTGAAAGAATTTCGATTCAATGAGGTTTATATAATTCATTATCTGACCCTGTTACAGAGGTCACCTGTAAGTTATGTCCTTGTTAGGTTTCTTGTAAATAGGGTTCAGATACCCATTCTTCTTAATGTTACACATGTTATACAGCAATATTTGCGAGTGCATACACATATATGCAATCTGTTTGTGTCAGCTAATTTGTGTCGTGTTTATTTTGTCAGTGTACGTTATCTAGGATTGAGATCCTTAATGTATTCATTTTAAATTTTATTTAAGGGGTTTTATGTTAAGCTGTATTGTTTTTAAATAAAATATAAAAAAATAACTACTTGGATTACAGTTCAAATACTCTTGAGCAACCTTAATGTTATTAACCCTTTACCGGTGTTACATATATTTTCTTAATTATTAGTTCAACAGCGATAAGGGGTATGTGTCTAGACCAGAGCTGTGGAAGGATTTAGTAGAGCACAGACCAGCAACATGGAAGTCCCTGTAGGAAAAAAATTAAGTCACATTAAGTAAAACTTACTTAAAGTGAATGTAATGGTTTCATTCCCCACAACAGCGGGTGATCTTCGAATCGGATAAATGGATAAACGGTAAACTGGTTAAATAAATGATGTATGTGTATCAGTATGGATCATTTAACAATTAAGAACGGTCCTCCTAAATAATTTAACTAAATAATTAATCTATGTGTGAAGACATCTTTAATTTTTTATTATTGTCATTTAGGTAGTCCATTTTAGCTACTAATATTTATTATACAAACTCGGATACTTAATAACTAACCTCGTTAATTGTCATTAATATTGTACATGTTTTTATTGCACATAATTACATTTATACCTTCATTTTGCTGATCTGCCCAAGAACAGTTGGGATTATTGTAGAGATATTATAGTTATGTTGCTAATTATAGTTACTTTTATTTTGAGTGTGTTTCCTGATCTGTTCAAGAATAGTTGGGGCAATACATGTCAAGAGTTATATTAGGCATCTGGACTGTTTAAATATAAAGCCAACCTGTTATGAACTAGGATATTGGTATAAGCCTTGGTAATAAATACCTTGGTAATAAATACGAAAATCAGAAGAAGGCAAGAAACTACTCAAACTTTTACCAGCTCAACCGAAATCAGCATGCCTGTATGTCCCTCCTAAGACACAAAAACCTGGCATCCCACTACGTCTTATCACTTCATACATAGAGAATGCACAACACACATTAGCTGGCCACCTTGCCAAATACCTTTCAGCACTTCTGGGCACCATCAGTCAAGCCCACCTCAAACACTCAGATGACCTCTCGAACTTTCAACCTGAATGTTTTAAACAAAAGCATGGCCTGCTTCGATGTCACAACCCTCTTTACCAACGTTTCTACTGACGCTGCAATAAACAATCTGAGACAGAGGCTCACTGAAAACCAATGCCTTCCTTTACCTCTTCTAGATTTCATCAGTATAGCAGATCTCTGTTAATTTTAACTTCTTTGGAATGGCAAATGGGCAGCCCGCTCAGTGCTGTGCTTGCCAATCACTTTACGGAAAACATGTAGACAGAGATATTCTGCACCTTCATCCCAACACCGTTACGTGGCTAAGATACGTTGATGATATATTGGTTTTCTATCCTAGACGTCTCAATATCCAGGCGCTTCTCAACAAGATCAATGCAGCCGAACCATCAATAAAGTTTACACTTGAACTCGAAAAGGATGGCAAACTTCCTTTCCTCGACGTTTTCCTGTGCAGATCTCCCGACAGTGACAAACTTCTTTTCGAAGTATATAGAAAACCTACCATGAGACGATTGAAATACCTTTAACTCTCGTGATAATTTTTGATAATCTTGTGATAATTTGTCTACCACAAATTATCACAAGATTATGAAAGAGTTGCCAACTTAAATTTTCCCAGAATTGTGGCTGATCAAGACTGGGAAAGTGAACTACTCATATTCTATGATGCCTCGACGAAAGATTACAGGGCAGTTGCCTATTTAAGCACTCATTAACAAATTAATTTTTAAACTACAAAGTTAAAAAGCTCCGATCAAGGAGGAGATTGTCTGAGACAGAGCTCACTGTCATTTATGTGCAGGTAAAGTTAACAGCTTGTTTCCTCAATACTTTGATTCATTAAAATATTAAGGCCGCAATTTGGTCCGAAATCGAAGTTGCATTTCAGTAGATTAGAAACAAAAACAGCAAGTTCCTTTATGTCAAAAATAGAGCAGCCGAGATTGAACAAATCCAAGATAACTTCTTAATACATAAATAAGCTGAACTTAGAAGACTTAAGCTGCTACTTAACCAACTCTTGTCACTTCCCGTCGTGGTGGATCATCCAACAGATTTCTTGCAATATGGATTTCATTTTAATAAATTTGTAAATAATATCTTTTTTAAGGGACCAAGATGGTTACTTCCAGACTGATGATGTAGAGCAGAATATAAATAATAGTTGTGACCATTTGAAACATAATGCACTAATTGATTTGTCTGCTAAGACGTTTTTTATTATTATTTAGAAAATTTACAGCCAAGAGGTCATGTCATTGAATAATGATATCTAATAATGAGACAAATTTTACTTCTGGAACCCAATGAAAGACTTTTTTTTTTTAAATCAAGACGATCAAGATCTACATCAATTAATTGTGAACGCAAATACATCACCTACGAGTTATCATGATAAGGAGAATTTTATGAATGCATTATTGGAATAGCCAACCATAGTATAAGGAAAATTCTTCATTAGTAGAAACCCTCTTTAGAGGAATCCTAAAATGTTTTGGAGGAGGCTGAGAATATAATACACTTTCCACTGACCTTACCTGGAGTTTACCTGGAGAGGGTGTCGTGGGTCAATGCCCCCGCCGCTCGGTCTGAGACCAGGCCTCATGGTGGATCAGGGTCTGATCAACCAGGCTGTTACTGCTGGCCGCAAGCAAGCTGACGAACGAACCACAGCCCGGTTGGTCAGGTACTGACGTTAGGTGCCTGTCCAGTGCCTTCATGAAGACAGCCAGGGGACTATTGGTAATCCCCCTTATGTATGCTGGGAGGCAGCTGAACAGTCTTGGGCCCCGGGCACTTATTGTGTTGTCTCAAAATGAACTCGTGGCGCCCCTGCTTTTCATCGGGGAATGTTGCATCTCCTGACGAGTCTTTGCTTTCATAGGGAGGGATTTTCGTGTGCAGGTTTGGTGCCAATCCCTCCAGAGCCTTCCAAGTGCATATTATCATGTATCTCTCTCGCCTGCGTTCGAGGGAATACAGATCAAGGACGTTCAACCGTTCCCAGTAGTTTAGGTGCCTTATCGTACGTATGTGTGCCATGAAAGATTTTGACACTCTCCAGGTCTGCAATGTTGCCAACCTTGAAGGGGACAGTTAGTGTACAGCAGTATTCCAGTTTAGTACTGTAAATACTGAAATTGTGGATATAGTGTAATGCTGTATTTATCGTAGATATTGAAAATAAAAATAAAAATATTCATAATCACCAAAATCATTTTCCGCCGATTTCAACACTCTGTAGGTCAGGAAGTCATAGTCCGATTTTTGTTTTCTTTTATCGTCTTATTCTGTTCAGAAATATAAACTTTTTAAAATTAAAAGAGTAAAGAAATTATATTTTTTTTTCTCAAAATCTTGATATGCCACCAACACCTGTATTTGAAAATACATAATGACCCCTGTTGAGGGGTAACGACATTGTAGCCCTGGGGATGGGTCATCCTCAGACTCTGAGTGTACTACTAGTGAATTGTCAGAAGAGTCAAGTTAACATGCCAATGCATTTCTTGCTTAGAATGATGGAGATCAAGAGACACTACGAAGTACCAAAAAACTGCTTTGACAGCTCATGAAGGATAATAATAATAATGATAATGATGATAACAACAATAATAATAATTATAATAATAATAATAATAGTAATAATAACAATTATTATTATTATTATTATATTATTATTATTATTATTATTATTATTATTATTATCCTAGGTAGTAGGTTGGTAAACAGCAACCGCCCAGGGAGGTACTACCGTCCTGCCAAGTGAGTGTAAAACGAAAGCCTGTAATTGTTTTACATGGTGGTAGGATTGTTGGTGTCTTTTTTCTGTCATAAACATAAGAATAACATATGAAAGAAGGAACACTGAAACAGGCCTACTCACCCATGCGAAGCAGGTCCATCTCCCCCTCCCAAAGGATTAGCTGAATGACCCACCTAGTCAGGTCACTTCCACTTAAGGAAGGAGCACAGCATCAGACCCAGTACCACAAGCTAGTCAGGTCCAACTCACACCCACCCACACCCACTCATGAATTTATCTAACCTATTTTTAAAATTACACATTTTAACCTCTATAACTGTACTCGGGAGTTTGTTCCACTCATCCACAACTGTATTACCAAACCAGTGCTTTCCTATATCCTTCCTGAATCTGAATTTATCCAACTTGAAATCATTGCTGCGAGTCCTGTCTTCGCTGGAAATTTTCAGCACTCTATTTACATATCCCCCCTAATTCTACGCCTTTCTAGAGAGTGCAGATTCAGGGATCTGAGTCTATCTTCATAGGAAAGATTTCTGATACATGTGATCAACTTTGTCATCCTCCTCTGTACGTTTTCCAGCGCATTTATATCCATTCTGTAATACGGTGACCAGAATTGTGCAGCATAATCTAAATGAGGCCTAACCAAGGATATATAGAGTTGAAGAACAACCTGAGGACTTCTATTATTTATACTTCTAAATATGAAGCCAAGGATTATGTTAGCATTATTGAGAACACTAATGCACTGTTGTCTTGGTTTTAGATTACTGCTAACCAGAACTCCTAAATCCTTATCGCAATCAGTAGTATTAAGATCTACATTTAGTTCATATGTGGCATGGTTATTTTCCTATCCAACATTTCAAACTTTGCCTTTATCTATATTAAACTGCATCTGTCACTTCTCCGACCATTGCATCAGTCTATTCAAATCATCCTGGAGTGCTGTAGTGTCCTCATTAGAATGAACTGGCCGGTCTATTTTGGTGTCACCAGCAAATTTGCTTATGTCGCTATCCATTCCCTCCTGTATGTGTTTAATGGAAATTGTAAACAACGGGCCCAACACTGACCCCTGAGGAACACCGCTTGTAACGTGCCCCCATTCTGATTTCTCCCCATTTATGAAAATTCTCTGCTGCCTATTTGTCAGCCATGCCTCTACCCAGGAAAAAATTTCTCCTCCTATTCCATGTGCCTTAAGTTTCCTCAATAGCCTCTGATGTGGAACTCTATAGAAAGTCTTATTGAAGTCCATATACACAATATATATTCATTACCATGATCTACCTCCTCAAACACCTCAACCCCTCTGGATTTTCTTCTATTTTCTTACTATTTCTTGTTCATTTCTTCTTATCTCTTTGGGAAAGTGGAAGAGAATTCCTCCTTCGAAAGCAATGTGTCGTAAGAGGCGACTAAAATGCCGGGAGCAAGAAGCTAGTAACCCTTTATCCTGTATACATTACTAATTTTAAAAAGAGAAACTTTCGTTTTTTCTGTTTAGGCCACCCTGACTCGGTAGGATATGGCTGGTTTGTTGAAATAAAAGTTATAATAATAATCGTTATTTATGTAAGTACAAGGTATACCGGCGTAGCTGACATCAATGACATAATACTATATAAAAAGCCCCTTATTGTACAAAGCATTTAGGGAAAATTAGGTCAATTTTGTCCCCAGGATGCGACACATACCAGTCGACTAACACCCAGGTACCTGTTTTACTGATAAGTGAACAGGAACAGCAAGTGTCTTTAGGAAACACGTCATAATGTTTCCACCCGTGACGGGGATCCTAGCTGAGTGCGCTAGGAATCTAGCTATGGGACACTAGAGAAGACAAAATCATGAAAATCTCTTATAAATCAATTACGTTGATTATCCCTAGGTGTGGAAAATATTTAATAATTTTCAGATTATTTTTATTAATAACTTTTATTTAGGTGTACTCAATTAGAAAAAAACATTCATTACTTCTTAAATTTGATATAATTTATGGTTTTTTTTTTATATAATAAAGAGATAAATTGAATCTCTAATGGATGAATGTTGGCATTCAGGGAACAGTTTTCATGAGTTTTCTTTAGAAAGGGGTGGGAAGGGGGTGATCTAATTATGGTTCTAACTTGTTGATTAAACCATATTCTAATTATATTTAACTTTGCCTTTCCACTGCTCTTAAATTTTATACTAAATATGTTCATTCTGATGTAATTTTAGTTTTTCTAAAATGACAGAATAGTTCATGGACCTTGGAGAAAATTGTTAATCATCGCCAGAAGCTACGTATTGGTAACAGTGGCATCATGACGTGAATATATTGTGGGTGAATATATAAGGTGGGAACGCTATTTTATACAGGCAACTCCATTTCAGGTCTTGTTAATTCCGTTTTTTTCTGAACGGGTTTAAATGCCCTAAGAGTGCATTACTCTTAACTCAACTCATTAATACAATTAATACAATTAACACATTAATACAACGCACTAATAAAATTGTGGATCTTATATTTGAGGCGCCAGAAGTAACCATCACATTGACTTATTGAGATGCCATATCTGGGAAGCCATATCTTCATTTTACTTTACCTCTCAGGAAGGTATCTCTCTATATTCCCGTTTATACATAACCTGTAAGGCCTTAATAGGCATAATTATACATATTGGAAGGAACCTGGGAGGTATTCTACTAGGCACAACACCGCTACTACATGTGAATCTAGAAATAAATTAGTATGTATTCTATTTTAACCTACGCATATATCTTTTGTAACAATTATAGCAGTATTAAGTAATATTTTGTTTATTTTGTGTAGGACTCTCAGTGATCGAATATCTAGTATCACCGGTGAATTACAGTGAAATTACATTAACAGCTCATTAATTACAGTTCAAACTCTCTTGAGCAGCCTTAATGTTATTCACACATGAGACGAGATATACTCCTTTTAATTAATTTTTTAATCCAACAGTGATATGAGGTATATGTCCAGACCAGGGTTAGAAAAAAGGATATATAATCGAGTGAGAACCTTCTATATGCAAGTCCCTCTAGGGCAGAAATAACTGAATCATATTAATCAGTGTGATTTATACTTAATCGAAAGGTGGACAGCATATTGTAGCTGAGTTGCATGCATTTCTTCAGATACATAAACCACTAGCTAAATAGAGTGAAAACCGACTGGTATGATTTATATGAAACCAATTCTGGTAATAGAAACATGTTGGTATTTGATCATTTGTTTAGATATACGACTCTTATTCTTCCCTCAAGGAAAGATTATCAAACGGTAACCGAAGCATTCCTAGAGCGACCTACATTAGTTCTCCAAAACAACTTCTAACTGACAGAGGATTAGAATTTTCTTCCAAAATATTTTCTGAAAAATATAAGTTACTATGACTGTCTTGGTAACTGCGTACCACCCGCAGCCCAATAGCATAGCTGAACTTACCAACCCAAGCTGTTAAGAAACACCCTGGTAATATTATCTGACCATGCACTTAGAGAACTAGACATACTGATGTGATTATGATTATAACCTAAATTTTTAAAGGGGTGGAGCGGAAGGCCTCGGTCAGGTGACCAAATATGAACGGGCATTTAACCTCAGCAAATGTAAAATTATGAAATCGGATAAGGGCAAAGACGCTTGGGAACAGAGTACAGGCTCGGGGGACAAAAGCTGCAAACCTTCCTAAAAGAGATGAACCTCGGGGCAATCATAGTCCGGAACATTTCACATGAGACACACAGATTTATAACTGGAGAAAGCAGGATTCTGGCAAATATACAGGTAGCTTTCAGAAACATCAATAGACATTCACGTCACTATACACGGTGTAAGTCATGCCCAACTTAATTAAGGTATGTAGTGCCAGAATGGAATCTGAATTTAGCAAGGCGTGTCAAGAAGCTGGTCAAAGTGCAAAGGTTCACAGCAAATCTTGTCCCAAAGGTGAGAGGTATGAAGTACTGAAGGACATGAAGACCAGATGTATATGTCTATAGTGTGTATAAGTTAACTGCATATTGGGATGCCATGCATTAGCATAGCCGAGCTGTCAGTAGAGTTACTATGTACTGTGTAGTATTCTTAGATAATCCTAGATACTTTATAGATATGCTCCTTTGATAGGAATTGAAAGGTTGACCATGAAAATTAAGTTTGCGAGGCTCCTCTCAATTAAACGATGTCACAGCTGGAACTTGAATCTACAGATTAGCCATAGAAAAAAATACTTATTTTACTTCGAGTGGTCTGGAAGTGGAACAGCTGAGGCAGCTGGTGGTAGAAGCAGAATCCTTAAATACTCTTTCCTGGCTCACACAGCCAGAATAATAATTAAATAATTCATGTTAAGGACTATTTCCATGTGGGTTAGTCAGTGTAATATGTGGTGGAGGTTTGATCCTCTGTCAGCTGAGCCCCAGACAGACACCCTTCCTATATGTACTCACCTGGGACTTCTCACCCAGCCAGTAGAGTGAAACCAGTAGGAGAAAGGAGGAGGGGTGGGGTTTAGAGCTCAGATTTCACCTGTTTAACAACAATTAAATGAGGACAATTATCTGAGGGCAATGTTTGGGTAATATAATGGCAGAAGAAATTCGAAATAAAGAAAGGCGCACACAGGATTACCAAAAAAAATAAAAAACAGTCTGGGGCCCAGAGGGTTTGGGCGGGCAGGTCGGGACATAGAAGAAAAGGGGAAAGAAGCACTTCAAGACAAACTTTCTTAGAAAAGGAAGCAGGGGGAGGGAGGCATAGCAGGAAAAATGGGGGGAGTCATAAGTTTGAAGTGCAGGAGGCAGATTCAAGCAGAAGATGAGGTAGTTTTAAGCGAGTTAGGACTAGTTCCCAAAGGAAAGTATGGAATACTTGACTGCGTTGGAGCTGGATCTATTTTCACATATTGTCCTGGGACCTAGTGCCTTACTAACTCAGGCTCTCATCGGACCAACGTCAGACGGCAAGAGTCACATCTGAAGGGGTCTTCCATTTGGGGGGGTTAAAACTGGGACCCAAAGACCTTGAAGACATTGCTGGTGCAAGACCAAATTTTTTTTTCGGGCAACCTGCCTTGTTTGCATGAGCATGTTGTGAAAAAAAAAAGATGTGCAAATAAAGGTTAACAATAACGAAACAAAGCCAAGCACACACAGTAACCACCAAAACAAAAATAATACAGTATGGGACCCAGAGTGGACGTCAAAGGCTCAGGGCATCATAGAAAGAAAGGCCTGGAAAGGAAGCAAACTAGACAAACTTTCTTGGAAAAATGGAACAGTGGATGGAGGCAAGCAGAAAAAATGGGAGTCATAAGCTGAAGCTGCAGAGGCCAAGATACAAGCCCTAGAAGATGAGGTAAATATAGTGAAGCGAGTTACGGGACTAGTTCCCAAAGGAGACATGGAATCCGATGTACGCCCAGCTGGGTTCTTATTTTGCACCATACTTGTCCTGCGACCTAGTGCCTTACTAATCTCAGCTCTCACTCGGCACCAACTCAACCAAGAGTCAACATCTGCCACTCCTCTCTCCCTTTTGGGCGTGGCCTCTGAGTCACCCCAAGGAACTTAAACACATTGCCTGCGTACCAAGAACCCAAACATATTCGATTTTTCCAGAGAAAAGCGTTATTTGCTAGTGCAAGCCATGTTGTGACCGCATGCGCAGTGTGGGTATGTGCAAGTTTTCCGTGTATCCTAATGTGTGGTCTGAGCCCAGCTGTGTGTGTATATCACAGTATGGTCTGAGCCCAGACCACTGGTAGCACCCTTGTGTTACACCCTTGACATTTGATAGCTGACACTAGTCAGTCCAGGCATCAGTTTACGGAAAGCTCTTATGCTCACCACTTGAAGATGCCCTGCTGAGTCGTACCTGCTACGACCCCTTATTGATTCACATTTCACTCCACCTCCTGAACGTCAGAGTGCAGTTATATGTAGAAAACCAGGCTGAGGGTGCTTAGAATAACCTCTGCTATGACTCCAAAATTTGAGAGAATGACAACATCAAGCCACAGTAGCTCTGCTGGCAGGCGACTGTCTGACTCGTGTCAAAGCTTCAGTGAGTACTCTTCACAAAGATGATGCCACTTTGACTGGTAGCCCAGTCACTCCAGTTACTGTGTATGCTGCTACGACTCCCAGATGTTTCACCTGAGTCGTCTCTACTACGACTCACTCCACTCTCGCCGGCAGCGACAGCCCTAGCGACAGTACCAGTTGAGAAATGTCCTCCTGAGTTGCTTGTCAGAAGAAGTCCTGCCCAGTTACCTCGTACTGATGACGCCTCACTCGATAGCACCAGCAGTTTGTGCCTCAAGATGAATGAATCCTGCAGCAACTACTACGATGACTGCATCAATGTTCCAGAAGAAACCGTACCCTGTTATGTCATGGCTCAGCTGCTGCAATCTCATCGTGTTGAAGTATCTGTCCAGATGCAGAAAGGCATTCAGTGATGCCCACCGACATTCACTGCCTTGGACCACAAAGCATACCCCACCTATTATTTTCTTCAATCCCCGTAGGAAGTTTTTTATTTTGGCATTGCCCACATTTATATATGTATATGTTTATATTTTATATTCAGTGCCCTGTTCCTGCGAGAGAGAAACCTAGACTTTTTTTCAGTCAGTCAGTCAGACGACCATGGGTAAGTGGCCGAGTGATGTATGCCCAGCTGGGTTCAAATATCATGCCACGCTGGTCCTAACACTAGTGGCATACCAATCTCAGCAAGCACCACTCCTTACCAGCTCTCACTCAGTGTCAACTTAACCTAGTGTCAACAGGTGCCACTCCTCTCTCCCTTGCGGGCGTGGCCGACTGGGTCACCCCAGGGCACTTAAACACACTACCTGTGTACCAAGAACCCAAAAAGAAATGAAGCCTCTGAAGTTATCATTGATTCCTGCCAATTTTTTGGCGATACTGAAGCAGGTACACCCCTATTAAAGGAGGGGCCCACTGGAAAGGAAGAAGGCAAGACTCTGTCAGTCCACCAAGCAAGGCTTAGGAATGAAGGGGGTGAGCTGTTGGGCACAGTGATAGCAGTGAGGAGAAAGTAGATAGAGAAGACAACAGATCCCATGTAGAAGCATGATGGCTATGTATAAACAAGACCCAGAGACAGAGGGAAAGGCAATGGTAGGAACAGAGGGTGACATCAGTCTTTATTCATGGGCTTCAGGAGAGTGATGGGAGGACAAACAACGAAAGGTGACAGAAAGAAAAAGAAGAAATTGAAAACGTCATTAAAGAAATAGGCAAGGAGGACTTGGCTGAAATAGTAATTTTTCAGAGACAGGGAGGCCACCAGTCAAAATGATTTTCAAGACAGAAACAGTGAGGAATAGGATCATACATGAGAAACCATGGCTGAAGGAAACATCAGCATTCTGTTCCTAGACCACGATAGAACGACAACAGAGTGGCAGCAGCTGAAAGAGATGCCTCAGAAACAAAAGGGGCTAGAAAGAGAGACAAGGATTGAGTCAGCAGAGGGCAAGCAGAGACAGGTAGAGCAACAAGTGCAAACAAACACAGAACCACCCTCAGAACCCTACAGCAAAACACACTATCCCAATAAAAACCACAATCCACACTCAAAGCCCCCACCCAACACTATGCAGTAGAATCCCACAGCACCCTATCAGGTCCCCCACTCCCCCAACCTCTACAAACAGCACTGAACGCAGTGTTGAAGAGGAAACTGAAGTTATGTTACACCAACGCTAATGGAATAACTAATAAGTTGGAAAAGTGGCATGAAAGAATCAAAGAGGAATCACCGGACATCATAGCTCTCACACAAAGCAAGCTAACAGGAATGATAACAGATGCCGTCTTTCCAACTGGATATTAGATCCTGAGGAAAGACACAGGGAACTGAGAGGGTGGGATTTTGAGGGACTGGAGAGAGGAGACAGAAGAAAAGCAAGGGACTACATAATAGGAACACTTCAGTATAGAGGTCCCAGTGTGGTAATTGCAGTGGTGTATAACCCACCACAGAGGAGCCCAAGACAACAGTATGATGAGAGTAACAGAGCAATCATTGTTACACTGGCTGAAGTGGCCAGTGGAGACTTCAGCCACAAAGAAATCGACTTGGAAAACCTGGAGTCCCAGAAACATGGAGGGCAAAATTGTTGGAGGTGGTAATGGAAAACCTCATGATTCAGCACGTCAGGGACACTACCAGAGAGAGAGGAGATGAACCAACTAGAATGGACCTAGTATTCATCTTAAGTAGTGCAGATTTAGAGGACATCACATGTGAAAGGCCACTTGGAGCTAGTGATCATGCAGTTCTGAGCTTCGAATATATAGTAGAGTTACTAGTGGAAAGGGAAGCAGGAAAGGCAAAGTGGAGGAAGCCAAACTACAAGAGAGGGGACTACACAGTCTTGAGGAACTTCCTGTACGAGGCTCAATGGGACAGAGAAGTTGCAGGGAAATCAGTCAATGAGATGATGGAATGTGTGACAACAATATGCAAGGCAGCAGAGGAGAGGTTTGTACCCAAGAACAATAGAAATAATGAGAAGGCCAGAATGAGCCCTTGGTTCACCCTGAGGTGTACAGTAGAGAGGCCAAAGCTAAATGTGCTAAGGAATGGAAGAAGTATAGGAGGTAGAGGACCCAGGAGAATGGGGAGAGTAGTGGAAGAGCCAGAAATGAATATGCACAGGTAAGGAGGGAGACCCAATGACAATACGAAAATGACATAGCAGCGAAAGCGAAATCCGACCCAAAGCTGTTGTATAGTCACATCAGGAGGAAAACTACAGTCAAGGACCAAGTAATCAGGCTGAGGAAAGAAGGAGGCGAGATCACAAGAAATGACCGAGAAGTAAGTGAGGAGCTTAATGTGAGATTTAAAGAAGTATTTACAGTTGAGACAGAAAGGACTCCTGAAACACAGAAAGGGTGGGGTACACCACGAAATGCTAGACATAATACATACAACCGAGTAAGAGGTGAGGAGGCCGCTAAGCGAACTAGATACCTCATAGGTTATGGGACCAGGTAACATCTCTCCGTGGATCCTACAGTCTTCAACACATCTATCGCAACAGGGCAGCTCCATAAGATATGGAAGAGAGCAAATGTTGTCCCAGTTTTAAAAAAAATGGACCGACATGCAGCACTAACCTACAGACCAGTATCACTGACTTGCATAATATACAAAGTCATGGAGAAGATTATGAGAAGAGTGATGGAGCACCTAGAAAGCAATGAGCTTATCAATGACAACAAGCCCGGATTCAGGGAAATCTTGTGCCATAAACCTACTGGAGTTCTATAACAAGGTGACAGCAGTAAGACAATAGAGAGAAGGATGGGTAGACTGCATTTTCTGGGACTGTAAGAAGGGTTTTGACACAGTTCCACAAAAGAAATTAGTGCAAAATCTGGAGGACCAGGCATATATAACAAGGAAGGTACTGCAATGGATCAGAGAATAGCTGACAGGAAGGCATCAGCAAGTCATGGTACGTTACGAGGTGTCAGAGTGGGCGCCTGTGACGAGCGGGGTTCCACAGGGGTCAGTCTTAGGGCCGGTGCTGTTTCTGGTATATATGAATGATATGACGGAAGGAATAGACTCGGAAGTGTCTCTCTTTGCAGACGATGTGAAGTTAATGAGTAGAATTCACTCGGAGGAGGACCAGGTAAGACTACAAAAGGGATCTAGACAGGCTGCAGGCCTGGTTCAGCAAATGGCTCCTGGAGTTCAACCCTGCCAAGTGCAGTCATGAATATTGGGGAATGGCAAAGGAGACCACAGACAGAATACAATCTAGGGGGCCAAAGACTACAAAATTCACTCAAGGAAAACGATCTTGTGTGAGTATAAAACTGAACACATCTCCTGAGGAGCATACCAACCAAATAACTGCTGCAGTATATGGGCGACTAGCAAACCTAAGAATAGCATTCCAGCATCTGAGTAAGGAGCCATTCAGGACTCTGTACACCGTGTACATCAAGCCCATATTGGAGTACGCAGCACCACTTTGGAACCCACACGTGGCAAAGCACGTCAATAAATTAGAGAAAGTGTGGAGGTTTGCATCGAGACTAGTCCCTGAGTTAAGGGGTATGTCCTACAAGGAGAGGTTATGGGAAATCGACCTGACGACACTAGAGGACAAGAAGGACAGGGGAGACATAATAATAACGTAAAATACTGAGAGGAATCGACAAAGTGGACAGGGATAGGGTGTTTCAGAGATGAGACACACAAACAAGGGGTCACAATATGGAATATAACTGCTGTGAAAAAAATAGTGAAATTATTTGCTAATTCTTGATTTCTTACTGATCATACGAGCGTAGTGAAGAAGAAAGTCAGGTCACATGTCAAGTAAAAATTCAAGAGAAGCATTTCAGGCATAGTTTAAAATCCTCACAAATTCTTTTCATTTTAAATTAATCTAATTTATGTAACCCTGATTTTATATTCATATTATAATCACTGTTAGTTTTTAAAGCTTGATACGATGACACAAGCAATTTTTCATAGCTCTTTCATCATAGGATACTATGGAATACGGTTTAAGCCACTTATATTGTATGCAGAAGGTAGGTGCACATTTGTGTATATAGTTTGATAACCTTTTTACCATTTTAGACAAAAGGATTTCTTTATGTTTTACTTTGAGGGTAAGTACGGCAGTAACCGAAGAAAAATTTGCCTTGAATACCCTTGTAAAATCAAGTTAGAATACTGGTGGAGAGTACTGCAACTGCACTCAAGGATTCAGGGAACTTCTAAATTATATCTAATTTTAAATCACCTCTCACATTTAGGTTCCTGGTCACTGTCTCAGACACTTGATTTGATGCTTTATTTACTAACACTCGACTCATTAGATTTTTGTCACTCGTTCAATTTACTAATGCTTTCTCAAGCTTTCGAAGATGCGATATGCTTTCAGACGTTATGAAAAAAAGGTGTTTGGGTATTCCTTGAGAAAATTTCTAATGAGAGTTGTCATACTTAGGAAGAAAGAAGGGAGACTAAAACAGGCCTACTAGCCCGTGTTTATTTTTTCATTGTGTCGGTATTTTCTACCATCTGTTTCCATCAAGTCACACCCGCTGAAGAAGAAAGGATCACGGCTGCAGTCCTACTGGCTCAGGCTAAGAAGGTCCACCTCACACCCACCCAAACCCACTCTTACTTGTCTAACCTATATTTAAAGTTACACGATGTTTTGCTTCAATGACGCTACTCGGCAATTTGTTCCATTTATCCACAACTCTATTACCAAACCAATGCTTTCCTATATCCCTTTCATATCTAAACTTTTCCCACTTGAACCTATTGCTGAGAGTACTGTCTTCGTTAAATATGTTTAGCACCTTATTACAGCCCCTTAATTTATTCCTACTTTCCATTTATACACTTCAATCATATACCTAATTCTATACACTTGTAGAAAGTGCATATTCAGTACGTTCAGTCTGTCCACGTTTGAGAGATTTCTGATACAGCGTATTAATTTTATCATCCTTCTCTGTCCGTTTTCCAACGCATTTATGCCAATTCTTTAATATGGTGGCCTGAACTGTGCAGCACAATTGAAATGAGGCCTAACGAATGATATATAAGAGTTGAAGAATATCCTGAGGTCTTCTGTTATTTATACTTCTGAATATGAATCAAAGAATTCTGTTAGCTTCATTTCGAACACTTACTCTATGTTGTCTTGGTTTTAGATTACTGCGAACTAGATCTCCTAAATCTTTTAATCATTCAGAGTGATTAAGATCTACATTATTTAGCTTATAAGCACCATGGGCAGTTTCTTTTCAAAGGATTAGAACTTTGCATTTGTCTATATTAAACTGCATCTGCCACTTCTCTCTACGTGCGACACAAATCCTCAACATGACCAACACCAATCAAGTTGAAGAAAAGTCTCCAAGTTACATTGTTTTACGAGTCAGCGATGTTGCAACTAACGCTTCAAGAATTTGTGATAGAAAACTAGCTAAAATATCCACCAGCTCGTGAGCTACTATTAAAATCCTAGTACAACAAAACAACCATGACTGGCACGAGTACAGGAGTATAAACTATACCATGTGGAGTGTGTGACAAAGCATATGTGGGGGAAACTGCCAGATCTCTGGATGCTAGGATCAGGGACCACAAAAACGCCTGCAGCAATGATGACCCTAAAAACGCGAGTGTTCAACATTGGGACGATGTTGGACAACTCATGAAATTCAGTGAGGCTAGACAAGAAGAAGGCGATTTACGACGGCTGCCGTAATTACGAAGCTGCCCTAATTGCGGTCAGTAACACTATCCATCAAATATCCGGCAGTTACACTATCTTCAAATTGCTAAAATCAACAGGATATTACCCATTTTAGAGACCGTTGCAACATGATGGCGACAGGTCCTTCTCCTACTATTGCTACTACTACTACTACTACTAGTGCTATCTCCGCGACATTTCACCTGACTACTGCCACTATATATACTCGTTTTCTTAGTTATCTCTGAATTAGGGCTGAAGAAGTCACTCGTGGCGAAGCGTTTCCTTTAATAAATATCCTGAACTGTAAATAAGTGCCTTTTTCCACACACAATATCATGTTCATTGCCATGATCTACCTTTTTCAAATACCTTAGTGAAAAAAGTTAGTAAATTCGTAAGACAGGAACGCCGCTTTGTAAAATCGTGATGAGATTCATTGATCAATTTATGTCTTTCAAGGTGGCTTCGAATATCTTTTTTACACTTATCTCGCAGTATACCAGTGTGTGGAGTTTGAAGTAATCAGTCCCTCAGCCTGGAGTCGATGTGTTCATTCCATCAATCTTATAGAAAGTACAGCATAGGGCCGTAGACGTGGCTTATATACTGTAGTCAGGTGAGGCGAAGCAGGAGGAGGCCCTTTGCTGTACTTTCTACAAAATTGGTGGACTGAACACATCGACTGCAGGCTGAGGGACTGATTACCTCAAACTCCTCCTCTCCTTACACCTTCTGATTTGTATTGGACTGATGAAGGAACTGAATGACGAAACGTTTCTTGAATAAAGATTCCTATAGATTGCATAAGTGTCTCAATCCACACACTTCTTCGCCACTGTTAGTGATCTAACCTGTTCACCTTTTAAGTAGGCCTATTTTGACCCCAATCTTACTCCAGTATACCTGAAAAAACCTTTGGGTTAATCCTAGAATCCTTTTGTGACTCTTTTCACCTAAGATATGTATTAAATTATTGTTTTCCCATATAGGGTTATTTTTGTTTGATCTAATTCCTCCATATGGAACGTAAGAAACCTGAGATGATTAAATTGTGTTTTATAACATATATTGACTGTTAGGTTGCAACCAATCTCAATAAATTGTCCTGTTTGTCAGCGGGTATATGGTGTTCCCTTCCAATGTCTTCATTGCCTCAAAACACTTAGTCTTGCTGACCTCCTAGATGAACATTCCAAGTTTGACGCAAACTCTTCATTTGATTTTATGATGTGTATAACTTCTGGTTGGCTTCAAATAATTATTGACGATGCATTCTATTAAAAAAAATGCAATTATTAGATTGAGATCAATTACAGAAGAATGCCTTTTTTGATCGGTTTTTAACATTTATCGTAGGTGAGTTTTTTTTTTTTTTTTTTTTTTTTGGAAATCAAGCATGTCACTCACCTTCTGCTGTTAATTTCAAATTGCCAAATTTGTTAAGAAAACTTTTTTTTTAGATAATCCGAAAATACCCTTTCTGTGTTTATCTTAACTGGAAGTACGTCTGTACTGATTCTATGTTGTGTGGGTGCCATTTTTGCTAATTATCCTATTTGGGTTAGTAACCTTTTCTGGATATACTACTAAAACTAATAAGAAAATCTTTATAAAGTTGGGATGTTTGAATATACGCGGATGTAGTCCAGATGATAAGGAATTGGATGTCGTAGCTCTAAATGAAACAAATGTGAAGGGAGTAGAAGAGTTTCAGTAGAGAGAAATAAATGGGATTAGGTCAGGAGTACCTGAGAGAGTTAAAGCTAAGGAAATGATAGCAATAATATTGAAGGATCAGTTATGGAAGGAGAAGAGCAAATATAAATGTATACATTCAAGGACTATGTGGATTATAATGATGGTCTGATGAGAAAACTGCGTAATAATACGTGTTTATTTACTGAAAAAAGAGAATAGTGTATAGGAGATAGAGAAATTTTGTGAGATGTTAAACGAGTGTTAAAGAAGTCTTTGAACCAAGTGAGAGAGTAATTGTGGTAAGGAACCTAAATATTAAAGTAGTATAAATAGTTACAGAGGGTAGTAGGTAAGATTGGAGTGCCAGGGGTAAATGATAATAAGGGGCCTTTGATTATTGTTTGTATAGAGTGGACTGGTAATAGGCAATACAAATTTAAGAAAAATGTAAAAATTAAATATGCAAGATATGATACAGAGCGTAATAACAGTAGTTTGTTAGACTATGTATCGGAAGAAAAAAAGACCGATGGGTACACTTCACGATGCGCATGTTTGTAGAGGAGCCACAGATATATCAGATCATATTTTAGTTGTAGCTACGGTGAGAGTAAAAGGTTAATGGGATACAAGGAGAAATGGATCTCCAAGTAAGAGAAAGGTGAAGGTTTATAAACTAAAATAGGAGGCAGTTAGGGTAAGATATAAACAACTTTTGGAAGAAAGATGGGCTAGCGAGAGTATTGGTTGATGAAGAAGAAGAATGGGACAGATTTAACATTGCATTGTTAGTGTTCACAAGAAGTGTGTGGTTACAGGAAAGTGGGTGCGAGAGAGAAGAGCGATTGATGGAATGATGAGGTATAGAGAAAAAACGTTAGCAGATGAGAAGTTATTACAAAAAAGTTATATATAGAGAGGGGTAAATGGAGAGAAAATGAGAGGTTAAGAGAGTGGTGAAAGATGTGAAAGGTGATCAAGTGAATGAGTGGGTGAGATGCCATCAAGAAATTTTACTGAGAATAAGAAATAGTTTTGGAGTGAAGTTAATAAGCAGCTGAGATTGATGGGATCAAGACAGAAATATTAAAAAAAAATAAAGGTGAGGATATAGTTTTGGAATGGTTGGTGATTTTATTTAATAAATGTTTGACACAGGGGAAGTACCTAGTTATTGGCACAGTTCCTTTGTATAAAGGCAAAGGACAAAACAGTGTAAAAATTATAGGGGAATAAGCTTAGTAACTTGTATGGTATAGTTATTAATGAAAGAATTAAGAATAAGATGGGGAGCAGGATCGTAGATGGGGAAGGAGTCTTTGGGAAGAGTAGAGGAGTGTAGACCAAGTGTTTACAGTGAAGCAAATAGGTGAACAATATTTAGATAAGGGTAAAGAGATTCTCGTTGCATTTATGGATTTGAAAAAGACATATGATAGGGTGGCTAGGGGAGCATTGTGGCAAATGTTTCAAGTGTACTGAATAGGTGATAGGGTATTGAAAGCAGTTAAGAGTTTATATGCGGATCTGAGGTATACTATCACACCAGTCAGCTAACACCCAGGAACCTACTTGCTGTTAGGCGAACAGGGACACCAGGTGCAAGGAAACACGCCATTATTGCCACCGTACCAGGGATCGAACTACTGACACTTAGTCTTGTGAAATTACTGGAAAACTCATCTTCTGGTCAGCTTTAAATTTTAATATTTATACGTTGTCCTCAATGGACACAAACTCTTGATGATGGGTTGTGCAAGTTACAATGTATTAATTTTATTAATGAAATTGGTTTCTGTGTTATAACTGGAGAATCTCTCTTCCGATAACAATAAATCAGTGATTTTATTTAGTTTTCATAAGTGAGATGATCATAATGTATGTTTATGTGGCTATAACATCTGTATGCCCTTAAGACCATTGTTAAAAATTTATTTGTTAATTACACTTAGTTTTTATAAAGCTTACTAATTACTCACGGTACTCACTTTCTTAAAAGATGTTCAGTCTTACTTGGAGTAAAAGTTTCGACTGACTTTGAGATGGTTAGGTTCCCATTTGCATTTTTTGAAAAAGAATTGAAATACTGTTTTTCAATCAATAATTTCTGTTTCGCATCTGATTAGCTTCAACCCTTCCATGATGACAACTTGACAGCGCAACTTTTGAGCAACTTTAAGCTCACTGTGCTTGAGTATTTTAAGATATTGGTATTTTTAGTCCCTCTGAAATAAACGAATTTGACTTGGTCTGTAAATGTCCTAATTTACCATTTTTACTGAAAATATTTGTAAATTAGTTTCCAGTTGCTTAGTTGTGAGTGCCTTTTCTGATTCCTTTCAAATCTTCAAAGTTAATATTTAGTTGCATTATTAGTTTATGCCATACTGTGAACTCTCGGATCTCGCAGGCACCGAAATACATTATATTAAGCATATGTTGGTATTGTTGTTGTATGAAGATAAAGGTGGTGATAATTAATGCAAATGGTTGTGGATGTAGTGTATGCAGGTGGTGATAATTCAAGCAGATGCATGGTGGCGGTGGTGGTGGTGGTGGTGGTGGTGGTGGTGGTGGTGGTGGTGGTGGTGGTGGTGGTAGTGGTGGTGATGGTAGTGGTGGTGATGGTGGTGGCGGTAATGGTGGTGGCGGTGGTGACGGTGGTGGAGTTCTGGGTGGAGGAGGATCCACTATTATTCCCGTTAAACGGGAGAAGTGTCGCATCTGCTCAATGTCAGTATGTTTGTTTCCACGTCATAACCTACAGCCATTAGGACCTACTAGGTGCGGGAAGGTGTTGCTTTAGCGAGAGGAGGAGGAGGAGGAGGACGGGAATACCAACAATATTAAGGGGAGAAATAGAACGAAATTACCTGCGGAAGAAAGGAAATAATATCAAGAGCGAGATTAAAAGGAATATGGAGGGAAAAAGCATCTGAAAGAGAAATTGATAAGGAACTAAAATTTAGGAGGGGGGCAGAAAGCCCTACTGAAAGAGGCTAAACAGCTGTATGAGGAATAAGGGAAGAAAGACTTCTGAAAAGCAGATAAAATAGAAAGAAAAGCATTCCAAAGGAAAGGAACTGTTTCGGTAAATAATTTTCTTAGGGAGAGATGATAGAATTGTGGTAAGAGAGGTTACGTGTTTAGTGGTGGAATGTGGAAGACCAATAATGGTCACATGAAAGGAAAAAGACTGTTATGAATAGAAATAAGGGAAACCTCCATTAAGTAATGAAAGAAAGGAATGACACCAGCTTTCCTCACATTGTATTTACATATAAGAGTAAATTTAAAATCATTTTATTATTTACGAGCTGTTTAGTGGGATAAACATTTGTTCTGTCAACTATAGTGAATTTCTTAAACCGTAATTCCCCTCAAGGAAGGTTCCTTGATGCTGGTGAGGAGCTCTTGATCTGGGGAATTGGATCTGTGCTCCATTTCCCTGAATTAAGCCTGGATATCTTCCACATCCCCCCAAAGGAGCTGCATAATCCTAAGGGTTTAGCGCTCCCCATTGATTTATCATTTATCTCTACTACTAACTAATTCTTGGTTTCTCACTCACTGTCAAATATTTTTAACAATCACTAATCGATACCTCGCGTGTACCCCGCAACGATACCTCTTGTGTACCCCACTTCGATACCTCGTGTGTACCCCGCTTCGATACCTCGTGTGTACCCCGCTTCGATACCTCGTGTGTACCCCGCAACCATACCTCGTGTGTACCCCGCTTCGATACCTCGTGTGTACCCAGCATCGATACCTCTTGTGTACCCCGCTTCGATACCTCGTGTGTACCCCACTTCGATACCTCGTGTGTACCCCGCTTCGATACCTCGTGTGTACCACGCTTCGATACCTCGTGTGTACCCAGCATCGGTATCTCTTGTGTACCCCGCTTCGATACCTCGTGTGTACCCCGCTTCGATACCTCGTGTGTACCCCGCTTCGATTCCTCGTGTGTACCACGCTTCGATACCTCGTGTGTACCCAGCATCGATACCTCTTGTGTACCCTGCATCGATACCTCTTGTGTACCCCGCTTCAATACCTCGCGTGCACCCCGCATCGATACCTCTTGTGTACCCCGCTTCGATACCTCGCGTGTATCCTGCATCGATACCTCTTGTGTACCCCGCTTCGATACCTCGTGTGTACCCCGCTTAGATACCTCGTGTGTACCCCGCTTCGATATCTCTTGTGTACCCCGCTTCGATACCTCTTGCGTACCTCACTTCGATATCTCTTGTGTACCCCGCATCGATACCTTTCGTGTACCCCACTTCGATACCTCGTTTGTACCCCGCTTCAGTACCTCTTGTGTAACCCACTTCGATACCTCTTGTGTACCTCACTTCGATACCTCGTGTGCAGGGCCGGATTAAGAAGTCTCCGGGCCCTAGGCTATTCAGATTGGCGGGGCCCCTTTGAGTTACGGGTAAGCGAAGCGACCCCTTCCAGCTTGGGGGTGAGGGGGGGGGTCGGTGTGAGCCTGTTTAAGGTCTAATTAAATACATTCTGGCTATTTAGATTAAATTTAATAGGGAAAGTACATCAAGACAGCCAAAACCATTTACCAACATCCATTATAACTATCTTGTTAAATCATGCATTTTAAAGAGAATAAACTCAAGACAGCATAGTATTACTAGATTAGGCTTTTAAAAGTAGTGACATCATGTACCTATTATAATTCAGCATAACCACTACAGCACTATTATTCCCTTTATAAATCACTGACCATTATTGTTATCATTGCATCATGCATAAGACTATCAAATCATATAAACTCAAGAAAGTAAAGAATTGTTTATATTCACAGGCACTTCTTAAATAAACTTTTTTCTGGATTTCATATTGGCAAAAATCATCAATTATATTCTGAAAATCAATATTTCTTGTTAGATCAGACTCAATGGTCAACAAGGCTAGGTTACACAATTTGTCTTGGCTCATTGTTGAACGGAGCTGGTTTTTCACTCTTTTCAAAACAGAAAATGAACGTTCTCCTTCACAGTTAGTATCTATGTCAACATTAGGGAAGGTTTCTGAGATACCTGCATTTCTTAAATGTTTCAAAGCAGCTGAGGGCGCACATTTTTCAGGTGGAGCTTTAATCTGATTCATATACCCAGAAAAATTAACTATTTCTTCAACAAATGTGTCCTGAACATCTGCTGAAAGGTGTTGTTGTAACTTTAATTAATGCAGCTTCTCTCAATTCTGCATCTGGCATAGTAGTAATTTTGAACAGAAATCCAAACTTGTCATTGAGATTCTGGTAGATTTCTTTTCTTTTCACCAATTCTGTAATCAGTGAATCCAGAATGACGACGTATGTAGCTGTCTTACCTTTCTGCCTTGGTAGCAACACAATTTCATTGTCTGGCTCTTCAAAATTGCGTTTCCTCTTCCTTGACCGTGATGATCAGCCGGTAACTGTAGTCTTTCACCAGCAGTTTAGCTTTCTCTTCAAACATTTCAAAAGCTTCATCATTGCGAAAGTGAGCTTACAAATTCCACTAAGCCCCGCATAGAGGTTAGCACAAGTAGCCATTTCAATTTCTATTTTCTGAAGTGTCTTGTCCGTGGCATTTAACCGTTTCCAGTATACAGTCCAAAGCAAACAGAGTAAGGCCCAATTCAAAATCTTCCAATTTTGATGCTAAGCTGGCTGCTTCGCCCTTTTTGTAGTGCTGTTTTGGTCTTCATCCTCTGCTATTTGGATCAAAGCAGAACGTATTTCAGCAAAGTTGTCTTTCAAAGCATGTGTTGCATCATGCTGCGCTGACCACCTTGTTGTTGATAATGATTTGTGACATCTCCATGAATGGTTGACTTGGTTTATCCACCGATGCGTTGAAGCAGAGAAAAAATTAAAGAGTGCTTGTAAAAGTCCAAAAAAAATGAAACTGCAGCGACACAACACTCCGCAGCACATGGACCCAACAAGATTAAGAGAATGTGCTGGGGCAGGGCACATATTCATCAAGTGGGTTGATTTGCTTGATACGGGCTTGCAATCCATTATATTTACCCGACATGTTACTTGCATTGTCGTAGCTCTGGCCACGGCAATCCATAATAGATCATGTTCAAGCAGAGTATCCAGTACTACATTCATCATTGTTTCTCCATCATGGCCTGAAAGAGGAATGAATTTTATAAAGCGCTCTACAGGCTTACCACTGGAGTCGACAAAGCGAACAATGAATGTCAATTGATCTGTATGTGAAATATCTGGTGTTGAATCTACACTTATTGCAAAGTATTTTGCAGTTTTATTTTATTTTATTTCATTATTTATTTTTGTTTTGATTAATTTTTAAAAATCAATTTTACTCTCCAAACACTTGAACTTTTTAGGTAGGGACCCCTTTGCACTTGCACCACGTGCGCAGTCTTGGATGAGCCCCTGAACCCCTTGGACCACGGGGTCCCCAAATGCGTGGGGCCCTAGGCAAATGCCTAGTTTGCCTATGCGGTAATCCGGCCCTGCTCGTGTGTACCCGGCTTTGAGAACCTGTATGTCCAAGTTCTTGACGATAAAGACATCACAAGAATATTAGAACTGAGAAGCACTTCAGTAGGTAGGCCTACTGAATAATGCTATAGCTTTGCTCATACCAAAGTATTTTCACTCGTAAGGCCGTAATATCCCATAGAAACAGATGTTATGGTAAATGTGAATCTGTGTGAGACACAAGCAGATGGGTTTGAGAAACGGAGCATGTAATTGAGAAACGGAGTATATAATTGAAAAACGGAGCATATAACTGAGAAACGGAGCATATAACTGAGAAACGAAGCATATAATTGAGAAACGGAGCAAATAACTGAGAAACGGAGCATATAATTGAGAAACAGAGTGTATAATTGAAAAACTGAGCATATAATTGAGAAACGGAGTATATAATTGAGAAACGGAGCATATAATTGAGAAACAGAGTATATAATTGAGAAACGGAGCATATAATTGAGAAACGGAGCATATAACTGAGAAACGGATCATATAATTGAGAAACGGAGCATATAATTGAGAAACGGAGCATATAATTGAGAAACGGAGCATATAATTGAGAAACGGAGCATATAACTGAGAAACGGAGCATATAATTGAGAAACGGAGTATATAATTGAGAAACGGAGCATATAATTGAGAAACGGAACATGTAATTGAGAAATGGAGCATATAATTGAGAAACAGACCATATAATTGAGAAACGGACCATATAATTGAGAAACTCTGAAAGTAGGAGGAAAATCACTTTGAAAGAAACGGGAAAAAAAAGGAATTAGAATTAAGCTGAAATGCGCTAATCAGAAGAATAGAATAGAATCAGTAGGAAAACTCAGGATAAAGATACATTGGTAACTATTACATTAATTTCTTAATAATTATAATAATGTTTATGAAATTAATAAGTAATTCATCAAATTCTTGTAACTAATAAGTGACTTATTAGGTAAAAAGATACAGATGCAACTAATTTGACGTTTTATTGTGGCAACGTTTTTCTCTCCAGAAGATATGTTAATTTATCATTTTGTCGGTAATTCTAATGTCGTGCCGAATAGGTAAAACTGGTCAATTAGCAAGACCTCATTTAGAATTAAGTATTTTCTAAAATTTTCTCTTATACTTTTAAGGATATATTGCTTTTCATTTATTTTAATGTAAAATTTAATAATTTTGTACCTAAAGAATATTACAAAACTTACCCAATCTTATTATAATAAGCGCAATTTAATTTAGCTTGATCCAACTAAATTTATTTTAGATAAGTTTATAGCAATTTAATAACAAACAAACACAATGAAATATATTTTTTTCGTTAGGTTCAGAATGATTTTTGCTAAATTATTGCATACACAAATTTTCACTTACTTTTTCGGCAAGAAGAGCGTTGCTATTTAAGCAACGCTGTTTAAGCAATCTAAACCGCAGATACCTAATATACCTCCTAAGCTGATTGAAATACAATCTCAAAACCCGATTCCTAAACAAAATCTTATTCATTTTCTAAGCTGGTATTAATGTCTCCAGTACTACCTATCGTGCTAGTTTCCATGCTTCTCTCCTGTTCTCCCATCCATGCTGATTCAATAGGGGAATTATATCTTGATTTCTATGTAACTTTCCATGCTAATTCCAAAGTGATCTCATGTACTGATTCCTGTGCTACTCTCCCTGCTGATTTTCACGCTACCTCCCATTAGGTAGTATGGGAAGTAGCAACAGATGCAACACCTGTTTTGAGTTATGTTCCATGCTACTCTTCTACCACGTTTCTTCTCATGCCATCGAAAAATACTGTCTCTATTCCTACCTTTCTTCTGTGCTGTTAAAATTACAGAAGCTTCGGCTCATTTCGAAGTTCAAGCAAAATGAAGGTGTGCTAACACTCCCATACCTAAGTCGGATGTGACTCACGACAGTCAGTTAACGCTGAGTTGCCTACTTACCGCTATGTAAACTTGAATGCAGGTGTAAGAAAACATATTTAACGTCTCCATCCTCTCCAGGATCGAACCCGTGTCCTTCGGTTGTGAGCCGAAAGGCGCTACTACTTGTGTCATGCAAAACGTTTACCACCCAGTGTTGTCCTAATTACTGAGAAGTTCCTAGCTATCCCAGCCTACTTCTAATCTCAACTTTTATGTTATCTATGCAACAACAAATGTAACCTCCCGTGACTTCTCTCCACACTTTTTCTGTGATATCTTCCATTCTGTCTCGTCTGATATTTTCCATACTACCTTCCAAAATAAACCTCATATAATCTCCAATGATATCTTCCATGATATCTACCATGTTACCTCCTGTGATATCGCCCATGCTACCTTCCGTGATAGATCATATGCAAAATCCCATGATATTTCTCATGCTACCCTCAATTTTATATATTTCTTCCATGCTAAATAAAATTCTGTGACATCCACATTTGTTTCTTTTTATTCTATCTTTTCAATTACACATTCCTTTCTTGTTGCCTCTATCTACTTATTATCTTGCAAGGTATGATACCCCAAATGTTTTCCTATGTTCTATTATCCATACTGCCTCTCATATTATCTATGCCTTCAATGCTTCCTATACTATTGATCATGCTTCCTTCCATATTATGCCTTATGTTGCTTTCAATCTCCCAAACTACCTCCCATGCCACCTCAATCGCCGTTACTTTTCATGTAATCTCCCGCATGTTTTTAAGTACAGCAGACCATCGATTAAAAAGACGGAGGTTATGTTCCTGAAAATGCAGTGTTAAACGAATCTATGTTAAAGGAACTGAAGAACGTATGCGAAAAATAGGGTTAGGTTCCTGAGACCCCCAAAAAGCCAAACAACTTTTTTTTTTTTTTTAGGTCTCTAAATCTTACAAAAATAAAAATAATAATGCAATTGTTTTTCATTAATGTTAAACTGTATTTTTTTGTTTTTGTTTTTAAGGCTGAAAATGTAACAAATATGAGATTTCATACCTTAAACTGTGGTTGCTGATGTTTGTCGATGATTGTGAAGGATGATGCTGAGGCCCATCTGGGCTGAGGTGGATGGTAGGCCAGTCAGTGTGTCAGTCCAGTCAACTGAGTCAGTAGGTCAGTTAAGTGAGTACAGTCATTCTATTCAGTAGGTTACTCATTCAGGTCAATAGGTCACTCATTCAAGTCAGTCAAGTTATTCAGTAAATCAGTCAAGTCACTAAGCCATCACTCATTAAGTCAGTTAAGAAGTAAGCAGTCAGAATATCAATCAAGTCATTCAGTAAACAAGTCAATCAGTAAATTCATTCAGTAAATCATTCAAGTTGATCAGTGAAGCCAATAAGCCAGTCAGTAAATCAGGTCAGTCATTCGATAAATCAGTCAAGTCAGGTCAATCAAGTCATTCAGAAAAGCAGTAAATCAGGTCAGTCAGTAAGTCATTCATCCAGCTCGCGCCGCTGAATTTTTTTCCTTACCGAGGAGCAGATCCATTTAAACTGAATTTTACGAAGTGTAAAACGAGAATCTGCCGCAATTTGACAATAGTTTAATGGAAAAAACGTTTTAATAGACGATCTACTATACTGCACTCTTTGCTACCTCCCTTTTTTGCTCTCATGCAAGTTTAAATGCAACTTCCTATATACCATGCTACCTATCATGTGTGTGTGTGTATGTTTGTGTGTGTGTTTGTGTTAATTAGTTACCATTTTGTCCTTGGCACATGTGGATTAGACACTAGGCCAGTTGTATCTGTGTGTGTGTGTGTGTGCTCAACTAGTTGTGGTTGCAGGGGTCGAGCCGTAGCTCCGGGCTCCATCTCTGGCCGCTACTCGGTCACTCTCCCTGTCCCATAAGCTTTATCATACCTCTGTTGTGTGTGTGTGTGTGTGTGTGTGTGTGTGAGTTCTCACCTATTTGTACTCACCTATTTGTAGTTGCAGGGGTCGATTCATGGCTCCTGGCTCCGACTCTTCACTGATTGCTATTAGGTCCTCTCTCTCTCTCCCTGCTTCACGAGCCTTATTAAACCTCGTCTTTAAACTAAAATAATAATAATAATAATAAAAATGTTAATAATAATAATAATATATTTTATTAGGACATGATTCATAGTTGTACAAGGTATTATAGTAGTTGGTGTATATGTCAAAAGCCCCTTGTATGCTGAGCATTATGAGCAGACTCAAAATTAACTTAAGACTATCTAAGCTATAATAGAGTTAATGGTAACAGTTACTGTAGACAATTTACAATATCAAGTACAATTGAGTTATTTTAAACAATGAATTTGAACATTTCAATTTTGAAGCATTATAGTTTTACTATTTTGTAACATTGCAGTTAATAATATAACATAATGATCAGTTTACTATACGTAGTCGTATAATTTAATAATCAGATCTAATCAAATCAAATCAATGATCTGCAGTCATTAGATGAGTTACAGTGCATTCAAGAGAATGGATTATTCTATTAGGTAATGCTATAAAAACATAGTTTGATATGGTTTCTCTAATTACACAACTGGGTTATACATTTATGAAATATAAATTATTCAATATTTGCATTAGGTTAGATATGAGATTTATTGATCTGTGAGCACTTAATTATGGGGTCCTAAGGCTAGGGAAGTAACACAGTGAGTAATGCTATTTTGAGGCAGTAGAATGTGATTTGTTAATTATGTAGGTAAAATTAAATTAAATACTGTGCAATTAATTTTGGGTGAGTAGGTGCTTTTTAAGAAGAGTCTTGAATTGATATACAGACAGTGTTTCTTTGGTATTCACTGGTAATGAATTTCAAATTTTTGGGCCTTTTATGTGCATTGAGTTTTTACATAGTGTGAGATGGACACGGAGAACATCAAAGAGTGATCTGTGTCTTGTGTTATGGTCGTGTGTTCTGTTAAAGATGGTAAGAAGTTTGAGGAGAGGGTTTATATCCGAGTTTAATGTTCTGTGTATGTAATAGGCACAATAATAAGTATTTTTTACAATGAGTAAGTTTAGGCTTTTGAATATTGGTGGAGTGTGCTGTCTGGAGTGGGAATTTATCATCATTCTGACTGCAGCCTTTTGCTGGGTAATTAATGGTCTGAGATGATTTATTGTTGTTGAGCCCCATGCACAGATTCCATAGGTGAGATAGGGGTAAATAAGCGAGTGATACAGGACAAGGAGAGCTGGTTGTGGAACATAGTACTGTATCTTTCATAGTATGCCTACGGTCTTTGAGACTTTCTTGGAAATTTGTTGTACATGTGTCTGAAATTGGAGGCTATTATCAAGGTGGATTCCTAAGAATTTTTCCTTTGTGAGTTTTGTGATAGGTGTTCCGTTTATCATTTGTAGCTCTATTCCCAAACTGAATGAAATAGGTTTCGTAAATGTTGAGAGTAAGCTTGTTAATCATCATCCAAGTAGATATTTTCTGTATAGTTCCCGCCTCCACTACGTCACTTTCTATGCCATTCCACTACCTGACAACTCTATGACTGTAGAAATACTTCCTAACATCCCTTTGACTCATCTGAGTCTTCAACTTCAAATTGTGACCCCCGTCTTTGTCCACCTTGTCTATTCCGTGCAGTATTTTATATGGAGTTATCGTTTTTACTGACCCTCCTGTCCTCCAAAGTCGTCAGGCCAATTTCCCTTAACCTTTCATCGAAGGACAATCCACTTTGCTCTAGGATTAGTCTTGTTGCAAACCTTTGCACTTTGTCTGATTTCTTGACGTGATTGACCAGGTGTGAATTCCAAGCCGGTGATGCATACTCCAGTATGGGCCTGACGAATATGGTATACAGAGTCATGAACGATTCTTTACTGAGGTATCGGAACGCTATCCTTAGGTTTGCCAGACGCCCGTATGCTGCAGCAGTTATCTGATTGATGTGTGCCTCAGATGTGCACAGTATTATACTCACCCCAGTCTTTGGCCAACTAGACTATACTCTGCTGTCTACTTTACCCTTCGCTGATCTTCATGACTTTGCCATTGGCAGGGTTAAATTCAAGGAGCCAGTTGCTATACCAGGCTTATAGCCTGTCCAGGTCTCTTTGTAGTCCTGTCTGATCCCCAACCGATTGGATTCTCCTCATTAACTTCACATCACCTGCAAACAAGGACATTTCTGAGTCTATCCTTTCCGTTATGTTATTCACATATACCAAAAACAGCACAGGTTCTAGGACTGACCCCGGTGGAACCCCGCTTGTCACAGGTGCCCATTGCAGTGCCTTTCCTGTTATGTGTGCCTGATGTATTAACCTCTTGTGAGGAACTGCGTCGAAGGCCTTCTTGCAGTCCAAGAAAATGCAGTCTATCCACCCCTCTTTCTCTCTTCTTACTTCCGTCACCTGTCATAACTCTCAAGGAGGTTTGTGACACAGGATTTCCCATCCCTGAAACAGTGCTGGTTGTCAATTATACGCTTGTTTCTTTACAGGTGTTCCATCACTCTCCTCCTGATGATATCCTCCATGACTTTTGCATACTATACATGTTAGTGACACAGTTCTATAGTTTAAAAACTGGGACTACATTTGCCATTTTTCATACTTCAAGTAGTTTCCCAGTTTCAATGGATGTTTTGAAGAACTTTGTTTGTGGCACACACAGCATCTCCGCTCCCTCTCTAAGCACCCACCTTCTCGGTTATGTGAACCTCATCCAGCATTTGTTGGTGTACCCCCTGTTCTGAATTCCTGGAGCCCAACCTGTTTCCACTGTAAATGCTTCTTTAAATCTCATTGTGAGCTCCTCATATACCTCTGGGTCATTTCTTGTGAGTTGCCCACCTTCCTTCCTCAGCTTGATTATTTAGTCCTTGGCTGCTGTTTTCCTGATGATGTGGCTATACAACAGCTTTGGGTCAGACTTGACTTTCGATGCTATGTCATTTTCGTATTGTCGCTGAGCCTCCCTTCTTATCTGTGCATATTCGTTTCTGGCTCTTCGGCCGATCTCTTTAATATCCTGCGTCCTTTTGTCTTCTGTACCTTTTCCATTCTCTAGTGCACTTAGCTTTTCCCTCCCTACACCTTTGGGTGAACCAAGGACTCGTTCTGTTCTTCCCATTATTTCTGTTTCCCTTGGGAACAAACCTCTCCTCTTCCTCCTTTCATTTTGTTGTCACATAGTCCATAATTTCTATTACTGGTTTTCCTGCCAGTTCTCTCTCCCACTGTGTATACTCATCTAATTGTCCTCACCTAACTGCAGTTGCAGGTGTCGAACCTCAGCTCCTGGCCCCGCCTCCTCACTGACCGCTACTGAGTCCCACTCCCTGCTCCATGAGCTTTATCATACCTCGTCTTAAAACTGTGTATGGTTTCTGCCTCCAATGCATCACTTGCCACATTATTCCACTTCCTAACAACTCAATGGCTGAAGAAATACTTCCTAACATCCCTTTGGCTCATCTGAGTCTTTAACTTCCAATTGTGACCCCTTGTTTCTGTGTCCCATCTCTGGAACATCCTGTTCCAGAGATGACGTGTTTGACCAGGTGTGAGTTCCAAACTGGTGCTGCGTACTCCAGTATGGGCCTGACGTACACAGTGTACAGTCTTGAACGATTCCTTACTGAGGTATCAGAACGCTATTCTCAGGTTTGCCAGGCGCCCATATGCCACAGCAGTTATTTGGTTAATGTTGGTTTCCAGGGACGTGCTCGGTGTTATACTCACCCCCAGATCTTTCTCCTTGAGTGAGGTTTGCAGTCTTTGACCGCCTATCCTATACTCTGTCTGCAGTCTTCTTTACCCTTCCCCGATCTTCGTGACTTCGCATTTGGCAGGGTTAAATTCTAGGAGCCAGTTGCTGGACCACGTGTCTAGCCTGTCAAGGTTTCTTTGTAAACCTGCCTGGTCTGCATCTGATTTAATTCTCCTCATTAACTTCACGTCATCTGCAAACAGGGACACTTCTGAGTCTATCCCTTTCATTATGTCGTTCACATATACCAAGAATAGCACTGGACCTAGGAATCCACTCGTCACAGGCGCCAACTGTGTTACTTCATCACATTCCATGACTGGCTGTTACATCCCTGTAAGGTATTCTCTGATCCATTGCAATGCCCTTCCTGATGTACATGCCTGATTCTCTTGCTTCTGCACTAATCCCTTGTGAGGAACTGTGTCGAAGGCATTCTTGCAACCCAAGAAAATGCAATCAACCCACCCCTCCCTCTCATGTATTACTTCAGTTATTTCGTCATAAAACTCCAGTAGGTTTGTGACACACTATTTTCCTTCCATGAATCTGCGCTGGCTGTCGTTTATAACTTTGGTCCATTCAAGGTGCTCCATCACTCTCCTCCTGATAACCTTCTCCATGACTTTGCATACTATACACATCAGTGATACCGGTCTAATGTTTAGTGCTTCGTTTCTGTCTCCTTTCTTAAAGATGGGGATCACATTTGCCGTCTTCCATACCTCAGGTAGTTCGCCAGTTTCAAGGGATGCGTTGAAGATTGTGGTTAGTGGCACACACAGTGTCTCTGCTCCCACTTTAAGGACCCATGGAGAGATGTTGTCCAGTCCCACCGCCTTTGAGGCATTAAGGTCACTTAGAAGCTTCTTCATCTCATCCTCGGTTGTGTGTATTTCATCATACACTTGTTGGTATATCCGTTGTTGGTGTACCCCTCTGTTTTGTCTTTCCAGTGTCCCTTCTACCTCCACCATAAATACTTCCTAAATCTCGTGTTGAGCTCCTCACATACTTCTTGGTCGTTTCTTGTGAGCTTCCCACCTTCTTTCCTCAGCCTGATTACCTGGTCCTTGACTGTTGTCTTCCTCTTTATGTGGCTATAAAGCATTTTCGGGTCAGACTTGACTTTCGATGCTATATACTTTTCATACTGCCACTGGGCCTCCCTCCTTATCTGTGCATACTCGTTTCTGGCTCGTTGACTAATCTCTTTATTATCCTGGGTCCTTTGCCTTCTGTACTTTTTCATTCTCTAGCACACTTAGTTTTTGCCTCTCTACAACTTTGGGTAAACCAAGGGCTCATTTTGGTCTTCCTATTATTTCTGTTACTCTTGGGAACAAACCTTTCCTCTGCCTCCTTTCATTTTGTTGTTACATAGTCCATCATTTCGTTTGCTGACTTTCCTACCAACTCTCTTTCCCACCGAACCAATGCAGGGAGGTCCCCATACCTGTGTAGTGATCCCTTTTATAGTTTGGCTTTTCCTTTCCTACTTCTGTTGCCCTCTCCACTTGTATCTCTACCATGTATTCAAAGTTCAGAACCACGTGGTCGCTAACTCCAAGGGGCCTTTCATATGTGATGTCCTCGATGTCTGACCTACTCAGGGTGAACACTAGGTCCTGTCTTGCTGGTTCATCTTCCCATCTCTCTCTGGTAGTGTCCTTAACATCGCCTTGGCTCTCCATGTTTCAGGACCCCCAAGTGGCTCCAGGTTTTCCCAATCAATCTCCCTGTGGTTGAAGTCGCCCATAACCAGTAACTTTGCTATACTCAAGTGAGCTCTTGTCACCACAGCCAGTGTTTCCACCAGTGCTCTGTTGCACTTATCATATTCCTCTCTCGGCCTCTTGCAGTTCTGTGGTGGGTTATACATCACTGCAATGACTACCTTATGTTCCCCTGACTGAACTGTACCTACTTTGTAATCCCTTTCTCCAGTTTCGCCCATTCCTTCCATTTCCTGATAACCCCATCAGTTTTTATTGAGCAGTGCAGCCCCACCTCCCCCTCTGCTCCAATCCTTCCACAGGATCTGACATCCGGATGGGAAGATTATGTCTGTTATTGTCCCTGTGAGTTTTGTTTCTGTGACTGCTATGATGTCTGAGGACATCTCCTTGATTGTTTCATGCCACTCCTCACATTTATTCGTTATTCCATCCACGTTCATGTACCAAACCTTCAACTTCTTTTCTATAACTGTGGTCAGGGGAGAATGGTGGGTTTGGGGGAACAGGTGTCCTGGTGGGGGCCTATAGGGGGTTGCTGTGGGCATGGGAACTGTGGTGTGCGGAGTGGGGGGCAGAGGGGCTATGGGGGTTGCTGTGGGGTTGGGGGTTGTGGGGAGGGGGATGGGGACAGAGGGCTTATGGGGATACAGTGGGGGTGGGGATTGTCGTGAGGGGGATGGGGGTGGAGGGTAGAGTGTGCTAGCTTTGGATTAGGTTGTTTGATTGCATTAAGGTTGCCATGGTTGGGTTCCTTCTGTGGCTGGTACTGGAGGAGGTTGTGTGTGTTGTTCTACCTGGGTCTGGTTACTCCTGCTCCCCCTCCTTCCTTGCCTCTCATTCTACCCTGTGACGTTGCACCATCTCTTTAAGTATTATCCTTTCTTCCTGTGTTCTGTCTCGATAGAGGTACAAGCTCTAGTACTCCGGTTTGTTCCATAGACACGCTTTCTCCTGCAGGATCTGGTTTCAGGCTGACTCTGCCTTGAAAATCACTTTGACTGGATGTTTTTTTTTCCTCTCGCAAACCACCCAATTCTCTGAAAATTTGTGAGCTGGGTCATGTCGTCCTCTCCTATTGCTTTCATGATGCTGTCAATCATTTTTTTCCTTCTGTTTTCTTGCTTCATAAGTTTCCCCTTCTACTTCTTGGAGCCCATAAACAAAAACTGCACTCTCCCTTTCGTCCTCCCACTGTGCTTCCTGAGCATCCTCTGAGACGAACTAGTTCCTGCCATTGAGGCGTCTGTTCCTACTGTCTCTTCCCTAACCAGTGTCCCTGTGCTTACCTGTTCCTGGACACGGCATTTGTCTCTTAGAGTCTCTGCGTATAGT
Organism: Cherax quadricarinatus; assembly: GCF_026875155.1. Taxonomy (NCBI): domain Eukaryota; kingdom Metazoa; phylum Arthropoda; class Malacostraca; order Decapoda; family Parastacidae; genus Cherax; species Cherax quadricarinatus. The sequence continues at coordinate 2,741,658 of NC_069467.1, forward strand.
TTAGCTCCTTCATTGACTTTGCTCTCCTCTTGTGTTCTTGCTGTTCTCTTCGTCTTTTCCCGGGCCCCACTTGCGTCTTGGTAGTCATCGCATACCATGTACCTCCTTTGCAACCTGCACTCCCTTCATCTGTGACTGATGTAGGAGCGTGTGTGTGTGTGTGTGTGTGTGTGTGTGTGTGTGTGTGTGTGTGCGTTCCTTCCTGTAAGTGTGTGTGTTTGTGTGTGAGTTTTTGTATTTGTGTGTGTTTCTTGTGTGAATGTTTAATATTATTTAATCTAAGGAAATTAATTTAGTTATAATTTCCCTTTCAAGAGCTTTGCATAACCTCTCTAATATTAAAATATAAATTATATGAGAAAATTTAAATTTTTACTTCCGAGCACCCTGCAAATAAAAGAACTAATGACCTCATGTATAATGATTTTCACTCATAAGAAAAAATATCCTATACACACATTTTGTGGCAAATGTTGCCATCAACAAAGAAAATAAGGTTAGGTATGGTTCTTCAGGAAACAGGACAAGTGTTTCCTGATGCGGGTCATGGCCAGATGACCCGCCGTTGGAGCTTTTGGTCATCTGACCGAGGCCTTCCGCTGGCTTATCGGTCCACCCCTTTAAAAATTATGGTCATACTTATTACAAAAGAACATATGAAAGAATGAACACTACAACAGGCCTACTGACCCATGCGGAGCAGGTCCATGTCGTCCCCCACGGATTAGCCCAATGACCCACCTAGGCTGGTCACCTCCACTCAAGGAAGGAGCACGGCACCAGGCCCATCAGCACAAGCTAGTCAGGTCCAACTCATACCCACCCACACCCACCCACACCCACACACACCCACCCACACCCACCCACACCCACTCATGTGTTTATCTAATCTATTTTTAAAACTACAGAACGTATTAGCCTCAATAACTGTACTCGGGAGTTTGTTCCACTCATCCACAATTCTATTACCAAACCAGTGCTTTCCTATATCCTTCCTGAATCTGAATTTTTACAACTTGAAACCATTGCTGTGAGTCCTGTCTTGGCTGGAAATTTTCAGCACGCTATTTACATCACCTTTACTTATTCCTGTTTTCCATTTATACACCTCAATCATATCCCCTCCTAATTCTACGCCTTTCAAGAGAGTGCAGATTCAGGGCACTCAGTCTATCCTCATAGGGAAGATTTCTGATACATGGGATCACCTTTGTCATCCTCCTCTGTACTTTTTCCAAAGCATTTATATCCATTCTGTAATACGGTGACCAGAACTGAGCAGCATAATCTAAATGAGGCCTAACCAAGGATATATAGAGTTGAAGAACAACCTGAGGACTTCTATTATTTATACTTCTAGATATGAAGCCAAGAATTCTGTTAGCTTTATTGCGAACACTAATGCACTGTTGTCTTGGTTTTAGATTACTGCTTACCAGAACTCCTAAATCCTTTTCGCAATCAGTAGTATTAAGATCTACATTATTTAGTTTATATGTCGCATGGTTACTTAACCGTCCAACATTTAGAACTTTGCATTTGTCTGTATTAAACTGCATCTTCCACTTCTCCGACCATTGCTTGAGTCTATTCAAATCATTCTGAAGTGGTCTAGTGTCCTAATTAGAATGAATTGGATGGCCTATTTTGGTGTCATCAGCAAATTTGCTTATGTCGCTATTTATTCCCTCATCTATGTCGTTTATGTAAATTGTGCACAACAACGGGCCCAACACTGACCCCAGTGGAACATCGCTTGTGACGTGCCCCCATTCTAATTTCTCCCCATTTATGCAAACTCTCTGCTGCCTATTTGTCAACCATGCCTGTACCCAGGAAAAAATTTCTCCTCCCATTCCGTGTGCCTTAAGTTTCCTCAATAGCCTCTGATGTGGAACTCTATCACAAGCCTTACTGAAATCCATATACACAATATCATATTCATTACCATGATCTACCTCCTCAAACACCTTAGTGAAAAATGTTAGTAAATTCATAAGAAAGGAACGCCCCTTTGTAAAACCGTGTTGAGATTCATTAATCAATCTTTGCCTAACAAGATGGCTACGAATTGCTTCGGCAATTATTGATTCCATAAATTTTCCCACTATGGAGGTAAGGCTTATTGGTCTACAGTTCGAAGCTAAGCACCTGTCACCTACCTTTTAAATAGATATTACATTTGCCATTTTCCACTTATCAGGCACTATGCCAGTTTGTAGTGATATGTTAAAAGATTAACCAAAGGTATATGTTAAGTTCCTCTTTACATTCCTTTAAAACCCTTGCAAACAGTTCATCAGGGCCTGGGGATTTGTTAGGTTTTAGTTTCTCAATTTGCCTTAGGACCATGTCACTAGTTACCGCAATCGTGCATAGTTTATTATCGTCCTGTTCTACATAATCTATTATTTCAGGAATTTCGCTAGTATTTTCCTGGGTGAAAACTGAGAAGAAATAGGTATTGAGAATTTCACACATATCCTTATCACTGTCAGTGATCTGACCAGAGTTACTCTTTAGTGGGCCAATCTTGTCCCTAATCTTACTTCTGTATACCTGAAAGAACCCTTTTGGTTAGTCTTTGAATCCCTTGCGACTTTAGCCTTATAATCCCTTTTTGCTTTTCTTATTCTTTTCTTTATTTCTCTCTTTAACTGAATATATTGATTTCTTAACTGCCCATCCCCTCTTTTGATACGCCTATATATGTCTCTCTTTTGACCAATGAGATGTTTTAATCTATTGTTCATCTATTTGGGATCATTTTTGTTAGATCTAATTTCCTTACTCGGAACAAAAGTTGTCTGGGCAGCTAGAACTATGCTCTGAGAACGTCATATTGTCAACCAAGATCACCTACCTGACCCATAGTCAGGACATCCCAATTTAGCCCATCCAGGTAATTTTTCAGTCCCATGAAGTCGGCCAAGCGAAAATCTGGGACAGAGATTTGATTGCAGTTATCTGGGTAATTCCATGATATATTGAAACTAAGTGATTTGTGATCACTTTCCCCAAGCTCATCATTAACCTCAAGATTATTAATTAGTGACCCTTTGTTGGCAAGAACCAAGTCAAGTAGATTGTTTCCTCCAGTTAATTCTGTCACAACCTGTTCTAAAAAGCAATCTGGAACCGTATCAAGAAAGTCACTAGACATAAGATTTCCTGTCATATTATTCCAATCAATTTGTCTAAAGTTAAAATCCCCCATTATCACAACATTTACATATCTAGATGCCTTATGAATTTCATCCCATAACAGCTTACTTCACTCCTTATCTAGGTTTGGGGGCATATAAATCACACCCAAAATTAATTTGTCACGACCCTCGAGAAACTGTAGCCAAACAGATTCTGTGTTCGATGTTTCTAATCTTATATCATGTCTAAGACAACAATTTAAATTTTCTCTGACTTACATGGCCACTCCACCATTTTTTTTTTCTGGTAAAAAACAAGGAATCTGTTTGATAGGAGGTTACTGATACTTTTATTAAAGATTAATTTTATTGCATGGAACTGTTGCTACAACTGGTTTCTCCCAGAGGTCATGCCTCTCGGTGGGAATTCCAGCCTGCCCACACCTGCCTTTGCCTCACTCTCTCATTGGCCTTTACTCAGTCAACAAGGCCTGCTCCTCTCTCCCTCGCGGGCATGGCCTTCTCGTGCCATGGGCACTTAACACACTGCCTGTGTACCCCACGACTTTGCAAATAAAGTAAGAAGCCTCCAAAACCTTATCATTACTCACAGCGGTGCCTCGCAGCAAGTGTGTTTGCCCGGGGAGAAGAAGGAAGAGGAATGAAGTTGTCTTCACTTCATCACACCACACAAGAAGCTTCCATCTCTGAACGAGTTATCGTGATGTCGTGTCTGCACGTTTCAGCATCCAGACACAGGTACAAGCAGGATTTGGCCAAAATTTTCCGAATTTCTTCGAGAAATGTAAGTGGCGTCCCTGTGAATCCACGCCAGAGCGCCCCACACTGTTTCTCAAGTCACGTGTTTAGCGTCACTTGTATGTTGCTTCTGTTGTTTTCAGCTCGGCATGGTCATTTCAGCAAGTCAGAGGTAAGTTTGTGGTGATTTCTGCGTCCATTGTGAGTGTTTCTTCTGTGGTTGTGGGTGGGAGAAGAGGAAGTGGCCGGGTTCCTTGCCTCGCCCACGCTCACCCTGCTGTGCACCACACCATACACCACTCACTGTTGCTCTCACTCAGTCTTTTCTGCTATTTTCCATGTGAACTCATTGACAGAGCTGTGTATCCGAGTGCTCGAGGCCACTCGAAGCCACGTGGATCACTAAGCCATGTGTGGACGATGCCATGTGTATCTACAAGCCACGTGGGTTACCAAGCCAGAAGTCCCAGGCCACATGCTGTGGTCTGCTGCCGCATCACTCCACTGACGACACCTCACGACGTTACCCACGATGCTACCCGACTTCATGATGTCACGATGTCTGCCTGACATCACCTCACAACGTCACGCCTGACATCACACAATGTCACATCGAGTGTTCTAGTATTTATTTCAGTATTGTCGAGAAGATTGAGAGAAGATATGTGTCATGTGTTAGTTAATACCTCTCGGTCAGTGTTCTCACATGTTTGTGTATAGCTTAGTGTCGATTTTTGCACAGAAAAGCATAATTTGCTAGTGTAAGCCATGTAGTACTGCATGTGCAGTGCAGGTGTGTGCAGTTTTCCATGTGCCATGTGTGGCCTCTAGCCCAGACCACTGTGTAGCACCTCATGTTACTTGTCACCCAGTATGACCCGCATGTTTGACAGATGATATTACTCAGCCCTGAGTGTCTGAGTCTCTTGCACAGAAAGCTCTTATGCCTGTCACTCGTGATGCCCTGCAGAATTGCACCTGCTACGATTCCCATCAAGATTTGTTTCACTTCTCCTCCTGACCTTCAGAGTGTAGTTATATGTAGAGAAACAAGTCTGGGGACGCTTAGACTAACCTCTGCTAGAACTCCAACTGCCGAGAGAATGACACTCATCAAGCCTCAGTTTAAGCCCTGTCGGCAGGCGCTGTGTCAGCCTCGTGTCATAGCTTCAGTGAGCAGCCTGCACAAAGATGATGTCACTTTGACTGCTAGCCTGCTCACTGCAGTATGGTGTATGCTGTTACAACTCCCAGATGTTTCGGCTCTGCCACAATCACTCCACGCTCGCCGGCAGTGACAGCCCTAGCGACAGTACCAGTAGAGAAATGTCCTCCTGAGTTGCTTGGCAGAATAAGTCCTGCCCAGTTGCCGAGTGCTGACGACACCTCACTCGAGGGCACCAGCAGGTTGTGCCCCAGGTTGCGTGAAACCCTGCAGTGACTCCTACGATGACTGCTTCATCGTTCCAGAGGAGACTGTACCTGTTACATCACAGCTCAGCTGCAGCAATGTCTCCAGTGTTGCAGCATCTGTCCAGACGCAGGAAGGCATTCAGTGATGCCCATCGACGCTCACTGCCTATGACCACGATGTTTAGCACACCCTACCTGTTTTTTTCTTCCCTACCTGTAGGAAGTTTTTTTTCCATGTCCATGTATGTGCCCTGTTCCTGCGAGAGAAAGACCGAGTTTTTTTTTTATGGCCAGTCATGGTCAGGGTCTACCATGTGGTAGGTGGCCGAGCAAAATGTAGCCAGTGAGCCTACATGCCTAATTCCCATAGTTTCCACCAGAGGCCATGCCTCTCAGTGGGAATTCCAGCCTGCCCACACCTGCCTCTGCCTCTCTCAGCGGCCTTCACTCAGTCAACAAAGTCTACTCCTTTCTCCCTCGCGGGCATGACACGCGAGTAAGAAGCCTCCGAAGCCTTATTATTACTCCCCGCTACCAAGAATCACCAATAATCCCCTAAACAATTATTCATTCTCAGACACACACAAAGACACAGAGTACAAATAGGTGAGTACACACACACACACACACACACACACACACACCACACACACACACACACACACACACACACACACACACACACACACACACACAAATTCAGTCTGAACATTTCGAAAAAATACGTATCAAATACTTGAAGCGATCTGAGAGTCTCAAAACTCCAGACCGTAGCGTTAACCACTGGGCCAGCTAGCCACAAAAAGATTCGCCACACTAGGTAAATTTCTACACTATAGGAAGGTTAGCATAGGCACCACTGTGACCACAAATGCAAGTTTTTACAGACGAATCTCCAGCTAGTGTGGCAGTGACGAACAAACTCTGACAAACTGTAACAAACCCAGAAACAGGCTAGATGCTAGATGAGGGATCAATAAGTTGACCCTCTAGTATTCTCTAAAGATATCTTCTCTTAATAAAAGTGGCATTTTGTAATAATGGGAGCCTGTCTGGGGGGTTTCAATCCAAGGCATTGGCGAGATTGTCCTGATCTGACGAGTTACAGTTCAGTGGTGGATGTTTTTACCTGTTTAATTCTCTTGATCCAATGATATAGAGATACTCTTAATGAGCCGTTGCTCTTCAGTCATCAACATTAATGTATTATCTATTATATAAATTAAAATTTTGTTAGGATCATAGCCTCCTATGATCAAACTCTTGGTGTATACTTCTTCACGTTATGTCTATACAGATGAAACATTTGACTCTCTGTCGAAGTAAAGTTCATTAAAACTTTAGAGGTGTTGGCAGGTAGCTTAATACCAGGGAGTAAAATATAATAGAAATTACACCGCCGAAACAGTCAGAGCATTAATGAACAAAAGGGCACAATACCGTGACTGAAACAATACTCAAATAACCCGCACTTAGGAGAAAGAAAAGTTTACGACTTTGTTTCTGTCCGACTTCGACCATTCACAAGTCGCACTGGCAGAAAAGAGTTTGATTGATTGATTGACTGGTCAGGAACTGTGCCCTGATAAGAGTCTTAATCCTAAGATGACCCGTCTGAGGATCTCAAACCAAATGTCGATCTAATGCAGTTGTTCTGTGGCTGCAATCAGGGTCTTGCTGTAGTTCCTGTGTGTTCCACTGCAAAACATTTTATGTACTACAGTGGGCTAAGGCTATCAGGCCTCACATCAACGTCTCTGGGGTGTGTTGGGTGATCGGGTAAATATGAAAATAAACGCATGGCCCCTTTTTGTCCATCATGCACATTTTCACGAAAGTCTTCACAATAGTTCTGATTGTCTCTTTGTTTTCCTCTGAGTCTATCAGGTCGCATATGAAATCAGTGAAGCAGGTGATTTTCCACATAATTTGATATCTCAGAGGTAATATGGTCTGTTCTCTTGAACTGCAATGTTCGTAACTGGTGCTAGGATTTATTCATTAAATGTAGTCTTTTCCTGCAGCATGGTGTCCGTTGCTAGGATTTATTCATTAAATGTAGTCTTTTCCTGCAGCATGGTGTCCGTTGGCTGCCATTTTCGGGGGGGGGGGGGGGGGAGTTTAAGCAGAAGTATTGTAAACAGGCTGAGCAAGGACGCGGCTGATGCTTCCTCGGCTTTCTTCGTTGCAGTGGCCGGGGAAATGACCTTGGATTCCGTGTTGCTGTAGCCTCCTCTGGACGAGGTTGCTGGAGGATGGATAACCAGAGTTTTGAAGAATTGAGACGCTTATGTAACATATGTTCCATAAGTGTCTCAATTCTTCAACTTGTCGGTTTTCAAAACCATTCATCACAACCGGAGTTTTCCTTGCTGCGGACCCTCTCCGGACAGTGCAGGTTCCAAGCATGATGCTTCTTGCTGCAGTTCGGATATATAGGTTCCATAGTTTCATCTTTCTTCACTTAATCCAAGCAGTCAATGGTTGGGTGAGACCCACTACAGTTGCGGTATACTTCTTCAGTTAACATCGGCCGCTGAGGTGGTTGTACCTCTGGCACCTGCTACACCTCAATGGTTATGGGCGATACGTTCTGAACTGGTATGTTTCCCAGCAATCGAGATTCAATTGAACTGGGAGAGGTCCTATCTGTTGGGTCAAGACCTACCTCGTAGGTACGTTTTCGTCGTTCTTGGCTCGGAGTTGCTCAACTTTCAGAATGTTTTTGTTGCTAGGGTTTGCATCGAGAGGCATGTCTAGCGGTTACAGCATTTAATATGCCTTTGTTACCCGTTTTTTGCATTTTAGTTTGCTAGAACAAGTAATGATTCATGATCGTTCACCGTCATCAATATTTCATAGGACTGTATGTATGTGGTAGTAAGAATAAACTTTGACACTGATATCTTACCGTATTTTCTCTCCTGGTGAATTATAACAGCATACGAGGTAGCATAGTGTTAAACCATACCACGACCGGGGATAGAACCCGCGATCAGAGTCTCAAAACTCCAGACCGTCGCGTTAGCCACTGGGCCAGCTAGCCACAATAAGATTCATCCAACTAGGTATATTTCTACACCATAGGAAGGTTAGCATAGGCACCACTGTGACCACAAATGCAAGTTTTTACAGACGAATCTCCAGCTAGCGTGGCCGTGACGAACTCTAGCTCAATTCCCCTCAAAACCGTCAACATGACTCACGAAATCGTAATGACACGTCATGTTGACGGCTTTGAGGGAGTTGAGCTAGAGTTCTTCACGGCCACGCTAGCTGGAGATTCGTCTGTAAAAACTTGCATTTCTGGTCACAGTGGTGCCTATGCTAACCTTCCTATGGTGTAGAAATATACCTAGTTGGATGAATCTTATTGTGGCTAGCTGGTCCAGTGGCTAACGAGACGGTCTGGAATTTTGAAACTCTCTGATCGCGGGTTCTATCTCCGTCCGTGGTATGGTTTGTTTCCAATCGTGTCATTACGATTTCGTGAGTCATGTTGATAGCATAGTGTCCTTTGTTGAATGCTGTGAATTTGTTGCTACGGAAATTTCAGCTTGATCAATCTGCAAGGAATCACCATGCTTCCCATTTGGACTTTAAAGATCATTCTTTCGGCCAACCTTCGCCACATGGTATTTATATGGTAAGGATGGGCATTTCTTCATTCATACCTATATCACTGGCCAGGTTGATTTCATTTGTGCTCCTGTCTCAAGAGCCCATGGAGTCTGGCTGCTATTTCGCCAGAACTGTCTCCACATTTCCAAATCCGATCCTCGGCTGAGTCCTTGAAACATCGTGAACTCATCCTTTCGGAAGAAGCCATGTGCTTCCATTTGTCTGTCTCATTCGCCAAACTGCAGTACTGCTGTTCGTTCTTTTGGCACAAAATTAATACTTTTTACAATAATATAAATGAAGAAATATGTCTTTAAACCCATAAGAGAAAATTATAGATAGGACTTAATTTTAAATGAGTTGTTGCTAATTGAAAAGTTTTACTTGCTCAACACGACATATATATAAATATATATATATATATATATATATATATATATATATATATATATATATATATATATATATATATATATATATATATATATATATATAATATATGTATACATATTGCTGGTATATTTTTTGTGTCTCATAAACCTGCAAGATTTCAGGTACTTCTTTCTACTACTTACACTTAAGTCACTACACATACATGTACACGTTTATGTATACACACTCATCTGAATTTTCTTTGATTTTATCTTAATAGTTCTAGTTCTTATTGCTTTTCCTTTCATATCCATACAGAAGTGGAATAAGAATCTTTCCTCCGTAAGCCATGCCTGGTGTAAAAGTCAACTAAAATGCCTGGAACATTGAGCTAGTAACCCCTTTTCCTGTATAGCCTAATAAAAAGGAGAAAAAGAAAACAGTCACAGTCGGTTGTTTGAATGTGCGTGAATGTTGAGCGAATGATAAAAAAGAGATGATTTTTGATGTTATGAATGAGAAGAAGCTGGATGTCCTGGCTTTAAGTGAAACAAAGCTGAAGTGGGTGGGAGAGTTTCAGTGGAGAGAAATAAATGGGATTAGGTCAGGGATTTCAATGAGAGTTAGAGCTAAAGGAGTAGCAGTTATGTTGACGGATAAGTTATTGCAGGAAAAGAGGGACTGTAAATGTATAAATCAAGGATTATGCGGAGTAAAATAAAGGTTGGATGTGAAAAGTGGGTTATAGTAAGCGACTATGCACCTGGAGAAGAGAGAAGTGTAGAGAGAGAGAAATTTTGGGAAATGTTGACCGAATGCGTGAGGAGTTTTCAGACAAGTGAGAGTACTTGTGGTTGGGGATCACAATGCTGAAGTGGGTAAAAATGTTGTGGAGGGAGTAGTAAGTAAATTTGGGGTGCCAGGGGTAAATGAAAATGGGGAGCCTTTAATTGAGCTATGGGTAGAAAGTGGTTTGGTAATAAGTAATACATATTATTTGAAAACGAGGACAAATAAGTATACAAGGTATAATATAGCACGTAATGAAAGTAGTCTATCAGATTATGTATTGGTGGATAAAAGGTTGATGGGTAGGCTTTAGGATGTACATGTTTATAGAGGGGCAACTGATATATCGGATCATTATTAAGTTGTAGCCACAGTTAGAGTAAGAGGTAGATGGGACAAAAGGAAAATGGCTACAGCAAGTAGGAGAGAGGTGAAAGTGAATAAACTAAGGGCGGGGAAGTTAGGGTGAGATATAATCAACTATTAGCAGAAAGCTGCGCTAGTGCAAGTATGAGTCGTGGGGAGAGGGGGGGGAAGAGGGTTGGAATAATTTTAAAAATGCAGTATTAAAATGTGGGTGGATGCAGGAGGAAAGAGGAGTGATTGTCGAAATGATGAAGTAAAGGGAGTAATAAAAGATAAAAAGTTAGCTTATGAGAGGTTTTTACAAAGCAGAAGTGTTATAAGAAAAGTAGAGAATATGGAGAGTAAAAGAAAGGTGAAGAGAGTGGTGAGAGAGTGCAAAAGAAGAGCAGATGATAGAGTGGGAGAGGCACTGTCAAGAAATTTTGATGAAAATAAGAAAAAAAATTGGAGTGAGATAAACAAGTTAAGAAAGCCTAGAGAACGACTGGATTTGTCAGTTAAAAACAGAGTAGTGGAGTCAGTAGATGGGGAGCTGGGGGTATTGGGTAGATAGTGGGAATATTTTGAGGAACTTTTAAATATCGATGAAGAAAGGGAGGCGGTAATTTCATGCACTGGCCAGGAAGTGAAGAATAGCATTGTGTGAGTATGGGGGAGATGTGTGAGGCATTACGTAGAATGAAAAGTGGTAAAGCAGCTGGAACTGACGGGATCATGACAGAAATGTTAAAAGCAGGGGGGGATATAGTGTTGGAGTGGTTGGTATTTTTGTTTAATGAATGTATGACAGAGGGGAAGGTACCTAGGGATTGGCAGAGAGCATGTATAATTCCTTTATATAAAGGGAAAGGGGACAAAAGAGATTGTAAAAATCATAAAAGAATAAGTTTACTGAGTATAGCAGGAAAAGTGCACGGTAGGGTTATTATTGAAAGACAGAGAGTAGGATTGAAGATGAGCAAGGAGGCTTTAGAGTGGGTAGGGGATACGTAGATCAAGTGTTTACATTGAAGCATATATGTGAGCAGTATATAGATAAAGGTAAGGAAGTTTTCATTGCATTTATGGATTTAGAAAAGGCATATGATAGTGTAAAATGGCGAAGCAATGTGGCAGGTGTTGCAAGTATATTAAACAGGTAGTAAGTTACTAAATGCTGTAAAGAGTTTTTTACGAGAATAGTGAGGCTCAGGTTAGGGTGTGTAAGAGAAAGGTAAATTATATCCCGGTAAAAGATCTTAGACAGGGATGTGTAATGTCACCATGGCTATTTAATATATTTATAGATGGGTTGTAAAAGGATTAAATGCTAGGGTGTTGGGGAGAGGGCAGGGATTAAATTATGTGGAATCACATACAAAACGGGAGTTGACACAGTTACTTTTTGCTTATTTTTGCTGATTTAGATAAAGAAAAATTGGATATCACATTGGAGAGAGGGAGTATGGAAGAAGTGAATGTTTTCAGATATTTGGGAGTTGACGTGTCAGCGGATGAGTTTATGAATGATGAGGTTAACCATAGAATTTATGAAGGAAAAAAGGTGAGTGGTGTGTTGAGGTATATGTGGAGACAAAAAACGTTATCCATGGAGGTAAAGAAGGAATGTACGAAAGTAGAGTGGTACCAACACTCTTATATGGGTGTCAAGATTTGGTTGCAAATGCTGCAGTGAGGAGACGGCTGTGGAGAGGGGTTGTTGAGGTGGTTTGGTCATTTAGAGAGAATGGATCAAAGTAGAATAAATTTAGACCGTATAAATCTGTACGGGAAGGAGGGCGGTGTAGGGATCGTCCTCGAAAAGGTTAGAGGGAGGCGGTAAAGGAGGTTTTGTGGGCGAGGGACATGGACTTCCAGCAAGAATGTGTGAGTGTGTTAGATAGGAGTGAATGGAGACGAATGGTTTTTGGGACCTGACGAGCAGTTGGAGTGTGAACAGGGTAATATTTAGTAAAGGGATTCAGGTAAACCGGTCAATATATATATATATATATATATATATATATATATATATATATATATATATATATATATATATATATATATATATATATATATATATAATATATATATATATATATATATATATATATATATATATATATATATATATATATATATATAATATATATATATATACATATATACATATATATAATATATATATATATATATATATATATATATATATATATATATATATTTATATATATATTATATATATATATATATATATATATATATATTTTTTATTATTATTATCACACTGGCCGATTCCCACCAAGGCAGGGTGGCCCGAAAAAGAAAAACTTTCACCATCATTCACTCCATCACTGTCTTGCCAGAAGGGTGCTTCACACTACAGTTTTTAAACTGCAACATTAACACCCCTCCTTCAGAGGGCAGGCACTGTACTTCCCATCTCCAGGACTCAAGTCCGGCCTGCCGGTTTCCCTGAACCCCTTCATAAATGTTACTTTGCTCACACTCCAACAGCACGTCAAGTATTAAAAACCATTTGTCTCCATTCACTCCTATCAAACACGCTCATGTATACCTGCTGGAAGTCCAAGCCCCTCGCACACAAAACCTCCTTTACCCCCTCTCTCCAACCTTTCCTAGGCCGACCCCTACCCCGCCTTCCTTCCACTACAGACTGATACACTCTTGAAGTCATTCTGTTTCGCTCCATTCTCTCTACTTGTCCGAACCACCTCAACAACCCTTCCTCAGCCCTCTGGACAACAGTTTTGGTAATCCCGCACCTCCTCCTAACTTCCAAACTACGAATTCTCTGCATTATATTCACACCACACATTGCCCTCAGACATGACATCTCCACTGCCTCCAGCCTTCTCTTCGCTGCAACATTCATCACCCATGCTTCACACTCATGTAAGAGCGTTGGTAAAACTATACTCTCATACATTCCCCTCTTTGCCTCCAAGGACAAAGCTCTTTGTCTCCACAGACTCCTAAGTGCACCACTCACTCTTTTTCCCTCATCAATTCTATGATTCACCTCATCTTTCATAGACCCATCCGCTGACACGTCCACTCCCAAATATCTGAATACATTCACCTCCTCCATACTCTCTCCCTGCAATCTGATATTCAATCTTTCATCACCTAATCTTTTTGTTATCCTCATAACCTTACTCTTTCCTGTATTCACCTTTAATTTTCTTCTTTTGCACACCCTACCAAATTCATCCACCAATCTCTGCAACTTCTCTTCAGAATCTCCCAAGAGCACAGTGTCATCAGCAAAGAGCAGCTGTGACAACTCCCACTTTGTGTGTGATTCTTTATCTTTTAACTCCACGCCTCTTGTCAAGACCCTTGCATTTACTTCTCTTACAACCCCATCTATAAATATATTAAACAACCACGGTGACATCACACATCCTTGTCTAAGGCCTACTTTTACTGGGAAATAATTTCCCTCTTTCCTACATACTTCAACTTGAGCCTCACTATCCTCGTAAAAACTCTTCACTGCTTTCAGTAACCTACCTCCTACACCATACACTTGCAACATCTGCCACATTGCAACCCTATCCACCCTGTCATACGCCTTTTCCAAATCCATAAATGCCACAAAGACCTCTTTAGCCTTATCTAAATACTGTTCACTTATATGTTTCACTGTAAACACCTGGTCCACACACCCCCCTACCTTTCCTAAAGCCTCCTTGTTCATCTGCTATCCTATTCTCCGTCTTACTCTTAATTCTTTCAATTATAACTCTACCATACACTTTACCAGGTATACTCAGCACACTTATCCCCCTATAATTTTTGCACTCTCTTTTATCCCCTTTGCCTTTATACAAAGGAACTATGCATGCTCTCTGCCAATCCCAGGTACCTTACCCTCTTCCATACATTTATTAAATAATTGCACCAACCACTCCAAAACTATATCCCCACCTGCTTTTAACATTTCTATCTTTATCCCATCAATCCCGGCTGCCTTACCCCCTTTCATTTTACCTACTGCCTCACGAACTTCCCCCACACTCACAACTGGCTCTTCCTCACTCCTACAAGATGTTATTCCTCCTTGCCCTATACACGAAATCACAGCTTCTCTATCTTCATCAACATTTAACAATTCCTCAAAATATTCCCTCCATCATCCCAATACCTCTAACTCTCCATTTAATAACTCTCCTCTCCTATTTTTAACTGACAAATCCATTTGTTCTCTAGGCTTTCTTAACTTGTTAATCTCACTCCAAAACTTTTTCTTATTTTCAAGAAAATTTGTTGATAACATCTCACCCACTCTCTCATTTGCTCTCTTTTTACATTTCTTTACCACTCCCTTAACCTCTCTCTTTTTCTCCATATACTCTTCCCTCCTTGCATCACTTCTACTTTGTAAAAACTTCTCATATGCTAACTTTTTCTCCCTTACTACTCTCTTTACATCATCATTCCACCAATCGCTCCTCTTCCCTCCCGCACCCACTTTCCTGTAACCACAAACTTCTGCTGAACACTCTAACACTACAATTTTAAACCTATCCCGTACCTCTTCGACCCCATTGCCTATGCTCTCATTAGCCCATCTATCCTCCAATAGCTGTTTATATCTTACCCTAACTGCCGCCTCCTCTTTTAGTTTATAAACCTTCACCTCTTTTTCCCCTGATGCTTCCTTTCTCCTTGTACCCATTACCTTTTACTCTCAGGTAGCTAAAACCAAGAAAGTAAATCTGATATATATAAATGTATATATATAAAATTATATATATATTTTAATATATAAAAATATTTATATATATTTTTATTTTTTATATATATTATAATATAATATATATTTATAAAATTATAATAAATAATATTTTTATATATAATATATATTTTATATATAAATATATAAATTAAATAATATATATATATTTTAATATATTTTTAATTTTTAATATTAAGTATTATTTTATGCAAAACAACCACTCTGAAAAAAAAAAAAATTTCCCAAAGCGTTTTGTGACAAACTCACATTATAAAGGAAACCTATGAAAGAAAAGCACCCAAAGGAAAGGGCTATATAAGGGGTTTGCCAGCCCCTCACTATCAGATCCCCCCAACGGAAAAACACCTGCGCGCGCCGCCCAAACTTGGATAGGTTTTGCCCAACTCACCCCAAAAAAACTTTTTCTCCCCAAAAAAATTTTAAAAAAATTTTTTTGTCCATTTGTATTTTTTTTATTTTTTCCCAAATTTTTTATTAATTAAAAAAGGGAATTCTAATTTAAAAAACCAAAAGGGAAAATTTTTCATTTTAATTGTAAAAACTTTTTTTTATGAAACAAGATTCAATTATTTTTCCTGTCGCCCGGGGGACTTGCTTAAATACTACTTTTCTAAAATTTTTGAAAATAAATTTGGGATGGTTAAAATCTTTAATAAAAAACGAGCATTGGAATTTTGCCCCTTTTCTAATCCCTATATTTATTTTTTTTTTTAATCTTAGTTCGAGAATTTTTAAAACCATTTTTGGCCCGGGTAAAAAAATTTATCGAAAATTTTACAAGGAACCCTTATAGACCATCCATAAGCTTTTTGGGGGGAATTGTTTATCAAAATTTTTTTTTTTTACTGAAATCAAGTTTTTTGAATACAACTTTAATTTTAAAAAGGGTCTTAAGAAGAGAAGGATATAAACCCAAAGGGTTTTCATGGTAAGGGAGAACCAACATTTTTTTAGTTGTTAAGGCGGGTTGTCCCTTTTTTTTTTTTGAAAAAAAGTTTTTCCCGGGAAACCCTTTAAAAGATTTATCAATTACATTTTTTTGGGGTTTTTTAAAAATCATTACCTATTTAAAAAATTTTTGGATATTTTCTAATCTATGAACTCGGGGACTAAAAATTCGTAAAGCTTCAAAAAATTTGATGGGGAAAACGGGACAGTTTGACTCTATCTTGATGCGGGGAAAATAAAGTGGCAAAGGAACAGTTATTTGTGGTTTTCTGTAAATTTTAAATTTGAATTATTTTTAACCCTTTAAAATTTAAAAAACCATCTAAAAAAGGGCAATGAGTTATTTTTTTTCAAACTCAACAGAAATAGTTTATAGGAATGGCTAAGCTTTTTAAATTTTTCCCAAGGAAATGGTGTAAAACTCCCTTTTTGGGCATAAGCCCAAAAAAATTTTCATCAACATATCTGAACCATTTAGCTCTATTGGGAAAACTGTGTTAAGAAACCCCTTGTTTAAAAAAAATTTCCCTGTATGGGTTTTACTAAGAACGGGTGAAAGGGGTTTTCCCCATTGCCTTACCAAACTTCTGAGTGTAAAATTTATCTTTAAAATACAAATATTGCATCAACAATGAAAAATTTTAATTTAATTTTTTAATGATAGTAGGAACTGGCAATGGTAAATCATATTTAACGAGTTTTTCAGATAAGAAACTTAAAAAATTTCTCAACGGGAAAATTTTTCGAAAAACAAGGAAGTAAAAATCAAAACAAACCATGTTAAAATCTTTTAAATTTCATTAAAGGGAGTTTAAATTTTAAAACCCAAGTCTATTTGGGTTTTTAACATTAAAGTTAAAAATTTTGCCAACAATAGGGGCTCAAAATTAAAACAAGAAATTTGGAAAATTTTAATAAAAAAAAATTTTGGGGAAAACCCCTAGGGAGCAATTTTTTTGGGTTTCCTGACGGGAAATTCCCGGGTTTTTGTGGGGTTTTTATTAGTCCATACTTTAAAGGGGCAAAGTTTTTTTAAATTTTTTAAGGGTAATAATGAATTAAAATTTTAAAAAATTTTCAGAAAACCTACAAAAAAAACTTTTTCCCTATGCCCACTATCATTCCTCAAAATCAAGATAAAAGTCAAATTTGCCCTTTTTCCCCCTCTCAATTTTTCTGGGGCCCTTTTACGAATTTGTGTCCTGAGTTCATAGATGGGGAAAATACCCAAAAATTTTTATGAAATGGGAAATTTGTTTTAAAAAATCCCCAAAGAAATGTAATTATAAATTTTTTAAAGTTGCCAGAAATATTTTTTTACAACCCAAAAAAGGGGAAACAACCAGCCTTATTCAACTAAAAATTTGTTGGGTTCCCCCTTTAAACCATGTAAATTTGGGTTTTGATATCCTTCTCTTTTAAAGGGTTTTTAAAATTTTAAATTTGGGTATTCAAAAATTTTGATACAGAAAAAAAAAAAATTTTTGATAAAAAATTTCCCCCCCAAAATGCGGGATGGATGTGCCAATAAGTTTCCTTGAAAAAATTTGCGATAAATTTTATTACGGTCAAACTGGTAAAAAAAACTCGAACTAAGATTAAAACAACATAAATATAGCATTAGAATGGACAAGATTCCATGCCCCTTTTTTTATTTATGGGAAGAGATTTTTTTCCATCTAATTTATTTTCAAAAGTTGAGAAAAATATATCAAGCAAATCCCTGGGCGACAAAGGGAAAATAATTTAATCTTGTTTCTTTAAAAAACATTTTGACAAAAAATATGAATATTTCCCCTTTGGGTTTTTTTAAAATTTGATCCTTTTTTAATTAATAGAATTTTGGGGGAAAAAATAATAATAAATGGGCAAATAAAATTTTTAAATTTTCTTTGGGGAGAATAGTTTGTGGGGTGAGTTGTGCAAAGGGGGCCCATCAAGTTGCGTCCGGGGGCGCGTAGGTGGGTTTAAAACCCTTGTGGGGTCCCGATAGGGAGGTGCTAGCCCCGACCCCTTTTATAGCTTCCTTGATGCTTTACTTTCATAGTTCCCTTTATAATGTGAAATAGTCACGAAAAAACCTTGGAATTTTTTCCCATTTTTTTAGAGTAGTTGTTTTTTTCATATTCCGAAATCACCTTTTTTACTGTGAAACTTATTTTCAAAATTATATATATATAAAATTTTATATATTTTATATATATTATATATATATATATTAAAATATATATATAAAATATATATATATATATTTTTATATATAAATATGTATATATATATATATAATATATAATATATTTTTAATTTTATATATATATATTATATATATATATATATATATATATATATATATAAAATAAAATATATATTTATATGCAAAAAAGCACTCTGAAAGAAAGAAAAAATTCCCAAACGCTTTCCCTGACTGCTCACATTATCAAGGAAATATGATAATGATAGTTCCCTTTATAAGTGAGTAGTAACGAAAACGGGTTGGAAATTTTTTATTCTTTCAGAGTGGTTTTTTTGCATTTTAAAATATATAAAATATATATATATTTTTTTATATAAAATATATATATTTTATATAATATATATATATTATATAAAATATATTATATATTATATATATATATTATGTATATTATAAAAATATAGGGGTGGTAGGAGAAAATTTTTTCCCAAAAACTTCAGGGAGAACCCCCGAGTTTTCCCCGAAGCAAGCTCAAATTTTTTCTGAGGGTGAGGGGTCCCCAGGACAGTTCCAGAGGTTTGGGACTGTATATAAATATATAAATATTAAAAATATATATTATTAAAATATTTTTAAAAAAATTATATATTTATTTTATATATATAAATATATATATTTATATATATATTTATATATAAAAAAAAATTTTATATATATATATAATATATATATTTATATATAATATATTAAAATATATATTTATATAATATAATATATTTTAAAATTTTTATATAAAATATTTTATAAAATATACATATTTAAAGATAAAAAAATTGACGAAAAAAATTTTACAAAAAAACGAAGAAAGTAAAAAAAAACATAGGTGACTCAGAGCTACATCTCGAATACTTGTCCAGGTTCCCCCGGGGGGTGGGCCGCGTGCCCAAAAAAGGCTGCAGGCAATTTTTTCCCCTCTGCATTGCAAAACTGAGGGCCCCGAAAGAGGAAGCGGGTGCCCCGTGGGCCTTGGTTTCTATGATGAAGGTTTTCACCCAGCCTATTAGGAACTTTAGAGTAACCCTTTCCCCATGCTTTAAGGGTTTTCCCACCCTTTGGGATTAAGTTAAGCAAGGGGGGGGTCTTCATATTTTCGGATCTTCCCGGGGCTCCCCTTTGGGTGGCAGCCCACCCCCCTTCCCCTACGGAGTATGGCAAAATAGGTGTTAAAATTACATTTATAGGAATTTTTATTTTAATACTATTATAAATTTTATTTTATCTATTTTTTTATAAATAATTTTTTATATTATTATTATTTTATATTTTTTTATAAAATAATAATAATTATATTTAAAAATAATTATTTTTAAATTAACAAAAACACCTCCGGGTGGCCCTTTGGGGTTTTCCCGAAGGATTAAAATTTTTTGGTCTTTTCCCGAGGTGGGGTCCCCATTTCCCAAAAGAGGTTTTTGGGCTTTTTTTTTTTAAAATAAAAAAATTAAAAATAATGAAATAAAAAATATATATAATATATTGAATTTTTTAGGGAGTGGGGTGGGCCCCCCAGGGGAAGTTAATTTTTTCCTGGATTTAAAATGTTTTAAAAAAAACCCGGTTTGGGTGTGGTTTTTTTTCTTTTTTCTTTTTCCCCCTCTAAAAGGGAAAATTTTTTTGGAACTTGCCACCCTCTTCCCGGGTTCCACACCTTTTAAAGAAGCAAGGGGAAATTTTTCATACTTCGGTTTTTTCCCCCTTTTTTTTAAATACCCCCCTTTTCTTTTTATTTCTTTAATTTCCCTAAAAAAGGAAAAAATTTTTTAAATTATTTTTTTTAACAATTTTAAAAATTTTTATTATATATATATTAAAATATATATATATATTTTTATATTTTATATATTTATATATTTTATTAAAATATATTTAAATATAAAAATATATATATATATATATATATATATATTAAGAATAGAATTATTTTTAGATAAATTTTATTTTTTGAAATGATATTTAAGGTAAGGGGGTATTTATATATATAATATATTTTTATATTTGGAATATATAAATATAAATATATATTATATATATATATATGGTATATATATATATGTATGTATATATATATATATATATATATATATATATATTATAGGTAGTAGGTTGGTAGACAGCAACCACCCAGGAAGTACTACCGTCCTGCCAGATGACTGTGAAACAAAAACCTGTAACTGTTTTGCATGATGGTAGGATTGCTGGTTTCTTTTTCTGTCTCATAAACACGCTAAGATAACAGGGATATCTGCTCCCTTCCTACTTACACTTTGGTCACACTTCACAGACACGCACATGCATATATATATATACATACATCAGGTTTTTCTCCTTTTTTCTAAATAGCTCTTGTTCTTTTTTATTTCTTCTATTGTCCATGGGGAAGTGGAAAAAAATCTTTCCTCCGTAAGCCATGCGTGTCGTATGAGGCGACTAAAATGCCGGGAGCAATGGGCTATAACCCCTTCCCCTGTAACAATTACTAAAAAAAAAGAAGAAGAAAAACTTTATAAAACTGGGTTGCTTAAATGTGCGTGGATGTTGTGCGGATGACAAGAAACAGATGATTGCTGATGTTATAAAATGAAAGAATTTGGATGTCCTGGCCCTAAGCGAAACAAAGCTGAGGGGGTCGGAGAGTTTCAGTGGGGGAAATAAATGGATTAATCTGGAGTATCTGAGAGAGTTAGAGCAAAGGAAGGGTAGCATAATGTTAAATGATCAGTTATGGAAGGAGAAAAGAGAATATGAATGTGTAAATTCAAGAATTATGTGGATTAAAGTAAAGGTTTGGGATGCGAGAAGTGGGTCATAATAAGCGTGTAATGCACCTGGGGAAGAGAGGAATGCAGAGGAGAGAGAGAGATTTTGGGAGATGTTAAGTGAATGTATAGGACCTTTGAACCAAGTGAGAGAGTAATTGTGGTTTGGGGACTTGAATGCTAAAGTAGGAGAAACTTTTAGAGGGTTTTGGTAGGTAAGTTTGGGTGCCAGGTGTAAATGATAATTTGGGGGCCCTTTGATTGAACTTTGTATAGAAAAGGGGTTTAGTTATAGGTAATAATTTTTTTAAGAAAAAGAGGATAAATAAGTATACACGATATGATTAGGGGCGAAATGACAGTAGTTTGTTGGATTATGTATTGGTAGATAAAAGACTGTTGAGTAGACTTCAGGAATGTACATGTTTTTAGAGGGGCCACAGATATATCAGATCACTTTCTAGTTGTAGCTACACTGAGAGTAAAAGGTAGATGGGATACAAGGAGAATAGAAGCATCAGGAAGGAGAGGTGAAGGGTTTTTAAACTAAAAGAGGAGGCAGGTTAGGGTAAGATATAAACAGCTATTGGAGGATAGATGGGCTAATGAGAGCATAGGCAATGGGGTCGAAGAGGTATGGGGTAGGTTTAAAAATGTAGTGTTAGAGTGTTCAGCAGAAATTTGTGGTTACAGGAAAGTGGGTGCAGGAGGGAAGAGGAGGATTGGGGGAATGATGATGTAAAGAGAGTATTAAGGGAGAAAAAGTTAGCATATGAGAAGTTTTTCAAAGTAGAAGTGATGCAAGGAGGGAAGAGTATATGGAGAAAAAGAGAGAGTTAAGAGAGTGGTGAAGCAATGTAAAAAGAGAGCAAATGAGAGAGTGGGTGAGATGTTATCAACAAATTTTGTTGAAAATAAGAAAAAGTTTTGGGAGTGAGATTAACAAGTTAAGAAAGCCTAAGAACAAATGGATTTGTCAGTTAAAAATGGGAGGGGAGAGTTATTAAATGGAGAGGTAAGGTATTGGGAAGATGGAAGGAATTTTTTTGAGGAATTGTTAAATGTTAAATGAAGATAGGGAAGCTGTGTGTTTTCGTGTATAGGGCAAGGAGGAATAACATCTTGTAGGAGTGAGGAAGAGCCAGTTGTGAGTGTGGGGGAAGTTGTGAGGCAGTAGGTAAAATGAAAGGGGGTAAGGCAGCCGGGATTGATGGGAAAAAAGATGAAATGTTAAAAGCAGGTGGGGATATAGTTTTGGAGTGGTGGTGCAATTATTTAATAAATGTATGGAAGAGGGTAAGGTACCTGGGGATTGGCAGAGAGCATGCATGGGTTCCTTTGTATAAAGGAAAAGGGGGATAAAAGAGAGTGCAAAAATTAAAAGGGGGATAAGTCTGTTGAGTGTACCTGTAAAGTGTATGGTAGAGTTATAATTGAAAGAATTAAGAGTAAGACGGAGAATAGGATAGCAGATGAACAAGGGGGCTTTGGGAAAGGTAAGGGGGTGTGTGGACCAGGTGTTTACAGTGAAACATATAAGTGAACAGTATTTAGATAAGGCTAAAGAGGTCTTTGTGGCATTTATGGTTTTGGAAAAGGGTATGACAGGGTGGAAAAGGGGGCAATGTGGCAGATGTTGCAATGTATGGTGTAGGAGGTAGGTTACTGAAAGCAGTGAAGAGTTTTTTTTCGAGGATAGTGAGGCCAAGTTAGAGTATGTAGGAAAGAGGGAAAATTTTTTTCCCCCAGTAAAAGTGGGGCCCTTAGACAAGGAGGTGTTTGTCAACCGTGGTTTTTAAATATATTTATAGAGGGGTTGTAAGAAAAGAAAAATGCGGGGGTTTGGGCAAGAGGGGGGTGGAGTTAAAAAAAATAAAGAATCCCACACAAAGTGGGTTTGTCACAGCTGCTCTTTGCCAGGGAACTGTGCTTTTGGGAGATTCTGAAGAGAATTGCGGGAGTTTGGTGGATAAATTTGGTGGGGTGTGCAAAAGAAGAAAAAAAATTTAAATACAGAAAAAAAGAAAGGGTTTTATGAGGATAACAAAAAGTTTAGGTAAATAAAAATTGAATATCAGATTGGAGGGAGGATATGGAGGAGGTAACGTATTCAATTTTTGGGAGTGGACTTTGTCGGGGAGGGGTCTATAAAAGAGGGAGGTGAATCAAAAAATTTGATGGGGGGAAAAAAAAGTGTTTGGTGCACTTAGGGTCTGTGGGACAAAAGGAATTTTTGCCCTTGGAGGAAAGGGGGAAATGAAAAAAAGAGTATATTTTTAAACCAACGCTTTTATATGGGTGTAAAGCGTGGGTGATGAATGTTGCAGCGGGAGAAGGGGCTGGAGGCAGTGGAGATGTCATGTCTGGGGCAATGTGGGGGGGTGTAAAATTATAATGCAGAAAATTTCGTATTTTTGGGAATTTTAGGGGGGAGGGGGGGGGATTTCCCAAAAAACTGTTGCCCAGAGGGTTGAGGAAGGGTTGTTGAGGTGGTTGGGGGACATTTTGAGAGAATGGGAGCAAAAAGAAGGGACTTCAAGAGGGGTTCAGTCTGTAGGGGAAAGGAAAGGGGGGGGGTAGGGGTGGGCCCCGGGGGAAAGGGGTTGGGAGGGGGGGGGTAAAGGATTTTTTGTGTGCGAGGGGTTTGGGATTTTCCAGCAGGCATGCGTGAGCGTTTTTTGTAGGGGGAATGGAGAAAAAGGGTTTTTTTTAATACTTGACGGGGGCTGTTGGAGTGTGAGAAAAGGGGAAAAACATTTATGAAGGGATTCGGGAAACCGGCAGGCCGGACTTGAGTCCCGGAGGGTGGGGAAATACAGTGCCTTTTCACTCGAAGGGGGGGTGTTAAAGTTGCAGTTTAAAAACGTATGTAAAGCAACCCCTTTTGGCAAACAGTGATGGAGTGAAAAGATTTGGGGAAAGTTTTTTTTTTTTTCGGGCCCCCCCGCCTTGGGGGGGAATCGGCCGGTTGGGGATAAAAAAAAAAAAAAAAAAAAAAATATATAATTTTATATATATATATATATATATATATATATATATTTTTTATAAAAAAAAAAAGAGAAAAAGAAAGAGAGAAAGAGGGGAAAGAAGAGGAGGGGAGAAGAGAGAGGAGAAGAGGGGAGAGGGGAGGGGAGGGGTGGGGAGAGAGAGAGAGAGAGGGGAGGGGAAAAGAGAGAGAGAGAGAGAGAAAAAGAGATAAATTTGTTGTTAATAAAGTAGGGGTCCTAAAACCCTTTTCAAACCCCTTTAAACCCAAAAAATGCACGCAGAATTTAACTCTGGGATCGGTTTTTCGCCCCTATGACTCTACATGATTTCCTTACCGCAGCCCTACTGTTGATGGGAGGGAAATAAATTTTTTACACAAACTTTGATTATATTTTCCCTATAGGCCAAACACCCTTGTCCTTTGTGATCTGTCTCTTGCACATTACTGGTCGTTACTGGTGACTGATCCTTGCATGTTTCATGTTTAGCACATCTGAACCTGCAGTGCTGAAAGACCCTTGTGGGTTTAGAACTTAGATTTTGTGGGAAATATGTTTTCAGCCTCAGGTTTTTAGGTTTTCAACCAGTCATCCTAATGGAATCAGTAATTTTGAATGCATTTCTAAGTCACATAAAAACATATAATTTAATCAATTTTTGCTTTCTTGCCTTAATAGTTAATTAATATGACTCTAAAATAGTTCATTAGATATTATTTAAGGACTCTAGAAACACAGTGGATGACCTGGATAGGTTCATGTAGTTTGAGAAGTGATAGATCCTATCCAATGGGATCTAGTGAAAGGTTCGAATCTTAGAAAATGGAAATAATACAGTAATTATCAGCTTAATAATGTAGACCAGTCAAACAGAATGCGAAAAAGATTTAGGAATATTGGTTTGCAGAAATATAATGGCAAGTCAACAGTGCACAGAGCTCGTATTAAGGTTAATAGAAATCCTGGCTTCAAGTCAAGAATTAAAAATAAGTGGAGACTCCTGGTTATATTTCATCTTTATAAGGCCTCATTTAAATTATTCTGTTAAGTGCTGATCCCGTAATAAATAAATGACGTAAATGTTAGGGAAATAATGAAGAGAATGATGATCCTGTGTATCAGAAGCCTTTCTTCGAAGACAGACAGACAGCAATGAATAAGTATTTATTCGAAAGACAGAACCGGGGGGATGTTATGAATAAAGTGTTTAAATGAATGGCATCAATAAATAAAGGGTATATAAATAACGTGATGGAAATGTTTAATAAAAACAGAATTCGAAGCAATGAATTCAACTTGGACAAACTTAGATTTGAAAAGATTATATTGAAGCACTGATTTGGCAATAGAGTTGCAGACGAGTAGAACAAACTCCAAATAACGACACTGGACGGGTATATGAGTTAGTGTAATTTAGCTGGAATTTGACTTGCCTTGCAAGAGCCAGTAGGCCTACTACAGTGCACTACTATTCTTGTTTTTTTAAATATTTTTATCCCAAGTCTTAATGAGATTAAATTATTAATGACTCTCTCAATTCCTGCAAAAGAAAATAATATACATAACGAAGAAACAATGTGGGTACTTCGATAGCTTCCTGACCATAAATGAGCCTTCCAAGATGTGAATCAAATTACAGCTACCATCTAAATATTTGGGTGATCAACTGCACTATAAGAAATCATATCTTCAGTACTAGTTTGCAATGATCTGCCAACACGGCAAGGTTTGTCTTGAGATCAGGAAATAACACTCTCTTTTCTTGCTTTTGAACATCGGAAAATTAATAATTTCAATATTGATACTTTAAATTTTCATGAAAATAGTGGAGACTACAATTGTATTGAACATTTCTACAGTACTCGCACAAACTAACACTAAAGTCGTCATCGCATCCAGCACTTCCTTAAGGGATCTAACTAGGACAAAAGTGAAGCACCATGAACCAGTCTATGCAGGGGTTCACACTATACCCTGTGGAGGCTGTGACAGAATATATGTAGGTGAAACAGCAAGGAACCTCGAAACACGCCTCAATGAATACATTAATGCATGTAGTAACGATAACTTGAACAACGCCTGCGTACAAAACCGAAATTCCGCCATTCACATCATGAAATTCAACGACGCCCGACTTGTAACCAAATAACATAATTTCCGCAGACGTAGATACTATGAATCATCATTAATTGCTGTTTCTAACATAATTTAGCAAAATAAAGGTAGCTTCATCATCTCTGAAGTATTAGCTGCTGAAACTATGTAAGAATATAAAGGAGGAAGAAGACTGAAACAGGCCTTCTCAAATCCAACCAGAAATATTTGCCCAACCTATTTTTATGCTACCCAATCTTTAATAATCTTTTTACCTATGCTCAAATCGACTTTTTCTACCACATGTATCACTACTTTCACTACTACTACTACTACTACTACTACTACTACTACTACTACTACTACTACTACTACTACTACTACTACTACTACTACTACTACTACTACTACTATTATTACTACTGCTGCTACTACTACTACCTCCACCAGTATTACAACTACTATACCTCACTGGAAGCTTATGTATACCATCTGTGTCCATGTATTGTTGACAACGGCTTGACAAAGCTCCTGTATGAAACATTTCTTATGTCATTCATGTATAATTTAAAGATACCAGCACGTAACTTAAGCGAAATATAATTTCCTCTTTTATACACCATATTTTCCAGCTATACAGAGCATAGTTATTTTATTCTCCTATGTTTCCATAAATAATAATTTGCAATATTGATGAGCACTAGACTATGCTAACATTTTAAATAATATAATTTTTTTAACCAGATGCTCTGCAAATAACAAATATTCTTTCCTAGAAATAAATTCCACTTAGGTTTGTTTATTTCCGATACAGACCTAATTAAAGAGCCATAAAATGATGCCACATATTAATGTTTGGAGCTAAATTAACTAAAGGTGTAAAAGTGATGGCTTTCCCTGGCCTCATGTTTACCCACCCTGTCCTCTGATCTCAGCTGCGGCTCTGAAGAACGAACATAAATGGCGCCTGAAACAGACAGGAATTAAATAACCCCTCAGTCCACTACAAAAAAATCTACGCGACGTTTAATGAGATGGAAGGAAGTAAAATTCTGCTCAGTGAACTCCATCCTTAACGTCGAAAAATGCCTGAAAGCCTCGTTGATCACCGTTATCGTGGAACAAAAACCTAGAAACTACAACATATCATAAACGCCGGTATACAGGATACTTGACTAAGTTAGACCCAACCCACCTCCCAACACGGGAATAATGTAACCACTTGGGCTACTAACACCATCTCAAAAATCCTCACTCGTTCTTTCGTCAGTCCGCTACCTGCCCAGTTCATCTCACTTTTATGAATATGTATACTGTCATTAAGATAAGATAAGATTTTCTTCGGATTTTTAACCCCGGAGGGTTAGCCACCCAGGATAACCCAAGAAAGTCAGTGCATCATCTAGGACTGTCTGTCTTATTTCCATTGGGGTCCTCAGTCTTGTCCCCCAGGATGCGACCCACACCAGTCGACTAACACCCAGATACCTATTTGCTGCTAGGTGAACATGACAACAGGTGTAAGGAAACACGTCGAAATGATTCCAACCCGCTGGGAATCGAGCCCGGGCCCTCCGTGTGTGAAACCAGAGCTTTAGCCACCAGGCCACCGGGGCACCATTCTTAATACTTAGAGGTGATCAAAGTTCCAGGACTTTAAAGTTTTCTAATAAATATGTCTGAGTGTTTACTAATGTGCCTTTTTGCACTACTGTAGAATGACAATTATTTTTTAGAAATTGGACGAGACTGGAAGTGTTGAGATTGATGGGAAAGATTTATGATCTTCCATAACATTAAAGAGAAAGGAAAACCTGACATAAGCTTAGTTAATAATTTACCAAATCTTCTGAATTTTTTGTTGAATAGTAAAAAGAAATTTAGTATGATATCCCATAAGTATCATTAAGATCCCTTGAAAAACAAACATAAACCGGACTGCTATAAAAGTCTTTTAGTTTTACCTGTATGTGCATCATGGGTCGGCTCCTCTTCACTTATTAAGCACAACTTTGGTTGCATCAGCAGTATCCTATTATCGTCAATATCTCCCCATCATTTTTTGAGTATTCTTAAAAGTATCGTAATCAAAATTGTAAACTTGCAGATATGACCGTAACAAAAATCGAAGAATAATGAAAGACATGTTAAAGCATTTATATTCCTTTGAAGAATTATATCAGATATTAATATGGAATATTTTTTTATTTTTGTCAACCAGACAAACCCATCAGATACACAGGCCCCATAAAGGTAGCTGTTTTCAGCGACTTCTCTAAATGTAACTAAAGGTTAAACGCTTCTATAACACCGCTGCCATGTATTTAGATGGTCACTTGCCTGTTATACCTAAGGTATAAAGGAGTTTTTATTCGGAAATTCTTCATAATTCGCATATATTGCTCCTCATTAATGAATGTGTTAAAGTAATTAATAAGTTTAACTAATATTCAAAACACGATACCTAACTCACGGATCATTTTTGATAACAATACTTATTAACAATAGAATGTCATGAATTAAAATGTACCAGAATGGAAGAGTAAGTCATAATGTTTAATAG
This sequence comes from Cherax quadricarinatus, assembly GCF_026875155.1. Classification (NCBI taxonomy): domain Eukaryota; kingdom Metazoa; phylum Arthropoda; class Malacostraca; order Decapoda; family Parastacidae; genus Cherax; species Cherax quadricarinatus. The sequence continues at coordinate 2,770,494 of NC_069467.1, forward strand.
TAAAAGACAATTAGAGCAGAAAAAACTTTATTAGAAGTTTGCTCTAAATATTTCACTCACACGTGTATTGTCAGAACTGTTGCAACAGGAGTGCATCATGATGGAACATACGATGACACATAAAGTTAAATACAAAAGATTGATGAGTCAGGTATTACAAAACTGTCTTGTGAATATATAGATGCAACATTCCCAGAATATAGTGTCTTGCAATATATGTACATGAATCTATACATATTTTGGAATACAGAAATGTATGGCCTACAAATACTAATTGTATGTTGCATTTAAGAGGAGATTGATTTGTATTAAATTTCTGCGCTTATTCCCAACTTTCTATCAGTTATTTTCTAGAATGCAAACTTACCATTAGCAGGTCTGTGCTAGGTAGGAGCTCCATCGGTGTAACCCAGATCCTAGGTAATCTCCTTAGTTATATCCAGAGTGCTACTGATAATATAGCAATCGTATCCAAATAAATATGGCGACAAAGACAACCATTATTTTCTTAGGCTCGTTTATTAACCTTGGCAAACACATTTTAGATATTTATGGTGACTGATAATCATACCAGTGGTGTATATAGATACCTTCAAAAAGGATATCGTCACACTTAAAAAGGGTTTTGATATAATAAAAATCTTGGCTGCCCTTCCTTCCCTTGGACGAAGCATCATTACGTTATATTTCCCAGGCACTGTATGACCAGTGTTGAAGATGAATAAGACACACAGACAACACTCGGGTATCTTTGGTGTGGAGACATTTCGACAAACAGTGGCGTCATCAACCCAATAATACCAGTAGTTGGAGAAACTTCACGATATAGATGCCTATGTGTTGTACGTGTATCTTAGTCATCTTGTTCTTTTATATGCCAGTTCTATTACAATTCATATGCAGTATGTGAATGGTAATCGGAATTCATATGCTATAGTTGTTTAAGACTATGATGATTTTGGTAAACTCAACCTTAGTAAACAGAGAAAGATTATCATTCATATCTTAGGTGACTATAGTGTCCTACTCAGCAACATTCTAGGTGACCGGAGAGAGAACTCCACTGTATGCTTTAATTACATAGACAACCGTATGTGGCCATAGGGTTTTCATAAACAAAAATATTGGTGGCTAAGCCACATTATTAAACATAACACTGAAGGCATCGATACTCTTGCTTGCCTATCCTAAGTATATAAAGCAGCTCATTCTAAATCACTTTATAAATGTTATTACTAATTTGCTATCCATTTGCATTGTTTATAAGTTGAATGTCAGGAACAGTTAATTAGTTAATAATTAACTGATCAAAGCTTCAAATAAGTTCAAAAGTCACCAGTGAACAGCATCCCCGTCTACAATTTATTAGTCTATAGTTTCTTTGTCTATAGCTCATCTGTCTATAGTTTACCTGTCTACAGTTTGTGTCTATAGCTCAATTGTCTGTAGTTTACCTGTCCATATCTCACCTATCTTTAGTTTACCTGTATATTTTCCACCAGCCTATAACTCACTGGTCTGCTTAATTAGAGGTCACTAGTCTATGACTCACTTACCTATAATTTACAAATCAATATTTCACTAGTCTGTGGTTCATCGGTCCATCAACATGTCCATAATTTGTCAGTATATAGTTCATTTGTTTTTTCGTTTACCCTCACAAGTGTTCACTTCCCATCAATACAGTCATCTACACTTAACATGCCTCCCGTTTATAGTTAAAGTTTACCATTCTATAGCTCACCCGTCCTATTATTTCACCGGCTTATAATTCAAATGTCTATAATTTACTAGTCTACAGTGCACCCATTTGAAGTTCACTGCTATATAGTTCACCTGTCTGAAGTTCACCTGTATAGACGAGTAAGACAGTTGCAATACCCAGGTTATATGCATGAGCCATATCCATCAAATTGTCGGTGTGGAACACAGTTGTTCTAATTTGCTTTAGGTCATTTGTCAACTAATGTTCTAGAGGCACTGCTTACAACAGCAATCAGCCACAAATTGTTCATGCATATATATAAATATAAATAAATATATATATATATATATAATATATATATATATATATATATATATTATATATATATATATATATATATATATATATATATATATATATATATATATATATATATATATATTATATATATATATATATATGTACACTATACATAAACTTTCGTTTTTCTTTTTAGGTTGCCCATGCCTCGGGGGGAGACGGCCAGTACGTTGAAAAAAAATATGAAACATTACTGCGCCTGGCCGGGAATCGAACCTCTCGATACTTTAGCACATCTACCGAGTAGCAAGCCAAAATTCCGAGACACCCTAGACTACTCATCAACGTCACATTGATGGATGAGGAGTCTAGGGCGTTTCAGATTTTTGGCAGACAACACGGGTGATGTGTAAAA
>NC_069467.1:2780413-2965413 GCF_026875155.1 Cherax quadricarinatus
GTTTACAGTGAAACATATAAGTGAACAGTATTTAGATAAGGCTAAAGAGGTCTTTGTGGCATTTATGGATTTGGGAAAGGCGTATGACAGGGTGGATAGGGGGGCAATGTGGCAGATGTTGCAAGTGTATTGTGTAGGAGGTAGGTTACTGAAAGCAGTGAAGAGTTTTTACGAGGATAGTGAGGCTCAAGTTAGGGGTATGTAGGAAAGAGGGAAATTATTTCCCAGTAAAAGTCGGCCTTAGACAAGGATGTGTGATGTCACCGTGGTTGTTTAATATATTTATAGATGGGGTTGTAAGAGAAGTAAATGGCAAGAGGCGTGGAGTTAAAAGATAAAGAATCACACACAAAGTGGGAGTTGTCACAGTGCTCTTTGCTGATGACACTGTGCTCTTGGGAGATTCTGAAGAGAAGTTGCAGAGATTGGTGGATGAATTTGGTAGGGTGTGCAAAAGAAGAAAATTAAAGGTGAATACAGGAAAGAGTAAGGTTATGAGGATAACAAAAAGATTAGGTGATGAAAGATTGAATATCAGATTGGAGGGAGAGAGTATGGAGGAGGTAAATGTATTCAGATATTTGGGAGTGGACGTGTCAGCGGATGGGTCTATGAAAGATGAGGTGAATCATAGAATTGATGAGGGAGGAAAAGAGTGAGTGGTGCACTTAGGAGTCTGTGGAGACAAAAAACTTTGTCCTTGGAGGCAAAGAGGGGAATATATGAGAGTATAGTTTTACCAACGCTCTTATATGGGTGTGAAGCATGGGTGATGAATGTTGCATCGAGGAGAAGGCTGGAGGCAGTGGAGATGTCATGTCTGAGAGCAATGTGTGGTGTGAAAATAATGCAGAGAAATTCGTAGTTTGGAAGTTAGGAGGAGGTGCGGGATTACCAAACTGTTGTCCAGAGGGCTGAGGAAGGGTTGTTGAGGTGGTTCGGACATGTAGAGAGAATGGAGCGAAACAGAATGACTTCAAGAGTGTATCAGTCTGTAGTGGAAGGAAGGCGGGGTAGGGGTCGGCCTAGGAAAGGTTGGAGAGAGGGGGTAAAGGAGGTTTTGTGTGCGAGGGGCTTGGACTTCCAGCAGGCATGCGTGAGCGTGTTTGATAGGAGTGAATGGAGACAAATGGTTTTTAATACTTGACGTGCTGTTGGGGGTGTGAGCAAAGTAACATTTATGAAGGGGTTCAGGGAAACCGGCAGGCCGGACTTGAGTCCTGGAGATTGGGGAAGTACAGTGCCTGCACTCTGAAGGAGGGGTGTTAATGTTGCAGTTTAAAAACTGTAGTGTAAAGCACCCTTCTGGCAAGACAGTGATGGAGTGAATGATGGTGAAAGTTTTTCTTTTTCGGGCCACCCTGCCTTGGTGGGAATCGGCCAGTGTGATAATAATAATAATAATTATATATATATATATATATATATTATATATATTAATTATATATATATATATATATATTATATAATATATATATATATATATTATATATCATATATATATATATATATATATATATATATATGTATATGTATATGCTCTAAGATCACAGTAAACAGGTGATATCACAATATGTGGAACAACCACTCTGAAAAAATAGCGAAATTCCAAGCGCATTTGTGACTTCTCACATTATCAAGGAACTATAAAATAAAAGGTTAACAGGAAGGCATGTAAGGACAAGACTACACCTCACTGCCACCCTACAAGAACACCTGACTTTTTATGATGATGTAGGTATGTAGTCAGTGATCCGTGAAATACAGCTTATATTCTACCCAAAAATTTGTCTAATGCACCTTAAGTTTTTCCAGAATTTTATTAATTATAAATGAATAAAATTTATAAAAACCAAAACAAATATTCATATTATTTTCAAAACTACTTTTTATGTAATATTCCATAATATTCCTGTGGACCATGGACTTGCTTGAAAAAACTTTCTCAGCCTTTTTAAAATTAACTGGATGGTTCAAATCTCTCACTTGAAAAAGCATAACATTAGAATCTTGTCCACTTCTAATGCTTTATTTGTATTGTTTTAGCCTAAGTTCAACACTTTTACTAGTTTGACCGTAATAAACTTATCACATATGTTTATTACGGGGGGATTTTTTATCGAAACTTTTTGAACTCTGTCAAGATTTTAAATACAACTTTGATGTTAAAATTGTTAAGTAGAGGCGGCATGTCAACTAAGTTTTCATGGTAAGGGAGAACCAATATATTTTTAGTTGAATAGGGTTAGTTGTCTCTTTTTGAGTTGTGAAAAGTATTTCTAGCTATTTTAAAGGACTTACTTGTTAAATTTCCTGGGTATTTTAAATCATTAGCAATTTCATAAATTCTGGAGATTTCTTCATCTATGAACTCTTGATTATAAATACGTAAAGCTCTCAAAAACATTTATGAGAATACCGTCAGTTTAACTCTATTTTGATGTGTAGAATAATAGTATACATAGGAACAGTTATTTGTTGGATTTATGTAAATTTTAAATTTAAAATCATGGTTACTCTTAATAATTAAAACATCTAGGAAAGGCAATGAGTTATTTTTTCGAACTCAACAGTAAAATTTATAGAATGAGCTAAGCTATTTAATTTAACAAGATAATGGTTTATATCTACATTCTTAGGTATAAGAGACAAAATATCATTAACATATCTAAGCCACTTAGATCTATTAGGAAGGATTGTGTTAATCAATAAACTTTCACATGAATGGTATACAATACCGACAAAATGAAGATTAGACACATGCGCGACATCTGGGTGCCTTTAATTGTAGACGTTTTGCCAACCAGTGGCTTTATCAAAACAGTCTCTAGGACATAACTTGAAGACAGTAGAACTATTAAAAAAAGTTGAGGTACTCTGTCCCTCAACTTTGGTGTGTAGAGCACCGTAGTTGAAGAGACTCTGGAAGAGATTCCCCACTGGGGAATCCCGCCTGTCTGTGACTATGCCCTCGTCTGCTATCCATCCCTATCCACTGACGCCTATTTAGGTGCCAACCTCGTTGCTTGTGCTCCAGAATCCTTCAGCTACGGTGCTCTACACACCAACTCCAAGGCTGACGGACTGATTACCTCATCTTTTGTATATAGTTCTACTGTCTTCAAGTTATGTCCTAGAATCTGTATTGATGAAGCAACTGGTTGGTGAAACGTCTATAATTACAGGTACCCAGATATGAAAGTTAAGACACATGTGCAACATCTGGATATCTAGATGTTGCACATGTGTCTTAACTTTCATATTGTCGGTGTTTTATACCTTTCTTGCACAACTTGTCAGACACTGCAACATCATGGAATCTTGGTTCAGGGGACATCTACAAGACCTTCTTCACGGCTGCTACAACTAACCCATCTCTTTGGGAAGGACCTACTTCCACTGGAAAATCCCGCCTACCAATGACTATGCTCTCGTCTGCTGCACGTCCTGATCCACTGACGCCTATGTAACAGCCAGTCTCCTTGCCTTTGCTCCAGATTCTCCTCCACCACGATGCTGTAAACACTAACTCCAAGGCTGAGGGACTGATTACCTCATCTTTTGTATATAGTTCTACTGTCTTCTAATTATGTCCTAGAACCTGTATTGATAAAGCCACTGGATGGCGAAACGTCTACAATAAAGATACCCAGATGTTGCACATGTGTCTTAACTTTCATATTGTCGGTATTTTATACCTTTCTTGCACAACAGGTACCCAGATAAGAACATAAGAAAGAAGGAACACTGCAGCAGGCCTACTGGCCCATGCGAGGCAGGTCCAAGTCTCCTACCGGATTAAGCCAATGCCACAACCTAGTCAGGTCAGGTCACATTCACCAAAGGAACACTGCAACTGACCTAGTAGTACAAGCTAATCAGGTCCAACTCACACCCGCCCACACCCACTCATGTATTTATCTAACATACCTTTAAAACTTCACAACGTTTTAGCCTCTATAACTGTACTTGGGAGTTTGTTCCACTCATCCACAACTCTATTACTAAACCAGTGCTTTCCTATATCCTTCCTGAATCTGAATTTATTCAACTTAAAACCATTGCTACGAGTCCTGTCTAGGCTAGATATTTTGAGCACGTTATTTACATCACCTTTATTTATTCCTGTCTTCCATTTATACGCTTCAATCATATCCCTCCTGGTTCTACGCCTTTCTAGAGAGTGCATATTCAGAGCCCCCAGTCTATCCTCATAGGGAAGATTTCTGATACATTGGATCAACTTTGTCATCCTCCTTTGTATGTTTTCCAGAGCATTTATATCCATTCTGTAATACGGTGACCAAAACTGTGCAGCATAATCTAAATGAGGCCTAACCAAGGATGTATAGAGTTGAAGAACAACCTGAGGACTCCTATTATTTATGCTTCTTGATATGAAGCCAAGGATTCTGTTAGCTTTATTGCGAACACTTATGCACTGTTGTCTTGGTTCCAGATTACTGCTAACCAGAACTCCTAAATCTTTTTCGCAATCCGTTATATTAAGATCTACATTATTTAGTTCATATGTGGCATGGTTATTTTCCTGTCCAACATTTAGAACTTTGCATTTGTTTATATTAAACTGCATCTGCCACTTCTCCGACCACTGCATCAGTCTATTCAAATCACCCTGGAGTGCTCTAATGTCCTCGTCAGAATGAATTCGACGGCCTATTTGGGTGTCATAGGCAAACTTGCTTATGTCGCTCTTTATGCCCTCATCAATGTCGTTCATGTAGATTGTGAACAACAGGGGGCCCAACACTGACCCCTGTGGAACACCGCTCGTGACACTTCCCCACTCTGATTTCTCCCCATTTATTCAAACTCTCTGCTGCCTATTTGTCAACCATGCCTCTATCCAGGAAAAAATTTCTCCTCCTATTCCATGTGCCTTAATTTTCCTCAAAAGTCTCTGATGTGGGACCCTGTCAAAAGCCTTACTGAAGTCCATATACACAATATCATACTCATTACCATGATCTACCTACCACCTTAGTGAAAAAAGTTAATAAATTCGTAAGGCAGGAACGCCACTTTGTAAAACCATGCTTAGATTCGTTGATTAATTTATGCTTTTCAAAGTGGCTATGAACTGCCTTGGCAATTATTGATTCCATAAATTTTCCCACTATAGATGTTAGACTTATTGGTCTATAGTTCGAAGCTAAGGACCTGTCGCCTGCTTTGAAAATAGGTATCAGATTTGCCATTTTCCACTTATCTGGCACTATGCCAGTCTGTAGTGATATGTTGAAAAGATTAGCCAGTGGTTTGCTAAGCTCCCATTGCATACAGGGCCTGGGGATTTGTTAGGTTTTAATTTATCTATTTGCCTAAGGACCATGTCACTTGTGACCCTAATCGAGCATAGTTTATCATCATCCTGTTCTACATAATTTATTATTTCTGGAATATCGCTAGTATCTTCCTGTGTAAAAACTGAGAGGAAGTATGTGTTAAAATTTCTACACATTTCCTTATCACTGTCCGTGAGCTAACCCGAGGAACTTTTGAGTGGGCCTATCTTGTCCCTGATCTTACTTCTATATACCTGAAAGAATCCTTTTGGGTTAGTCTTCGACTCTCTTGCAACTTTAACCTCATAATCTCTTTTTGCTTTTCTTATTCCTTTTTTTATTTCTCTCTTTAACGGAATATATTGATTTCTTAATTGAACCTCATCTCTTTTGATTTGCCTATACATGCCTCTCTTTTGACCAATGAGATGTTTAATTTATTGTTCATCTATTTAGGATCATTTTTACTTGATCTGATTTCCCTATTTGGAACATTAGTTGTCAGAGCAGCTAGAAATATGCCCTGGAAAATGTCGTATCGGCAGTCATCACCACCTACCTGACCCATAGTCAGGTCATTCCAGTTCAGCCCACCCAAATAATTTTTCAGTCCTATGAAATCAGCCAAGCGGAAGTCAGGGACAGAGACTTGATTGCCATTATTAGGGGAATTCCATGATATATTAAAACTGAGTGATTTGCGATAACTTTCCCCAAGCTCATCATTAACCTCAAGATTATTAATTAGCATTTCCCTGCTGGCAAGAACCAAGTCAAGCAGGTTATTTCCTCTAGTTGGCTCTGTCACAAACTGTTTTAAAAAACAATCCTGAATCGTATCAAGAAAGTCACTTGACTCTAAATTTCCTGTCAAATTGCTCCAGTCAATCTGTCTATAGTTGAAATCTCCCATTATCACAACATTTTCCTATGTAGATATCTTACGAATTTCATCCCCTAGAAATTTACCGCACTCCCTATCAGAATTTGGGGCCCTGTAACTCACACCCAAAATTAGTTTTTCACGGCCCTCGAGAAGCTGTAACCAAACAGATTCAGTGGCTGATGCTTCGAATTTTATATCTTGTCTAACACAACAATTTAAATTGTCTCTGACGTACATTGCTACTCCACCACCCTTCCTGTTGACACTGTCAGTGTGGAATAATTTATAGACTTGTATGTGACATTCAGAAGGCATCTCTCTATCTTTCAGATTGAGCCAGGTCTCTGTTATAGCAATGATATCTATGTTTCCTGCACTTGCAATTAATCTTAGCTCATCTATCTTATTTCTTACACTCCTGCTATTAGTATAGTAAACCTTAAGGGAGCTAGTCCTTTGCTGTCCTCTGCTGTCTCCCTTTGTTTGCTGACTTGATCTATTGTCTTTATTTATAACTTCATGATGAATGTCTTTTATACATTTACTGTTTTCAACCCTAGTATTGCAACCTGACTGTTTCACACTCACACCCATACCTCTAACTTCTATCTGTTTAAAATCCTAGGCATTTCAGTAATGGCCCTCTCGACTGAGTTTGCAAGAGCTATCACCCCTGCCCCAGAGAGATGTACCCCATCCCTTGCATACATATCATGTTGCCATAAAAGTTGTCCCAGTTGTCAATGAATGGGTTTGCAAGTTCCTTGCAGTATCTGTCTAGCCAGCAATTTACACCAATTGCCCTTGACAACCATTCATTGCCCACTCCACTTCTAGGCAAGATGCTACATATGATTGGGACCCCTCCCTTAGACTTAATTAAATCTATAGCTGACCTGTACTTATCTAGCAGCTCTTCTCTCCTACCCTTCCCAATATCATTTCCACCAGCAATGAGACAGATAATAGGCTTGTTCCCATTACCTGACATGATATTATCCAACCTGTTGACTATGTCACTAACACCAGCTCCAGGGAAGCACACTTTATCTCTTACCATCTTATTCCTATTACAGAAAGCACAGTCCATATATCTTACCTGTGAGTCACCATGTGGAGAAATTTTCTCCAGGAGGGGGGTATCAGCCCCCTTCAGCCCCTTACAGCCCCTTTCAGTCCTGAGGGGCCCAGCCCTCTCAGAAGGGGCAAGCATCTTGTTTACTGCTACACCAAGTAATTGATCCCAGATGCAGTACGAGTATGTGACGTGGTCAAGCGACCGACACTCATTGCAATGTCCAGTGTTGCAAAGTGTAGTTTAATAAAAGACAGTCCATCTCTTACCTTAGCAGGACAATTAAGGAAAATCCTGCTCCCTCTTTATTACCATGGTAAAGATAGTGTACATTGTTGTCTATGCTTAAGACAGCAAGAATCAAACATTCTGCTTTGTTTCATGGAGGAAGTGGCAAGGAAGCAAAAGTACTAGGTCAGCTTTTCCTTTATGTTTGAGGGGCACTGGAGCGGCGTAGGACGCTATGAAGGGAGATTACTTTTGACTCTACTGAGAGTCACGCTGACGCCAGGATAACCAACAAAGAACACTGATCCGTGCTTTAGTGTGAACAAAGTGTCTCACAAAACACGATAAACATTTACAGAGAAGTGTGATCAGATTCTTTAGTGACATTATGGTGTGAACAATTATTGATGAACAGTGTAACAACGAGTGTTGCGATCTAACAGAGTGTAGTGCGACATTCTTCAAAGAACGCTATTCTTCAATCAACTCAACGGATATCCGGGCGTAACTATGGGTCAGATACATATACCCAGGTAAGTGTTCTAACTCGTGATGTACTACTATTGACTGCACAGTTGAGTCTAAGTTACGAGTTAGTCACTTATCATAAACCCTGGTGATAAGCGGACCTTTGAGTCCACACAAGTACGTACGTCAGCCATCAGTGAATGAAATATGCTGACATAACACCCCCTAGGGGTAATTTATTATTAACATAATAATCTTTTTCAGCCCGTTAAGAAGTGGATGATACAGCAATTCAAGACCTCATCTGCAGGTGCGGCTGTGTGGACGATTTGCTGTCTTATTAGCTAAGTATTCCCTATATTTAATCAACCTTAGCTGGTAAACCATTTCTCAACACACCACCCACAAGTATGCACTTACCTCTATTTGCAGGGGAAGTAGTACCTTTACCTTCACTGGCCACTGAAGCACACTCATCCTGAAGAACAGAGAAGCGGTTTCCTACCTTCAAATCTTCTCTCTTATTTTCCTTATTTTGATGCTCTTCCCATTACTGGGAACCACTTGCCACTTGTAGCAGGTGCTGGACTACACCTCACTGCCGGTAGCCGTTGCCACCTCCCCACCTACAGCTTCCTCGCAGCGAGAGACAGACTGCACCTCGCTGCTGGTAGCCTCATTCCCCTCCACCATTCCAGCCACCTCACACTCGCTCCCAAACCCATTGAGGTGAACCTTCAGCCTCCTAATTTCCTCCTGGAGAAGCAAAATTTCCTCCTTCAACTCTCCAACTACAATTTTTAAAACACTACAAAAGCAAGCCATGCTTTGTAACCGTCCACACTAATCCCCAAAGCAGCTCAGGGCCTGTGACCTCACGTAACGACTGACCACTGACCACTGTCACAAGTGTGTCTAATTTTCATCTTGTCGGTATTGTATACCATTCATGTACAACTTGTCAGACACTGCAACATCATGGAGTTTTGGTTCAGAGGACATTTACATAACCTTCTTCACGGCTACTGCAACTACTACTACCACTAACCCATCCCTTGGGCATGACTTACTTCCACTGGTGAATCTCGCCTACCAGTGACTATGCCCTCATCTGCTACCCGTCCCTACCCACTGACTCCTATTTAAGCGCCAGTCTCCCTGCTTATGCTCCAGAACCACTTCAACTACGGTGCTCTACACACCAACTCCAAGGCTGAGGGACTGATTACCTCATGTTTTGTATACAGTTCTACTCTCTTCAAGTTATGTCCTAGAATCTGTGTTGATAAAGCCACTGACTGGCAAAACGTCTACAGTTAAAGATACCCAGATGTCGCACCTGTGTCTAATTTCCATCAGTCCTGTTTCAAAATAGTCCATGTATAAATTACTAAGAACAGGTGAAAGAGGATTTCCCATTGCCATACCAAACTTATGGGTGTAAAACTCGTCACAAAATACAAATTTTTCATCAATAAAACAAAGTTTAATATGTTTAATGACAGTAGGAACTGGCAATGGTAAATCGTAATTAAGAAGTTCTTCAGTTATGAAACTTAATAAATCATCAATTGGAACTTTTGTAAACAAGGAAGTAACAAACATCAAAACTGTTGTTAGATCATTTCTGTAATAAACTCAGAAGAATTTGTAATGGACTCAAAAACAAACTACAAAGAAAATTAAACATTGTAAATGAAAACAGTGATTGGACAAAGCATGCTAATAACAATTTTGTAATTAACTTATCAGTTGAAATATTAGATACAAATACAACGGCTGCTCTAGCTTTCAGTGTAAGATTTACAACTTCAAAAAACGTAATAATGTGGAAATTTGCAAAAGCCTTTTTTAACTTAGAAAAATCCTCTTATTTATCCACTGATGAAATTAATATTAGTAAGGGGATGGTATATAGCTTGATGTTAAAACAAAATATTCCGAACTGTCCTCAAAGATTCCTTAAGTCTTATGATTTTTTATTAATAAATAATAAAAAATTGTAACTTACTGAAGCAGATAAAAAAAATGCAATAGTAATTTTGAAAGAAACTGATTTTCAAGTTAAAATGATTAATCTCCTAGATGATGCAGAAACTTATTCTAAACTTAGTAAGAATCCCTTAGAAACTGTTCATAGTAATTTCAATAAAACAATAAAACGTCTACTGAAAGCCAAAGATGAATTAATTAAAAAATTTACTTCCACTAATCCATTTTTACCCTATATATGTGGATTAATAAAAATGCACAACCCAGATAATCCAGTTAGACCAATTATTAGCTCCATAAGTTTAGTTTATTGGATAAATTAAGCACCTTGACTGACTAAAATGATTTCAACATGTTTAGTTTTGATGTTACTTCCTTGATTACAAAAGTTCCAGTTGATGACTTATTAAGTTTCTTATCTGAAGAACTTATTAATTATGATTTAGCATTGCCAGTGACGAGTTTAACACTCAGAAGTTTGGTATGGAAATGGGAAATCCTCTTTCACCTGTTCTTAGCAATTTATACATGGAACTTTTTGAAACAAGGATGCTTAACACTATCCTTCCAAATAGAGCAAAGTGGTTTAAATATCTTGATGATATTTTGTGTCTTTTGGCTAGAATGTAGAAATAAACCATTTCCTTGTTAAATTAAGTAACTTAGCTTATTTTATAAATTTTACTATTGAGTTCGAAGAAAATAACTCATCGCCAAGATGTTTTAATTATTAAGGGTAAGCATGATTTTAAATTTAAAATTTACAGAAATCCAACAAGTAACTCTTCCTATGTACACTATTATTCTAAACACCAAGACAGAGTTAAACTGTAGGTATTCTCACAAATGCTTTTGAGAGCTTTACGCACTGAAAGTCCAGAGTTCATGGATAACGAAATCTCTAAAATTTTTGAAATAGCTAATGATCTAAAATATCCAAAAAACTTAACTGGATAAATCCTTTAAAACAGCTAGAAATACTTTTTACAAATCAAAAAAGGGACAACCAACCTTATTCAACTAAAAATATGTTGGTTCTCTCTTACCATGAAAACTTGGTTGATAAGCTTTCTCTTCTTAAGACATTTAATATCAAAGTTGTGCTTAAAAATCTTGACACAGTTCAAAAACTTTTGATAAAAAATTCCCCCCAAAATGTTGACGGATGCGTCTATAAGTTTCCTTGTAAAATATGTGATAAAGTTTTTTATGGTCAAACTGATAAAAGTGTTGAACTTAGGTTAAAACAACATAAATATAGCATTTTGAAGGACAAGGGTACAGGAGAATAGAGCTCAGGGAGAGAGGGTGAAGGGTTTATAATAAAGAGAGGCAGTTGGGTTTAAGATATAAACGCTATTGGAGGATAGATGGGGTAATGAAGCATAGCAATGGGGTCGAAGAGGTATGGGGTAGGTTTAAAAAGTGTGAGAGGGTTCACAGAAAGTTTGTGGTTACAGGGAAAATGGGTGCAGGAGGGGAAAAGGACGTTGGGGAATATGAGTAAAGAGAGTAGTAAGGGAGAAAAAGTTAGCTATGAGAAGTTTTTTCAAAGTAGGTGATGCAAAGGGGGGAAGGTAATGGAGAAAAAAAAGAAGGGTTAAAAAGTGGGAAGCAAGTAAAAGAGAGCAAAAAGAGAAGGGGTGAGTGTTATCAACAAATTTTGTTGAAAATAAGAAAAAGTTTTGGGGGTGAGATTAACAATTAAGAAAGCCCCAGAGAACAAATTGATTTGTCATTAAAATAGGAGAGGAGATTATTAAATGGGAGTTAGGGTATTTGGGAAAAATGGAAAATATTTTGAGGGGAATTGAAAAAGTTGATGAAGAAGGGGGAAACTGTGATTTCGTGTTGGGCAAGGGGGGAATAACTCTTGTGGAGGAGGAAAGCCGTTGTGATGTGGGGGAAATTCGTAGGCAGTAGGTAAAATGAAAGGGGGGTAAGGCGCCGGGGTTGATGGGGAAAAAATAAAATGTTTTTAAAAACGGTGGGGATAATTTTTGGAGGGTTTGGTGCAATTATTTAATAAATGTAGGAAAGGTAAGGTACCTGGGTTGGGAGAGAGCATGCATAGTTCCTTTGTAAAAGGCAAGGGGATAAAAAGGTGCAAAAATTATAGGGGGATAAGTCTGTTGAGTGTACCGGAAATGTATGGTAGAGTTATAATTGAAAGAATTTGGTAAGACGGAGAATAGGATAGCTGAGGCAAGGAGGCTTTAGGAAGAGGGGGGGTGTGGACCAGGGGGTTACAGTAAAAAATATAATGAATAGTATTTTTAAGGCTAAAAAAGGGGCTTTTTGGCTTTATGGTTTGGAAAAGGGTTGACAGGGGGGATAGGGGGGGAATGTGGAGATGTTGCAAGTGTAGGTGTAGGGGTAGGTTTTGAAAGCAGTGAAAAAGGTTTTTACAGGATGTGAGGCTCAAGTTAGAGTATGTAGGAAAAAAGGGGAAAATTTTTTCCCGAAAAATAGGCCCCTTTGACAAGGTGTGTGATGTCACCCTGGTTGTTTTAAAATATTTATAGAGGGGGTTTTAAGAGAGTAAATGCGAGGGCTTGGCAAGAGGGGTGGAGTTAAAAGTAAAGAATCACACCAAAATGGGATTTTCCAGCTGCTCTTTGCTGATGACACTGTGTCTTGGGAGATTCTGGGAAGAGAAGTTGCAGAGATTTTGGGGGATGAATTTGGGGAGGGGGTGCAAAAGAAGAAAATTAAAGGTGAAAAGGGAAAAGTAAGGTTATGAGGATAAAAAAAAGATTAGGTGATGAAAGATTGAATACAGATTGGAGGGAGGTAAGGGGTGAAGTATTCAGATATTGGGAGTGGACGTGTCACGGATGGGGCTAGAAAAATGAGGTGAAACATAGAATTGATAGGGAAAAAAAAGTGAGGGTGACTTAGGAGTCTGTGGAGACAAAGAACTTTGTCCTTGGAGGAAAGGGGGAATGTAAGAGTAAGTTTTTACCCAACGCTCTTTTTTGGGGGGTGAAGCGTGGGTGTGAATGTTGCAGGGGAGGAGAAGGCTGGAGGGGTGGAGATGTCATGTCTGAGGGCAATGTTGGTGTGAAATAATGAGAGAATTCGTAGTTTTTGGAAATTTGGAGGGGGTGCGGGTTACCAAAACTGTTGTCCCAAGGGTGGGAAGGGTTGTTGGGTGGTTCGGGCAGTAGAGAGAAGGGGCGAAACAAATACTTCAAGAGTGTATAGTTTGTAGGAAGGAAAGGGGGGTAGGGGGGCGGGCCCGGATTTGGGGGGGGGGTTTTTAAAAAAATTTTTGGGGAAAAATTTTATTCCAACTCTGATTTTAAAGAATTTTAAAAAAAAGGAAAATTTATTTTTGGGGGGGGTTTTTTCAAAAAACTTTTAAAGGGTTAAAAACCCCACCACTTATTCAGTGGAAAATTTCCTTTTCAAAGGGGGGGGGGGGGGTTTTTAAAATTTTTAAAGATTCCAAAATTTTGAAAGGGAAAAAGTTTTTTTTTGGCCCCACCCTGGGGTGGAATGGGTTAAAAAAAAAAAAAAAAAAAAAATTTAAGCCGTTTTTCGTAAGAGATTTTAACCATTCAATTGATTTTGAAAGGCTGAAAGAGTTTTATCATAGACCATTAAAATTTTTTAAAAGGCGAGAAATTATATAAAGGTTAATGGTCGACGGGAAAAGATAGTAGAAACATGCTTTATAAAAAGTGTTTTGAAAAAATAGAATATTTTTTTTTGGGTAATATAAACTGGATTCATTTGAAATTTAAAAAAAATTGGAAAATTTTAAGTAATAAACAAATTTTTGGTAGAAAATAAATTGGTTTTTTACGGATTTGATACCTCCTACTTAAACATAAAAAGTCAGGGTTGTGTGGGGGGCAGGAGGGTAGTCTCGTCCTTACATCCCCACCTGTTCCCTTTATTTTTTATAGCTCCTTGATAATGTGAGAAGTCACGATGGAGCTTGGAATTTCACATTTTTTTCCAGTGGGTTTTTGCATATATAAATATATAATATATAAAATAAAATATTATATATATTATATATATTAATTAATATAATATTAATATATATTAATATATATAATATTTTATATATATATATATAAAATATATAATATATATATAAATAAAATAAATTTTATATATTTTATATATATATATTTTATATTCAAAGGGAATTTCAAGAGCGGGAAAATAAAACAAACACTGATCTCTGGCTGAAAGGGAAAACCCAACCCCGAAAACCCGGGGGCAACCCTGAAAGCTGGTTTCCTTGGATCAACGTCTAACATTGTGCTAGCGCCAAGGTATTAGTCCAGTGTGGTGAGAATGGTATAGCACTTCGTACCTTGTTCCAAGGTTCGTAGGTTCGAGTCCCTTCAGCCAGAGATAAAGTGTTTATATATATATATTATAAAAATATATTATATATATATATATAATATTATAATATATTATATATATATATAATTGTATTTTTCATCCTCATTGTACGTAAATTTTTCAAGGCTACAAAAATTATTTAAATCTATTCACTGGGTTACACATGGCATCTATCACTACTCGTGTTAAGTGATATGTTTAGTGCAGAATTAACATACAATATATTTACAATACAAGTAGCTACTATAGAACTTCATGATGCCTACGTAAACATCACCAAAATGTCTGTGTTGCTGTGGTTATTGCTTATGGGAAAAGAATGTTTTTTGTTGGTATGGAGGGGAGAGCGGAGAGGTTTGGGAAAGCGTATACAATTCCGTGAAAAAAAATGAATATATTTAACTCCAGACATTAGGATCAGGCTAGCAGTGCAGTCAAAATCATTTAGGATGTTATTTGTTATTTAAATATGCCAAGCTTCAAGACACAGACAAGAAAATACATGGCAGATGTTCCATGTGGACAATATGCGATCTGGATCACAATTTCCAGACACAAGCAGGAAAAGTAATTTAACATGCCGCAGTTGCAGTCATGACATAGTTTGTAAATGTTTATGATACTCTGTGTTTATTACTCTATGGTTTATTACACAAGTCATCTTTTTCTAGTTAAGGAGAGTAAACCTTGTGTAGTGCGACGATGGTGTCACATCCTAAATTTAGTTAAGGAAGAGGTACTGTCCGTCAGTGTCCCCTTGGTGATTTTAAATGTCTTCTGGTGACATTGTGGTTTCTGGTGACTCTGTATATCTTCCAAAGACCCTAGATGTCTTTTTTGACACTTGATGCCTGCCATTGATTATCAATGTCTTCCTGTGAGTCTGGTTATCTCATTGCGATTCTAGATATTGAATGTCTTATTGTGACTTCTTTTGACTCTGGATTTCTCCAAGTTCCTTTGCATGGTCTGGTCTCCTTGTGACTGAATTTCTCCAGGAGTCTTTGCACGGCTAAGGATTTTTTTCCCGTTCGAAAAGAAATCGTTTGTATATATACTTAAATTTATGTATCTTATTTTATTTATATAACTGTTTTGAACCTTAATTATTTCTACATATCTGTCTGTCATTATCTACCATTACCTTTCATTCACCATCTTTACTTTATTGTCAAATTGTTACTTATAACGACACAGCGACCAAAGACTCTTCATTTCTCATGGACGGGGCCTGGGTTTTTAAAATTCATTTTTAAATCAGTACATAAAGGCCCTTTGGATTTTTTTCCCAGTTCTACAAAAAACCGAGTTTTTGCCTATTACTTCACCGGGGAAAAAAAGTTTATCACGACATAGGCCCGGCTTTCTTTATACTGACACAGGTTTTTATTTTTTCAATTTTGAAAACCTTATCTTGGGATTTTTTTTTGACCCAAATCCCGGGGGTTTTCTTTTTCCGACACAGTGACCAAGGCGTTCACTTATGACCAATTTTTAGGGTTTACCTTTCTCGACCGGGGAAAGGTATTTTTTCCCACTTAGGGACTTTTGGCCCGGGGCCCTGGGTCTTTCTCTGCAGTAGGTATCGTCTACAAGAAATTGCCCGAGCCATGATACAGGAGATTTTAAATACCCTTACAAAAGCTCTGGTTTTTGGAAAATTCAGCTTTTACTGTCTCAGCCTCCCCCTCTCCTGCTACCCAAAGGGAAAAATTTGGCTCGCGTTCTTTTCCCTTAACCGCTATCCACATTTTTTCCCTTTTGCTAATCACCGCTTCACTTACATCTTCAGCCCGTCACATCTCCGTTTGAAATCACATTCCGCTGCACTCAATCCCCGCTGCACTCACGTCCCCGCTGAACTCTACCGTTGCATTTAACTTCTCCGCTGCGCTACATTCCCGGGTTGGGGTTAAATCCCCCCTTGCGCCCCACATCTCCTTTTGCTTATATCTGGGCTATCCGTAGAGACTACCCGGTGCCACAAAATTTGGGTAAAGCGGGAAAAAACGTGACGACATCTTGGGAAAAATTTGTAGCAGCGGGGGATGCCCAAAAGGTTGACGAACACTAGTTTACTTTTTACCCACAGGGAAAACCATGCACCATATTAATGACGACGCGTTTGGACGAGGGGTTTATTGTTGGGGGGAAAAAAAAAATTATTTTTAAACCATTTTTTATATTTACTTTCGGATTAAAATTTAGTTCTCTACTTAATTTTTTTCCCCAATTGAAGCAATAATTAAAATTTTTTTCATTTAATTTTTATTTTCCCTATCTTTAAAAAAATAGGGGCAAATATTCTTAAAAATTTAAAATTTTTTTCCTTAAAAATTATTTGTCGTTCTTTTATTTCTATCTTTTTTAATTGATATTCCCTTTTGGTTTTAAAAATGCGTATTTTTTGGCTAAAAAATAATTACCCTTATTTCAAAATTCTTGTTTATCTTTTAAAAAATAACTATTTTAAAATATCTGAACAATTTTTTGGGTTTTTCAAAATTCTAGGTCAAAAAAATTATAAAAATTCGAATGTTTGTTTGGTTTTTTTGTTTTAAATTGAATAGCGACTACACACGGGTCTTTAAAGCTTTTTTAAAATGAAAAAAAATTGGGGGCTAACTTTAACCCTTTGGCAAATTTTTTCGGTTTTGAAGGTTTTGAACTCGGGTTTCCCCGGGCACCCCACGAGAGCAGATAGTGACCTATGCCTAAGTCACCACAACCCCCATCCCCAAACCTTTTGGGGTTTCCCCAAAAAATTTTTTGGGGCCAACCACCAGAAGGGGCAGACCAGGGCATTTATTTCCCACCCTTGTGGGTTTTCGAGGGAAAAAACTTAAGCTATCTCATTAACTTCCTTTTTTCCACACTCAACAATACAAAAAAAAAACTTTAATTATCCAGGAAAAAGAAGTTTACTAATGCAAAAAAAAAAAAATATTTTGTGTGACGCGAATTTAAAACCAAAGGCCATAGTTACCCTTTGACACGGGTAAAATTTGGGGCCTAATATCGCCTAGGGCCACTACACCAAGCATGGCCGCACATCACTGACAAATGTTTTTTTGTCTAAAGCCGGGGGAAAAATTTTGTGTTGGGAACCCCCGCTTTCATCAATCAGATTGCAAGCTAATTTTGGGTTAATAAGGCTGGGGTGTAACTCTGGGCTCTAAAAAGT
Source organism: Cherax quadricarinatus (assembly GCF_026875155.1). Taxonomy (NCBI): domain Eukaryota; kingdom Metazoa; phylum Arthropoda; class Malacostraca; order Decapoda; family Parastacidae; genus Cherax; species Cherax quadricarinatus. Next base: position 2,797,921 of record NC_069467.1, read on the forward strand.
TCGAAACTGGAACGCAAAATATTTAAATTGGGTTTTTAAAAAACTGAGGAGGTTTAACTTTTGTGTTTTTTAAAAAAGTTCAGAAATTTGGAAAATGCAAGAAAAATTGGTTAAAAAGGTGAGGAGGGGGTAACTCTATGCCCCTAATTTAAAATTCCAAAAAACTGGAACTGGGAAGTTAATTGGCTTCTTTTAAAAAGGGTGAGGGGGTGTAAAATCTATGCTCTAATAAAGTTCAGAAACTGGGAAAATTTTCCTCCAAGTAAAAAATTTTAGTCAAATGAGAATTTTTTTTCACAGATTTAGTGTTCCAGGGTAAGGGGCTTTACCCTTCTTTTGCTCATTTCAAAACCCCAGCTTTGGGCAGTGGGGTTTCTCCCCCCCCCCCGGATGGGACTTTACACCCGTTTGGTTAACACCCCGGGGACCCACTTTCTGTAGGTGAAAAAGGATTTGCCATTTTTAAGGGGGAAAACGCCGGAAATTTTTCCCCCCATTTTTTTAGGATCGAACCACGGACACTCAGTAAATGAGCCCAGTGCGTTTCCAATGAGTAGTACTAAGTCAATACTCGTTTAGAAAAAGAAGCTGCAACTCAGCACTGTCAAAACGTTGAAGGTTTGGGGCACTAAATTTCAAAGGAAAAAAATGTGTTAGAAACCAAAGGTTAATAATTGAGACACTTTGACAACATTTCGCAAATTAATCTGGAAAAAGTTTTTCCAAACCCCGTGGCCTCTTCACTCCAAGACTGACTGTCTCGACTCTCTCATCCTTCACGTTTTTTTTTTCTCTAAATTGGGAAAGAAGAAGCCACGGGTGGCATCACTGCTCACAAAAACCTGATCACGTTAAATGCTAAACCCCCCGGCCTGCATCAAAGCTCAAACCATATGAGAGCATCACTGTACCCCCACCTGATCATGCAAACATTTTTTTCTCACAACCCGGGTTTCCCGTAAATTTTTTTCTAAACCCCGATCAACATTTAAAACCCAAATCGTTTTTCCCGGGGGTCAATGATGCTCACACCCTCGATCATTTAGTTTAAAGCCCGCTAATTTATCTTTCCTTCCCTTTCTTGCTCATACCACTAAATATTTTTTAAACATGTTTTTGCTTCCTGGACTTTCGTTTCTTCCAGGTAAGCTGCCCTCTTCCCCTGCGCTTGCCTTACTGGTTTTTGGGGTGCTGACCCCCAGCTTAGTAAAAAATAAACCCAAATTACTTATTTTTCCCTTTTTCCCTTTTTATATCTCATTTAGAGTATAAAAATTTTTAATTTTAAAATATTAAACTTTTTTTAGATAAAATAGAGGTTTTAAAAAGGGGCCTAGGAAAAAACTCAAGTTGTCTGACTTTTTTGGGTTACCTAGATTCTTACAAATATGTGCTATGTATGTAATTATGTAACTCTTTTTTCTGTTCCCTGTAAAAATTTATCGGACTGTGACCATCGTTCTACATTATCCTCTCCCGTGCTGGTCATGATTTCCTTACCACGCTCAGCGGGGGTGTCCTCCTTCTGTAAACTTAAAGCGTAAACATTTGGTTTATGTCCAGCTCTGCATTGTTACCTTGGAATTAAAGTCCCAAGCGTTGTTCTGCAGAGGGCAGGGGACTGTCTTGATAAATTAGAACATGTGAAACTTTTGGGGAAAGTTTAAAAAACGTTTCCCCCAAAGTGGTTCATCAGCCCATACAAAGGAAAATCTGAAGAACAGGAGGAAAATGAGGAAATCAGTCCTCACCCTTGAGTCGATGTGGCGTCCATAATCTTAAATAGAATACGGAATGTGTTAAAAGCAGCTTATAACGTGGGGAAAAGGGTGCGCAGTTGTGGTGGTGTAAATTTGCTAATGGGAAAGTAGGTTGTGCCCAAAGGGTTAGGCAAGCAAAGGAATTCCCAAAGTTTTAAAGATCCTAAATTGCGTTTTTGCAGGTTTGTAGATGAAGGGTTTCGAGAACCGAATGTTGATTAAAAATTTGAACATGTGAAACTCTTGGGTATCCTTTTTGAGGGAAAAGTTTTTGCCACACAGTGGCTTTTATCAGTCCATACTACTTCACATGGGAAAATGTGAAAACCCCCTACAATGCTGCACCCTCTGCCCAGGTTTATAGGCTTTCAGCACTATGCCCTATTCTTTCAAGTTTTTTGGTGAACCATCGCTCAAGGCTGGGTGATTCCTCATTCTCCTCCCGTTCGTAAGTTCTTTTTGTAGGGTGTGAAGCCACGTGTGGCGAAAAATTTCCCAATAAAGGTCAAAGAGTTGCACATGTGTTTTTATCAACGTGTCGGTTTCTGAACCATTCACCTACGGACTGTTTTTGACAAATTTTCCACAACCACAGTATTCCCTCATATGTCTTTCATTTAATCTCAAAGCTTGATCGCACGACCCCCCATCACCAGAAAACTTTCAACAAGGTTCACACACTGATCATTAAAAGGTTTACATCACCCTTTATCATTCAAAAGGTTTAATCCCTTATCATTCAAAAAAATTTACATACCTAATTTAACAAAGGGTTATATGTTAAATTTTTACACATGTGAAAACTTGGGATCTTTTGAGGGGAACGTTTCCCACCCCCAGTGGCTTCTCATCCCTACAAAGGATAAAATGAAGAACAGGAGGAGATGAGGTAATCAGTCCTCAGCCCAAAGTTGCAATGTGTCTAATTTAAAAATGTGGTTTTTTGAAATTCATCTCAAGTTCATATCAATGATCATTCAAAAGGTCACACATTCGCTACTTTTTCAAGGTTCACTCACCCCCACTAAAGAAGGGTTTACAACTTCACCCCTAAACAAATTCAAATCACCCACCCAAACAAGGTTCACATCACCCCACCCCTAAACAAGGTTCACATCACCTCACACCTCTAAACAAGGTTCACATCACTTCACCACTAAACAATGTTCACATCACCTCACCACTAAACAAGGTTCACATCACCTCACCACTAAACAAGGTTCACATCACCTCACCACTAAACAAGGTTCACATCACCTCACCACTAAACAAGGTTCACATCACTTCACCACTAAACAATGTTCACATCACCTCACCACTAAACAAGGTTCACATCACCTCACCACTAAACAAGGTTTACATCACTTCACCACTAAATAAGGTACACATCATATGATCATTCAGCATGATTCAGATCACCTGATCATTGAACAAGGTTCACATCACTTCGCTACTTAACAAGGTTCACATCATCTCACCACTAAAGAAGGTTCATATCACTTCACCACTAAACAAGGTTCACATTCCCTCACTACTAAACAAGGTTCACATCACCTCACCACTAAACAAGGTTCACATTATCTGACCACTCAACAAGGTTTACATCACCTGATCATTTAACAAGGTTCACATCACCTGATCATTCAACAAGGTTCACATCACCTCACCACTAAACAAGGTTCACATCACCTCACCACTAAACAAGGTATACATCACCAGATCATTCAACAGGGTTCACATCACCTGATCATTCAACAAGGTTTACATCACCTGATCGTTCAACAAAGTTCACATCACCTCACCACTAAACAAGGTTCACATCACCTCACCACTAAACAAGGTTCACATCGGTTCATCACTAAACAAGGTTCACATCACTTCACCACTAAACAAGGTTCACATCACCTCACCACTAAACAAGGTATACATCACCAGATCATTCAACAGGGTTCACATCACCTGATCATTCAACAAGGTTTACATCACCTGATCGTTCAACAAAGTTCACATCACCTCACCACTAAACAAGGTTCACATCACCTCACCACTAAACAAGGTTCACAACACTTCACCACTAGACAAGGTTCACATCACCTGATCATTCAACTAAGTTCACCTCGCCTCATCACTCAAGAATGCTCACTCCCACCTGATTATTTATCAACGCTCACACCTACTGACAATGCTCCTTTGATTCCACCATCACATCATTTAACATTGCTCATACCACCTCGTTATGTATCAGTGCTGAAATTACCTAATCACGCAAAAGTGCTCATACCACCTGATCATGTATCACTTTCATATACAAGATTCTGCTAGAGAAAGAGAGGAGACAAAAATATCATTGGATAAGATGCAAGCCTCATGTTCCTGGAGAAGAAACCGTTGGCTCATCATTATGCAACACACGACAGTCATTCTCTCAGACAAAGGAATTTCCAGAGACTCGCATTTTAAAAAATGTATAAACCATAGCTTGAATCAGGTTAAATTTCTGAAAGTGATTTGAAATGTAAGAGATAAATATTACTTCCATAACAGCTAATATGAGAATTACATTTTATTTAGGATATTATAGCCTTAAGACAGTATAAAATTGTTTTTGAATTCTCATCTATTTTTTCCAAATTAAAAATGTAATTGGAAGATAAAACACACTTTTGAAATAAAGGAATCGAGTATTAAAATAGAGTATTTATGTAGGATTTCAAATGTTTAGTGGCAAGTCTATTGCGCATCGCTAAAACATCGTGAGAACAGAAGAGCAAAATATACTGACGCGCGAGAGACCTCAGAATCATGCCTCTTATGGGAATACATATTTACTAGTAATGTTTCATGTGCCAGACGCAAATTTATAGTACTTGTTCTAAGTGGCTGGTTTCTTATTTTCACTAAGATATGATCTTGAACTTTCACAGAGATTATTGCAATGTTCAAAGTTTCCCCAAAAGGGAAGCAATTAAGTACATGGTGTAAAAGTGACCATGAAGCTGATTATGTTCTTTATATTTAATCTGTTTATCGACGAAGAAAATCAATAACAAAAAAAAAAAACCCCACTAAATTATGTTTACACTAAAGAAAAAACATAGCTTAATAATTGGCCTCTTTACAGAAAACCAAAAATCTAAACAGTGAGTGAAATAATGTTGAAATATATAAAAAAAATATATATATTATTTATTATTATCACACTGGCCGATTCCCACCAAGGCAGGGTGGCCCGAAAAAGAAAAACTTTCACCATCATTCACTCCATCACTGTCTTGCCAGAAGGGTGTTTTACACTACAGTTTTTTTAAAGCAACATTTAAAACCCCTCCCAGATGCAGCACTTACTTCCCATCTCCCCGGGCCAAGTCCGGCCGCCGGGTTTCCTGAATCCCTTCATAAATGTTTTCTTTGCTCACACTCCAAACACACGTCAGTATTAAAAACCATTTGTCTCCATTCACTCCCACAAACACCCCAGCTGCCGCTTGAAGTCCAAGCCCCCCGCCACAAACCTCCTTTAAAACCCCCCCCTCCAACCTTCCTAGGCCGAAACCCCCCACCCCCCCTTCCCTTCCACACAGACTGAACACTCTTTAAGTCATTCGTTCGCCCATTCTCTCACATGTCCGAACCCCTAACAACCCTTCCCAACCCCTGACAACAGTTTTGGAATCCCGCACCCCCCTAAATTCCAAAATACAAACTCGCATTATTTCACACCAACTTTCCCTCAAAATGACATTTTCCACTGCCTCCACCTTCTCCTCGCGCAACATTTTATCACCCCCCCCACACACAAAAAAGACGTTGGAAAACATACCTCATACATTCCCCCTTTCCTCCAGGACAAAGTTTTTTGTCTCCACAGACCCTAAGTGCACCACTCACTCTTTTTCCCTCTCAAATTTTATATTCACCTCATCTTTTATAACCCATCCGCTGATACGTCCACTCCCAAATATCTGAATACGTTCACCTCCCCAACTCTCCCCTCCAACTGATATTCAATCTTTTATCACCTAATCTTTTTTTTATCCCTCAAAACCCTTTACTCTTTCCTGTATTCACCTTTAATTTTCTTTTTTTGCCACCCTACCAAAATTCATCCACCAATCTCTGCAATTTCCCTTTTCAGAATCCCCCAAGAGCACATGTCATCAGCAAAGAGCAGCTGTGACAATCCCCTTTTTGTGTTTTCTTATCTTTTAACTCCACGCCTCTTTCAAGACCCTCGCATTTATTTCCCTTAAAAAACCCCCATCTTAAAATATTAAACAACCCGGTGACTCCACACCCTTTGTCTAAGGCCCTACTTTTATGGAAAAAATTCCCCTTTTTCCTACATACCTAACTTGAGCCCACTATCCTCGAAAACCTTCCTGCTTTCAGTAACCTACCTCCTACACCATACACGCAACCTCCCATTGCCCCCCTATCCACCCTGCCAAAACCCCTTTTCCAAATCCAAAATCCACAAAGCCCCTTTGGGGCCTTATCTAAAACGTTTATTAAGTTTCACTGTAAACACCTGGTCCCCCCACACCCCCTACCTTTTCCCAAAGCCTCCTTGTTCATCGCATCCCCCATTCTCCCCTCTTACTCTTAATTCTTTCAATTTTAACTCTACCCTCATTTACCAAAGGACACTCAACAGACTTACCCCCTATAAATTTTTTCACTCTCTTTTTCCCCCTTTTCCTTTACAAAGGAAAATATGCATGCTCTCTGCCAATCCCAGGTACCTTTCCCTCTTCCATACATTTTTTAAATAAAAGCACCAACCACTCCAAAACTATATCCCCCTGCTTTTAACATTTCTATCTTTATTCCATCAATCCCGGCTGCCTTACCCCCTTTCATTTTACCTACTGCCTCACGAACTTCCCCTACACTCACAACTGGCTCTTCCTCACTCCTACAAGATGTTATTCCTCCTTGCCCTATACACGAAATCACAGCTTCCCTATCTTCATCAACATTTAACAATTCCTCAAAATATTCCCTCCATCTTCCCAATACCTCTAACTCTCCATTTAATAACTCTCCTCTCCTATTTTAACTGACAAATCCATTTGTTCTCTAGGCTTTCTTAACTTGTTAATCTCACTCCAAAACTTTTTCTTATTTACAACAAAATTTGTTGATAACATCTCACCCACTCTCTCATTTGCTCTCTTTTTACATTGCTTCACCACTCTCTTAACCTCTCTCTTTTCTCTCGTATACTCTTCCCTCCTTGCATCATTTCTACTTTGTAAAAACTTCTCATATGCTAACTTTTTCTCCCTTACTACTCTCTTTACATCATCATTCCACCAATCGCTCCTCTTCCCTCCTGCACCCACTTTCCTGTAACCACAAACTTCTGCTGAACACTCTAACACTACATTTTTAAACCTACCCCATACCTCTTCAACCCCATTGCCTATGCTCTCATTAGCCCATCTATCCTCCAATAGCTGTTTATATCTTACCCTAACTGCCTCCTCTTTTAGTTTATAAACCTTCACCCTCTCTCTCCTGATGCTTCTATTCTCCTTGTATCCCATCTACCTTTTACTCTCAGTGTAGCTACAACTAGAAAGTGATCTGATATATCTGTGGCCCCTCTATAAACATGTACATCCTGAAGTCTACTCAACAGTCTTTTATCTACCAATACATAATCCAACAAACTACTGTCATTTCGCCCTACATCATATCTTGTATACTTATTTATCCTCTTTTTCTTAAAATATGTATTACCTATAACTAAACCCCTTTCTATACAAAGTTCAATCAAAGGGCTCCCATTATCATTTACACCTGGCACCCCAAACTTACCTACCACACCCTCTCTAAAAGTTTCTCCTACTTTAGCATTCAGGTCCCCTACCACAATTACTCTCTCACTTGGTTCAAAGGCTCATAATACATTCACTTAACATCTCCCAAAATCTCTCTCTCTCTCCTCTGCATTCCTCTCTTCTCCAGGTGCATACACGCTTATTATGACCCACTTCTCGCATCGAACCTTTACTTTAATCCACATAATTCTTGAATTTACACATTCATATTCTCTTTTCTCCTTCCGTAACTGATCATTTAACATTACTGCTACCCCTTCCTTTGCTCTAACTCTCTCAGATACTCCAGATTTAATCCCATTTATTTCCCCCCACTGAAACTCTCCTACCCCCTTCAGCTTTGTTTCGCTTAGAGCCAGGACATCCAACTTCTTTTCATTCATAAGATCAGCAATCATCTGTTTCTTGTCATCCGCACTACATCCACGCACATTTAAGCATCCCAGTTTTATAAAGTTTTTCTTCTTCTCTTTTTTAGTAAATGTATACAGGAGAAGGGGTTACTAGCCCATTGCTCCCGGCATTTTAGTCGCCTCATACGACACGCATGGCTTACGGAGGAAAGATTCTTTTCCACTTCCCCATGGACAATAGAAGAAATAAAAAAAGAACAAGAGCTATTTAGAAAAAGGAGAAAAACCTAGATGTATGTATATATATATGCATGTGCGTGTCTGTGAAGTGTGACCAAAGTGTAAGTAGGAGTAGCAAGATATCCCTGTTATCTAGCGTGTTTATGAGACAGAAAAAGAAACCAGCAATCCTACCATCATGCGAAACAGTTACAGGTTTCTGTTTCACAGTCATCTGGCAGGACGGTAGTACTTCCCTGGGTGGTTGCTGTCTACCAACCTACTACCTAAATATATATATATTTATGAGAAATATTTGTATATCGAGAAACATTAATTATTATAAATGTTTACTCCAGGGAAATAATGATATAGTATCTAAAATGTGAAAGTAAACTAGATACGTTCTGTCTCCTTAGTCTGAAAAAGACATCACTGTATCTCATTTGTCCAGCTTCTAACTCAGTGTATATAAAAGGAATATGCTGAACGATCATTAAATTCTAACGTAGCATAATTTAAATCAATGACTGTGTCACTCATGTGTGCGTGTACGTTTGAGTATTCGGTATGTTGGCAGGCATGTATTATTTTGCATGTGTGTACGTTAATGTGCATATACAGGGTTTCCACAAAAACATTCCTTGATTTCAAACAGGTATAACATGTAACTTTAATGTAATAATCTTTCACAGTTAGTAGCTTCAGATGAAGGATTTCATTCAGTTTCATGTGGCATAGGGTAGCATAAAAGGCACTCAATGTGCGCCCTTCTGGTTGCTCGGCAAACATCGATGTGATAGTCCATTTCGGTTCAGACGCTCTGCAGCATATCTGGAGTTATGCGAACTGCTTCAGTGATCGAAATTTTCAGCTCCTCCAGGGTTGCAGGTAGTGGTGGTACGTAAACTGTGCTCTTCAGGTACCCTCAAAGAAGTCAAACCACGTCGCGTTAGCCACTGGCTAACGCGACGGTCTAGAGTTTTGAGACTCTCTGACCACGGGTTCAAATCCCGCCCGTGGTATGGTTTGTTTGCAATCGTGTCATTACGATTTCGTGAGTCAAAGAAGTTACAAAGAGTTAGGTCCGGTGACCTCGTAGGCCGCTTGCAGAGGTCACCGGACCCAACGGTTTGTGATTTTTTTCTTGGAGGTACGTGAAGAGCACAGTTTATGTACCACCACTACCTGCAACCCTGGAGGAGCTGAAAACTTGATCACTGAAGCAGTTCGCATGATAACTCTAGATATGCTGCAGAGCGTCTGGACCGAACTGGAGTATCACATCGATGTTTGCCGAGCAACCAGAGGGAAGCACATTAAGTGCCTTTAATGCTACCCTATGCCATATGAAACTGAATGAAATCCTGCATCTGAAGCTAATAACTGTGAAAGATTATTACAATAAAGTTAAATGTTATACATGTTTGAAATCAGGGAGTGTTGTTGTGGACACCCTGTATATGCATTACGCACCAGCACTAACAGCATAGTGGGTCAGCGTGGAGCGCCTGTAAGTTATAAGTTACCAACCAACACTGTGTTAGCGATAATATAAAATTACATTAAAGACTTCATTTGTTTAACTAAGACAGTGATTAAATATGTCTTAATATTGGCTAACAGGAACATTACAATACAATGACTGCTTCATTTAGTAATATGCCATAAGATACATGAAGTATATAAGAAGAAAGGAACACTCCACCAGGTTTACTGGCCCAAGTTAAGCAGGTTCACTCACCCACCTACTCCTACTTATGTACTTGTCTAAATTAGTGTTAAAACTTCACCAGGTGTTCGCTTCAATTACCAAATCAATGCTTACCTATATCCTTTCTAAATCTAAAGGTTTTCAACTGGAACCCATTGCAGCGAGTCCAGTCTTAGATATTTTTAGCACATTATTTGTATCCCCTTTATTCATAGTTTCCCTAATTCTACATCTTTCTAGAAAGTGCAGACACAGTGCTCTCTCTGTACGTTATTCAGCACAGTTATGTTCATTCTGCAATACGGTGTCTAGAACTGCGCAGCTTAATCTAAATGAAGCCTAAGCAGCATTATATGGAGTTAAAGGATAACCTCAGGACTCCTGTTATTTACACTTCATGAAATGGAGTTTTAATGCAAACAGTTACTCACTGATGTCTTGGCTTTAGATAACTGATAACCCCAACTCTTAAATCTTCTTCGTATTCAGAGTAATTAAGATCTACATTATTTAGTTTATAAGAGTCATGGTTATTTTATTTTCCAAGGCTTAGAACTTTGCATTTGTCTACATAAAACTGCATCTGCCACTTCTCCGACCACTGCATTAATCTATTCAAATCATCCTGTAGCGCTTGTCAGAATTAATCAGACGGACTATTTAGGTATCATCGGAAAGCTTACATATGTCTCTAATTATTCCCTCATCTAAATCGTTTATGCATATTATAAACAGCAAAGTGCCCAACACTGACTCCTGTGGAACGACTGTTAAGCGTCCAGTAATATAAGCACGTTGATAAATGAGACACTGGCGAAACATTTGCTGAAACTGAGAGACATGTGCAACATCTGGGTATCTTTATTGTAGACGTTTCGCCATCCAGTGGCTTTATCAATTCCAGGACACAACTTGAAGACAGTAGAACTATATACAGAAGACGAAGTAATCAGTCCCTCAACCTTGGAGTTGGTGCGAAAAGCACCGTAGTCGTGAAGATTCTGAAGCAGAAGCAAGGAGCCTGGCGCTTATATACTAGCGTCAGGTGGAAAGGGGACGTGTAGTAGACGAGGGCATAGTCACCGGTAAGCGGAATTCTCCAGTGGAAGTAGGTCCTACCCAAAGAGATGGGTTAGTAGTAGGTTAGTAGGACCTACTTCCACTGGGAAATCCCGCTTACCAGTGACTATGCCCTCGTCTGCTACACATCCCCTTTCCACCTGACGTTAGTATATAAACGCCAGGCTCCTTGCTTCTGCTTCAGAATCTCCACGACTGCGGTGCTCTTCGCACCAACTCCAAGGTTGAGGGACTGATTACCTCGTCTTCTGTATATAGTTCTACTGTCTTCAAGTTATGTCCTGGAATTTGTATTGATAAAGCCACTGGATGGCGAAACGTCTACAATAAAGATACCCAGATGTTGCACATGTGTCTTAATTTCATCTTGTCGGTATTGTATACCATTTTTGTGAAACATTTGGGTATCTTTAATCAGGGAACGTTTCGCCAGTCAGCGGCTTCTTCAGTCCAGTCCAGAGAAAGGTGAAATATGTGAAGGAGTTAAAGAAATGTTACAGAAATAGTGGAGGAAATCCACACAGATTCATTCAGGAAGCCGTCTCTAAACGAATCTGCCAGGATTTCCTACTCTATTTCTGCAACACTGCAAGCTTCTGATGATGGGTTGATTACAAGACGAAATGTAAAGAGCTATTATTTAATTGCCCCTCTGGTTAATAACGACGCTCTTAATCAGTGGTTAAGAGCATCCTGAATTTTGACTTGAACCCATTAGCGGCAAACACACTGCGGCAAGCCAGGCCCCACAATACGAATGGGCGCCTAGCCGAAGCTAGACGATGTTTTCCCATACCCCGGGGCATCAGGTTCGTTTTCAAAGTTATTTTATCAACTCCTGCCACACGAAATAACTTTGAAAACAAGCAAGCTTCGGCTAGGTGCTCATACTTTTCTGGGGTCTGGCTCCGTGATAAAGTACTGTGGACTGATACAGAGTTTGCAGGTTCGAGTCCTGTTCTGGACGTAGAGATTTTCGCATTATAATTAGTGACAAACACGTAACAATGTGTACTAGACATGTGTCTCGCATCTCATGTACTATATATGCCATCTTCATATCAACAATGTATCTCTTAAAGCTTTTGTACCATATTATGTAATAAAATATACCTATTGGTAAAAAAGAATGAAAAGATGGGGTGGTAGGGGAAGTGGAATATTCAAACGGCTCAGGAAGAAATCCAAATATTCTTCCTTGAAGCCTTTTTATCTACTTCTCCGAGGCTATAGATCCCACAATTTACACCAGAGGTGAAACCCATTATACATACATACATACATACACACACATATATATATATATATATATATATATATATATATAATATATATATATATATATATATATATATATATATATATATATATATATATACATATATATATATATATATATATATATATATATATATATATATATTATATATATATATTATATATGTATATATATATATATGTATATATATATATATATATATATATATATATATATATATATATATATATATATATATATATATATATATATATATATATATATATATATATATATATATATATATATATATAAGTTGGATGTCCTGGCCCTAAGCGAAACAAAGCTGAAGGGGAAGGGGAGTTTCGGTGGGGGGAAATAAATGGGATTAAATCTGGAGTATCTGAGAGAGTTAGAGCAAAGGAAGGGGTAGCAGTAATGTTGAATGATCAGTTATGGAAGGAGAAAAGAGAATATGAATGTGTAAATGCAAGAATTATGTGGATTAAAGTAAAGGTTCGATGCGAGAATTGGGTCATAATAAGCGTGTATGCACCTGGAGAAGAGAGGAATGCAGAGGAGAGAGAGAGATTTTGGGAGATGTTAAGTGAATGTATAGGAGCCTTTGAACCAAGTGAGAGAGTAATTGTGGTAGGGGACCTGAATGCTAAAGTAGGAGAAACTTTTAGAGAGGGTGTGGTAGGTAAGTTTGGGGTGCCAGGTGTAAATGATAATGGGAGCCCTATGATTGAACTTTGTATAGAAAGGGGTTTAGTTATAGGTAATACATATTTTAAGAAAAAGAGGATAAATAAGTATACAAGATATGTTGAAGGGCGAAATGACAGTAGTTTGTTGGATTATGTATTGGTAGATAAAAGACTGTTGAGTAGACTTCAGGATGTACATGTTTATAGAGGGGCCACAGATATATCAGATCACTTTCTAGTTGTAGCTACACTGAGAGTAAAAGGTAGATGGGATACAAGGAGAATAGAAGCATCAGGGAAGAGAGAGGTGAAGGTTTATAAACTAAAAGAGGAGGCAGTTAGGGAAACATATAAACAGCTATTGGAGGATAGATGGGCCAATGAGAGCATAGGCAATGGGGTCGAAGAGGTATGGGGTAGGTTTAAAAATGTAGTGTTAGAGTGTTCAGCTGAAGTTTGTGGTTACAGGAAAGTGGGTGCGGGAGGGAAGAGGAGCGATTGGTGGAATGATGATGTAAAGAGAGTAGTAAGGGAGAAAAAGTTAGCATATGAGAAGTTTTTACAAAGTAGAAGTGATGCAAGGAGGGAAGAGTATATGGAGAAAAAGAGAGAGGTTAAGAGAGTGGTGAAGCAATGTAAAAAGAGAGCAAATGAGAGAGTGGGTGAGATGTTATCAACAAATTTTGTTGAAAATAAGAAAAAGTTTTGGAGTGAGATTAACAAGTTAAGGAAGCCTAGAGAACAAATGGATTTGTCAGTTAAAAATAGGAGAGGAGAGTTATTAAATGGAGAGTTAGAGGTATTGGGAAGATGGAGGAAATATTTTGAGGAACTGTTAAATGTTGATGAAAATAGGGAAGCTGTGATTTCGTGTATAGGGCAAGGAGGAATAACATCTTGTAGGAGTGAGGAAGAGCCAGTTGTGAGTGTGGGGGAAGTTCGTGAGGCAGTAGGTAAAATGAAAGGGGGTAAGGCAGCCGGAATTGATGGGATAAAGATAGAAATGTTAAAAGCAGTTTTGGAGTGGTTGGTGCAATTATTTAATAAATGTATGGAAGAGGGTAAGGTACCTAGGGATTGGCAGAGAGCATGCATAGTTCCTTTGTATAAGGCAAAGGGGACAAAAGTGAATGCAAATATTATAGGGGGATAAGTCTGTTGAGTATACCTGGTAAAGTGTATGGTAGAGTTATTATTGAAAGAATTAAAAGTAAGACTGAGAATAGGATAGCAGATGAACAAGGAGGCTTTAGGAAAGGTAGGGGGTGTGTGGACCAGGTGTTTACAGTGAAACATATAAGTATTTAGATAAGGCTAAAGAGGTCTTTGTGGCATTTATGGATTTGGAAAAGGCGTATGACAGGGTGGATATGGGGGGCAATGTGGCAGATGTTGCAGGTGTATGGTGTAGGAAGTAGGTTACTGAAAGCAGTGAAGAGTTTTTACGAGGATACTGAGGCTCAAGTTAGAGTACATAGGAAAGAGGGAAATTATTTCACAGTAAAAGTAGGCTTTAGACAGGGATGTGTGATGTCACCGTGGTTGTTTAATATATTTATAGATGGGGTTATAAGAGAAGTAAATGCGAGGGTCTTGACAAGAGGCGTGGAGTTAAAAGATAAGGAATCACACATAAAGTGGGAGTTGTTACAGTTGCTCTTTGCTGATGACACTGTGCTCTTGGGAGATTCTGAAGAGAAGTTGCAGAGATTGGTGGATGAATTTGGTAGGGTGTGCAAAAGAAGAAAATTAAAATTGAATACAGGAAAGAGTAAGGTTATGAGGATAACAAAAATATTAGGTGATGAAAGATTGGATATCAGATTGGAGGGAGAGAGTATGGAGGAGGTGAATGTATTCAGATATTTGGGAGTGGACGTGTCAGCGGATGGGTCTATGAAGGATGAGGTGAATCATAGAATTGATGAGGGGAAAAGGGTGAGTGGTGCACTTAGGAGTCTGTGGAGACAAAGAACTTTGTCCTTGGAAGCAAAGAGGGGAATGTATGAGAGTATAGTTTTACCAACACTCTTATATGGGTGTGAAGCATGGGTGATGAATGTTGCAGCGAGGAGAAGGCTGGAGGCAGTGGAGATGTCATGTCTGAGGGCAATGTGTGGTGTGAATATAATGCAGAGAATTCGTAGTTTGGAAGTTAGGAGGATGTGCGGGATTACCAAAACTGTTGTCCAGAGGGCTGAGGAAGGGTTGTTGATGTGGTTCGGACATGTAGAGAGAATGGAGCGAAACAGAAGGACTTCAAGAGTGTATCAGTCTGGAGTGGAAGGAAGGCGGGGTAGGGGTCGGCCTAGGAAAGGTTGGAGTGAGGGGGTAAAGGAGGTTTTGTGTGCGAGGGGCTTGGACTTCCAGCAGGCGTGCGTGAGCGTGTTTGATAGGAGTGAATGAAGACGAATGGTTTTTAATACTTGACGTGCTGTTGGAGTATGAACAAGGTAACATTTATGAAGAGGTTCAGGGAAACCGGCAGGCCGGACTTGAGTCCTTAAGGTGGGAAGTACAGTGCCTGCACTCTGAAGGAGGGGTGTTAATGTTGCAGTTTAAAAACTGTAGTCTAAAGCACCCTTCTGGCAAGACAGTGATGGAGTGAATGATGGTGAAAGTTTTTCTTTTTCGGGCCACCCTGCCTTGGTGGGAATCGGCCAGTGTGATAATAAAATAAAAAAATATATATATATATATTTTAAAATTATATATATATATATATATATATATTATATATATATATATATATATATATATATATTTATATATTATTATATATATATATATATATATATATATATATATATATTTATATATATATATATATATATATATATATATATATATATATATTATAGGGAGGTACACCTCTACAACTTTACTGGGGACCCTCATCCTCAGAGAAGACAATAAACGTACCTCAGGGAAAACTCAAGGTTCTCCCCGGATCTATTTGAATATTTTCTTCTCCTACCACTCCCTATAATTTATATTATATATGTACTTCATTAATAGACAGAATACATTGATAAAAAAACACAAACATAAGTACATTGGTACAATATATCAATGGTTATGAATCTCCTCCAGTTCCTTCGAAGCCGGACGCGAGCCCAGTATGCAGCATGCATTTCCCCTCTGGATGGCCAGGCTGAGGCGCTGGGACATGAAAGTGGCAGCCCTTCAGTCCCTGGTGGTGTCGATGAGTCTGGAACCCAGTTCTTTAAGGAAATGTGTGGCATGTTTTCCCCACGATCCCAAGATCTCTGATCCCACTGGGACAAATTGATACTGTTGGCTTATGTCCCTGTACCTGCCGATCTTGTACTCCTCCCTGTGGTCAGCAGCTCCTCCCTATCGCCCGACACTGTGATGGATATAGGAGTCAGCCAGTGTGGACACACAGGTATAGTCCCATGCTAAGAGCTTGCCATTCTTACAAGGATAGATGGTGATCTCATCAGGGCAGTTTGCTGGGTTGTGGGTATTGTTGGCTGCTAGTGATTGGGGCTCCCTCTCGTCTGGGCATCCAGCTGTAGCAAGGGTTCTCTTTATGATGTCGTTGACCTCGTTGTGTCTTGCATGCCAGCCCTTGGTTTTGGAACAATTAAGACCATATAGACCATATTGGTCAGCTTGTGCATCGCCGCAAATACACGTGTGAATTGGGGCAGCAAGACGCAGAGCCACTGTAATACGGAGGGTTATAGGGTCGAGGTGCGTTCGCATTGCTGATATAGGAACTGTTTGGAGGAAGTCCCCCGGAGTGAGGTGCACTCACAGTTTGGAGATGAGCAATCTCCCTCTCTGATGTTGCAGCCCTGAGCATGTTGGCAAGCACCTTTTCAGCGATGGAACCATCCCAGCGTGACCGTAAGCCAGTGTTGCACTTGGGTTCGGTGCTGGAGCAGCATGACTCTCCCATTCAGTGATGGCACTGGCTCAGTTAGGGTCCTGTATTACTGCTGAGCCACTGAGGTTATCAGGAAGAACTTGTCTTATTAACTCGTTTGATGCTATGGAAGAGGATAGGAAAGCTGGTAGGGCAATCTCGGAGGATCAGCGTACTCCCAACCTCCTAAGCCTGACCGGAAGTGAGGCTTGCAATCACTGTCCATCTTCAAGGGAAAGATTCAATACACTCTCAGGCATGGTCTTAAGGAGAGAATCATATCCCTTGAGTTTTGGACTGCTGAAGGCTGGGGAGCATCTCGGAAAGTAGGTAAGTTTTGGGTTTGACAGGCACCTTGTGAATAGGTAGAAAGCATCATGTGTATCAGTGTCTTTCATCCTACCTTCCATCGTCCGGAGGTCTGAAATTTTTTTTTCTAGGATCAGATCGATGGCATTGGACCCAAGAGGAGCGTCAAGAAGAGTGCTATTGGTTGGGTCAATGGATCTTGCTACTGGTAAAACGGCGCTAATATTCTGGATCATCTGTTGATTGGTAGAAACTATTTCACATTTGGTGGGGTTTAAAGAAAGGCCCAGGCTTTCTCCCATGTCTTTAATTTTTCTGATGTTCTCTAGGAGAGATTCTGTTGTGCCAGCTAGGGTACCGTCGTCCAGGAACCAGATATTGAGCTCGCTGGAGAGTGCTTCTGTGACTTCCTTGATGACCAAACAGAATAGAAGGGGGGCAAGAGGGTCCCCATGTTGCACACCCTCACACGAGTCAATTTCATGGTCTCAAAACGATAGTTTAAAAGTCACACTATAACACGATATATTTATATATATATATTATATATATATATATATATATATATATATTATATATATATATATATATATATATATATATATACATATATATATATACACAAACACTGATCTCTGGCTGAAGGAGACTCGAACCTACGAACCTTGGAACAAGGTAAGCAGTGCTTTACCAATCTACTCACACTGGACCAATACCTGGGAGTCCAGCTTGCGCTAGACTTTGATCCAAGGCAGCCAGCATTTAGGGAGAAGGCTTACAACTTTTCATCTCATCCCCTGCATGCATCAGCCTTACTAGAGATATTAACAATGCAAGGAATTAGCAAGAGCAGGCGAAATATACAAAAACACTGATCTCTGGCTGAAGGAGACTCGAACCTACGAACCTTGGAACAAGGTACGCAGTGCTTTACCAATCTACCCGCACTGGACCAATACCTTGTAGTCTAGCTTGCGCTAGACTTCGCCTGCTCTTGCGAATTCCTTGCATTGTTAATATCTCTAGTAAGGCTGATGCATGCAGGGGATGAGATGAAAAGCTGTAAGCCTTCTCCCTGAAAGGTGGCTGCCTTGGATCAAAGTCTAGCGTAAGCCGGACTCCAAGGTATTGGTTAAGTGTGGGTAGATTGGTAAAGCAATGCGTACCTTGTTCCAAGGTTCGTAGGTTCGAGTCTCCTTCAGCCAGAGATCAGTGTTTATATATATATATATATATATATATATATATATATATATATATATATATATATATATATATATCAATTAGCAAGAACTCGTTTAAAATTTAGTCCTGTCTAAAATTTTCTCTTATACATTGAAAGATAATTTTTTTTCATTAATGTTAATGTAAAAATTTTTAATTTTGCGCCAAAAGAATCTTAGAAAACTTACCTAACCTTACTATAACAAGCGCAATTTAGTTTATCCTAATCAAACTAAATATATTTTAGAAACGTTTACAACAAATTAATACTAAACAAACACAGTGAAATACATTTTTTTCATGACTCACGAAATCGTAATGACACGATTGCAAACAAACCATACCACGGGCGGGGATAGAACCCGCGATCTGAGAGTCTCAAAACTTCAGTGGTTCCTATGCTAACCTTCCTATGGTGTAGAAATATACCTAGTTGATCGAATCTTATTGTGGCTAGCTGGTCTAGTGGCTAACGAGACGGTCTGGAGTTTTGAGACTCTCAGATCGCGGGTTCTATCCCCGCCCGTGGTATGGTTTGCTTGCAATCGTGTCATTACTATTTCGTGAGTCATGTTAAAGGTTTTGAGGGGACTTGAGCTAGAGTTCGTCACGGCCACGCAAGCTGGAGATTCGTCTGTAAAAACTTGCATTTGTGGTCACAGTGGTGCCTGTGCTAACCTTCCTATGGTGTAGAAATATACCTAGTTGGACGAATCTTATTGTGGCTAGCTGGTCCAGTGGCTAACGCGACGGTCTGGAGTTTTGAGACTCTCAGATCGCGGGTTCTATCCCCACCCGTGGTATGGTTTTTTTTTTTTTTTACATTTTTTTCGTTAGGTTCGTAATGATTTTTGCGAAATTATTGCGTACACAAATTGTCGCTTGTCTTATATGGCAAGATGAGCGTTGCTATTTAAGCCAAGATCACAAGGTTTACATATTCTGCACGACAAATATGTATGTATATATATATATATATAATATATATATATATATATATATATATATATATATAATATATATATATATATATATATATATATATATATATATATATATATTATATACATATATATACATATAATATATCTATATATATATATATATATATATATATATATATATATATATATATATATATATATATATATATATATATATATATATATATATATATATATACATATGTCGTGCCGAATAGGCAGAATTTGCGATCTTGGCTTAAATAGCAACGCTCATCTTGCCATATAGGACAAGGGAAAATTTGTGTATGCAAAAATTTCCCCAAAATCATTCTGAACCTAACGAAAAAAATATATTTCACTGTGTTTGTTTAGTATTAAATTATTGTAAACAAATCTAAAATATATATAGTTGGGTTAGGCTAAAATAAATTGTTCTTGTTGTAATAAGGTTAGGTAAGTTTTCTAAGATTCTTTTGGTGCAAAATTAGAAATTTTTACATTAACATTAACGGAAAAAATATATCTTTAAACGTATAAGAGAAAATTTTAGGAAGGACTTAATTTTAAATGAGTTCTTGCTAATTGACCAGTTTTACAGATTCGACACGACATATATATATATATATATATATATATATATATATATATATATATATATATATATATATATATATATATATATATATATATATATTTAAACACTGATCTCTGGCTGAAGGAGACTCGAACCTACGTTCCTTGAAATAAGGTACGCAGTCCATTACCAATCTACCCACACAGGACCAATACCTTGTAGTCCAGCTTGCGCTAGACTTAGCCTGCTCTTGCGAATTCCTTGCATTGTTAATATCTCTAGTAAGGCTGATGCATGCAGGGGAAGAGATGAAAAGCTGTAAGCCTTCTCCCTGAAAGCTGGCTGCCTAGGATCAAAGCCTAGCGCAAGTTCGACTACAAGGTAGTGTCCAGTGTGGGTAGATTGGTAAAGCACTGCGTACCTTGTTCCATGGTTCGTAGGTTCGAGTCTCCTTCAGCCAGAGATCAGTGTCTGTGTATATTTCGCCTGCTCTTGCGAATTCCTTGCATTGTTAATATCTCTAGTAAGGCTGATGCATGCAGGGGATTAGATGAAAAGCTATAAGCATTCTCCCTGAAAGCGAGCTGCCTTGGATCAAAGTCTAGCGCAAGCTGGACTCCCAGGTATTGGTCTAGTGTGGGTAGATTGCTAAGGCACTGCGTACCTTGTTCCAAGGTTCGTAGGTTCGAGTCTCCTTCAGCCAGAGATCAGTGTTTGTGTATATTTCGCCTGATCTTGCGAATTCCTTGCATTGTTAATATCTCTAGTAAGGCTGATGCATGCAGGGGATGAGATGAAAAGCTGTAAGACTTTCCCCTGAAAGCTGGCTGCTTTGGATTAACGTTTAGCGCAAGCTGGACGCCAAGGTATTGGTCCAGTGTGGTGAGAATGGTAATGTACTGCGTACTTTGTTCCAAGGTTCGTAGGTTCGAGTCTCCTTCAGCCAGAGATCAGTGTTTTTGTATATTTCGCCTACTCTTGCGAATTCCTTGCATATATATGCATATATATATATATATATATATATATATATATATATATATATATATATATATATATATATATATATATATATATATATGCAAAACAACCACTGTGAAAGACTAGAGAAATTCAAAGCACTTTCGTGACTACTCGCATTATCAAGGAACTATTAAAGTAAAGCATCCAAGGAAGGTATATAAGGGGTCTGGCCAACACCTCACTATCAGATCCCACAACAGTTAAACACCTGATGCGCGCCGGCCCAACTGGACAGGTCCTTCACAGAACCCACCAACAAACTGTTCTACCCAAGAAAATTTAAATAATTATTATTTGTCCAGTGTATTATTAAATTCTTCCCAAATTCTATTAATTAGAAATGGATCTAATTTATATAAACCAAAGGAAATATTCATATTATTGTGAAAACTGCTTTTTAAGAAACAAGATTCAATTATATTCCTGTCGACCATGGACTTGCTTGATACTACTTTCTCAACTTTTTGAAAATCAATTGGATGGTTAAAATCTCTTACATGAATAAATAGAGCATTGGAATCTTGTCCAGTTCTAATGCTATATTTATGATGTTTTAATCTTAGTTCGAGATTTTTACCAGGTTGACCGTAATAAACTTTATCGCAAATTTTACAAGGAATCTTATAGACACATCCATCAGAATTTTGGGGGGAATTCTATATCAAAAGCTTTTTTACTGTATCAAGATTTTTGAATACAACTTTAATATTAAAAGTCTTAAGAAGAGAAGGCATACCAACCAAGTTTTCATGGTAAGGGAGAACCAACATATTTTTAGTTGAATAAGGCTGGTTGTCCCTTTCTGGATTGTAAAAAGTATTTCTAGCAACTTTAAAAGATTTTTCAATTACGCTTCTTGGGTATTTTAAATCATTACCTATTTCATAAATTTTGGATATTTCCTCATCTATGAACTCAGGACTACAAATTCGTAAAGCTCTCAAAAACATTGATGAGAAAACAGACAGTTTAACTCTATCTTGATGCGAAGAATAATAGTGGACATAGGAACAGTTATTTGTAGGTTTTCTGTAAATTTTAAATT
Organism: Cherax quadricarinatus; assembly: GCF_026875155.1. Taxonomy (NCBI): domain Eukaryota; kingdom Metazoa; phylum Arthropoda; class Malacostraca; order Decapoda; family Parastacidae; genus Cherax; species Cherax quadricarinatus. The sequence continues at coordinate 2,819,896 of NC_069467.1, forward strand.
TGAATTCATTATTACCCTTAATAATTAAAACATCTAGAAAAGGCAATGAGTTATTTTCTTCAAACTCAACACTAAAGTTTATAGAATGGGCTAAACTATTTAATTTTCCAAGGAAATGGTGTATATCTACATTTTTGGGCATAAGACACAAAATATCATCAACATATCTGAACCATTTAGCTCTATCAGGGAGGACTGTGTTAAGCAACCTTGTTTCAAAAAATTCCATGTATAGGTTACTAAGAACAGGTGAAAGAGGATTTCCCATTGCCATACCAAACTTCTGAGTGTAAAACTTATCAATAAATACAAATTTTGCATCAACAATGCAAAGTTTAATAAGTTTAATTATAGTAGGAACTGGCAATGGTAAATCATAGTTAACGAGTTCTTCAGATAAGAAACTTAATAAGTCATCAACAGGAACTTTCGTAAACAAGGAAGTAACATCAAAACTAACCATGTTAAAATCATTTAAGTCAGTCAAGGAGCTTAATTTATCAACTAAGTCTATGTTGTTTTTAACATTAAAGTTAGAAATTTTGCCAACAATAGGGCTCAAAATATCAACAAGCCATTTGGATAATTTATATGAAACTGATCCTATGGAGCTAATAATTGGTCTGACTGGATTCCCTGGTTTGTGTGTTTTTATTAGTCCATACATGTAAGGTAAAGATGGATTAGTGGAAGTAAATTGTTTGACTAATTCATCTTTGCCTTTCAGTAGAAGTTTTATTGTTTTATTGAAATTGCTGTTAACGGTTTCTAGGGGATTTTCCTAAGTTTTGAATAGGTTTCAGTAAACATCTAAGAGATTATTCATTTTCTCTTGGTAATCATTTTCTTTCATAATTACTATTGCATTTATTTTGTCTGCTTTAGTAAGGCGCAATTTTTTATTGTTATTAAGTGAATCAAAGGACTTAAAGAATCTTTGAGGGCAATTGGGACTGTTTGGTTTTAACATAGAGCTATATACCATTCCTTTACTAATATTAATTTCATCAGTGGATAAATCAGAAAATTTTTCAAAGTTACAAAAGGCTTTTGCAATTTCAACATTATTAAGTTTTTTTGAAGTTGCAAAACTTAGGCCAAAACCTAGAGCAGCAGTTGTATTTTTGTCTAAAATTTCATCTGATAAGTTAATTACAAAATTGTTATTAGCATGCTTTGTCCAATCACTATTTTCAATTAAAATGTCTAATTTTCTTTGTAGTTTGTTTTTGAGTTCATTACAAATTCTTCTGAGTTTATTATAGCAATGATAAAACATACTGCGTTTCCAATCTGATGGAATGGTCTGATTAAAAGAGTATTTTTTGTTTCTCAATATTTTGAATATTTCCTTCTCCTGTATTTTAGTTATTTCAATATGTTTCTGAATATTGAGAAATATTGATTCTTTACTTTCATAGTTCCTTGATAATGTGAGTAGTCACGAAGCGCTTGGAATTTGTCTAGTCTTTCACAGTGGTTGTTTTGCATATTCTGAAATCACCTGTTTACTGTGATCTTATTGCAGTCATTGCCCCCACAAATAGTGTCTTGCTAGGAGCACCTCTGGGAAGCAATGCCATTGACACAATTCTCAGGAAGAAATTGGAAGAGCTAAGGAGAATGGAACAACGAATAGGCAATCTGGACACCCACGATGCCTTGTACCTTCTCACAAAGTGCTTGAGTCTGCCCAGGTTGACATATTTCCTAAGATGTGCACCTTCATATGATAACCCTATACTGCAAATATGACAGTATTCTGAGGCAGATTTTTACGAAAGTATTTAACCTTACTCTAGAAGACGGGCATGGAACCAAGCTACACTTCCAGTCAGACTAGGAGGCATTGGTGTTCCCGCAAGTCATCACAGATTGCGTTTACCTGCTTTTCTGTCCTCGTGTATTGCATCCAGAGAGCTTGTAGCAGCGATTCTCCCTGAACATCTTAGGGACAAGATTGGAGCCCAGGACCAAAAATTCCTTGACGGAGCAATGATCTGGGATAATCTAACGGGCTCAGAAACCAACCTGCCCCCCCAACAACTACAAACAATCGCACTGGGATGGCCAATAGTGGGAAAATATAGCCTCACGATGCTTCAGAGTGTGTCAGGGAAGGATAGAGCCCGCCTGCTGGCAGTGAGAGCCCCTCATGCTGGGGACTTTCTGTTGGCTGTTCCCAACTCCAGCCTTGGCAAAACGCCTCGACCCACAGACCATCCGCATCGGTGTTGCCCTTCGACTTGCGCCCCTATTCTCGCCGAACACAGGTGTATTTGTGGCAGTGAAGCAGCAGACCGATTCGGTACCATGGTCTTGTGTGCCGTAAATCCGAGAAAGATTGCAAGACATGAGGAGGTTAATAACATTATCAGAGGGGCCTCACAACAGCTGGATGCCCGCAGTAAGGGAGCCACCCCAACTATGCAGATTGATGCACCAGAAGCGCCAAGGTTTTTCACCCTTCAAGCCTGGACAGAGGGGAACGGTGGTGTGGGACATACATGTCATCCCCTTTGGGCTGATACCATCTCCAAAAACCCCAGGGAGGAAAGGGAGGGCGCTGCCAGTTTTAGGGGGGTCCCAAAAGTCAAAAAATATGGAGAATTGCCCATATTATATTTTGTTCCCATAGGCTCAAGCCCCTTTGGCTCATGGGAAAGATGCATCAAATTTTCCTTTAAAGGGAGCTGGAAAAGACTCATCAGGGTAACTAGGGGTCCCCGGGCAGCTAGTTTTTTTGTTCCCGGCTCAGGGGTGTTCAAAGGGGAATCATCTGCATTTTGGGGGCCGCGCCCCAGCTCGAGAAACTGGATGAGATTTTCGCCTTATAATCGGTGATACCAGTAACAACATGTACCCTATAGCCACCTTTATATCAACAATGTATCTCTTAAATCTTCTGTGCCATATTATGTAATAAAATATTCCTATTGGTAAAAAAAAAATAGTTTTAAAAGATGGGTGGTAGGGGAAGTGGAATATTCAAATGGCTTCAGGAAGAATCCAAATATTCTTCCTTGAAGCCTTTTTATCCTATATATATATATATATATATATATGTATATATATATATATGTATATATATATAGTAGGTTCGTAGACAGCAACCGCCCAGGAAGGCACTACCGTCCTGCCAAGTGAGTGTAAAACAGAAGCCTGTAATTGTTTTACACGATGGTAGGATCACTGGTGTCTTTTTTTTTCCTGTGTCATAAACATGCAAGATTTCAGGTACGTCTTGCTACTTCTACTTACACTTAGGTCACACTACACATACATTACAAGCATATATAATACAACCCCTCTGGTTTTTTCTCTATTTTCCTTCTAGTTCTTTTTCTTGTTTATTTCCTCTTACCTCCATGGTAAAGTGGAACAGAATTCTTCCTCCGTAAGCCATGCGTGTTGTAAGAGGCGACTAAAATGTCGGGGCAAGGGGCTAGTAACCCCTTCTCCTGTATAGTACTAAATATAAAGGAGAAACTTTCGTTTTTCTTTTGGCCACCCCGCCTCGGTGGATACGGCCGGTGTGCTGAAATATATATATATATATATAATATATATATATAAATAATAAATATATATATATATATATATATAATATATACATATATATATATATATATAATATAAAATATATATATATATATATATATATATATATATATACAAATATATAAATATTATATATATATATATATATATATATATATATATATATATATATATATATATATATATATATATATATATATGGGGGTACCACCTCTAGAACTGTTCTGGGACCCCATCCTCAGAGAAAAGAAAAAACTTGCTTCAGGGAAAACTCAGGTTCTCCCTGAAGCTGTTTGAGAATTTTCTCCCTACCACCCCCTATATTTCAAGTGTAATATATAATAATATATATATATATATATATATATATATATATATATATATATATATATATAATATTATATATATATATATATATATACATATACATATAAATATATATATATAAATATATATATATATATATACATATATATATATATATATAAATATATATATATATATATATATATATATATATATATAAAATATATATATATAATATATATATATATATTTATTATTTTTATTATTTTTTTATTATCACACTGGCCGATTCCCACCAAGGCAGGTGGCCCGAAAAAGAAAAACTTTCACCATCATCACTCCATCACTGCTTGCCAAAGGGTGCTTTACACTACAGTTTTTAAACTGCAACATTTAAAAACCCCTCCTTCAGAGTGCAGGCACTGTACTTCCCATTTCCAGGACTCAAGTCCGGCCTGCCGGTTTCCCTGAACCCCTTCATAAATGTTACTTTGCTCACACTCCAACAGCACATCAAGTATAAAACCATTCGTCTCCATTCACTCCTATCAAACACGCTCAAGCACGCCTGCTGGAAGTCCAAGCCCCCCGCACACAAAGCCTCCTTTACCCCCTCCCTCCAACCTTCCTAGGCCGACCCCTACCCCGCCTTCCTTCCACTACAGACTGATAACACTCTTGAAGTCATTCTGTTTCGCTCCATTCTCTCTACATGTCCGAACCACCTCAACAACCCTTCCTCAGCCCTCTGGACAACAGTTTTGGTAATCCCGCACCTCCTCCTAACTTCCAAACTACGAATTCTCTGCATTATATTCACACCACACATTGCCCTCAGACATGACATCTCCACTGCCTCCAGCCTTCTCCTCGCTGCAACATTCATCACCCACGCTTCACACCCATATAAGAGCGTTGGTAAAACTATACTCTCATACATTCCCCTCTTTTCCTCCAAGGACAAAGTTCTTTGTCTCCACAGACTCCTAAGTGCACACTCACTCTTTTTCCCTCATCAATTCTATGATTCACCTCATCTTTCATAGACCCATCTGCTGACACGTCCACTCCCAAATATCTGAATACGTTCACCTCCTCCATACTCTCTCCCTCCAATCTGATATTCAATCTTTCATCACCTAATCTTTTTGTTATCCTCATAACCTTACTCTTTCCTGTATTCACCTTTAATTTTCTTCTTTTGCACACCCTACCAAATTCATCCACCAATCTCTGCAACTTCTCTTCAGAATCTCCCAAGAGCACAGTGTCATCAGCAAAGAGCAGCTGTGACAACTCCCACTTTGTGTGTGATTCTTTATCTTTTAACTCCACGCCTCTTGCCAAGACCTCGCATTTACTTCTCTTACAACCCCATCTATAAATATATTAAACAACCACGGTGACATCACACATCCTTGTCTAAGGCCTACTTTTACTGGGAAAAAATTTCCCTCTTCCTACATACTCTAACTTGAGCCTCACTATCCTCGTAAAAACTCTTCACTGCTTTCAGTAACCTACCTCCTACACCATACACTTGCAACATCTGCCACATTGCCCCCCTATCCACCCTGTCATACGCCTTTTCCAAATCCATAAATGCCACAAAGACCTCTTTAGCCTTATCTAAATACTGTTCACTTATATGTTTCACTGTAAACACCTGGTCCACACACCCCCTACCTTTCCTAAAGCCTCCTTGTTCATTGCTATCCTATTCTCCGTCTTACTCTTAATTCTTTCAATTATAACTCTACCATACACTTTACCAGGTACACTCAACAGACTTATCCCCCTATAATTTTTGCACTCTCTTTTATCCCCTTTGCCTTTATACAAAGGAACTATGCATGCTCTCTGCCAATCCTAGGTACCTTACCTTCTTCCATACATTTATTAAATAATTGCACCAACCACTCCAAAACTATATCCCCACCTGCTTTTAACATTTCTATCTTATCCCATCAATCCCGGCTGCCTTACCCCCTTTCTTTTTACCTACTGCCTCACGAACTTCCCCCACACTCACAACTGGCTCTTCCTCACTCCTACAAGATGTTATTCCTCCTTGCCTATACACGAAATCACAGCTTCCCTATCTTCATCAACATTTAACAATTCCTCAAAATATTCTTCCATCTTCCCAATACCTCTAACTCTCCATTTAATATAACTCTCCTCTCCTATTTTTAACTGACAAATCCATTTGTTCTCTAGGCTTTCTTAACTTGTTAATCTCACTCCAAACTTTTTCTTATTTTCAACAAAATTTGTTGATAACATCTCACCCACTCTCTCATTTGCTCTCTTTTTACATTGCTTCACCACTCTCTTAACTTCTCTCTTTTTCTCCATATACTCTTCCCTCCTTGCATCACTTCTACTTTGTAAAAACCTTCCATATGCTAATTTTTCTCCCTTACTACTCTCTTTTTTATCATCATTCCCCCCAAACGCCCTCTTCCCTCCTGCACCCACTTTTCCGTAACCCCAAAATTCTGCTGAAAAACTTTTTAAAAACAAATTTTTAAACCTACCCCTAAAACCCCTTTTGAAACCCCCTTGCCCATGTCTCAAAAAAGCCCCCTATCCTCCCAAAGCTGTTTTTTATCTTTCCCTAAAAAGCCCTTTCCCCTTTTTTTATTTAAAACCCTTTACCTCTCTCTTCCCCCGAGCTTTTTATTCTCCCTTTTATCCCATTTTACCTTTTTCTCTCGTGTACTAAACCCAAAAAAGTGATCTTTTATATCTGGGCCCCTCTATAAAATGTACATCCTGAAGTTTTATCAAAAAGTCTTTTAAACTACCAAAACCCTAATCCAAAAAAAACTACTGTCCCTTTCGCCCTAATCATATCGTGGGATACTTTTTTATCCTCTTTTTCTTAAAAAAAAGTATTACCCAAAATTTAAACCCCCTTTTTATACAAAGGTTTAATTTAAAGGGCTCCCAAATTATTATTTTCCCTGGGACCCCAAAATTACCCACCACACCTCTCTAAAAAATTTTTCCACTTTAGCATTCAAATCCCCCCCACCCAATTATCTCTCACCTTTTTTTTCAAAGGTCCTATACAATTTACTTTTAAAAATCTCCAAAAACTCTTTTCTCTCCTCTGCATTCCTTTTCTTCTCCCGGTGCAAAAACACGCTTATTATGACCCCCTTCTCGCATCCAACCTTTACTTTTAATCCACATTAAATCTTGAATTTACACAAAGCCTCCTTTACCCCTCCCCCAACCCTTTTCCTGGGCCGCCCCCCTACCCCGCCTTCCTTTCCCACTACGATGATACACTCTTGAAGTCATTGTTGCTCCATTTCTCTAAAATCCGAACCACCCCAAAAAACCCTTTCCTACCCCTCTGGACAACAGTTTTGGTAACCCCCGCCCCTCCCCTAACTTCCAAACTACAAAATTCTCTGCTTAATTACACCACACTTTGCCCTCGACATGACTCTCCACTGCCTCCAGCCTCCCCGCGCAACATTCATCCCCAAAATGCTTCACACCCTATAAAGTTTTGGGAAAAACATACCTCATACATTCCCCTTTTTGCCTCCATGGACAAAGTTCTTTGTCTCCACGACTCCTAAGTGAAACCCCCACTCCCCCTTTTTCCCCCCTCATAAATTCTATGATTCACCTTTTCCCTTCTAGACCCACCCCTGACCGCCCCACCCCAAATATCTGAATACATTCACCCCCTCCATACTCTTCCCCCCAATTGATATCCAACTTTCATCCTTAATATTTTTGTTATCTCATAACCTTCTCTTTCTGTATTCATTTAATTTTTTTTCTTTTGCACACCCAAACCAAAATTTTTCATCCCCCAAATCCTGCAACTTCTTTCAGAATCCCCCAAGAGCCGTGTCACACAAAGAGCAACTGTGAAAACCCCCCATTTTATGTTGATTCCTTACCTTTTAACTCCACCCTCTGAAAAGACCCTCGCATTTACTTCTTTAAACCCCATCTAAAAATTTTAAAAAACCACAGGACTCACACACCCTGTGAAAGGCCTACTTTTACGGGGAAAATAATGTCCTCTTTCCTATGACTCTAATTTGACCCTCACTACACGTAAAAAAATCTTCACTGCTTTCAGAACCTACCTCCTACACCATACCCCTGCAACATTGCCCCACGCCCCCCCCATCCCCCTGTCATAGCCTTTTCCAAAACCATAAATCCACAAAGACCTCTTTTGCCTTATCTAAATACGTTTACCTTTTATTTTTCACTGTAAAACCCGGTCCACACACCCCTACCTATCCTAAAGCCTCCTTGTTTATCTGCACCTATTTTTCATCTTACTTTTAATTCTTTCAAAAAAACTATAGCAACACTTACCAGGGAACTCAACAGACTTATCCCCCTTAGTTTTTGCACCTCTTTTGTCCCCCTTTTCCTTTTTAACAAAAGAACTATGCTGCTTTGCCAATCCCTAGGGCCTTACCCCCTTTCCCAAAATTTTTTAAAAAATTGCACCCACCACTCCAAAAACTATTCCCCACCCGCTTTTTTAAAAATTTTTTATCTTTATCCCCCAATCCCGGCTTTTCCCTTTCCCCCTTTCATTTTACCTACTGCCCCACGAACTTCCCCCACACTCACAACTGGCTCTTCCTCACTCCTTCAAGATGTTATTCCTCCTTGCCCTATACACGAAATTACAGCTTCCCTATCTTCATCAACATTTAACAATTCCTCAAAATATTCCATCCATCTTCTCAGTACCTCTAACTCTCCATTTAATAACTCTCCTCTCCTATTTTTAACTGACAAATCCATTTGTTCTCTAGGCTTCCTTAACTTGTTAATCTCACTCCAAAACTTTTTCTTATTTTCAACAAAATTTGTTGATAACATCTAACCCACTCTCTCACTTGCTCTCTTTTTACATTGCTTCACCACTCTCTTAACCTCTCTCTTTTTCTCCATATACTCTTCCCTCCTTGCATCACTTCTACTTTGTAAAAACTTCTCATATACTAACTTTTTCTCCCTTACTACTATCTTTACATCATCATTCCACCAATCGCTCCTCTTCCCTCCCGCACCCACTTTCCTGTAACCACAAACTTCTGCTGAACACTCTAACACTACATTTTTAAACCTACCCCATACCTCTTCGACCCCATTGCCTATGCTCTCATTAGCCCATCTATCCTCCAATAGCTGTTTATATCTTTCCCTAACTGCCTCCTCTTTTAGTTTATAAACCTTCACCTCTCTCTTCCCTGATGCTTCTATTCTCCTTGTATCCCATCTACCTTTTACTCTCAGTGTAGCTACAACTAGAAAGTGATCTGATATATCTGTGGCCCCTCTATAAACATGTACATCCTGAAGTCTACTCAACAGTCTTTTATCTACCAATACATAATCCAACAAACTACTGTCATTTCGCCCTACATCATATCTTGTATACTTATTTATCCTCTTTTTCTTAAAATATGTATTACCTATAACTAAACCCCTTTCTATACAAAGTTCAATCATAGGGCTCCCATTATCACTTACACCTGGCACCCCAAACTTACCTACCACACCCTCTCTAAAAGTTTCTCCTACTTTAGCATTCAGGTCCCCTACCACAATTACTCTCTCACTTGGTTCAAAGGCTCCTATACATTCACTTAACATCTTCCAAAATCTCTCTCTCTCCTCTGCATTCCTCTCTTCTCCAGGTGCATACACGCTTATTAAGACGCACTTCTCGCATCCAACCTTTGCTTTTATCCACATAATTCTTGCATTTACACATTCATATTCTCTTTTCTCCTTCCATAACTGATCATTCAACATTACTGCTACCCCTTCCTTTGCTCTAACTCTCTCAGATACTCCAGATTTAATCCCATTTATTTCCCCCCACCGAAACTCCCTTACCCCCTTCAGCTTTGTTTCGCTTAGGGCCAGGATATCCAACTTCTTTTCATTCATAACATCAGCAATCATCTGCTTCTTGTCATCTGCACTACATCCACGCACATTCAAGCATCCCAGTTTTATAAGTTTTTCTTCTTCTCTTTTTAGTAAATGTCTACAGGAGAAGGGGTTACTAGCCCATTGCTCCCGGCATTTTAGTCGCCTCATACGACACGCATGGCTTACGGAGGAAAGATTCTTTTCCACTTCCCCATGGACAATAGAAGAAATAAAGAAGAACAAGAGCTATGTAGAAAAAGGAGAAAAACCTAGATGTATGTATATATATATGCATGTGCATGTCTGTGAAGTGTGACCAAAGTGTAAGTTGGAGTAGCAAGATATCCCTGTTATCTAGCGTGTTTATGAGACAGAAAAAGACACCAGCAATCCTACCATCATGCAAAACAGTTACAGGTTTCTGTTTCACAGTCATCTGGCAGGACGGTAGTACTTCCCTGGGTGGTTGCTGTCTACCAACCTACTACCTATATATATGTATATATATATATATATATGTATATATAAATATATATATATATATATATATATATATATATATATATATATATATATATATATATATATATATATATATATATATATATATATATAGTGTCTTGCTAGGAGCACCTCTGGGAAGCAATGCCATTGACACAATTCTCAGGAAGAAATTGGAAGAGTTAAGGAGAATGGAACAACGAATAGGCAATCTGGACACCCACGATGCCTTGTACCTTCTCACAAAGTGCTTGAGTCTCCCCAGGTTGACATATTTCCTAAGATGTGCACCTTCATATGATAACCCTATACTGCACGAATATGACAGTATTCTGAGGCAGATTTTTACGAAAGTACTTAACCTTACTCTAGAAGACGGGCAGTGGAACAAGCTACACTTCCAGTCAGACTAGGAGGCATTGGTGTCCGCAAGTCATCACAGATTGCGTTACCTGCTTTTCTGTCCTCGTGTATTGCATCCAGAGAGCTTGTGGCAGCGATTCTCCCTGAACATCTTAGGGACAAGATTGGAGCCCAGGACCAAAAATTCATTGACGGAGCAATGATCTGGGATAATCTAACGGGCTCAGAAACCAGACCTGCTCCCCCAACAACTACAAACAATCGCACTGGGATGGTCCAATAGTGGAAAATATAGCCTCAACGATGCTTCAGAGTGTGTCAGGGAAGGATAGAGTCCGCCTCCTGGCAGTGAGAGCCCCTCATGCTGGGGACTTTCTGTTGGCTGTTCCCAACTCCAGCCTTGGCACACGCCTCGACCCACAGACCATCCGCATCGGTGTTGCCCTTCGACTTGCCGCCCCTTCTCGCCGAACACAGGTGTATTTGTGGCAGTGAAGCAGCAGACCGATTCGGGTACCATGGTCTTGTGTGCCGTAAATCCGAGGGAAAGATTGCAAGACATGAGGAGGTTAATAACAAATTTTCAAGAGGAGCCTCACAACAGCTGGATGCCCAGCAGTAAGGGAGCCACCCCAACTATGCAGATCTGACGGCAGCCAGAAGCGTCCAGATGGTATCACCCTTCAAGCCTGGACAGATGGGAAGCAGGTGGTGTGGGACTATACATGTGCATCTACCTTGGCTGATACCTATCTCCAATACACCAGGGAGGAAGGAGGGGCAGCTGCCAGCTTTAGGGAGTCCCAAAAGTCTAGAAAATATGGAGAACTTGCCCATCATTATATGTTTGTTCCCATAGGCTCAGAGACCCTTGGCTCATGGGGAAAGAGTGCATCTAATTTCCTTAAGGAGCTGGGAAAAAGACTCATCAGGGTAACTAGGGATCCCAGGGCAGCTAGTTTTCTGTTCCAGCGGCTCAGTGCGGCTGTTCAAAGGGGTAATGCATGCTGCATTTTGGGCACACGCCCCAGCTCTTTGGAGCTGGATGAGATTTTCGCCTTATAATCGGTGATACATACGTAACAACATGTACCGTATATGCCACCTTTATATCAACAATGTATCTCTTAAATCTTCTGTGCCATATTATGTAATAAAATATTCCTATTGGTAAAAAAAATAGTTTAAAAGATGGGGTGGTAGGGGAAGTGGAATATTCAAATGGCTTCAGGAAGAAATCCAAATATTCTTCCTTGAAGCCTTTTTATCCACTTCTCCGAGGCTATGGGTCCCACAATTTACACCAGAGGTGGACCCCATCCATATATATATATATATATATATATATATATATATATATATATATATATATATATATATATATATATATATATATAATTTATATATTTATATGTTTATTACCTAATAAGCCAAGCTTACCTAAAAATAGATTTTTCCAAAATTTTTTTTGGAAAATTGATAGCTAAAAATTTTTCATTAAGAGTTTTAAAAAATTATTTTTAATCTAAATAAAATTAAAAAATTTACCTAATTGCTAAATTTTGCTATATATTTCATAGGTCACTTTATATGTATTTATTATTTCCTAAAATCAATGATATATAATTTTCCTTAGGTTCAGATAGATTTTGTAGAGTTATGTCGATTTTTTTTCATTATGATTATTTTGTGAAAAAACCCTTTCGTTTTAAGGCTAACTCTCCGGTTTCGCTTATTTGGCCCGTGGCTACAGATCTGTATTCTTTGATGGAGAGTGTGCAGGTTCGAATCCTGCTGTGAACTAAGAGGTAATGTTTGTAAACGTTCATCTATGATAAGTTCCTGGGTGGTTTAAGGTATCTGTTAAGTACATGATGTTGCTGAACATCTAGGAACTTAATGTTAACGTTGTGGATGTACTAATGTGTTATTTATCTCTGTCTTCCTATTGTTTAATAATCAATATATCAATGAAATACTGATTTACTTCCCCCTTAAATACAGTCCACCTGTTCTGTTTATTCTCTTAATTAAATATAAAAGAGCATACATTTGTTAATATCTACTGAGATTTTCTTTATTATAAAAATTCCAATTGCAATGAACATTCTTCCAGAGGCGCAGTGTGTGATAATGCACCTGTGGAAGGACCTGGGTGCCTGCAAGTCTACTCTGGGAAGTGAAAAGAGTCTTCTTTTACCAGAAATTCCTACAGGTTCTACAGTACTTTTAGGTAAAGAAATAATCCAGTTTATTGTTTCAAAATGTATCATTACTGGATCTTCAAATCTTTTACATCCTCAGGAAATAAAATACTGTGTTATCCTAATAACTAACTGGTGGCGTGCATTACTTCCCATTATTTTTGCCCATATACCTAACGCTAATTATATTTATTTGTTTTCAAGTGAGTTTTGTCCTTGTATAATGAGGGAGCGCAAGGAAACTGTACCTCCCATGTCTTCCTCTTTCTGTATTTCTTTACTCTCATTTTTTCCAAAAAGCTTTATTTTTATTCACATTAGCCACTTTAAATGCCATTTCTGTTTTCTGTCTCATCTCTTGTCGACATTGTGAAAAATGATCTGCATGAGGTTTACAGGGTATTACCCGAATTGTTACATGTAAGTAGTTTGGGTGAGATAAGTGGGACTTAGTCACAGTTGGTCACAGGACTGTCACTCCCTCGATGCCCACTCCTTCACCACTCTCACAAAAAAGCTTGACCTGATATTAAATTAATAATTACAACATTAAACATTAATACAAGTAAGGATAATTTGCAAAATAGTGTGGACTGTATGAAAATTAAGGAAACGATCTCCAGAAATGATCTACAGGGTAAGAATTTTCTAACTGACACCGAGCACATATGTAGCAAATGTTAGATAATTAAGAAATTTTTATTACCACTTACCATTTATGCTGTAGTTGGATCATCCCACAACGCCTACCTAACAAATAGAATCCTACTGGCCAGCGAGAAATCTAAATGAAAGGACTAATGGGGTACATATTGGATGTTCTGCATGATGACACCTCATTATTTCCACTATCACCACCTAATTCCAGAGGCCCCGCAAATTCTCTGTCCCTATTTTTCAACAGGGAACACTCCAGGACTTATTAATTATAGTTTGAGGCTGGTCCTTTCCATTATGGCCTCGATGACGTAGGATCACTAGACGATTTCACCACAACCATTACTCACACATTAGTTCACTATGATGTCCTCCCTGTATCACTCCGCGGCCGCTGCACACTCCTTCACACACAGTTTCTTAAAGGGTCGCAGTTTAATACACAATTATGATATTCATATTTGCACATTCGGAATTTAGGAAAATTATAAAAAAAAATCCACAGACATGTTTACACTAGTACCAAGACAAAAAAGCAGCATGGAACACTACAGTAATGACGGGTCGCCCACGTGTCAGTGACACGTTTTCGCCTCTTACTGTATATCATGATCATACGTCACATCTTTCTATTAAAGTGTTATGTTAGTTTACAGTGGCGAGATATCATAATTATCTCAATCTTCCCACCTTAATTTTCAACCTATTCTCTCTTATCTTTTACACAGTAACTAGTAAAGACTCTCTCTTCTAATTTAGAACATGAAATCATCTTTCTTAGAAGTACAAAAAAATTTTAGTTTCCTGAGTTCCCTGCTCAGGAGTGCAAGGAAAAAAACAAGGAAAATCATTAGTATCAAAACCAAATACTTAAATATATTTTTTAAGGAATTATAGGCACTTTACTGATGCAGAGGGAGTGTTTTTCACAACAGAAAGAAATGAGAGATCAGTTTCTTGAAAGAAAACAAAACAAGGACCACAAACTTTCTAATAGAGGACGTCGAGCACCCAACAACTCATAAAGCGATATACGCAAAGACAAAACTTACCAAAATACGAGCCGAAGCTAAGGTGAGTTTGTCGCTGCTGGTCCTCACGATCCTGTCCTCCGACTCCTTCTTTGTCTTGAACGTACCTCTTCTGGCTCACAGACGTCGTCGTCTCAATAGCTGCAACCAAGAAAAAGAAAAATGATGGACAGAAACTTGAGCGAGTTGGAAAGGCAGTAGGTGGGTGGGAGAAACTGCGTTTGAATAAATGCATGAACCTAAACATAACACCTGTAAATCCTTAACTTTGTCTGCAGGAGAGAGATAGAAACAGAGGGGGAGAGAGAGGGAGAGAGAGAGAGAGGAGAGAGAGAGAGAGAGGAGAGAGAGAGAGAGAGAGAGAGAGAGAGAGAGAGAGAGAGAGAGAGAGAGAGAGAGAGAGAGAGAGAGAGATTTTGATGATGATAAATTAGACACATGTGTAACTCTTGGGTATCTTTATTGAGGAAACGTTACGCCACACAGTGGCTTCATCAGTCCATACAAAGGAGAATCTTGAAGAACTGGAGGAGAATGAGGTAATCAGTCCCTCAGCCTTGAGTCGATGTGGTCAATCCATCAAGATTGATGGACTTGTGTGATCCAGGAAAAAGATGTCGAACCGCGCGGTGGGGGGTGTAATTTAGGGGTTTTACGGGAGGTTCTGCAGGCGATTGGCGTAGTGGATTTTGTGGGTAGTGACGGGTCGAATGTGGACCACACTTTTTGTAGGAGGGGTTATGCCGCACTGCTGGACAGGGTTTACATCACTGGCTTGATACGTAGTGGGAGGGTTGATTGTGTTGATCTGGGTTTCTCAGACCACCGAGGTGTTCTGGTAACTCTCGAGTGGGAGGGCGTTATACGTGTTTTTTCTAGTTATTGGAAACTAAATGCTAATTTGTTGCAATGAGTAGATGCTTTGGAAGCTTTCAGGTTATGGTGGGTTGGATACTGGAATGAAGGAAATGGGATAGAGGATGTTGTAGAGTGGTGGCATTCAAAGGGGAAAAATGCAGTACAGGGTTTTTATAGAAGGTTAAGGAAGGAGGAGGCGTGTTATAGATATGGGACGCAAAAGTATTTAGAGTGACAGGGGTGGGATTGTTATGGTGCAGGTGGGAGGTATGACCTCGCGGAAATAGAGTGCCTTCGTAGTCAATTACGGGAAATTCAGAATAAGTTTCATGCTTTGAGGGTGCGAACGAGGATTGAGGAGGTGCTGTGGGGGGGGATAAACCCTCTGTAGGGGTTCTGCGTAGTTTCAGAATGAGACGTATGGCGACAACAGTATTGTCAGTGTGGTCGGTGATGACTTGGGTGGTTATCGTTAAGGATTAAGGCTAGCTACTACTGAGAGCATAGGGACCAATGCAGACCAATGGTTTGAGAGAAAATGGAAGGGTAGGGAGGGGAATCGAGAGGCGAGGGAAGCTTTACTGCGTGGCATAGTGGCGAATTTGAGAGACGTGGATCGAGTGGATATGGAGGGTTGTATATCGGAGGAGGAGGTTTACAAGGCTGTTCAGGGACAAGCACTGAGGAAATCGCCTGGTTGCGATGGGATACCAGGTGATTTTTATGTAGTTCATTGGGAACTGTTAAAACACATGTTGGTTCGACTTTACAATTCAATGAAAATTAGCGGTAGAATGGGTGGTGAGGCGGAGTTGGGTGTTGTAGTGTTGGTACCAAAGGCCGAGGTCCGCGAATCTTTGGAAGCACATAGGCCCATCATGTTGATGGGGGCGGATTATAAGATTTTTGTGCGTATTTTGGCAAACCGGATGAGACGGATTTTGGACAAGGTAATAGGGGAAGGGCAATACGGGATTCCTGGAGGATCTATTAGAGATGGTCACCGACGCCTCAAAAGTTTCGTGAAGGATTGTAGTGGAGGAGGAGTCTTAGGATTAGATTGGGAAAAGGCTTTTGACAGCGTGGATAGGGAAACATTATTAGCAATGTTATTGAAGCAGGGTTTCGGGGAAGAAATAGTAGCACGGGTGCGTATGTTATATACGGAGGCACAGGTTCGGGTCCAGGTCAATGGGAGGTTGGGGTCCGCGATAGGCATGGGGTTGGGGTTGCGTCAGGGGTGTCCCCTCTCGCAGCTTTTGTTTGCCTCTTTGCAGGACCCCTTTTATAGATTGGTAATGGGTGGGGTAGAGGGGAGGATTGTGCGCAGGGCGAAGCAGGAGAGATTTTAGGTTATATGAACGATACCACCATCTTGGTGCATAGTAGGAATGGTTTGGTGTTCGTAAATAAGGTTATAATGTTTTTTAGTGATGCGTCTTCCATGCGCATTAATAGAGAAAAATCCAAACTTTTGGAGGTGGGGTCCTGGGTGGGGGGGACGTTAGGTACGGAGTATGGGTGGAAAACCGTTGAGCGGATAAAGATCTGCGGTGTGTATTTTTGCAATGATGAACAGGCGGCGCGTGCATTTAATTCGTCCATTGTAGTAGCAGCCGCAGTTCATAGGATGGCGGGATGGCGGCCGGGTGAAGTAATATTACATCATCGAGTATTAGTTGTCAATGTACTGGTGTATAGTAAATTATGGTTTGTTTCAGCGGTCTATCCGCTGATGACAAACGATGTGTTGCGGCTACAGAGGAAGGCTTTGGATTTCATATGGGGTTACCGTAGGCATTGGTTAGGGAAGGACATAGTTATGACGCACGTAGCTAAGGAGGTTTGGGGCTAATACCACTACACAGTCGCCTAATGAGCATTTACGTACGACAGGAATTCTTGACAAGGGGTGAGGTCAGGGGAGCGAGGGTTGATGCGGTGATGAGGGAGGTTCGATGATGGTGGGTGAAGAAAGACCTCACAAGGTGCCAAGCGATGTTACAGCACTTACTGGTGGTGCAAAACCCTATGAGAGTTAGGGCAGGTAAATTAGACAATATAGGTATAACATCGGGAGAGGTCATCGGTGATGAGGTTTTCCCAGGATATCATTGGAAGACTATGTGGCAGGGGTTCAAGAAATTGCGCTTACAACCATGGGTTAGGAAAACTGATTACCGCTTCCTCCACGGGATTTTGGCATCCAAGGCACAATTGTACCTATTGGGAATGACCCAGGATCAGACCTGTGCGTGGTGTGGGTGGCTGGAAACGGCGTTTCAAGTCGTATACTTTTGTGATGATTTACATAAGGTTAGGAATAGGTTCAAGGGTGTCCTCAGACGAGTGGGAGGGGAAGGGGTTGTCGATGCTTAGAGTTTTGAGTCTTGAGATGGGAGATTGTTCGGATGTGGTACGACGTTCTGTGTCATATTTGGTACTTGACTATTTATACGTGTCATGGGGTATGAGCGAATATAGGGGTGCTATGCGCGTCAGGCCACTGATGTACCATGTTTATAGGACGAAATGTAGGAATAGAGAGGTATATGGGCAATGCTGGGAGGGAGCTCTTCCGTTGGGGTATAGGAATCTAACGACGGAAACGTTACAGGAGTAATGAGGTGTAGGTAGGTATAATCCCTCGGTGGAGCCAAGGGGTTGGTCTCCCGGGAGGGGGAGGGGGGGAAGAGTTAGGTTTTTTGGCGACTGGACTGTACTTTTTTTTGTGTGTGTATGGTGATCGGGGTGTAATGTAGGGGGAGGGAGGGGGACCTTTGTGTGGTCTGGGGTATAGTGTCTTGCCGGCGTGATTGAGTGTCATAGTCTGAGAAAGGTGGGGGAGCGGTACGGTACTGAGAAAGGTTGGGGAGCGGTACTGAGAAAGGTTGGGGGAGCAGTACTGAGAAAGGTTGTGGGAGCGGTACTGAGAAAGGTTGGGGGAGCGGTACTGAGAAAGGTGGGGGGGGAAGCGGTAATGAGAAAGAGTGGGGGAGCGGTACTGAGAAAGGTTGGGGGAGCGGTACTGAGAAAGGTGGTGGGAGCGGTACTGAGAAAGGTTGGGGGAGCGGTACTGAGAAAGGTTGGGGGAGCGGTCTGGGGTTACGAGAAAGGTTGGGGAGCGGTACTGAGAAAGGTTGGGGAGCGGTACTGAGAAAGGTTGGGGAGCGGTACTGAGAAAGGTTGGGAGTAGGATGGCGGTACTGAGAAAGGTTGGGGAGCGGTACTGAGAAAGGTTGGGGAGCGGTACTGAGAAAGGTTGGGGGAGCGGTACTGAGAAAGGTTGGGGAGCGGTACTGAGAAAGGTTGGGGGAGCGGTACTGAGAAAGGTTGGGGAGCGGTACTGAGAAAGGTTGGGGGAGCGGTACTGAGAAAGGTTGGGGGAGCGGTACTGAGAAAGGTTGGGGAGCGGTACTGAGAAAGGTTGGGGAGCGGTACTGAGAAAGGTTGGGGAGCGGGGATGGGGCGTACTGAGAAAGGTTGGGGAGCGGTACTGAGAAAGGTTGGGGGAGCGGTACTGAGAAAGGTTGGGGAGCGGTACTGAGAAAGGTTGGGGAGCGGTACTGAGAAAGGTTTGGGGGAGCGGTACTGAGAAAGGTTGGGGGAGCGGTACTGAGAAAGGTTGGGGGAGCGGTACTGAGAAAGGTTGGGGGAGCGGTACTGAGAAAGGTTGTTGGAGCGGTACTGAGAAAGGTTGGGGGAGCGGTACTGAGAAAGGTTGGGGGAGCGGTACTGAGAACAGGTTGGTGGCTATGAGAAAGGTTGTGAGCTACTTTTATTGAGAAGTATATGTAAGTTGGGCTACGGATGAGCGATTGGAGTTGAGCGTACTGAAAAGTTGTAGGGTATCAAAATAGGTTCGGAAAGGGTATGAGATATGGTTGGGTAGTAGTTATAACATAAATGAAAAGGTGGGGTATGGGTATTATGGGAAATGGGTTGGGGGGGGTTACTAATAGTTGGAATCGTACTGAGAAGTTTGCGAGTGGTACTGAGTAAATTGAGCGTATGGGAAGGGGGTATAGAGAAAGGTTTGGGGTACTGAGAATGGTTGGACTTACAAGGTTTGATTGCTTAATGGAAAGTGATTTATGAGACAAATTGACTACTGATAAGTTGGGGAAGGGTACTATGAATATTAGCTATGAAAGGTTGATGTATGTCAGTCTAAATAGTCAATCGTATGAAATGTATAAAGTTACATCTGTAGAAAGTGTGAGATCCCGTATGTAGAAAGTGTTAGGGATGATACTAGATACAGGTGATTGGGCGGATTTGTGTTAGGGCAAGAGTCAACTAGCAGGTGAGCGTTAGACAATGAGAAATTTAATTGCGGAGAGTCTGATACTGTAAAGTTGGAGGGTTATGATTGAATGTTGTATCGTAATGAAAATATAAAAAATAAACGACAACATGTATCCTTACAACCCGTTGGGAGAGCGGTAAAATTGGAGACGTTTCACTCGCATAATATTCTACGATACACTTTTCAAACCGAGTGAAGATGAAACCAGCAAGCGGGTCAGTCAATGACTCGTCCAAATTAGCATTTGCAGCTGCCGTTAGCGGAATTCTGCTTTCGTTGTAGCTTGTACTGACAACAACGAGGCTGAGAAACTCATCACCGCCAACGCTACTACCACTCTTCACCAGCGAGGATTTCAAGTTATGACTTCCCCAGCTTTGAGGTCCAAGAGAAGTGTGTTCCTCAGGCGACTTGATAGACTTATCACTACCCAGGCTATTGAAGAAATCAAAACATCTATTAAAGACCAGAACCCTTGGGCCACGGTGGAGTATATTACCATAATACCCAATACTTCCTCAGTGCTGACGTCAACATGGTAGCCAGAGTTCTCGCGGAGGCACTGGCTGTTCACTATTTTTATATCAACCCAACATACACTGAAGCAAAGAGATTCAAGTACATCATACAGTGTTACTCCTATATGCACACCGGTAATGACTGCCCCACCAAGGACAAGAATTTCTGCTCAACCTACGGCAATAAAGATCATGATTTCAAGTCTTGCACCATCACCACTCCACCTAAATGCCTGAACTGCAAGAATGAGCACCATACTCTTCCTGCCAAATGCCCAACTAGACGAGAAGTACTCACGAAACAGCTAGAACAGCATACGAAAATCACTGCTCAATCTAAAACATATGCTGCTATTACAAAACTGCAAGCAGATACCACTAAGATTCTCATGGCTGCTCAAACTACGTCATCCACCAGTAATACATCACCACCGATTCCTGCTGGCGACTCCCCCAAAATTCTTTACTACGCCCATGTGCACAATGTAAGTGCACGTGGATCATTTAGCTCCACCATCAATGAACTCTTCAGGCTCAACACCATGCCCAGTTTTACATTCCCTGAATCTCAACCTTCGTCTGACATCGTGAAATCCACTCAAATACTGTCAATGTCTCCACAGCTCCACCACCACCACTGCCTCCTCCTTCCACCACTGAGATAGACCAGTCAGAGACCGATGAGACGCCGCTCAATCCCACCAATAAGAGGCCACCACCACCTTTCTTCACCACCACTGAAATGGACCAACCAGCGGCCTCGCCTGTAACATCGCAACCACCACCAGCCTAGAAAGTTCAAACACTACAACATCGAGATGAAACTCTCGCCGTCTCGGCCCAGTCAGACACTCCTTCAACTGCCACTACTGCCAGCCCTACTGTGGCTGCCTCAGCCCTGGATAATGAGCCTCAATACGTGGAAATACCTGGTGTCTGGTTCTTCACAACCGACATAATCCTTGCCCGAGAACTTCACCAGCAACTCCAGGATGGGACTGCTAAGTTCACCTGCGACTCGAAACATGTCCTCAACACCGAACAAGTATTCCAACGTGGCAAACAGAGCTTAGCAAACACCACAACTGTGGTTGCGGTGGACTACATCTCAGAAAGAAGTTCAGATCTCTGCAAAACGGTTCACTCGAATAGCAAGCTTCCCATCGACCAATCACTGTGAAGCTAAGTTTCCCTGCACTTTGCCATTGGCTAAAGCTGGGATCTGGCTCCAATCGACCCAGTAATGGCTTCTTTCTCGGCCCCTTCCTGACACTGCCTGCTGCTGTGCAGATCCATCAGCCGTCTTCGTATCGCCATCTGCTCACCACTGGCATGCCCTTCAAGACACTCCCATTCCTGGGAGCCAAGGCCGGGTCACCATCTGAAGAAGACCCGGGCCGGCAGTTCCGTGGAACCTTATACAATACAATACAATCTCCAACAAAAATACATCCCTTCCCTGTAGTATGTGACGAAGCCTACAGATCAGCCTTGGTTCGGCTTTCGTTGTCGAGAGGCTGCTACTGTTAAGCACAAGGCTTGAAGAAGGTACAAAAGGCATCACAATATCTATAACAGGAACCTGTACAGGCAAACCCATTGGCAAATGGAAGTTCAAAAGTGGGTCATCTCTAGATAGGAGGCTGATACGAAAAGAGATGGTATCAAGTGAGCTCCGAAACCTGGTGGTCCATGGTCAAGGATCTACAAGGTTATTCACCTAATAAAATTATCCCTCTTTTAAACCGGCAGGATGGAACCACCTCTACTAGCAGTCATGAGAAAGCTGACATGTTTGCCGACCACTTTACTGCCAAGATTCCAGTTCCAACTAGGGAACCTCTCTTGCTAGCCGCAAAATCTGTGTCAAAGTTCTCGGTGGTGACAATAAGTCAGGATAAAGTGCATTTTTTTTCCTTAAATCTTAGTTTACCAGGTAAACAGGTAAACTAAGAAAAGACTGTTAAGGTGAGCCCAAGATTGCTGAGAAGTTCAGACCAGCTAGTGTCACCTCTAACTTGCATCTATCAGCCCTGTCTATCACAGTGTATATGACCTTCTCATTGGATATAGGCAAATGTAATCCATGTTCACAGAAAGACGAGCAGAGCGGAAATCACGAAATACAGACCAGTGTCACTGTTGCTAATCACTTGGGAAGATTCATGAGACAATAATCTTACGGAAGATGACGTCGTTTTTCGACTCTCGCTCGCTTCTTTGTGACCGTTAATATCGCTTCACAAAAGGTCGCTCTCCCACTGATCTGCTGTTTAACCTCTCCATTATGTGGCACAAGTCACTTGATTAATCCATGGACAGCTGTGTTATAGCACTGGACATTGCTAGTGCTTTCGACCGAGTATGGCACCAAGAACTCTTGGTGAAATTGCAAGCACTAGGAGTCGCCGGCTTTGCATTATGCCTTCTAAGTGTAGTTTCTGCTCCACATGAAAGTGTTCTTGGCCCCTTGTTATTGAATGTCTACTGCAATGACCTTCAACTCATTCCAAAATCCATTTATATGCAGACGACTGCTCTCTGATGTATACATTCAAGAGAGAAAATGCAAACTGCTCAAAGTAACGTTAATCATCAGCTTACATCTATATCAGCCTGGGAAAAACGATAGTAGGTCACATTCACTCCTGAGAGAAGGCAAATGATGATTCTCTGTAGGGACCATGATGGTATTGCTTGGACAGTGGTAAGAATGAATGGGAGAGTGTTGGTACCAGGGAATGATGTTGATATCCTTGAGGTGAAAAATGACTCCAAACTGATTACGAAGAACAGCGTTGTATATCTTGCAAACAAAGCAGCCAGGAAGCATACAACACTTCGACGTATCTCGCATCTCATCGACATTATAGGTTGCAAAATTCTGTGCAAGGCACAAATATGATCACAGTTAAGTATATTTCAATTTCTTGAATTGCCTGCCCTCCGTCTAATCTGCGACTCTTGACAAAATAGAGTACAAATCGAAATGACTCATCTCATTCGCCTGGACCCGGCATGGACAGATCCATCATTTCGGTAGAGCCTTCAACTCCGGAGGGATGTGGGTGGCCTTACCGTCATGCACAAAGTACCACACTTTGCTCCACTTCCCTGACAATGAAAAGTGAGCTTCTACACAACACGATGGGAAACAAACAGTAACTACACTCTGGCAGAACCATTCTCAAGAACATCGCTTAACTTGAGACCATTTATTCCTAGGATCACTCGAGTCTGAAACATGTTCATACAGCATAATGACAACAACGAAGTAGAGTCTGTTGACCAGGTAAAATCACTGGCTTCAAATTCATCCCGTTCCCTATTTGTATATCCCTTAACAATAAAAAGGTTTTAAAATAAGCTGATGTAGGTAAAAGCTCTTAGCATGTAAATAAAGTTAAAAACCCTAGCCCTAATCTTTTTAAACCCTGTGTAGAGAGAGAGAGAGAGAGAGAGAGAGAGAGAGAGAGAGAGAGAGAGAGAGAGAGAGAGAGAGAGAGAGAGAGAAAGAAAGAGAGAGAGAGATACTCTTAGACTTCTACCACCAAGGTAGAGTCCCCCTAAAAGAAACACTCATTCACTGTCAGTCATTCGGTGACTATTTTCTCAGAATCGCACCGACATCACAGATCAGATGACCTTCCAAAACTCTAGTTTGGCTAACGAATTTTTCCAATTCCCATCATTACTATTAACTTGCTCACACTCCAACTGCATGTCTTGTTATAATACCTACTGGCCTCTCCGATACACCGCGGCTACATCAGACTGTTGGATGTTCAATCCCCTAAGACATGAAATCTCATTTGAATCCTTCCTCCATTTTTTTCCTGGGATGCCACTTACCGCTCCTTCACACTACCCAAGATTTATAAATCATTCGAGGCATCTTATTTTGCTCTATCATCTCTTAATGTCTCTCTAAATTTGGGCTCCAAATTCTCTGCATAGTATTCTCGCTACACACTGTCCTCAAACACGACATCTCTCCTCCCTCCAGACTACTCCGAATTGCAATGTATGAAATCATATAATTGATATAACATTATTGGTTAAGTAAAAGAACACAGATGACAGACACTAACATTTACCTAACATTTTGCCTCATAGAACAGCATAATAAACGTTATTAAACTAATAATTTTTAAAATTAAACGAAATTTAATAATGATAAGTGTTCACATATACATATGCACATACATATGCAAATTATTTTAGAGTAAGGTTGATGAAGTTATACATCTGGCAGTAAGCATCTGAGGAGACTGCAGCTCTGCAGCTCCTGTGGACGAGCCACCATTTTTGACATTCCCCTTTTGTGGAATAACCCCTCATCTTTCATATCTCAACACGTTTACTTTATCCTTACTCTATCCCTCCAATCTGATATTCAATGTTTCTCTTCTGTGAGAGAAAAGTTCGTTAGATAAGAGTGGAACCATGAATGAATGGTGGTGATAAAATAAATGGGTGAATGCTTGTTGAGTAAGAAGCGTGCATCGTTGCTTCTCTAACCCCCTCCCCCCCTTTTATTCCACTCATTGGGAGATAACAATGGACCCTCCTAGCTACTTTTAAATCACTTTAACTTCCTGCTCCCTCCAAATCTATAAGCATGGAGTTCCATTCAGGTGTCTTTTATATTCCAGGTGTTGGGTTTTGATGTTAGTGTAACCGAACCTGATAAGATTACGCCTTTTAACGTAATTATTCTTATTCCTCACCAATTTGTTCCAAGTCTTTCTGCCTATCATGTGAGTGACGACTTGTCCGGGTTTTCAACGGTTTTCTTTTTTTTTGTCTTTTAGCCTTGTCACTTGGCATGGGTCATCTGACGCATGAGACAAGTCGGGCAGATAGAGCTAAGTTCTTGATCTGCGACAATATCATTTACCAGCTATCCTCCTGATGCCATATCACTATGTTTTAACACACTTGGAATATTACCATCAATTATCTTCATATCATTCAACCACCTTCATGAAAGTGCAAAAAGCCAGCGTTTGTATTATTAACATGTCTATTTTAATGGAGACGTCATATGCAACTTGCTTTACAGAGTGAAATGCTGATTTATAAGAGCCATGCTGAACTGCGAATGTCTCGTGTTTCACGCGCATCATTGTCAGCACCGTGAATCCTGCTAACTACTTGCCACATTCCATCTGTTCACAGGAATACATCTTTCTTGATCTTGTATATACTATATATCTTTTCTACTTTCTTTTCATAAGGAAGAAGGAAGAAGGTCTGCAAACTCCAAAATTTCATCATCAACCTTCGCATCACATCTTTAGAATCCCCCAAAACGAGCGATTCATTAGTATAGAGGAACTGAGACTACCACCGCTTGTATTAGTTACCCTTCACTCCAGCACCTCACCTCAACACCCTAGCATTCACCCAGGGACTGGTGGCAAAAACGCTCACTTCACACGCTGTGTGTTCGGGTACGATTCCCGGCAAGGGTAGAAACATATGGCGTGTTTCTTTACAGCGGTTATCCATGTTCACCCACCAGTTAAGTGGGTACCTGGGTGTTAGTCGGCTGGTGTGGGTCGCATCCTGGGTCAAAACAGACCTAATTTGCCCGAAATGCTCTGTATAACAAGCGGCTTTCTGTTTAGTAGTATGTCACTGATGTCAGCTAGACCTGTATACCTTGTACGTGTATGTGTATAAAGCTATATATTGTTGCATTCCTAAGCCTATCTTTGTTAGAAAATAATCTCACTCTTGCATTCCATTCCAAATCCTCTTTGTTCCTTTGTAGTTCTACGTTGTGTTGTCGATAATACTTTCAATAATTACTCTACCATACACTTTACAAGGTATATTCAACATTTTTTTTCTCTTGCAAAATTTTTTTCTTAGTCAACTGCAAGTTTCTGGCCAAAAAGTAGATATCCTCCCTTCCTTTCAGCATTTATTGAAAAGTACTCAACCACTCGTCTGCCCTTAACATGTCAGTCTTGATCCGTCTATTCCAGATGTTTTACCTTCCCATACATTCTGTACTTCCCTCCACACTCACATTTAGCTCCGCCTTTCTCTTCAAAATGCTATACCTCCCTGACCTATGCCTGACACCTTTCTTCCTCATCTAACAGATCATCAAAATATTCCTTCCCTTTTTCCAGTAGCTGCACCTCCTTGTCTAACAGCTCCCCTTATTTTCTTTTTAATTGATAAATCCATTCGTTCCCTTTTTATTAACTTATTAATCTCATTATAAACTATTTGACATTCGGCAAAAATTTGTTAATAAATTGTTAATGAATTACCTTCTTTTTCTCTCAAAATAATCTGCCATTTGTGTTTCACTTCTACATTGTAAAAAAAATCTTACATGTGAAAGTTTTTTCTCCTTACCTTCCCTTTAGTTCATCATTCATGGACTCGCTCCTTTTCCAATCTGTATCTACACCTCAGTACCAAAAATCCTCTCCTAAATAATACTACTCTTACATCTATTCCATACGCCTTCTACCTTTCCCTCTTTTATGTATTCTTCCAAGCCAATCTTTCTTCCAATATTTATTTATTTCTTGTTCTGACTCTCTACGTGATAGAGAATACAGAGTCACATAAGGAAAACATGATAAATATAAAAATAGGTAAACAAACTAAGAAGATGATGTTATATGCATGTATGAATGTATAATTATGAATTGCAGAGTGAATTCTTGTAGTTGAGTTAGGATAATTTCCTATGTTCACATCACTCGTCTTAAAATTTCAGAAAGTACATTCTATGTGACCCCGTGGCCTGGCTGGCAAAGCTCTCGCTTCACACACGGAGGGCTCGGGTTCGATTCCCAGCAGGGTAGAGACATTTCGACGCTTTTCCTTACACTTGTCCTGTTCACCTAGCAGCAAATAGGTACCTGGGTGTTAGTTGACTTGTGTGGGTCGCATCCTGGGGGACAAAATTGAGGACCCCAATGGAAATAAGACAGACAGTCCTTGATGACGCACAGCCTTTCTTGGGTTATCCTGGGTGACTAACCCTCCGGGTTTAAAAATCCGAACAAAATCTTATCTTATATCTAATTTTAAAATTAAAAAAAAAAAAACACCAAAATTTCATTGTGATTCACGACTGGTGACTCTACTGCTTCAGAAGGTTTATGGTTTTCATAGGATCCCAGTACCTCGTTTCTTCAGGATCTCTACTCATGTTCGAGTCTGTATTTACTGAGTGTCACAACAGTCACGTCCACCTGTGACCCCCCCCCCCAACCCATGATTCAGAGCTATGGCACCCTAACCTCTATTATTTACTTATTGTGTACATATTAGGTCTACCGTTACTGGAAAATAACTTCCTTCCCTCCTACATACCCTAACCTGATTCTCGCTATCCTTATCCTTATGAAAACCTCATAACTGCTTTCATTAACTGTGAGGACAAAAATCCATTAAATAACAGTGGAAGACTGAATGACTGGTGGAGGAAGTATGAGTGGTAGTATGCCTGTTCAGAAAGGGGATGTGAGAAGTTAACCCTGCCCCTCATCCACTGGGTGAGAGATCACATGTGGCACTTGCGGGCAGAGTAGTCACTTGGTTTCCTGCTCTCATCAAGTCTGTAAGTATGGAGCTCCACCCTTGATTATTTATTTTGTTTAGTTTTTGTTTTCTTAATTTCATAGACAAGAGTTATACTCTTGCTTAGGATTTTTGCACTTTGCGCGGATCTTGGTTAAACTTATCAAGTTTTAAGTAATGTAGTCCACCTATTTTTATTTGGGGGTTGTTTTTTTTATTTCATACAGACCTTGTTAGGTTTTTTATTGCCGATTGAAAAACAACGTGTTGATTAATAATAGTATCAATATTGCATTTGAAGCCGGGTGATCTTTATTTCTTCACCTTTAAAATGTTGTGTTATCCATCACATATTGACGAGAACAGCTGCGATTGTTCCACGATCGTCAAATGCAAAATGATCTTGGAACTTTATTGTTCCTTCACTTTGTTTACAGTCACATAGAACTCTGCTGCGCAGTCCACGTCAGTCAAAAGCCTCACTTGGAAACTTTTTTTCCCTTACCTGCAGATCACAGAGCTACTGTCTCGGAAACTATGAGAACTTGTGACAGAAGCTACTGTCCTGAAACATATTGAGGAACTTGGACAGAGCTACTGTCTCGGAAACATATTGAGGAACTTGGACAGAGCTACTGTCTCGGAAACATGTTGAGGAACTTGCCTAGTTCTTTCACTGTTGAACATTAAAATGGTATAAAATACCGACAGGTTGTTAGGTAAAACACATATGCAACAGTTAGGTATCTTTATTATGAAACGTTTCGCCTACACAGTAGGCTTCTTCAGTCAAGTAGAAGAAGCCTACTGTGTAGGCGAAACGTTTCATAATAAAGATACCTAACTGTTGCATATGTGTCTTACCTAACAATCTTTCACTGTTGCCGATCTCCAGTTGATTACTAATGCCGGCAGCTAACTCGGTTACCTACGCTGCTAGCTGCGCACCTTCATAAGTATTATATCCATCTGGAGCTGGACTTCACAACAGTCACGACCACCTGTAGTCTCACTGTATCTTCCCGTTCCACTCCTTCCTGGGCGTCTTGCCATAACATCTACTCAAATCTTTCTGTACATATCAAGTTTGTTCATTTGATTTATTTATTCATTCATTTTTTTTCCATCATTTGCTTCAGTTAGAAAGATTTCATGTTTAATTACTT
This sequence comes from Cherax quadricarinatus, assembly GCF_026875155.1. Classification (NCBI taxonomy): domain Eukaryota; kingdom Metazoa; phylum Arthropoda; class Malacostraca; order Decapoda; family Parastacidae; genus Cherax; species Cherax quadricarinatus. Next base: position 2,848,867 of record NC_069467.1, read on the forward strand.
TATATTTTAAGATATTTGTTTATATTCAATAAAAAATTGTTAATCTTATTTTGTTATAATTTATTTCTCAACGTTTTCTTTTCATATGTAGGAGGGGGCTCCTTCAAAAGCTCTTTGAGGGTTTGAAGGGCTCTTGCACCTTTATGGTAACTACCTCCTTTTCCGTGCACTTTCAACATCTACCACATTGCTCCTCTGTCAACCCAGTCATATGCCTTTTCCAAATCTGTAAATGCAACAAAAACTCTTACTTTTATTTAAATACTGTTCACTTATATGCCTCAGTGTAAACACTCCTCTTTCCTTCCTAAAGCCTCCTTGTTTATCTATGATCCTACTCTTTATCATATCGTTATTTTTTTTTTCAATAATAACTATCACATACCTTACCAGGTATACCCGAAATGCTTATTCCCTGATAATTCTTACATTCTTTTGTCCCCATTGCCTTTATACAATTAAAGTATGCACACCTTCTGACAGTCCTTAAGTACCTTCTCTTCTTTCATACTTTTGTTTAATAAAAGCACCAAACCACTCAAAAAACTATATCCTCAATTTGCTTTTAACATTTCTGTCTTAATCCCACAAATTCCAGCTGCTTTACCCCCTTATCATTTTACCCCACAGCCTCATCATCTCCCCCACACTTAACATCTGGCTCTTCCTCACTCCAAAAAGATCCCATACTCCCCTGGCCAGTGCATGAAATCACAGTTTCTTTCTCTACAACATTCAAAAAATTTTCAGAATACACATACATACATACATACATGCATACATAAATATATCTATCACTTAGACTGGCATAACATTGCAGATTTGCGGCTGGCTTTCCGCAGGTACTTATTTATTACGAAAACATCATTATATCATTACATGGGCTTCCGTAGCTAAAATACTCTATAACAATGCTTATGAGCTCACTTGTTAGCAGCAGAAATACTATTGCCACTAGAATAATACCCAAATGAGGTAAATCACCTGGGCTGCTGTTGTTACCAACGCTTGATCTCTCATTCCCCTATAAAATCCTTCGAATTTACACGGAGTGCCGTGTAAATACAACAACTTTCTGTGCAAAACATATTAACTCTGGTTCGAACCCATTTATATTTGCTTACCACTAATATTAATAAGATATACTATGACTCAAGAACATTAAATAGATACAGAGGAATGAATACAATTTATTTCAAGCTGAACAACATTCGTAGTGAAAACCTATTGGAACATTCTGAACAACAGAACGTCAACAAGAAGAAATCTTCATATTTTCACACTGTTCTTCAGTTAATGTATGTCCTTTACAATAATAACGTTATTTATCATTTACGGATAATACACTGCGTATATTTATTATACCTGAGCATGACCCTACCGTTCTACTTACTGTGTATTCGTCCACTGCTCTATTTAGTGTGTTCTCCCCTCACTGCTCTATTTAGTGTGTTCTCCCCTCACTGCTCTATTTAGTGTGTACTCATCCACTGCACTATTCAGTGTGTTCTCCCACCACTGAAATATTTAGTGTGTTATCCCCTCAATGTTCTTTTTAGTGCGTTATCTCCCAACTGCATTACATAGTTTGCCCTCTCCCCACCCCATTACATAGTTTGTCCTCTCCCCACCCCATTACATAGTTTGTCCTCTCCCCACTGCATTACTTAGTTTGTCCTCTCCCCACTGCATTACATAGTTTGTCCTCTCCCCACTGCATTACATAGTGTATTCTCACCCATATAGTCTATAGGTTACGTCTTCGTCATGTGCTGTAGCTAACGTCGTTATCCGAGTTATTCAGTGTTGCTTTGATTCTCTTGGAAAAAAAATAAATTTAGGTTTGCTAAATATTTACTGGTAATTTTGTAAGCTTGCGTTTCAGTTTTTTTTTTTTTTTTCGTTACCAAACGGGCACTTCTGCACACTCGCTGCTTGATTCTGACCAGTTTTTTGTCTATAATTACTCCCTCATGATACTGCCTCTTAGCCATTCCATGCAGCGGTTGTGTACAGTAATGATCAAAGTTTTCCTGGAGAAGTTCCCATTATCACCTAAGTCTGTAGTATCCCATCTCTATTAATGTATTGTGACCCTGTGTATTTTGGACATTATAACCTTCACTCGTTGGGCATGAAAGGTATACAATACCAGAAAGATGAAAGTTAAAACACATGTGCAACATCTGGGTATCTTTGTCCTAGAATTTGTATTGATAAAGCCACTGGATGGCGAAACGCCTACAGTGAAGATACCCAGATGATGCCACATGTCTTAATTTCGAAACCTTTACTCACATAACAAGGATCGACTGCAAAATAAGCAGAGTTCATTTTTTTCTTTTGCTGTAATAACTCTGCGAAATTCAGCTTGATTCTTACGATTTTAACGCTTATTTTACGTAATATAAAATTAACATGAAGTATGTTGAATTAGATTAAGCTAAATTACACAAATCTAAATTTAGCAAAGTTTGGTGCAGATGCTGAGTTAGCTTAGATGAGGAATTAACTTTTAAAGTTATAATAATTGACATAAATATAATAATAATTAATTAATTTAATTAATTTTTTACAGTATTGTTCGGTTTCTTTGACTGATTATATTTGAAGTGCACGACATAATTACCACCTTGTAGTTATAATGAGAGAGCCTTGACGGTGGTGATATAATGAAAGAGCATTGATAGTGGTCTTATAATGAGTAGTGACGGTGGTGTTCTAATGACAGAGCAGTGATGATGGTGTTATATAGACAGAGCAATGACAGTGGTGTTATAATGACAGAGCAGTGATGGTGGTGTTATAATGACAGAGCAGTGATGGCGGTGTTATATAGACAGAGCAGTGACAGTGGTGTTATAATGACAGAGCAGTGATGGTGGTGTTATAATGACAGAGCAGTGATGGCGGTGTTATATTGACAGAGCAGTGATGGCGGTGTTATATTGACAGAGCAGTGATGGCGGTGTTATAATGACAGAGCAGTGATGGTGGTGTTATAATGACAGAGCAGTGATGGTGGTATTATAATGACAGAGCAGTGATGGTGGTGTTATAATGACAGAGCAGTGATGGCGGTGTTATATTGACAGAGCAGTGATGGCGGTGTTATATTGACAGAGCAGTGATGGCGGTGTTATAATGACAGAGCAGTGATGGTGGTGTTATAATGACAGAGCAGTGATGGTGGTATTATAATGACAGAGCAGTGATGGTGGTGTTATAATGACAGAGCAGTGTTGGCGGTGTTATATTGACAGAGCAGTGATAGTTGTGTTATAATGACAGAGCAGTGATGGTGGTGTTATAATGACAGAGCAGTGATGGTGGTGTTATAATGACAGAGCAGTGATGGTGGTGTTATAATGACAGAGCAGTGATGGTGGTGTTATAATGACAGAGCAGTGATGGCGGTGTTATAATGACAGAGCAGTGATGGTGGTGTTATAATGACAGAGCAGTGATGGTGGTGTTATAATGACAGAGCAGTGATGGTGGTGTTATAATGACAGAGCAGTGATGGTGGTGTTATAATGACAGAGCAGTGATGGTGGTGTTATAATGACAGAGCAGTGATGGTGGTGTTATAATGACAGAGCAGTGATGGTGGTGTTATAATGACAGAGCAGTGATGGTGGTGTTATAATGACAGAGCAGTGATGGTGGTGTTATAATGACAGAGCAGTGATGGTGGTGTTATAATGACAGAGCAGTGATGGTGGTGTTATAATGACAGAGCAGTGATGGTGGTGTTATAATGACAGAGCAGTGATGGTGGTGTTATAATGACAGAGCAGTGATGGCGGTGTTATAATGACAGAGCAGTGATGGTGGTGTTATAATGACAGAGCAGTGATGGTGGTGTTATAATGACAGAGCAGTGATGGTGGTGTTATAATGACAGAGCAGTGATGGTGGTGTTATAATGACAGAGCAGTGATGGTGGTGTTATAATGACAGAGCAGTGATGGTGGTGTTATAATGACAGAGCAGTGATGGTGGTGTTATAATGACAGAGCAGTGATGGTGGTGTTATAATGACAGAGCAGTGATGGTGGTGTTATAATGACAGAGCAGTGATGGTGGTGTTATAATGACAGAGCAGTGATGGTGGTGTTATAATGACAGAGCAGTGATGGTGGTGTTATAATGACAGAGCAGTGATGGTGGTGTTATAATGACAGAGCAGTGATGGTGGTGTTATAATGACAGAGCAGTGATGGTGGTGTTATAATGACAGAGCAGTGATGGTGGTGTTATAATGACAGAGCAGTGATGGTGGTGTTATAATGACAGAGCAGTGATGGTGGTGTTATAATGACAGAGCAGTGATGGTGGTGTTATAATGACAGAGCAGTGATGGTGGTGTTATAATGACAGAGCAGTGATGGTGGTGTTATAATGACAGAGCAGTGATGGTGGTGTTATAATGACAGAGCAGTGATGGTGGTGTTATAATGACAGAGCAGTGATGGTGGTGTTATAATGACAGAGCAGTGATGGTGCTGTACTCTTTTCACTGTTTTTCCGCTTCATATTAGTTTCCTTGTTTAAGGTACGCATTGTGCAGTATTTTGAACAATTCTAATTCACTGTATCTGAAGACATCTTTAGAGCCTCCTAGTCGTCTTCAAATTTTCTAAGTACGACACAGGAATATTTCACTTCATCTTTTATGTGATCTTCCAGTGAGAATCTTTCTCATTTAATTAATTCTCGATTAATTCCCATCGGTAAAACTATAGATTATATGTAATATTTTTGAAAGGGAGGACCCGTAAGCCAGCGGATGACCTCAGTCAGATGGCCAAAATCTTCAGTGGCGGGTCATCATATGACTGAAACCAACGTCAGCAAAAAATTAGTTGTCTTGTTTCCTGACTAATCTTGTCTTTCGTCGATACCAAAAATTTATTACACAATGTTTGCTCAGTATTCTAGTCTGTATTAATCATGAATCTTGTTGTTTCTTATCCACTTCCATGGTACTTACCCATATTTAATTCCATTATATATCTGCCACTTCATTTATTCAGTTTTAAACAAGTTTTAAAGTAGTGATTTGCATATATGTTGCTAATTGTTTTCATTTTTTTTCCATGTTACGAGTGTATTAAATATTAATAATATTTTCATATTTCTTTTTGCAACTTTTTTTTTATATTTTAAAATAAATTTCTGTCCATGTAGGCCTCTGTAAAATAAGGAATTACTGATGGAAATTTTTCCCCAAGAGAAAATTTTTTTCTGCACTTTTTGTTAGTACTTTTAAAACAAAGTGATAATTTCTCGCCAGTGATCCACTTTAATCCGCTGAAAGCCTTATTAAACTTAAATTAATGTAATCTTTATAAAGGTTTGTTTCACTTTTTTGCTTTTGTAATACAATAGATTAGAAGCTTGAAACAAGAGTTATTTTTTTTCAAGAATCTGTTTGACGTTTTCAACATCGATATGTTGTTTTTAATTCATATATAATCTTTCAAATCTCCAGTAAGTATTGTTGAATTTTCATATGTATTCTGCAGTCACCTTCGATGATGTTTCATCTGATTCTACGATGATATGTGACCTAGTGCTATGATGACACTGATTTAGGTTCTATGGAGATGTCTCATCTGGTCCAGGTGATGTACATTCCGATCCCATGGTAACATATTTGGTTTAAAGGGATATATTGCCTCGTCCCGTGGGGGAATATCTTCGAGTCAAAGAGGATAAACAATCAAATGCCATGGTAGTATCTCATCTGTTCTCATGGTAGTATGTAATCTAATCCCACAGTAGCATCTCATCTGATGGATACCATTTAAACTCAGGGATCCCACCTCCAACTTAGGGATACACCTTAAAGCCAGGGATACCACCTCCAAGCTCAGAGATCCCATCTTCAAGCTAGGGTACCATTTTAAAGGGGCAGGGATACCCCTCCAAGCTCGGGGATCCCACCTCCAAGTCGGGGATACCATTTTCAAGCTCAGGGAAAACCACCCCAAAGCTCGGGGGACCCCCTTTTTCAAGCTCGGGGATAGCCCTCCAACCGGGGTACCACCTTCAAGTTCGGGGATACATTTTCAAGCTCGGGGTACCCCCCAAGCCGGGGAACCCTCTAAAGTCGGGGATCCCCACCTCCAAGCTCGGGAACCACTTCAAGTGGGGACAAAATCTCCAGGGATTAAAACCCAAAACAGAAAAAACACCAGCAATAAAAGAAAATTTTTTATGAGAATTAAACCCAGAATCTTTCTATTGAAAAAAACTTTTTAAAGCACATGAACCACGAAGTGAAAAAAAATCATGGATCGAATCCCGTCCTTTTTTTCTATTCATTAATAAGGGGTATGAATTCGTGATGTAGTATGTGATGAATGGTTTGGAAAAAACCGACAATTAAGATGAGACACATGTGCAACTTGGGGAAAATCTTTATTCAGGAAACGTTTGCCATACATATTGTATTGGACTGATGAAGCCACTGTGTGGCGAAAGGGGTTTTCGAAAAAAGAGTCCCATATGTTGCATAAGTGCTAAATCTTCAACTTTCGGTTTCCAAACCATTCATCAACTGTCAACACGCAGCACAGGGATCTTGTTACGAAGTATTCTCACACTTGCCCAAACCTTTTGGACAAGACCTACTTGACTAGTGGATAGTACCACATCCCCCGCCTCCTCCGCTTCGCTCACCTCACTACAGTATAAAACCCACGTCACGGCCCATGTTATACATTCTAAAAGTTGATGGACGAACAAAACGACTCCGGGCTGGGGGACTGTTACCTCAAACTCCTCCCCCCTTACCCTTCTGCTTTGAGGGAAATGATGAAGCCACTGTGTGACAAAAACGTTCTGAATAAAGTTCCCCATATTTTGCATTCTAAATCTTTCATGTATGTAGTAAACTTAATAACATGTTAAAGGAATCCTTGTGCATAGGTAAGCGGCATATACACTCAGAGGCCATTTAATTAGGTGCATTTGTAACCAGAAAATTTTTAATCAGATAATCAGGGGGCAGCACCGCAATGCCCTAAAAGCAGAGGACAATTTCAAGGGGTTCGCTGTACAGACCCCCTTTAGAAAGGGAAAAAAATGTTAACTAAGCATGGGGAATGTTTAGGGGCCCAGTGGGTGATTTTGAGTACGCACAAATCTAATTTGGGTTTTTCCCTAACAAATTCACTAGGCACGAAAAAACACCGTGAACCAGAGGATTAGAGGAGAATAGAAAGACTGCCTCAGTTTTAGGAAGGTGACGTAACTTCATATCCATGCGTTACAACACTGTATTTGGATGCATCTTTATTCGTAAAATCCAATGTTTTAAAAAAAAATGAGAAAAAATAATACCGATTTTCGCAAATATCACAACTTGGGAAACCACCCCTTTTTTGAGCCCTTGTGATTTAACTGTTGTTTTTTGTAAACTTTGTGTTTTTTTATTTTATAATAAAAATAACTGATCAGGGCCCAAAAAAAATATGGAAGAAAAAAAAACAAAAGGAGAGCTGTAAAATCACCACTGTAAAAAAAAAAAGAATTTTCAAAATACGGCTGCAATACTTTATAATACCCAAAGGGAATGGGGCAGTTAAAAATTTTCCGTATTTTTTTTTATATAAAATAAAGACAATAAAAAGTGCAAACAGGAGTTAAAAAAATTTAAAAGGGTTTTTCATTCGCTTTCTTGGTTGTACTTGTTATTTTACAAAAAAATTAACCAATATTCTAACTTAAAAAATGGGTAGAAGGAAAACTTTGGGGGGTCTGCAACTAATTAACCCAATTTTCTTTTTCCTATGGAAAGAAACTGAAAATTGAATATTCAAAAAAATTTTCCGAAAAAAGAGCTTAACTCTATATATATGTCGTCCGAATGGGCAAAACTTCTGATTTTGATTATTTTGCAACGCTCTTTTTGGGCCGAATAAGGCAAGGGATTTTTTTTTTTTTTTTTTTTTTTTTTTAATATACGTAAATGCTATCACACATTAAAGGATTTCAAAACATGAAACATTTTAAAAAAACATCCTAAAACTAACGGATGACAACCTACCCCGAACATACATAATAAAATTGCCACAGCCAAAAACACATTTAACATTCTTTATGATACGTTATAAAAATTTTTTTTTAATAAAACAAATGCTTGGCCTCTTACTGTGCTTGTAATTTTAGCATTTTATGTACCAAAACATTCCACTATTCTCCCAAATATTTATGTTTTATTTGAGCACGGGTATACAATAACATTTTAATCTACAGATTGATGAAATCACAAAAACATGAAGCATAATAAAAATACACCATCCTTGTAACTAAATGTTTTTCTACCCCCACCGTAACAAAAAATTTAAAAACTTCATATAAAACTCGTATATGTAACTGAAAACCATACATGAAAAACTTGCATCAAGAACATAGCATTTAAAAAAAAAACGTACCAGGGTTGTGCCCTTTTTAAAATAAACACTTTAAAAAATGTAACCAAAAATCAAACATATATAAATTTTTTACAAAAACAAAGTGCATTAAACAATAAGTGATACTTCCTCCCTCCCACACACAAGGTAACAGTATGAATAGTTTGAAAAAAAAAGAAAAACCGTAATCCGAATTTTGGAAATTAATCTATCCATTAACCTCCATTCAGAGATAAACCCTTTTTTATAGGGCAACGTTCAATGCTTTCCTAAAAACAAACTTCTATTACACCCCCCCCCCTCTTCCCCCCCTCATTTGACAACCACCACTGTCTCTGGGCAGCATACGTTCCCGTCGCTCATTCCCCCAAGCGTACTGAGCAAAAAAGCTGTCACATGGGCAACATATCTCAATCACAAAAAACCAAACCCAAGCTTTCTTACTGCATACATAAAACAATACCTCTAAACAATAATATATACCTCAACCCTCTGACAGGGGTGTATGGTAAGTGACCCGCATAGCAAGGTGTTTATACAAGAAGGGGCAATACAGTCATCCCAGGGGACACGCATGCAAAGATAAAAACCCCAAATTTTCTGCACTAAAAAAGGATCACACACAAAACCAGCTAGCATCACACTACCTCCTACCCTACAAACACCTGAACCTTCCCTCGGTTCCATCTAAGCCATCACCCACACCACCCCCACACACACAACCATTGATCATGTGGTTCTGTGCTTCGACTACATAGTTGGTCCAAGGGGAGAGGTAGCAGAATGGGCTGGGAAAAACCAAACAAAAGGGGCCCCTCAGGCAGGGGAATTTCCCCCTTTCAAGACTTCGTGGGAGGGGGAACTAAAGGGAAAACCATACAGAATGATGGACTATGTAGCAACAAAAATGAAAGGGGGGCAGGGGGAGAGGTTTGTCCCAAGGGAAACGAAAAAATGGAAGAACAAACGGGGCCCCCGGGTTCACCCCAAAGGGGGGGGGGAAAAAAACTGGTAAAATAGAAGGAAAAGGTACAGAACAGAAAAAATCAGGAAAATAAAGAATCGCCGAAGAGCCAAAACGAAATATCAAAAAAAGATAAGAAGGGAGGTCAGAGACAATTAAAAGGGACATAGCATCAAAAGTAAGACTGCCCCAAGCTGTTGTACGCCACCAGGAGGAAACAACAGAAAGGACCGGGTAACAGACTGAGAAGGGTGAGGGGAATTCACAAAAACGACCAAAGGAGTTGTGGGGAGCTCAACACAAATTTTAAAGAGGTATTTACGTGGAAACCATGGACCCCAAGAAATCAAAACAGGGGGGCCCCAGAAAAGTGCGGGAAAGAGGTACATAAACCAAGGAGGAGGTGAAGAAGCGCTATGCGAACTTGACACCTCAAAGGCGGGGGGACCAGACAACATCTCCCATGGTCCTTAACGAGGGAGCAGAGATTTGGTGAGCCATTAACAAAGATCTTAAACATCATTTAAACGGAAACCCCCGAGGTATGGAAAATGCAAATGTACCCAATTTTTAAAAAAGGGAGACAGACATAAAAGGCAAAAAAACACAGACCTGTATCCAACGTGATAATGCAAGGTCATGAGAAATCATCGGAGGGAGGGGGGTGGGCCCTGAAAGAAAAAAATTAAAATTTGACAACCAGCCGGTTTCAGGGAAGGAAAATCCTTGTCCAAACCTACTAGATTTTTTATGAAAAGGTGACAGAAAAAGACAAAAGAAGAGGGGGGGATCGATGCGTATTTTTACTGCAAAAAGGGCTTTTCACACAGTTCCTCCAAAAGTTTACTAAAAAAGCTAGGGGACCAGGCAACATAACAGGAAAGGCATGCAATGGACAAAAAATACTGACAGGGGGGAAAAACAACGAGTCATGGACCAAACCGAGGTGTCAGAGTGGGCGCCTGTGACAAGGGGGGGTTCACAGGGTCAGTCCGGGGACCTGTGCTTTTTCTGGGTATAGTAACGACATAACGGAAGGATAACTAAAAGTGTCCTTGTTTGCAGACGATGTGAATTTAATGAAAAAATCGAATGGGACGAGGATCAGGAGGACAAAAAGAGATCGGGACAGGCTACAAGCCGGCCCAGCAAACGGCTCCTGAATTTAACCCCCCAAAAAGAAAAGTCATAAGTTTTGGGGAAGGGGCAAAAAGACCGCAGACACAAATAGTTTAGATGCCAAAAAAGACTGCAAACCTCCTAAAGGAAAAAAAAATCGGGGGGGTGAGAAAAAACCGAGCATATCTCCTGAGGCCACATCAACAGATAACTGCTGCAGCTACGGGCCCTGGAAAACCCACGGAACCCTTCCGATACCTCAGTAAGGATTCGTTTAAGACCTGTACCCCAATCACGCGGCCCATACTGGAGTTGCAGCACATTTTTTAATCCACCCCTAGTAAAGCCGTCAAAAATTGAGAAAGTGAAAAGGTTTGAACAAGATAGCCCCAAGCAAAGGGGTTTGTCCTAAAAAAAAAGGGTTGAGGGAAAATCGGCCTAAAGCACTGGAGGCCAGGGGGTCGGGGAAAGACTGATAACAAATTTAAAAAATACTGCGGGGAAATAGCGGGTGGAAAAGAGGGATGTTCCAAGATGGGACACAACACAAGAGGTCAAAATTTGGGAAGTTGAAGACTCAGATAAATCAAAGGGTGTTAGGAAGTATTTCCAATAGAGTGTCAGGCCATTGGGAATAGCCTGAAAGTGATGTGGTGGAGGCGGGAACCATAATATTTTAAGGGCGGGGATGTAGAGCCAGGGGCAGGGAGGAGAGGACCTGTAGCAATCAGCGAAGAGGGGGGGCCGGGACTGTGACTCGACCCCTGAACCACAATAGGTGAGTAAAAATGGGTGACACACCACACCACACAAACACACACACACCCCACACCACACACCACCACAACACACACCAAACGACAGGGACGAAGGTTTTTGATAGAAGTGCCCCCCTGTTTGAGATGAGTGAATTTAAGGAGAATTAAATCTGTGAGGCCCAGGGGGCCCTTCAAAAACCTGGACAGACGGACACCTGGCCGAAAGGGTTTTCCAAATTTTAATCCCCCAAATAAAATCATGAAGTAGGGAAGGGGCCAGAAAACCACAGACAGAAAAAGGCTAGTGGCCAAAGACTGCAAACCTCACTAAAGGAGAAAGATCTTGGGGGAGTATAACCCGGATTCCCCGGGAAACCACATCAATCAATAACTGCGACTATGGCCCCTGGAAAAACCGAGAACAGCTTTCCCGAACTTTGTAGGAAAAACATTCAAGCCCCAGTACCCCGGTATGTCAGGCCCATAGGGATTTGCAGCCCCTGTTTGGAAACCCCGCACTTGATAAAGCCGCAAAAATAAAAAAGTACAAAGGTTTTGCGACAAGGTTTTTTTCCGAGCAAAGGGGGAATGTCCTATGAAGAAAGATTAAGGGAAATCGCCTGACGACCTGGAAAGGGGGGTCGGGGACATGATAACACTATAAAAAAATGCGGATAGAAAGGTGGACAAAGACAGGTGTTCCAGGGGGGACCAGAAAAAAGGGCCCCAATTGGAAGTTAAAACCAAATGACAGAGAGATGTAGGAAAGTATTTTCTTAAGAGTGTTTAAAGGGAGGGAATAGCCTAAAAAATGACGTAGTGGAAGGGAACCATACAAGTTTTAAGCGGGGTTTTGAAAAAAGCCATGGGGCGGGGGGAGAGAGGGCCTAGTAGCAACCGGTGAAGGGCGGGGCCGGGCTAGGACTCGACCCCCAACCACAAAAGGGGGTACACACACCACAGTAGGGACGCGAGCGCGCTAGTCCCCGCCGTCGGGGCCCCGGGGGTTTAAGTGTTTTTGAGGGCTAATAAGGTTTTTGCAAGGGTTGCTAAGTGGTAGGGGAGTCAACAACCCAGAAGTGTTTTTTTTTTTAAATTTCCTGGCCACCAAAATGTGGGGAGAGCCACAATTTTTTAAAGTGATCTGGAAAAAAAAACGTTGTGGGGCCAGGCGTTTTTAAGGCGGCGTTTTTTTCCCAAATTCACCCAAAAAAGGTAAAAAATGAAAAAAAATCGTGTGACCGTGAAAAAAATACAGGAATGGGTACATTATTAACGAAAGAAATTGGGTGGATCTACGCCAGGGGGGGACTCGGCTGGATCTACGCCAGGGGTCAAATCGGGCCTGGGCAATCTACAGTGTACAGCTGCACTACAAGTACTGTATCAAACCCATGAGTGGTTGTTTGGGTGTGGGGTCCAGGGGTTTCCCAATTTCCCCCCAACTGAATGTAAAGTCCCAACTCTCATAGCACGATCAAGAATAGGCACTCAATATTCATAAGGTTTGCAAAAGGTAAACCTTGAACAAGGCATTAACTCCTATAAGCGGTCGATATAGGAACACTGCAAGGGGGAGTCAGGTCACAAGAGGTTTTGGACACAAGCGGCAACTGAGAAATCTAATTTACCCAGGCACAACCCCCCTACTTTTCAGACAAGAATAAACCCACACATAAATTCAAACCCTAAATTCACACACCGGTCAAGACCGGGGGCGGGGGTTGACCCCCCAAAATCTCTCCAGGTTAACTCCAGGTAAACACACAACACACACACACACACACCCACACCCACACAACACACATACACATACACATACATAACATAACCCCCACCACACTACCATACATACACACACACACATCACACACCCCCCTACACACAACACACAAAAACCCCCACACACACCACAACACACACCACAAAACAACCACCACACACACACACCACAACATATCCAGACACACATACACTCCCCCCTCACCACCGACTCTCACTACTTTTCCCCCATCCCTCCCCCTCCCTCGATCACCCTCCCTCCCCCCGTTTTACCCCAAACCCCCCCCACCCCTCCCCACCAGCCCCCACATAGCCACATTCCTCCCAAAACCTTTCCCCCCCCACCTCTGACACACACACATAACCTAACATACAGAAATACATAGGTTTTTCCCCCTCTGAGGCAATCAGGATAAACAAAAATGGGTTTTTCCAGAAGGGAAAAAGAAAAACCAAGGAAAGGAGGGGAAAAAAGCAAAGAAGATTGGGGAGCAGAGCCAAAAAAGGATTGAAGGAAAAGAAATAGAAGAACTTTAGCAAGAATGAAAAGGGATAGATTGGGAAAACAGGAAGGGGGAGGGGCAGTCAAAGCACAGAACTAGGAAAAAGGTTTAGAAAGGAAATTTAAAAATCGAAACGCCTAAAAAACTAAAAAACATTTTGGGGTTTAAAAGAGACGCTCAACAGCCACAAATAAGGGCTGTAGGGAAAAAAAAGGGGCACAATTCGGAGATTTTCTCTTCAGAGGGGGAAATGAGCAAAAGAAGAGCTAAGGCTTTTGTGGAGGGCCCTAACAACAACAAAGAGCCCAAGGGAAAACGAAAGGGGAAAAGAAGGGGCCCTGACCCAAGTTAATACCCTGAAACTGTGAAAGGAAAACTGCAGTGGAGGAAACCAAATTAAATGAGGGGTAACACAGGTATCAGTGGGAGAATGAAAGGGTGAGGCAGTCTTTGTGCATGGGGGTCCAGGGAAATCAAAGGGAAACATATAAACAAGAAAACAAGGGGAAAAAAAAAAACAATTGAAAGCATCATAAAGCAAAGAGAAGAGATTTGACCCCGCTGGAAAAAATTTTTGAAGAATGGGGGGTTTGTAAAAAAAAAACCCACCATGAGAGTGACCTTCAAGGGAGAAGCGACTCAACCAGGATCCGCAGAGAAAAAACACGATTAAGGGGCATGACGGCATAAAGGGGGGTGTATCTCGACCGCGGGAAAAAAAACAAAAGAAAGGAAAAACTGAGAGAGATGGTCAAAGGCGAAAGGGGGAAAAAGAGGGGATGGAAAAAAGACAGGAGATCCCAGACCCAGGAAGAAGATCAAAAACAGCCCCTCACAACTTCCTATAGAAGCCCCCAACCAGGTCAAACCCCCGGCAACCAAAAACCCCTAAAAACAAAAAACCCCTCCCCCATCCAAGCCCCCCCCCTCATTCAAACTTTACCCCCCAAAAACACCCATAGTTTCCTTTCCAGGGCTCCCCCTTCCCCCAACCCCCAAAAATCTTCCCCGACCACAGTCTTTGAAAAAAAGTTTTAAGGGGTGGTATACAAAAACAGATGGAAAAACAAACAAGACGAGATGGGACGAAAAAATCAAAGAGACATCCCCAGACATAAAGCACTCACAGAAAAAAAAACTCACCAAAAAATACAGATTCAATCTTTCCATCTGGATTCAAATCTTCAGGAAAAAACAGAGGGGGGAGAGGGGGGAGGAGGATTTTTCACTGCTATTAAAAACCGTGGGGTTTTGAGAAAAAAGGAAGGAATGGTGGCATGGGGGAAAGAAAATACTTTTGTAGGAACAATCCAGTCTGAGGGAAAAAGGTGATAATTGCGTAAAGTACAACCCCCCCAAAACTCGGGGCCAAAAGAAGATACAAGAGCAACAGAGCAAAAGATCAAAACCAGCCGAGGTGGCAGGAACACCCCAAAGGGGGAGCAAAGTTTTCTAGTTATGGGTGATTTTAATCACAAGGGAAATTGGGGAAAACCCGGGGCCCCCGGGGCCCCAAAAAAATGGGAGCCAAGGATGGAGTGGTATGGGGAACCTCAGCTCAAAGTTGAGACACACAGAGAGAGAGGAGAGGGGAAAAAAGCAAGGTTTTGGATGGGAAGAGGGAGGAAAAGGCCCGGGGTGGAAGGGGGGAAAAGGAAGGGGGAAAGAGAAAATGGGGAAAAAAATAAAAAGGGGAATACTAGGGAAAGGGAACTTTCCTTTCAAAAATTCTGGGGGGGGAAAAATGACGGCCTTTTTTTACGACAACAAAAACCCGGGGCGGGGATTTGCCCCAAAAAAAAATTGGAAAACCCAAAAATCCTGTTTTCCCCCAAGGTTGGGGGGAAAACTTTACTTTAAAAAAAAAAAAAAAACCTCGGGAAAAAAAAATCCCAAACCCCGGTGCACGTGGGGACCTCGGCTTAAAAAGACATACATCTAAACTCCCTTTGTCCCAAATCCCATTTTAAACCCCGGTAATCAGCTAGGAATAAATTAAAAAAAAACCCCAAATTAGACCAACTTAAAATATTTTTCAAAAAAATCCCTTTCCCCCCCCTTTTGAAAAGGGGGAACCAAGGCTTGATACATATAAACCAAGGGGGAGGGAAAGCCCAGCGAAACACACCCCAAAGGGGGGGGACCACCCCATGGGTCCTTAAAAAAAAATAGGGGGGAACCCTTAAAAAAACTTCACAATAATTTTAAGGGCAAATCCCAAAATGGAAAATGGGAAAGAGTATTTTTAAAAAAAAGACAAAATGGGAAAACACAGCCCCGATCCAAAGTTTTAGTAGCAACTGGGGAAACTAGGAATGGTAAAAAGGAAAAAAAAAGGAAAACCCCCCGGATAAAAAAAATCCTTGCCAAACATAAGGTTTTGACAGGTGAAGAAGGTAAACAAAGGGGGGAATGGATGCTCGGATTTTGGCGCGAAGGGTTTGAAGCCTTCAAGATTTTTTCCAACGAGGACCAGGTAACAGGAAAGGAGAATGGTAAGGGGAAATTACAGGGGGGGGGACCGAGAGGTAGCAGAGGGTTTTAACCTTTTAAAGGGGGTTTTACAGGGGAAACCGTGGCATCAAGAAAACGGGGGAAAGGGAAAAACCGAAGGCCCCTTTTTAGACATTAAATTTTTGGAAGAACGAAAGGACAGGGGGGAAAACCAAAGCTGGACAGCCAACTTCCAAGGGCCCTTAAAGAAAGGAAAACATAAATTTGGGGGAAGGGGAAAGAAGACCGCAGACAAAAATATAGTTTAGATGGCCAAAGACGCAAACCTCACCAAGGAAAAAAGATCTGGGGGTGGTATAACCCCGAGCATTTTCTCCTGAGGCGCACATCAATCAGATAACTGCTGCAGCATTACGGGCGCCTGGCAAACCTACGGATACCCTTCCGATACCTCAGAAAAGGATTGGGTTTAAGACTCTGTACACCATCTACGTCAGGCCCATACTGGAGTATGGCAGAAACCAGTTTGGGAATCCACACCTATCAAGCACGTCAAGAAATTAGAGAAAGTACAAAGGTTTTGCAACAAGACTAGTCCCAGAGCTACGGGGATTTGTCCTATGAAGAAAGGTTTGAGGGAAATCGGCCCTGACGACAATGGAGGCCAGGAGGGTAGGGAGAATGATAACGACATATAAAATACTGCGCGGAAAAGGACGAGGTGGAAAAAAGACGGGATGTTCCAGAGATGGGACACAGACACAAGAGGTCACAATTGGAAGTTGAAGCTCACGATGAATCAAAGGGATGGGTTTGGAAGTATTTCTTCAGTCATAGAGTAGGTCAGGCCATGGAATAGCCTAGAAAATGATTGTGGGGGGCAGGAAACCATACATAGTTTTTAAGGCGAGGTATGATAGAGCTCAGGGGCAGGGAGAGAGAGGACCTAGTAGCAATCAGCGAAGAGGCGGGGGGCCCGGACTGTGACTCGACCCCTGCAACCACAAATAGGTGAGTACAAATAGGTGAGTACAACACAAAACAAAACACACACAACACACACCACACACACCACACACCACTCCGACGGCGAGCCATTGAAACCCCGGATGACATTCTCAATCCTTGCCCAGCCATGACAACCCCCCCCCCCCCCCCTACAAAGCGAGTAAGATCCCAATAGTTTTAAAATACGATAACCTACGGAGAAGGCCCCTCCCACCGCGTCCATATATTTCCCGTTCCCGCAAACCGTCCTATAAAAGGTAGCTGCCAGTACCCGTTTCCTCGCCACCTTCCTCGCCACCCAATCCCCATTCCCAACGCATACCCCACGACACGTACCGAAATCTACCATTAAATATGCCAAGGCACCGTGGTGTACTCTTCTGGCACCCCTCCCACATCAAACCGAGCGCCTCAACACAGGTAATGCTCCACCTCCACTAGCCTGACAATCTACTCATCCAATCCCTAACATTCCCCAAAACGTTCGCAAAAAATACACCGCATTGATATGCCTTATCCTCGCCACCACACACTCCACATCCACTCGCCTCTACTATTCGCCTCGCCCGCAGGACCGCTCTGACGCAAAATGCCATGCAGGAAAACGGAACATAACCTTCCCGCACCGAGCGTCTGAGCTTCAACTTACGAAATACGACACCATTAATATCCTCCCCATCATACATGGGGTATATCCCCTCACCGGCACCACCACCCGCTCCCCAATTACTCTCGCCAAAACCTTATGCGAATCTTGCCGGCTCCCATAGGAACATGTGGTACGCGCACTCCTCACATTCCCTCACTCTGCACCCACATACCACCTCTGCACTCCCTCATACAGAAGCTTTAACCCCCCCCCACACCCGACCCGTTCATATTCCCTTCATAAGAAAACACATTTTACCAAACGCCGTAGATCCAATAACCTGAACCCCCCTGACTACCGGCAGCATTACCACCTTCCTCCTCAGCCAATAACACCCAGGAACCTCCTTATAAAACCTAAACACCTGCTTTAAAATTCTCGTAATTCTTGCCCCCATTAAGGGTAATCTGACGCACATGCCAAACCTTACTGTATAGTAACATGTTTACCACGATGGCCCTCTGCCAACAATGTCAAATGATACGGGCCGCAACTACAATCTAAGCTGCACCCGTTCCACACTACGCTTCTGAGTTCACCTCTCTCGTCCGCACTTGATTCTCCTAAACATATTCCACTTATCTTTTAGCTATCCACACCTCCACTCCACACCAGCATCCCAATCCCCCTGCCAGTTCCAATTTCCCAACTTTAAGAAGCAAGATTTCTCCACATTAACCCTCATCCCCGTAGCCTCCCAAACGTACGAATGACTCTCTCCACCTCTATTAAAACTATTTCCTCCGCCACAAGTACCGTCGTGTCGTCGGGACGTATTCCTACAATCTCCGCCCACACTCCACTTCCCTGTCCCACGCCCCCCACCAGATTACGTGCCTTCAATGAGTATGTAAAAAGGGTCTTGAACAACAGGCAAACAGGATTGAGTTAGTGGACATCTTGCCTGATACCCCGCCATACACCACATGCTTCCCTATGCGACCTTAATTTGCCAACGCACCGCGCCCCTCGATACAATGGTCTCCACCCATTCCACAATACCTCTTCCCCAAATAAAGGGGAAAATTAGTGTATGCAGTAATTTCGCAAAAATTATTCTGAATCTAACGAAAAAAAACTATATTTCATTGAGTTTGTTTATTATTAAGTTATTGTAAACTTATCTAAAATATATTTGGTTGAATTAGGCTAACTTAAATTACGCTTTCTATAATAAGGTAAGGTAAGTTTTCTAAGGTTCTTTTGGTACAAAATTATTAATTTTTGCATTAACATAAATGAAAAAAATTAATCTTTATACGTGTATGAGAAAACTTTAGAAAGGACTTAATTTTAAATGAGTTCTTGTTAATTAATAAATTTTTCTTATTCGGCACGACATGATATATACATATATACATAAACACTGATCTCTGGCTGAAGGAGACTCAAACCTACGAACCTTGGGACAAGGTACAGCCGTGCTTACGAAAACTACCCCCACTGGACAATACCTTGGCGTGTAGCTAGCGCTACACTTTTGATCCAAGGCAGCCAGCTTTCAGAGAGAAGGCTTACAGCTTTTCATCTCATCCCCTGCATGCATCAGCCTTCCTAGAGATATTAACAATGCAAGGAATTAGCAGAGATCAGTGTTTGTGTATATTCGCACTGCTCTTGCGAATTCCTGCATATATATATATATATATGTATTTTATATATATAATAGATATATATATATATATAAAATATTATATATATATATATTATATATTATATATTATATATATATATATAGGTAGTAGGTTGGTAGACAGCAACCCTCCCAGGGAGTACTACCGTCTGCCAAGTGGTTGTGAAAACGGAAAGCTTGTAATTGTTTTACATGATGATAGTTTGCTTGTGATCTTTTGTTTCTCTTAAAAATATGCATGATCACAGGTATGTCTTGTACTTCTACTTACCTTAGGTCACACTATCATACATGTACACGTTTATTTTTACACACTCATTGAGTTTTCTTTGATTTTATCTTAATAGTTCTTGGTCTTATACCTTTTCTTTTATATCCATGGGGAAGTGGAATAAGAATCTTCCTCTGTAAGCAATGGTGTTGTAAAAGTCTGTGAACTATAATGCCGGGAACAATGGGGCTAGTATCCCCTTTCCTGTAAGATTACTAAAAAGAAAAGAAGAAGAAAATTGTCCAAGTGGGAAGGTCTGAATGTGCGTGGATGTTGTGCAAATGATAAGTAAAGAGATGATTGGGATGTTATGAATAAGAAGCTGGATGTCCTGGTTTTAAGTGTGAAAACAGCTGAAGGGGGTGAGAGTGTTTTTTTTGAGTTCCAGTGAGGAGGAATAATGGGATTAGTGTCTGGTTTCAAATAGAGTTAGAGCTATTTAGAAGGAGTAGCAATAATGTTGAAGTATAAAGCTCATGGCAGGAAAAGAGGGACTATAAATGTATTAATTCAAAAGGATTATGTGGAGTAAAATAAAGGTTGGATGTGAAAATGTGGGTTATAGTAATGTATTGCACTTGGAGAAGAGGGAAGTGTAGCGAGAGTGAGAGATTTTGGGAAATGTTGAGTGAATGCGTTGGGGAGTTTTGAACCAAGTGTGAGTGTACTTGTGGTTGGGATTTCAATGCTAAAGTGGGTTAAAATGTTATGGGAGGGAAGTACAGTAAGTAGATAAATTGTGGGAGCCGGGGTAAATGTGTATGGGAGCCTTTAAATTGAGTATGTGTAGAGAAAGAGATTTGGTAAGAAGTAATACATTTTTATGAAAAGAGGATACATAAAAGATATAAGGTTTGATATGTAGCACGTAATGAAAGTAGTTGTAGATTATGTATTGGTGGATAAAAGGTTGATTGGTAGGCTCCAGGCATGTACATGTTTTACAGAGGGGCAAACTGATATATCAGACCATTTATTTAGTTGTAGCTACAGTTAGAGTATGAGGTAGATGGGTCAAGCGGAAGGTGGCAACAACAAGTAAGAGAGAGGTGAGAAAGTGTATAAACTAAGGAGGAGGAAGTTTGGGTGAGATTACAGGCGACTATTGGCAGAAAGTGGGCTAGTGCAAGATGAGTAGTGGGGGAGTTGAAGAGGGTTGGAATAGTTTTAAAAATGCAGTAGTATTAGATGTGGGGCAGAAGTTTGTGGGTTATTCCTAAGGAGGGTGGGGGGCTAGGAGGAGGAAAGAGGAGTGATTGGTGGGAATGATGAAGTTAAAAGGGAGTGATAAAAGGGAAAAAGTTTGCTAATGAGAGGTTTTTTTACAAAAGCGAAGTGTTATAAGAAGAGCAGAGTATATGGAGAGTAAAAGAAAGGTAAGAGAGTGGTGAGAGAGTGCAAAAGAGAAGAGCAAATGATAGAGTGGGAAGAGGCACTGTCAAGGAAATTTTAATGAAAATAAGAAAAATTTTGAGAGAGGTTAAAGAAGATAAGAAAAGCCTAGGGAAACGTCTGGATTGTCGTTTAAAAAAACAGAGTAGAGGAGATAGTGATGGGGAGATGGAGGTATTAGGCAGATGGCGAGAATATTTTGAGAAACTTTTAAATGTTGAGGAAGAAAGGGTGGCGGAAATTTCATTGCACTGGGCCAGGAGGTATCCATCTTTGAGGAGTGAAGAAGAGCAGAATGTATGTGTGGGGAGTACTGAGGCATTACGTAGAATTGAAAGGAGGTTAAAGCAGCTGGATACTGGATCGGGTCATGACCAGAAATGTTAAAAGCAGGGGGGATTTAGATGTTGGAGTGGATGTACTTTGTTGAATAAATGTATGAAAAGAGGGGAGGTACCTAGGGATTGGCGGAGAGAGCATGTATAGTCCTTTATATAAAGGAAGGGGACAAAAGAGATTGTAAAAATTATTAGTGGAACAAGTTTACTGAAGTATACCAGGAAGAGTGTACGTTTAGGAGTTTAAGTTACAGTATTAGAGGTTAAGACAGGAATGTAGGGAAATGCGGTTGAGCATGGAGGTGTCAGTGGGGGATAGGAAGTAGTGTGGATCAAGTGTTTACATTGAAGCATATATGTGAACAGTATGTTGATAAGGGTAGGGAAGTTTTTATTTCATGTTTGGATTTAGAGAAAGGCATAGGATAGAGGTGGATAGGGGAAAGCTAATAGCATTGTGGCAGATGTTGAAGGATTTGGAATAGTTGGTAGTTATTAAATGCTGTGTAAAGAGTTTTTTATGAGGATAGTGCTGCTCTGGTTAGGGTGTGTAGAAGAGAGAGACCTACTTCCCAGTAAAAAGTAGGTCTTCGATAGACAGGGATGGTATGTTGCACATGGTTGTTTTATATATTTATAGATTGGGTTGTAAAAGAAGTAAATGCTAGGGTGTTCGGGAGAGAGGGATTGGATTAAATTATAGGGAATCAAATACAAAATGAGGAATTGATACAGTTTCTTTTTGCTGATGCTACTGGCGTATGGGAGATTCTAAAGAAATTGCTCAAGGTTAGTGGATGAATTTGGGAGTGTGTGTAAAAGGTTGTGAAAGTTGAAAGTGAACATAGAAAAGAGTAACGTGATGAGGTATTCAAATGAAGTAGATATAAAGAAAAAATTGGATATCAAATTGGGAAAGGAGGTGTATGAAGAAGTGATTATTTTCATGGATACTTGGGAGTATGAGTGACGGCGGATGGATTTATGAAAGATGAGGTTAATAATTAGAATGATGAAGGGAAAAAAAGGTGAGTGCGGGCGTTGAGTATATGTGGAGTCAAAAAAAACGTATAATCTTGGAGGCAAGACGGGAGTTGTATGAAAGTATGTATTTACCAACACTCTATATGCGGTGTGAAGTTGGGGTTGTGAATGCAGCAGCGAGGATGAAGGTTGGAGGGCAGTGGAAGTTGTCCTGTCTAAGGGGCTATGTGTGGTGTAAATATTACGCAGAAAAAATTCGGAGTGTGGAAAATTAGGAGAAGTGTGGAGTGAATAAAAGTATTAGTGAGAGGGCTGAAGAGGGGGTTGTTGAGGTGGTTGCGTCTATTTAAGAGAATAGATACATAGTAGAATGACAGGAGAGCATTTAAATCGTAGGAGAAGGAAGGCTGGGAGGTAGGGGTGTCCTCGAAAATGTTGGAAGGAAGGGGTAAGGGAGGTTTTATGAGCGAGGTGGCTTTGGACTTCCGCAGGGTGCATGAGCGTGTTCGATAGGAGTGAATGGAAGAGAATGGTATTTGGGACCTGACGATTCTGTTTGAGTGTAGAGCATGGTGATATTCTGTGAAGGGATTCAGGGAACCGGTTTATCTTTATATAGCCGTGGGATTGAGTCGGAAATGCGAAGTACAATGCATGCCTTCTAAAGGAGTGGATTCGGGATTTATTAGCAGTTTGGAGGGATATGTTGTGAATCTTTATAACGTATATGCTTCTATAAATGTTGTGTTCTGAGCACCTCTGCAAAAACAGTGTTTTCTGTGTGAGGTGAGGTGAAACTGTTGAATGATGATAAAGTATTTCATTTTGGGGATGTTCTTTCTTTTTTTGGGTCACCCTGCCTCGGTGGGAGAAGACGACCAAAAACTTGTTGAAAATATATAAATATATATATATTTTTAAATATATATATATATATATATATATAGATTTATATATATATAATATCTTATATTTAAGGAATGCATGTTTACACAATAAGTATTACTTATAAAAGAGGAGACTATCTATTTAGTAGCAAAATTTCTCGGTTTATGACAAAGTCATTTACCTAATGGAGTTTACCTCAGAGGGAGGTAAAATTAAACCTTGATTTAAAACACTGAAAACTTACACTATTGTAAAACCTGAAATTAAATTATAAAAAACAGTACACATATTCTCAACTATCTAAAATTTACTAGATATAATTCGTTCGCAATGCGATCACAGGAAAGAATAAAAGTATTCCAAAATTCCAGTCCCTTGTGTCACGTAACTGGAAAAGTGCAGAGTGTGGAATAAGCTGATAATGTGGCATTTAAATTCGATTCAAGCAATGATAAGATATTATTCTTTATTTATACAAGTACGTGATACAACTAGTGCAGCCGAACCTGCCATCATTGACATGCTATATAGAAAGCCCCAGGTTATGGAGAGTGTTTCTAGTAACTGAGGCTTCTTCAAATTAGATAGATTTTTGATAGAGGATATAGTACATTATCTTGCCACCCAGGGTGAGACCCAGAACAGGTGGCTAACAATCAGAGGTACTACTACTGCTAGGTGAACATGAGCATCAGATGTAAGGAAACATGCCCAACGTTTCGTCTGTGCCGGGTATCGATCCCGGTCCCCTCAGTGAGGGGTGCGTGATCGAAAAAGCGACTAGCATTACCTTGGATCAAGAGCTCATCACCAGCATTATGGGTAAAACAAAGGTAAAATAATACTACACAATTTGAGGTTAAACCTTGCAAAATGGCCACTCAGAGGAGCCCTTCTCCAGTAATCACAGAGAAAAATGGGATAGTCTATGTAAATACATGCAAATACTCCCATGAATCTTCCGCAAAATACATTAAACAAGCAAGAAATCTTGAAGCCGACTGAATAAGACTTTTTGAGTAATAAAAAAATACATAATAAAGAAAACGAAAATGTTCCTAAAACAAAAATCCGAGGATTTAAATTTCTTTTCCATTTTTTTTCACATTTTATTCTAATTAAAATTCTCTTCCATAATGTAATAATTTGTTTAAATTTTAATATTTTGCAAAACGAAATAAGATAAGAATTGAAAAATAAGGGCAAATTGAAAAATAAAAACCCAACTGAATTGAAAGTTTGCCACTGATTTACACTTTAAATCGTCAAATCATCATCTGTACATTTCAGTTTTACTGTCGGTCGTCATATATTTTGCAACGTTTTATGAATGCTTGAAGCTGCACCAGTGACAGGAAGATGTTAAAGTGTGCAACAACTATGATAACAGAGCTCTTGAACATGCGTTCTCAACTTAAGCGCAAAACAGAATCGAAAAGTGTGGGTGTGGCACCAGGGCCTCATAGCAAAACTTCAAGCACTGGGAATTGCAGGCTCTAAGCTATGTCTCCTCAGTGATTACCTTCATGGTAGATCTCTAAGTGTAGTTCTCAATGGAACGGAATCAGCAAGACATCCTGTTGGGGCAAGTGTTCCACAAGGAAGCGTGCTGGGTCCATTGTTATGGAATGTCTACTTCAACGACCTTCTTCATCTCATCCCAGAATCACATTCTTATGCAGACGACTGTACACTGACATTCACTTATCCAAGAGAAGAAATGCCAGCTGCTCTAAGCTACATCAATCACCAAGCTGTAGAGCTATATAGCTAGGGGAAAATAGATGGCAAGTAACATTTGCATATGAGAAACGCAAATGATGATCGTCTTAGGCGCCTGATGTAATGCTCGTGCAGTAGTAAGGATGAATTGACTCAAAACTACATGAAGAACCATGTTGTAATCTTGCAAAAAGGCAGCCAGGGAAGCTTAAGCACTTCGGCCATTATCTCGCATGTGCTTGAACAGTATGGGTTGCAAGATCCTGTACGAGGCTACAATTACGATCCACCTGAGTATGCTCCACTTTCTTGGTTTGCCTGCCCCCCCTCTCATCTGCGACTGCTTGACAGAGTAGAGACAGAGCAAGACGTTCTCATCTCTCGCCTGGGGACCATCCTGGATAATAGAATCCTGTCATTTCAGCAGGCCTCAACATAGGAGGGATGTGGGGTGGGATTACTGTTATGTTACCAGGCCAATATTCGTCAAGTACCACACTTGGGATCCACTTCTGGGTGACAGGTGAAACAAGCTTTTATGCCACAAGGACGGCAGAAAAGCAGCAACTTCACTTGGCTGTCCTTCTCCAGGAACATCACTCATCTGAGTCTTATATACCAGGATGACTCGAGTATGGAACACATTCGTACAGATAATGAAGTCAACGAGAGAAAGTCAGTTGATCAAATGAAAATGCTGGACCACAGATGGTGGCTCCAACTTCATCCTGTTCCCTACTTGTATGTCTCATAACAATAAAAATGCTTTCAAATGAGCTGATGTAGGTAACAGCTCTTAGCTTGCAAATAATGTTTGGAATCCTTACCTATAAAATAGCTTGTCATTAAAGCTGGCGATCCTTTAACCTTGTCAAACCCTGTGTAAAAAAAAAAAAAAAAAAAAAAGAATCGTAAGTTCTCCAACCGATGTTGAGGAATGTCAGCATATTACCATTTTCGAAAGTTAAAATTTTTGATATGGAGAGATGGGGAAGAGATGTTCCTTATTTCTTTTACTCCTTGAGAGAACGATTGAACACAGATATTTTTGGTAGATGGAAAGGAATTATTCATATTGTGTGTGTGTGTGTGTGTGTGTGTGTGTGTTTTACGAGGCTTACAATACGATACTTCCCCAGCTCTACTGTGACGTGATTGCGCCAGAGGTCACCGTGTGTGTGAGACCCAACTGTTCCTTCCCACACCCCTCGAAAATTTCTTAGTACCTCTCTTCTCGTACCCCTCCTAGCCATAAATTATATGAACTCAAGATAAGTTGTAATTAATTGCTCTTAATAAATAAAAAGAATAGTTGTGCAAGAAAGGTATAAAATACCGACAATATGAAAGTTAAGACACATGTGCAACATCTGGATATCTTTATTGTAGTCTACTACAATAAAGATATCCAGATGTTGCACATGTGTCTTAACTTTCAAAAAGAATAGTGGTCAGAGTCTCAGACCGTATTCTCAGTGCTGTACCACTGAGCTACGCGGTTTACAATGGTAAGGTTTCAAATGCATCATATTCTTTTGTTACCTGCATTGTCTCACCAGACTGTCGAGACCAATAAAAACACATTTATTTATTGTTTTATTTATCTTACGTTTTATTTTCATATATAACAAAGATACATTATTGTCACATTTGCTGGCAAAATATGAGAAGCAAAAAATCAGAATTACCCTTACTCTTCATTGACACTGCACTTGGCATCTCCTTACCCTTCACTGACACTCCACTTTGATCCAAGGCAGCCTTGGATCAAAGTCTAACGCAAGCTGGACTCCAAGGTATTGGACCAGTGTGGGTAGATTGGTAAAGCACTGCGTTCCTTGTTCCAAGGTTCGTAGGTTCGAGTCTCCTTCAGCCAGAGATCAGTGTATATTTCGCCTGCTCTTGCGAATTCCTTGCATGGTTAATATCTCTAGTAAGGCTCATGCATGCAGGGGATTAGATGAAAAGCTGTAAGCCTTCTCCCTGAAAGCTGGCTGCCTTGGATCAAAGTCTAGAGCAAGCTGGACTCCAAGGTATTGGTCCAGTGTGGGTAGATCTCTGGCTGAAGGAGACTCGAACGTACGAACCTTGGAACAAGGTACGTAGTGCTTTACCAATCTACCCACACTGGACCAATACCTTGGAGTCCAGCTTGCGCTAGACTTTGATCCAAGGCAGCCAGCTTTCAGGGAGAAGGCTTACAGCTTTTCATCTAATCCCCTGCATGCATCAGCCTTACTAGAGATATTAACAATGCAAGGAATTCGCAAGAGCAGGCGAAATATACACAAACACTGATCTCTGGCTGAAGGAGACTCGAACCTACGAACCTCGGAACAAGGTACGCAGTGCTTTACCAATCTACCCACACTGGACCAATACCTTGGAGTCCAGCTTGCGCTAGACTTTGATCCAAGGCAGCCAGCTTTCAGGGAGAAGGCTTACAGCATTTCATCTAATCCCCTGCATGCATCAGCCTTACTAGAGATATTAACAACGCAAGGAATTCGCAAGAGCAGGCGAAATATACACAAGCACTGATCTCTGGCTGAAGGAGACTCGAACCAACGAACCTTGGAACAAGGTACGCAGTGCTTTACCAATCTACCCACACTGGACCAATACCTTGGAGTCCAGCTTGCGCTAGACTTTGATCCAAGGCAGCCAGCTTTCAGGGAGAACTCTTACAGCTTTTCATCTAATCCCCTGCATGCATCAGCCTTACTAGAGATATTAACAGTGCAAGGAATTCGCAAGAGCAGGCGAAATATACACAAACACTGATCACTGGCTGAAGGAGACTCGAACCTACGAACCTTAGAACAAGGTACGCAGTGCTTTACCAATCTACCCACACTGGACCAATACCTTGGAGTGCAGCTTGCGCTAGACTTTGATCCAAGGCAGCCAGCTTTCAGGGAGAAGGCTTACAGCTTTTCATCTAATCCCCTGCATGCATCAGCCTTACTAGAGATATTAACAATGCAAGGAATTCGCAAGAGCAGGCGAAATATACACAAATACTGATCTCTGGCTGAAGGAGACTCGAACCTACGAACCTTGGAACAAGGTACGCAGTACTTTACCAATCTACCCACACTGGACCAATACCTTGGAGTCCAGCTTGCGCTAGACATTGATCCAAGGCAGCCAGCTTTCAGGGAGAAGGCTTACAGCTTTTCATCTAATCCCCTGCATGCATCAGCCTTACTTGAGATATTAACAATGCAAGGAATTCGCAAGAGCAGGCGAAATATACACAAACACTGATCTCTGGCTGAAGGAGACTCGAACCTACGAACCTTGGAACAAGGTACGCAGTGCTTTACCAATCTACCCACACTGGACCAATACCTTGGAGTCCAGCTTGCGCTAGACTTTGATCCAAGGCAGCCAGCTTTCAGGGAGAAGGCTTACAGCTTTTCATCTAATCCCCTGCATGCATCAGCCATGTGTGTCGTGTGAGGCGACTAAAATGCCGGGAGCAATGGGCTAGTAACCCCTTCTCCTGTAAACATTTACTAAAAAAAGAGAAGAAAAGCTTTATAAACCTGGGATGCTTGAATGTGCGTGGATGTAGTGCGGATGACAAGAAACAGATGAAGAAGAGAGGAATGTAGAGGAGAGAGAGAGATTTGGGGAGATGTTAAGTGAATGTATAGGAGCCTTTGAACCAAGTGAGAGAGTAATTGTGGTAGGGAACCTGAATGCTAAAGTAGGAGAAACT
Source organism: Cherax quadricarinatus (assembly GCF_026875155.1). Lineage (NCBI taxonomy): Eukaryota > Metazoa > Arthropoda > Malacostraca > Decapoda > Parastacidae > Cherax > Cherax quadricarinatus. Next base: position 2,877,485 of record NC_069467.1, read on the forward strand.
TTTAGAGAGGGTGTGGTAAGTAAGTTTGGGGTGCCAGGTGTAAATGAAAATGGGAGCCCTTTGATTGAACTTTGTATAGAAAGGGGTTTAGTTATAGGTGATACATATTTTAAGAAAAAGAGGACAAATAAGTATACAAGATATGATGTAGGGCGAAATGACAGTAATTTGATGGATTATGCATTGGTAGATAAAAGACTGTTGAGTAGACTTCAGGATGTACATGTTTATAGAGGGGCCACATATATATCAGATCACTTTCTAGTTGTAGCTACACTGAGAGTAAAAGGTAGTTGGGATACAAGGAGAATAGAAGCATCAGGGAAGAGAGAGGTGAAGGTTTATAAACTAAAAGACGAGGCAGTTAGGGTAAGATATAAACAGCTATTGGAGGATAGATGGGCTAATGAGAGCATAGGCAATGGGGTCGAAGAGGAATGGGGTAGGTTTAAAAATGTAGTGTTAGAGTGTTCAACAGAAGTTTGTGGTTACAGAAAGTGGGTGTGGGAGGGAAGAGGAGCGATTGGTGGAATGATGATGCAAAGAGAGTAGTAAGGGAGAAAAAGTTAGCATATGAGAAGTTTTTACAAAGTAGAAGTGATGCAAGGAGGGAAGAATGCATGGAGAAAAAGTTTTGGAGAGAGATTAACAAGTTAAGGAAGCCTAGAGAACAAATGGTTTTGTCAGTTAAAAATAGGAGAGGAGAGTTATTAAATGGAGCGTTAGAGGTATGGGAAGATGGAGGGAATATTTTCAGGAATTGTTAAATAATGATGAAGATAGGGAAGCTGTGATTTAGTGTATAGGGCAAGGAGGAATAACATCTTGTAGGAGTGAGGAAGAGCCAGTTGTGAGTGTGGGGGAAGTTCGTGAGGCAGTAGGTAAAATGAAAGGGGGTAAGGCAGCCGGGATTGATGGGATAAAGATAGAAATGTTAAAAGCAGGTGGGATAAGTTTTGGAGTGGTGGTGCAATTATTTAATAAATGTATGGAAGAGGGTAAGGTACCTAGGAATTGCAGAGAGCATGCATAGTTCCTTTGTATAAAGGCAAAGGCACAAAAGAGAGTGCAAAAATTATAGGGGGATAAGTCTGTTGAGTATACCTGGTAAAGTGTATGGTAGAGTTATTATTGAAAGAATTAACAGTAAAACGGAGAATAGGATAGCAGATGAACAAGGAGGCTTTAGGAAAGGTAGGGGGTGTGTGGACCAGGTGTTTACAGTGAAACATATAAGTGAATAGTATTTAGATAAGGCTAAAGAGGTCCTTTGTGGGATTTATGGATTTGGAAAAGGCGTGTGACAGGGTGGATAGGGGGACAATGTGGCAGATGTTGCAGGTGTATAGTGTAAGAGGTAGGTTACTGAAAGCAGTGAAGAGTTTTTACGAGGAGGGAAATTATTTCCCAGTAAAAGTAGGCCTTAGACAAGGATGTGTGATGTCACCATGGTTGTTTAATATATTTATAGATGGGGTTGTAAGAGAAGTAAATGCGAGGGTCTTGGCAAGAGGCGTGGAGTTAAAAGATAAAGAATCACACATAAAGTGGGAGTTGTCACAGTTCCTCTTTGCTGATGACACTGTGCTCTTGGGAGATTCTGAAGAGAAGTTGCAGAGATTGGTGGATGAATTTGGTAGGGTGGCAAAAGAAGAAAATTAAAAGTGAATACAGAAAGAGTAAGGTTATGAGGATAACAAAAAGATTAAGTGATGAAAGATGGATATCAGATTGGAGGGAGAGAGATGGAGGAGGTGAATGTATTCAGATATTTGGGAGTGGACGTGTCACGGATGGGTCTATGAAAGATGAGGTGAATCATAGAATGAATGAGGGGAAAAGGGTGAGTGGTTCACTTAGGAGTCGTGGAGAAAAAGAACTTTGTCCTTGGAGGCAAAGAGGGGAATGTATGAGAGTATAGTTTTACCAACGCTCTTATATGGGTGTGAAGCATGGGTGATGAATGTTGCAGCGAGGAGAAGGCTGGAGGCAGTGGAGATGTCATGTCTGAGGGCAATGTGTGGTGTGAATATAATGCAGAGAATTCGTATTTGGAAGTTAGGAGGATGTGCGGGATTACCAAAACTGTTGTCCAGGGCTGAGGAGGGGTTGTTGAGGTGGTTCAGACATGTAGAGAGAATGGAGCGAAACAGAGTGACTTCAAGAGTGTATCAATCTGAAGTGGAAGGAAGGCGGGGTAGGGGTCGTCCTAGGAAAGGTTGGAGGGAGGGGGTAAAGGAGGTTTTGTGTGTGAGGGGCTTGGACTTCCAGCAGGCATGCGTGAGCGTGTTTGATAGGAGTGAAAGTAGACAAATGGATTTTAATACATGACGTGCTGTGTCAGTGGATGGGTCAATGAAAGATGAGGTGAATCATAGACTTGATGAGGGGGAAAAGGGTGAGCGGTGCATTTAGGAGTCTGTGGAGACAAAGAACTTTGTCCTTGGAGGTAAAGAGGGGAATGTATGAGAGTATAGCTTTACCAACGCTCTTATATGGTTGTGAAGCATGGGTGATGAATGTTGCAGCGAGGAGAAGGCTGGAGGCAGTGGAGATGTCATGTCTGAGGGCAATGTGTGGTGTGAATATAATGCAAAGAATTCGTAGTTTGGAAGTTAGGAGGAGGTGCGGGATTGCCAAAACTGTTGTCCAGAGGGCTGAGGAAGGGTTTTTGAGGTGGTTCGGACATGTAGAGAGAATGGGGCAAAACAGAATGACTTCAAGAGTGTATCAGTCTGTAGTGGAAGGACGGCGGGGTAGGGGTCGGCCTAGGAAAGGTTGGAGGGAGGGGGTAAAGGAGGTTTTGTGTGCGAGGGGCTTGGATTTCCAGAGGGCATGCATGAACTTGTTTGATAGGAGTGAATGAAAACAAATGGTTTTTAATACTTGACGTGCTGTTGGAGTGTGAGCAAAGTAACATTTATGAAGGATTGAGGGAAACCGGCAGGCCGGACTTGATTCCTGGAGATGGGAAGTACAGTGCCTGCACTATGAGGGAGAGGTGTTAATGTAGCAGTTTAAAAACTGTAGTGTAAAGCACCCTTCTGGCAAGACAGTGATGGAGTGAATGATGGTGAAAGTTTTTCTTTTTCGGGCCACCCTGCCTGGTGGGAATCGGCCAGTGTGTTAATATATAATATATATATATATATATATATATAATATATATATATATATATATATATATATATATAAATATATATATATATATATATATATAATATATATATATATATATATAATTTTTTTTTTTCAACAAGTCGGCCGTCTCCCACCGAGGCAGGGTGACCAAAAAAGAAAGAAAATCCCCAAAAAGAAAATACTTTCATCATCATTCAACACTTTCACCACACTCGCACATTATCACTGTTTTTGCAGAGGTGCTCAGAATACAACAGTTTAGAAGCATACACATATAAAGATACACAACATATCCCTCCAAACTGCCAATATCCCAAACCCCTCCTTTAAAGTGCAGGCATTGTACTTCCCATTTCCAGGACTCAAGTCCGACTATATGAAAATAACCGGTTTCCCTGAATCTGTTCACTAAATATTACCCTGCTCACACTCCAACAGATCGTCATGTGCCAAGTACCATTCGTCTCCATTCACTCCTATCTAACACGCTCAAGCACGCTTGCTGGAAGTCCAAGCCCCTTGCCCACAAAACCTCCTTGACCCCCTCTCTCCAACCCTTTCGAGGACGACCCCTACCCCGCCTTCCTTCCCCTATAGATTTATATGCTTTCCATGTCATTCTACTTTGATCCATTCTCTCTAAATGACCAAACCACTTCAACAACCCCTCTTCTGCCCTCTGATTAATACTTTTATTAACTCCACACCTTTTCCTAATTTCCCACACTCCGAATTTTCTGCATAATATTTACACCACACATTGCCCTTAAACAGGACATCTCCACTGCCTCCAACCGTCTCCTCGCTGCTGCATTTACCACCCAAGCTTCACACCCATATAAGAGTGTTGGTACTACTATACTTTCATACATTCCCTTCTTTGCCTCCATAGATAACGTTTTTTGACTCCACATAGACCTCAATGCACCACTCACCTTTTTACCCCCATCAATTCTATGATTAACCTCATCCTTCATAAATCCATCCGCCGACACATCAACTCCCAAGTATCAGAAAACATTCACTTCTTCCATACTCCTCCTCCCCAATTTGATATCTAATTTTTCTTTATCTAAATCATTTGACACCATCACCTTACTCTTTTCTATGTTCACTTTCAACTTTCTACCTTTACACACATTCCCAAACTCATCCACTAACCTTTGCAATTTTTCTTTAGAATCTCCCATAAGCACAGTATCATCAGCAAAAAGTAACTGTGTCAATTCCCATTTTGAATTTGATTCCCCAAAATTTAATCCCACCCCTCTCCCGAACACCCTAGCATTTACTTCCTTTACAACCCCATCTATAAATATATTAAACAACCATGGTGACATTACACATCCCTGTCTAAGACCTACCTTTACCGGGAAGTAGTGTCCCTCTCTTCTACACACCCTAACCTGAGCCTCACTATCCTCATAAAAACTCTTTACAGCATTTAATAACTTACCACCTATTCCATATACTTGCAACATCTGCCACATTGCTCCTCTATCCACTCTATCATATGCCTTTTCTAAATCCATAAATGCAATAAAAACTTCCCTACCTTTATCTAAATACTGTTCACATATATGCTTCAATGTAAACACTTGATCTACACATCCCCTACCCACTCTGAAACCTCCTTGCTCATCCGCAATCCTACATTCTGTCTTACCTCTAATTCTTTCAATTATAACCCTACCGTACACTTTTCCTGGTATACTCAGTAAACTTATTCCTCTATAAGTTTTACAGTCTCTTTCGTCCCCTTTCCCTTTATATAAAGGGACAATACATGCTCTCCGCCAATCCCTAGGTACCTTCCCCTCTTTCATACATTTATTAAACAAAAGTACCAACCACTCCACACTATATCCCCCCCTGCTTTTAACATTTCTGTCATGATGCCATCAGTTCCAGCTGCTTTACCCCCTTTCATTTTACGTAAAGCCTCACGTACCTCCCTCACACTTACATTCTGCTCGTCTTCACTCCTAAAAGATGATATACCTCCCTGACCAGTGCATGAAATTAGTGCCTCTGTTTCTTCCTTAACATTTAAAAGTTCCTCAAAATATTCTCGCCATCTACCTAATACCTCCCTCTCCCCATCCACTAACTCCTCTACTCTGTTTTTAACTGACAAATCCATACTTTCCCTAGGCTTTCTTAACTTGTTTAACTCACTCCAAATTTTTTTCTTATTTTCATTAAAATTTCTTGACAGTGCCTCTCCCACTCTATCATCTGCTCTCCTTTTGCACTCTCTCACCATATAAATATATATATATATAATATATATATATATATATATATATATATATATATATAATATATATATATATATATATATATAGAGGTGGTACTTCCCTATATATTATTATTAATATATATATGTATATATATATATATATATATATATATATATATATATATATATATATATATATATATATATATATATATATATATATATGTACATATATATTATATATATATATATATATATATATATATATATATATATATATATATATATATATATATATATATATATACATATATTATTGCATAAAGTATGATTAATTTCACGTTTAAGTGTTTTATATTCTTTACTAATTCTGTATATTATTAATAAAATTGTTTATCTTATGTTATTATTGATTTTTCTATCTTTTCATTTCCAAAAGGAGGAACCAGCCTTATCAAATACTCTGAGTTTAGATTCCAGTTTATTTTCCATGATGAGTTTATTAGAGGGACCAGAGAATTAAGTTTCGGTAAAAGTGTACCCAGGGCCATATCAGCCGACCAAAGACACATGATTTCTTTGGAAAATACTGTATATATTTTCCAGAAATACAGTAGTTATATGTAAATAGATGGCCATACTGTATTTAATAAAAATTATGTTATAAAAAATGGGAAACTGCGCCTGCGCAGAGGGGACTCGCCAGTGTTTTTTGAATTGAGTAACAAACGTTAGTGAATATTGGGAAGAATTTTCGTGCTCTAGAGGTCAAATTGGGCTGAAACCTTTCAAATAGGAGCCGAAATTGTTGGAAGCGCATTCCTGCATAACTTGAGATATCAGACGACTGGATAAGACAGCTCCAGGAACCTCAGATAAGTCTGTTAATGTTTAACTCTGGCCAGTGTTATTTTCATGTATAGACAGTGAGGTTTTATGAGTATGATACACCTTAATCTCCAGTCAAATTGGTGAGTGATATTAAGATATATTCTCCTTCTGTTATGTAAATTGTATATATATAATCAATTATTAATTTTAATATACAATCCACAAATTTACATATTTACCAGAATTCCTGGTGATACATATTTCATTTGTAATTAATAGGTCTAGAACAACTTTTGGATATGACAGTGGTAGGTATCGAAGGGGGACATTTTTTGTGACCTAGGTGTCCCAAATTCCTACTTGTCTATGTAACTCTGATAAATAATAATTATGTTTGTTATCATTTACTGTTATGTACATAATGAGTTACATTCAGATAAATGCAATTTTCCACAATATCAGTCCACATATCTGAACCATTTAGCTTCACAGGGCAGGATGTCTTTCAGCAGCCTAGCCTCGGAAAAACTCCATATACAGATTGCTCAGGAAGGGAGACATTGGGTCTAAAATAGCCATTCCTGCATCAAATAAACACAACTTAAAGTGCTCAGTAATAGTATTCTTATCATAATGCATGGAGAACTCATCTACTTGTTCTTCCAAATAAGAGAGCAAATCGGGAACAGGCTCTCCGGTGAACAATGCCTTGATGTCAAACTAATATAAAAATCATTAAACATGTTAACATTTTGGAATTTGTCAATAAGACCAGCATTGTTTTTATGTGGACATCATAAATGCTGCAAAGCATTAAAGTCAATATTTTTACCAACCATTTTAACAGGGCATATATCACCAATCCTACTGAGCTAATAATAGTTCTAGCTGGAAAACCAATTTTGTGGGTTTTAATCAAACCGTACATATAAGGGAATGTAGCCGACCTAGGAGGTAACTGCTTAATCAGTTCCTCATTACCTCTCGGTAAGTTTCCAAGTTGCTTGTTAAATTTATTATTGACTTGGTCCACTGGGTTCTTATTAAGGGCCATGTAAGTTTTCCTGTTTTTTTATAAAAGGTTCATTTATCAGCTATAATTTACCTTGTCCATAATAACATTCGCATTTGCTTTGCCTGCTTTCATAAAGTGAAGTCTAGGATCGTTCTTTCATTCATAGCATGACTTAATAAATCTTTGAGGACACTTCAGTTTGACAGGTCTGAGCAAAGCCTAATATACCATGCCTTTGTAAATGTTGAACGTTTCAGAGGATAGGTCCTCTTGTCTTTTCCACACTGCACATCCCCCCCATCCCCCATCTCCCTCTCCTCCCCCTCCCATCCCTCTCTTTTCCCTGTCCCTTTTGTAGCCTCTGGGTTCCTCCCCTCTGGCATTACTGTTTCTAGGTAGGGGGAAGTGTGCCAAGGTTCATCCTGCTCCGTAGGGTTCCTCGGGAGTGGTGTAGTTTGCCGTGAAATCTGGATCATCTGGAGTATCCCTGCTCCCTTCCTGGATTTCCAGGAGGTGGGGCAGGGTGTCCTGTAGGTGATGGGTGTGTTTCCAGAGGCTGCCTGTCGGTTCTGGGAGGTGGCAGCCGAAGGAGGTATGTTTAGTGGCGGGAATCCAACTGCCCTCTCTTTTGTCCGTCGAGGTGGCTAGGTAGATGTGAGGTTGCTATCCCGGAGTGCTGGTTTGCTAGCGTGAAGGGTAGGGTATGGCATGGGTTGCACGCTGCATCTGCACTGCTGGCGGTCTCGAGGTTCTCTTGGTTGCATGGGGGAAACTTATGACCCTTTCTCTTGGTAACTGTCCCTCTCTTGTCCCTCTTTTTTTTTTCTTTCCTTCACTCTTTTTTTTAATAATAAAAAAGAAGCACCACCATTATGGAGTCTTCGTTCCGTGACATCCCTCCTCCTCCCAGGCTCCTTTTTGTTACTGCATCCTGTTCAGACCCAGCTTTGTTATTACACTATTCCCGAGACTTTTACCATACCCCTGTACCTCTTGCTGGTGACACTGTCACCTGCTCCAGGTGTCAAGGCTCTGGCCGTTTCTTGCCTCTTGCACGCCTTTGACTGACTTCCCGAAATCCTGTGCGATGGCTTTCAGATTGACCGCCTGCCTCAGGTCGGGCCGCCCGCGGTCCTACGCCTAAACGTTCCAAACCATTTTCTGATGACGTTTCTTCGATTTCTGCTCATTCCACCCAGAAACGACCTACATGACACCCACTTTCTTTATGCACCATGTTTACATGTACACTGTGGTCCAAATTCTTTTCCCTGCAACCTACACCTCCAACTGATTATCTCTCAGATCACAGTATTGGTAAAGCTCTTTTACGATAAGTTGGCCAAAATATAAACTTTCACGCTCTACGGAGTGGTGAAAGTATTGTTACAGTTCAGAATGCAGATCAAGCTCAAGATCTTTCTCATCTTACTGCTACTGCTAACGTTCCTATCACAGTTCACAAGCACACTAATTTTAGTTCTTGAAGTGGTATGATGGTCTTACCAGGTACCATTGTGCAGTAAGATTTTCTGTTTTATGGTGATGATATATTAGAGTAATTAGCCCTTCAGGACCTTCCGATTCTCAAAATGGATACATATGTCCTGCCCGCTGGCGGGTGAAGGCACTTTCCCAATAACATCGCCAGCTTAACCTTTGACTACTGTGAACTCCCGTGTGAGGGAAAAGTTTATTAGATAGGAGTGAGGGAAATATGAATGAATGGTGGGTAGTCTGATTGTTCAGTTAAGGTGGGTGAAGAGTTTGCACTATTTACCCTCACCTCCCCTTCTGCTCCTGGCGGGAGGTGATGAGGGTCTCTCCGACCGGTGGTCAGTCACTTGACTTGCAGATCCCATTAAATCTGTAAGTATTCATTCCATTCCTGTCTAAATTATATTTTGGGATTAAGTTGGTCTTAAGAGCTTCACTCATATATACGGATTTAGACTTCAGTTTATTCCTCCCTTGTTTTGAATTTACATAGTTTATGTCATCTTTTAATCCTCACCATTTCTTTTTACCCTTTACCAGTGGATAGAGTATCTCAATGTAAGGGAAATGTGCCCATATAAATGGATTTCTAAAAGTTAGTTTTCGTTCAGTTGCCAATATTCGACGTCTGTGTGTACGTGGTCCTGCCTGGTAAAGGGTGTCAAACTGTGAAGGTTGCAAATTTGCAATTGTTAATAAAGCAGCAAATAAGTATTTTTCTATTTTATTATATAAATAGAGAATATAAAAAACATAAATGGAACTTGTTTCCAAGCATTTTGTAAGTATAAAAAATATAAAAATGAACCAAAGAGCAACAGGGATAAAGTCCCATATTCCTGAATTTGCTGAGAAAGAACAATTATTCTAGATCACTACATGCTACAATGAAAGGCTATGAAGCAATTTCTTTCCTTCTTGATACATAGATTTACTTTGCATGTGACAGGAAAATGAGGATGTGACAGGATTTTTCTTGATGCTGCATTCAGTGGGCTAATTTAGGCTTTTTTGATGGCCTATCTTCCTCCTCATCACATGACACCTGTGCATCTGCTAGCAAGTATTCATCACCACTGTCAAGCAATTCCAGGTCAGCTGGATCTTGACCTGAGTCCCTTTCCTCCAAAATGCATACATATTTAGACTTCTCTTTGGAGGGCTCACCATAAAACAATTTCTCATTGATCTGGAAGGACAACAAAAATGTTCTATACACAGCCAAACCACTACAGAATTCATATAAGCATTAGAATTTTTTTTAGAAATATTTATTTACTGAAATTGCTAACTGGGCCTTGAGGGGCAAGACCATGTGTGCTCTGTCTTTTTTTGTTGCACTATTTTTCAATTCCATGATGCACTCATATTATGCTAAACTATTCATTTATGCACTAGACACAAAGATCAGTACTTACAGACATTGTAGAGGGTAACATCCAAGGGTATACGAGTGTCACTTGATGAAAAAAATGGCTCTCGGCGACGCCAAGCTAGAAGTGTTTACATTTTGGTCTCTCAACCAATGGGAAACGAGTAGACACCATCACCACTTAGCTGGAGCGACTCACACAAGGCTTGTGATTGGTCAGAAATAGAGAACGGGAACTCAGATGCATGGACGGAGTAGGAAGACATGCGCAAAAAACATGCGTTTAAGACCGAGTACCCTCGGTCTTGCCTGGTCACCAATCATTTTAGTTATTTATCAGGTGGTGTGTAACAGTATGCCTTTCTTCATTTTTAACCATGATTGTCAGCTTGGGTCATATGGCTCATGCGGGATAAAGATAAGGACAGCAGTTATCTGGCCAAGATTGTAGAAATCACCTCTCTACCTACACTGGTGCCCCTTTCACACGTAGCCAACCACCCAGTCAGTTACACACCATTCAAGCAGCCTTCTCCAAGTTGCAACTACATCAGCATTCATGGTTGTTCTTGACTGGCTACTTAACTGCTTCAATCATATTGTGGTGATCAGAGGATCAGTCAACCTCTCCTCGGCAGAATGCATAAGCATGATGGGGACACTGTCGACTTGGTCTAGCCACGACCAACTGTGACCTCCTCCCCCCATCATCAACAATGGCTCGGCGTTCCAAACTATAATTCAAACCTATGTGCCCAGAACATCAGCATGGCACCCTTCAAACTTACATCTTCGTGTACATATTAGCTTTGAATCACTAATTATTTATACAGTGGACCCCCGCTTAACGATCACCTCCCAATGCGACCAATTATGTAAGTGTATTTATGTAAGTGCGTTTGTACGTGTATGTTTGGGGGTCTGAAATGGACTAATCTACTTCACAATATTCCTTATGGGAACAAATTCGGCCAGTACTGGCACCTGAACATACTTCTGGAATGAAAAAATATCGTTAATCGGGGGTCCACTGTATATGTCATTTCTCATTTTTGCTTAAAGTTGGCTTTATTTCATGTTTAAATGTTTTATATTCTTTACTAATTTTTATTATAATAAAATTGAATTTTCTATCTTTTATTTCTATGAGGAAGAACCAGCTTTAACAAATACACTTTGAGAGTCTGGGCTCTGTAAATCTTTACATCCCATCCTCCATTTATATAGTGGAACATCACCTAGAGGTGTGTAAAGTGGTCTCTACATCCCAACAGTGTCGAAATTGTTGGTGCTTCGGACATCCCCCTAAATTCTGCAAGTCTGCATCCGAGTGCCCGGGCTGCAGTGCCGAGGATCATGCCAATACGTATTATCTTGCAGTCTTCCCCCCACTTGTCGTATTTGCAATGGAACTCATCTTTCTTTATCCCGCCAATGTTAGGTCTATCTTAATGAACGTGAAATCTGTTGTCTTAAGGAAAGCGAAGGCCTTGCTAATGCTGTGGTTGTCTCTCGGCTCCACCTTCAGAGGAGTCTTCTTTGTGTTTCTTATAATCGAATAGCTAGGAGACCTCCTACCTTGGCGGTCCCTTGGTGTCATGTATTCCTGGGTCACCATTGTCTCTAATTCTTTTGCAGTCTTATCCTCTGAAGCCCCCACCTCTTTACCTCATCCTACTTCTACATCTTTCTTGCCTGCTACTTTCTCAGTCTGCAAGGCCTCGCATGCCTGCATCATCTTTGCACCTATCACCTGTGAAGTTGAACCTGTCTCCTAAGTCCAAATCTTGTTGCATTCCTCCGGTGATTACAATTCCCCAACAGTTCTCCTTTTCAGCCTCGGTGCCTAATTCTCAACCCTTTCTAACTCTCACAGGAAGGTGGAGGTTCACCACGCTCGTGTGGTCCTCTCTTCTCCTGTGCCCCCACAGCCTTTTCCCCCAGTCCACTTCCGGCCTCTTTCCTCTCCTGTTTCACCGCAAGACTCTTCTGTCCCCACCGGCACATCTCTCCAGGTTCATATTCCCCTCCCCTCTCAGACCTCTTTGGTTCCCTCCATAGTCTCCCTGATATTTACTTGTTCTACCTCACCTGTCTCTGAAATAATGGTAACGGCATCTTCCTTGCTCACTGAAACACTTGATAGTATCTCCCACTATACTGCAGGGACGAAACCCTAGATGGACATCAGTATGCCTCCTTATGCCTCTTCTTATTTCTCACAGCCCTCGCAGTAATCTTTTCCTTCACAGAATTCCGATTCCTCCTTGCTAAAACGTTTTCCATTGCCTCCACACATTGACTTCACTGATCCTACTAGCTCGCAGATTTTATCGCTTCTCATTGTTGGCATACCTATCTTTGTGAATAATATCATTATTTACAACGGAACATTCGTGGCCTCAGGGGTAATCGGGGAGAGCTCCAGGTTGCTCTCGCAGTTTTCCCCAGTATGTTTCGGGTTACAAGAGCCTGAAGTTCGTTAAGCGGTCATCCATCCCATTTCGGGCTAAGTGCTGTTGCATTCTTCTGATCCCTTTCCTGATGAAGCTTTTAGTGAGAGTGCGCTTCTTGTGCACATTGCTATATTGTTTCAACAGGTCTTTGCTCATTCTCAGCTACATTATCCTATGGCCCATATTTATTTGTACAGGTGGTATTCAGTTTGCTCTTCATATCTCTCTCTCCTTACCGTGCATTCTGTATCTCGGATGCTGTGTTCTTGATCTCTTCTCTGATGCCACTCATCTTGTTAGGTGATTTATCGCTCATCTTCATATTTGGGGACGGTCCCACAGCGACTCTTGTGGTGATCAGTTGGTGACTCTTCTCACTCCTCATCCTCTTCATGTTTTAAATATGGGTGCTCCAATCTATTTTGACTCTTGCATGCAGTCTCTCTCTCTTGCAATGAAATTTTTGTCTGTCCTCCTCAATTACCCTTGATTATGCTTGGTTTAATCTCCCAGATTTGCACGACAGTGAACACTTTCCTATTATTCTTATTTTTACTATGTATTCACGACTGCCTCGTAGCCCCCGTTGGCAATATGGATGAGTGAATTGGGACTTACACTCTCATCTAACCGCTTTTTGCGGGGACCCTTCTTCGTCCTCTATTGGTGAGCAGGTGCACCAGTTTTCGACTTTAGCTTCGACTGCAGCATCACTTTCTATTCCTCAAACCTCAGGCAGGCATTCTCAGACATGCATGCCTTGGTGGTTTCCTGCGTATGCCCGTGCATGGCATTATCAACATAATCATCTTTTGGATTATAAGCAAGCAAGGCCAGTCGCTCGTCATGTGATACATGATGTTAAACAGACTTACTGGCAAGACTACTTCTCGTGTGTGCGGTTTGGAAGAAGGTACGGTAGTTGTGTGGCAAGTACACTCCAAACTCAACTCCCGTTTTGCGGGTTGCTGGTGTTAGGGTTGCGGATCCTCTTGAAGTTCCCATGGAAATCAGGAGCTATCTTGTCCATGTCTCGCAAGGGCTTCACCTCTGTCCCTCGTTTCTCGATTCTAAGTCTGCCAGGGAGCAATTGCACTTAGATTTCTTTTCTAAAGGGATAGAGCTATATAACGTACCTATTACTTTCTTAAAGCTAGAGTGCATGCTTTCTGCTTGCCGGTCATCCACAGCTAGGCCCGATGATATTCATATTCATATTCTATAGCATCTGCATTCCACTGTCCTTACAGTCCTTTTGTGTCTTTTCAATCTTGTATGGACGCAAGGGGTTCTTCCTCAAGAATGTAATCTGCCACTGTAGTACCGTTTTGCAAATCAGGTACTTCGGGGCTTGATATCTCTCACTATCGTCCCATTGCACTGACCAGTGTAGTCTGAAAGGTGATAGAACGTTTGGTGAATAGACTTCTGATATGGTATTTGGAGACTCACAATAGTCTTACTTCTCACCAATATGGCTTTCGCAAGGACCGCTTTACTTTGGACTCTTTGCTCCACTTAGATACGTATGTGCAGAATGCACATACGTATAACATCTTAGCCCAGGCCCACTCCACTCCTTAGACCTTCACGGTAATCTACCAACCTTCCTTGCTGCTTTCTTATCTGAAAGACATTTTTATTGTCCGTGTTGGTACCTCGCTTTCCTCAGACTTTGTTCAGGCCGAGGGAATCCCACAAAGTTGTGTCCTTAGCACTACCCTTCGTCTCTTGGCTATAAATGACCTACCTTCCGTTCTTCCATCCCATATTTGGTCGTAATTTTATATGGATGACTTCCCAATAGCTTACACAGGTGCTGACTGTCGCCTGGTACCGGCCTCCCTTCAGGATGTGATTGACAGTATTTCCCATTGGGCCACTTCTCATGGATTTAAATTTTCTATTGCAAAAACCAATTTCATTACTTTCACTAGACGTCCTCTTATCCCAAATATTCCATTGTATTTACACAGCTCACATATCCCAGAATGTGATATGGTCAATTTTCTTGGCCTTCTATTTGATCGCTGGTTGACATGGAAACCTTACATTCCTTTTTAAAGGCAGTTTGCCATGGTCAGCTAAATCTTCTTAAAATTCTTGTGCATCTTTCATGAGGAGCATATCACCGGACTCTCCTCCGTTTGCATTCCACCTTTATTTTGTCCAAGCTGGATTATGACAACCAAGTCTATTCTGCGGCTTCTCCTACAACTCTTTCTAAGTTATATCCCCTTCATCATCAGGGTCTACATTTCCACCTTTGTGCCTTTGTCAGTATAGCTACTGAATTCCCTATATTTATACTTGTGTAGTATATTGTAGATCGTATCATCCATGTATATATTTAGGCTCCCTTTCAGTAGGCTCAGTGACTAGCATGTGTGATGTCACGTGATGCCGTTGTGAGCACTGCACACTCGTCCTCTCTCTCAGTTTCCCACGCTTAGGTCTACAGATAACACAGGCAGTCTGGGCTCCACCCCTTTCACACTCTGCTAATATATGTGTTAACATCCAACAAGTGTGCTTAACTCCTACCATCACATCTCCACGAACTCTCCCAACAAATGGTGCCAGCGGTGAGCACATAAATTTGGTATTTACGTAGATGTCTGGAGATAAATTCTCTCAGCAGACGAGGACATTGTGTGTTTGATGCATGGCGTCCTAGCTAAACAGCCTGATACTCCGACCCAGCACTCGCCAACCTCTCTGCACTGCTTTCTGGTCAGTCTTTGTCTTAGTGTTTTATTTGCTTATTTGCATTACTTCCGAGGGGTTGACCCGGGTTTGCAAATTAAGCCAAACCACCAAGCCAGTCTGTGGAGGGAGTCCAGCCCTACACCATCCAGCCTGTCTTAAGTACCAGCCTTGCCTGCTAAGCCACCTTTCCACCCCTGCTATGCTCATCATTACAAGTTCTCAACCCAGTCTGTGCGATGGGTTAAGCCAGCCAAGCAAGCCAGCCAACTAACCCAGGTGGCTTAACCCAGTACTCAAGCAAGCCATGTGGGTACAGCCTTCTCCATCGTTTTGTGCTTCCAGTTCAAGCTGTTCTGACTGCTTTACCATCCCTGTGGTGTTGTGGTATTTTGTGGGTTTTTAAGCCAGCCCGGCTTAGAATATTTCCGTGCCTAGTGCGGGTGTCCTCAAGTGGCTTTCACTGCTTATCCCTTCCCGTAGGCCCAGCCACCATGCGGTGTTCAACCACGCTGCCTCACTCACCCACACCTACCACCACTGTTTTTTTTACCCTTATATACAGGTCCTAGCACCTTATTTTACGGACCTCATAGGGGGTCAAGATGCAAGATTGTTCCTTCATCCCTTTGCGCCAATGTAAAAGCCTCCTGTGTGAGTCTATCATCGATTTAAGCACAAAAATTTTGAGAATTCGCTGAGTAGTGAAGAGCCACGCCAGCAACAATTACCCTTTTCCACCACCATCACACTCAATTTTTCACCAATATCGCTACAGTGATAATAAATAATATTTTTTATAAAGACATTTGCGAGTGTTGAGACAATTTTTCAGTGATTTCTTAGTGACATTTCTTTTCAGTGACTCTTGATTAGACTCAGTGTCCATTACATTCTATTTGTAATATTAATTTTTTTCTTCAGTGTTTAAATTTTCGTGCTTTATTTTATGTCTGTTGTGTTGTAATCTTTTTTTTTGTTTTATATACGTGAAGTAAGTACTTTTCCATTTATCCCTGTTGTATGCACCATATAAGCAGTATAAACTTGTGTTTACACTTCATAATTATCTTGTGTTCACAGTATTGTGTTCCTTGCCTAGTAATTTATGCAGTGAAGTAATTCAGTAACTTGTTATCTTATATTCTGCATCACAACTCAGTGTTGTCTCAGTTATTTATTTTTCTCCCAGCATTTGTGTCCTTGCTGATTTTTTTTTTATTCATTCATTTGCCATTTTTTTCTGTGTGTTGAACATTCTTGTGTTAATTCTTTTATTTAGCCAGTGTCTAATTTGTCTTATCTCCACGGACAATAGTGCCATCATTTTGTTTGAAGCAAGAGAATTATTTTTCCAATTTTTGTCACCCCAAGCCTCATTGCAGGAAAATTCTCATAGTATTGTTCATATATTGATGTGTTGTGTTCCTGCATTATTATGAGTGTTAACCTTCCTCTGTTTTGTATTTTTTTTTTTTTTTGCCCTTTAATATTTTTCATATTCCATTGAATAAATTCACTCTTAGTGCAATTTTTAACTTTTTTTTTTTTAAAGTAAATCATTCTTATGCTTGTTCAGTGTTTGCTTAAGCGGCAATTAAGAGTTAAAGTGTTCAATCTGTTCATACCTTGATAATTTTTTTATTTTTTTGTAAACTGCATTTTCTTGTGTGTGCAATTTTTTTTATTACTGCAGTATTGACTTATTTGCAATGATTCTTGTGTAAATATTGTGCTGCCATTAAACTTTTGCTTTCAGAAATTTTTTTATGTAGTGTTGTGTTGTGCAGTACTTTTTGATTAGTAATTGTTATTTGCAATATTGCTACAGTTTATTTCAGTGCAATATTTTGTGATTTCAGTTTCACATTTGATGTTCTGTGCATAATATTTTATTCTTTGTGTGTCATTTTATTTTATTTTTAGTGAATAGCTTTCCCAGTTTGTTTTAATTTTGCACAAGATTTATTGATTCCATTTTATAATTTTTTTGTTTGATTTATCAATTATTGTTGAATTTCTTTGTTGAATTGAGAGTAAAGCCAACTTAGTGTGCCATTAATTCAATTTAAAGTAAATTCGAGTAAATTTGACTTGAGTAAAGTACAATTTTCCTTGATTATCAAAGTGTTGCTTATCCAGTTGAGTACTTTTTTTATGTGAGTTTCCTTGCTCTACAGTGTGACTTGTTATTTTTTTCTTTACTTATGCAGAATAGTTAAGCATTTTCTTCCCATTTAAGCTTACTGTGTCATATATTCTCTTTATTATTCTTGCTTTTATGTCCTTAAGTAAGTTCCCTGAGAAGATGTCCCAGTCACTTTTGAATTCTCACTTAGTGTATCATGCCAGTCCAAGTAAATATGAATCACTCCAAAGTCCTAATATCTCCTTACTAACTGAAAGACAATCCCTAGCCCTTGAGCAGTATGTTTGTTCTCACAACTTGTATCTGAGATTTGTTAAAGTGCTGCGAAATGTGAAGTTCAGATTAAGTCCCTATAGATCCATGAATTACTTATTGATGTAGCCGAGTGGTCAGGCACTAGTAACTCTGTCACTCCCATCTGTGTTCCACCTACACCTTCAGACATGCCTCATGTATCCGAGGACACTCGGACTGCCTTGAGTGCTCAGCCTATCCCTGCATTGTCTGCTAGTTTAAGTAGTAGTTTCTCCACAGGGGATGCCTTGTCAGAAAATGATTACTTGAAACTAGTAATGCCATCTCTTGTTGATGTCACATGCCATCTGCATGTGTCGCGGCTAGTGTACTCACTAGAGTGTCTGTTGTTGTTCCTAGTGTTCCAGATGGTGATACCATCCTCGTTGACAGTAATCTGTGCATTGTAAAAAGTTCTTTCTCGCATAGTCTCCACGTTGTTAACATTTGATAACATCGTGTCACTGTGTGCAACTCAGATTGAATACCAGTATTGTTGACCGTGTTCATTTCTTTTCCTCTGTGCTTGCAGTGAGAGATAGTAGATCCATTCTCCCTTGCTCATATTGCGTGTTATAGCGTTATTTTTTTTCAACTGGGGAGAGTCACCCACTCCACCGAGTTTGTTCATTCCTCCAGTAAGAAAGGACCGATCTCTTGTGGTCTGGTGTGATTCGATTCCTGCTCCAGGAAGATCTTATTCTGACTCTGAAGCCACCAGCACCCATTAGTGACTTTGTAATGAGCCAAGAATTACTGTATCGAACAGCCGAGTTGAGTACTCCAAGCAGAAGAGTTTACCAGTTCTACAGTCACTAGTGAATGTAGCTGTATCTTTTGTAGATACTTGTTCAGACTGCCCTCAGTCAAGGCATGTGTTAGCCATTGCAAAAGAATTTGATCCACCCAAAGACGATAACCATTCTGCATATGTAAATCTTATCCTTGCAGAGTTGGGTTTAAATGTACATAGCCTGTATAATTAGATGTCCAAGATGAATGAAGTTGTCACCTGTGTGTTTTGTTATTAGCTGATCAGTTTTTCAGAATTTGTTTTTGTGTTCATGTTCCTTCCGAATTCTGAGAATTTAGCAGTAAAGATCTGTGTGCACCAGATCTACCTTTGCTGTTAATTACTTTCACCTTTGTAAATATATATATTTTCTTCCTCAGAATTAGTAGAGTGCATGAATACAGATCGATCAATCAATTCCATCCTTTGTTATACCATTTGTTCTTATAATTCATTAACATCCATTATGATACCATCCATTAGTTCTAAGTTACATATGTCTTTGCTATTGTATGGAATCAGCCTAGAACCTCCTGCCTGTTCAGCCTATAGCATAGCATTGTATGTCGAGATGACATACGTAACATGACCGAGCTGTCAGTATAGCTACTGAATTCCCTATGTTTATGCTTGTGTAGTATATTGTAGATCATATCATCCATGTATAATTTAGGCTCCCTTTCACTAGGCTTAGTGACCAGCATGTGTGACATCACGTGACGCCGTTGTGAGAGCTGCACGCTCGTCCTCTCTCTCAGTTCCCCACGCTTAGGTCTATGGCCAACACAGGCAGTCTGGGCTCCCCTCCTCTCAGACTCTGCTAATATATGTGTTAACATCCAACAAGTGTGTTTACTCCTACCATCACATCTCCACGAACCCTCCCAACACCTTTCGTTCATCCCCTGTTGAAAACCTCTATGCTGAGGCAAATGTCCTTTCCTCAGCCAATCGTCGTGATGTTCATTGCCTTCATAACTTTGTCCACTCTCATGACTTTGTATTCCTTCTATGTATAGGTTGGTCTCAGATGTTAGTCAAAGCCCGTTATTTGTTCAGCGCCTCTGCTTACTCCGACCATTTTCTCTTCGTTTTCACTCACTCCGGTCTCCTCTCCAGTTATCTCCCTTGTATGTTCACGGTTTGTGTTTGTTCTTCCCTACTGCTGTGCACCAAAGCTCTCCTACCTACAGCTGCTTCTCGCTCTCTTTTTCTTGATCACTTCCGGTTGTATGCTCATGCCGTCGCTGTTTATATAGATGGTTCTAAATCTTCTGACGGTGTTGGGTTTGCAGCGGTATTCCCTGACGATGTTGTCCGGGGTCATTTGTTAGACTCAGCTAGTATTTTTACCGCCGAGTTGCATGCCATCCTCATAGCGCTTCTCTGTTTTACATATATGTCTAATTCGACATTTGTGAACATTTCAGATTCCCTCAGTGCTTTACAGGCCACTAAACAATTTGATTCCCTTCATCCATTGGTCCGTCGTATTTACCCATCGTTGCGCTGTGTGGCTATCAAAAACAAAGACGTCCTTTTCTGTTAGGTCCCTGGACACTTTGATTTGCTGGGCTAATATTAATTAGCTGCTCACAATTCTTGCATTTTAATCAGAGGAAAGTGCCTATTGAATGGAAAACATTCAAATCCAATCCAAGCCAGGAGAAGATAGATCAAGATAATTGTAATAAGAACCCCTCATCTGCATCAAGGCAAAATAATACAATAAATTCTAGATTAAAAGTGGCAAAATGGCAACTACAAATTTCATTAGTTATACTAACCTTCTTGTATGTAGGATACACCACTGCTGACATTTTGAAGCTGATCAGAGGAGCCTCTCTCCTCTTATCACACAGAAACAAAATTTGGGAATGGCCCATGTAACACTGTGCATAGGGCTCACACGAAAGATATAGTACACCAGCAATGAAAACTTCAAGTCGATCAAAAGATGCGTTCTCCAGCAATAAAAGAAAATCTACACTCACTAGTTGTCACTTGACACAGTTTACTTAAGAAAATTTTTAAATTTAAATTTACACAGCACTCAGCGATCAACTTTCGTTAAAAAATGTCCACCTTAAGCAAAAGTTTCAAGTCCAGCAGAAAAAATGCAACCAGGAATGATCTTATTTTATTGATTATAAGTTCTATAAAAATTTCAGTAAAATTTCATATGTGAATATATTCGAGCTATACTTATTATTTATCATCCTTCTTATAGAATACATTATATTTTAAAAAACACTATGGTTAAAAGAGGGGTTATGTTTGATTCACAATAAATTATTCTTTTATTTATTAACACATCAGCCGTTTTCCATCAAGGACGGGTGACCCGAAAAAGAAGAAACACTTTCTTCATTCACTCCCTCACTGTCTTGCTAGAGGAGTGCTTTACACTACAATTATGAAACTGTAAATAACAAAAAGGCACAATACCGTGACTGGAACGATACACAAATAACCCGCACATAAAAGAGAGAAGCTTACGACGACGTTCCGGTTCGACTTGGACCATTGACAAAGTGACTTTGTCAATGGTCCAAGTCGGACCGAAACGTCGTCGTAAGCTTCTCTCTTTTATGTGCGGGTTATTTGTGTATGAAACTGTAACATTAACACTTCTCCTTCAGAGTGCAGGCACTGTACTTCTCACCTCCAGGACATAAGTCCAGTCTGCCGGTTTCCCTGAATCCCTTCATAAATGTTACACTCCAAGTCAAAATAAACATATTTCTCCACTCACTCCTATCTAACACACTCACGCATGCTTGCCGGAAAGCCAAGCCCATCGCACATAAAACCTTTCCTAGGTCTACCCCTACCCCGTCTTCCTTCCACTATAGTGGAAGGAAGGCGTTCCATCCTCTCTAAATATCCGACCCACCTCAACAGCCCCTCCTCAGCCCTCTGGATAATACTTTTAGTAAACCCGCACCTCCTCCTAGTTTCCAAAGTACGGATTTTTTGCATTATATTCAAATTGCACATTGCCTTATTCACGACATCTCCACTGCCTCCAGCCTTATCCTTGTTGCAAAATCCACCACCCATGCTTCACACCCAATGGATTACTTTCTTTGTCTCCACAGACTCTTCAATGCACCACTCACCTTTTTTTCCCTTATAAAATCTGTGAATCACCTTGTCTTTCATAGACCCATCTGCTGACAACTCCACTCCCAAATATATGAATACATTCACTTCCTCCATAAATTAATCAGTACATTAATGATATCAACATTAGGCAGCAGCCATCCCATGCTTAGTCGTTATATGGAACTACATCTTCCGACTGGGCTGTTTACTTACCAGGGCGCGAGTTGGTTGAATATTCTGGGTTAAGCTGTCTAGAAGGCTGTTTATACCCGAAATATAAGCCATCAGATTACCCGTGCAATACAGATTTGTGGCAACCCTAGTTAGTACCTTGGGACAGTTGCGAAGTCTCCTGGAGTTATTCTTTGTCATGAACCCTTCCCGATTCCACCTGAATATCAATAATGAGTCTCTGATGCCCGCACTGGCATCAGTGACTCATTATTGATATTCAGGTCGTGTTCTTGCTTATCTAAAGCAAGAACACGACCTGACTCGTTGGGATTCAGTTAATTACTGCCGCTCCAGGCCTATATACTGCATGACACAAATGGTGTCAGGTTTTTAGTCCTACAGAGAATGTCGATCTAAGCTACTATAATTTACATTCCTAGCCTAACTTAACTGTGTAACTATATAATCTTAGATTAGATATTTGCTTTCTAATGTCTTATGATAAATTAGCCTTATAACTGACGTTTAGAGAGGTCTTGCAACGTGGCAATACGTCACCAGCTCTCTTCCTCGCTCACCTCCCCTCTACAAAAGAGGTTAAAAAAAAATATCACTATTTATTAAAAAAATAACAAACTGGGACTTATGTCACCTAATAGCAGGTGTTCAGGAAACCACAACAGTGGTGACAATGTGATGTCGATCAGAAGAATCATTCTCTAGTTATGGTGCGAATTTCGACGATTCCATTTTTTTACTACAACAGCAAATTAATTTCACTTAAACTAAACTTACGATGCATCAGTCACTAAATATTGAAGGTGTTCAAAAAAGGTAAAATGATATTTATTTAGCATTATTTAACGGAAATAAAAATTTAAAACTATCATAACCAGAACATATGCCATTCCAGGACGCTGGGAATGTGCTCAGCAACTTTGGTCTTAGGGTGTGTGAACATGCCACTTGTTCCAAGATTCTGGTCTTCCTCACCTTACACAAGTCTTGAAAATATGAAGCGCACTGAATAAGACGTTCTCGAGTAATGAAATATTATCAAAAAGTAGTAGCGAAAAAGAGAGAAAAGGAATTTCAGGCAGTCTCACAGAGGTCCCCAAAAATCAGATAACCTCTTAAAGGTTTCACTTGGTGGATTCCCAACAATTTATGAAAATGTGTGTAATATCTGCCTCCATCTGACACCATTCCCCAAGACTCCTTTAGTCTCACCCTCACAACACTTTCAGGAGTAAAACTGTAAACGATAGCAAATATCAATTATAAATTACCTGATCGTTGGTCATGGGCACGCTTATTAGTATTGTGGCCACGTGACTTGGGATTAAATACAGAAACATAAGTGTCAGCAACGGATTTGGCACAGAGACTCGTATAAATGATTCGTTGTAAGGCCTCTGAAGTACGTTGTTAACTGCCAGGTAACGTTGGGAAACCGCGTGGGACTCAAAAGATAGAAACTTATAAGCTCTCAATACCGTCCATGTCCAAAAAAATGGTTACCAGCGTCTTTCTTCATCTAGTTCATTGGAGGACCGCTAGGTGCCTCTACTTATCTAATTTCCCCCACTCATTTCTATCTAATGTAAACATATTAAGCCTAGATTTACGTATTTTAATTCTGTTATTAGTTCCTAATTCTACCTAAAACCTGTAATATATCAAATTATTACAAACATATCAATAATAATATGCTGACTCATGAATTCCACCGCATATTTTTGTTGGCGTGGATTCTAAGGGGCTCTACTGCTTGTTACAATGGCCCTTTGGGAAATTTCAATCTCAATAAATTCCCACACAATTGTAATCAAGATTCTGAAATAACTATGCAGAATTCGGGGAACTTAAGACGTATGTGAAGTGCTTGATCACACTGTTCTGAAAATGGTGAAATATTACATATTGAAATAAAAACTTGTTCCACTAATACTACTATCAGCAGTGCGACTACTACTGCTACTAATACCTCTGCTGCTTCTGTTACTACTACTACTACTATTACCCATTCTGAAATATGAGTTCCATCAATTACACATATTTTATGTCTGTTACAATCTTTGTTATATTCCAAATAATTTAGTTCAGAGTGACGTACATCCACTACTTAAAGACTCAAAAGATAACTGAATAAACATCTAATTATAGATCTGCTGTGATAGCATCTTGCTTATTCGAAATTCATACTGGCTATATTAGAAAACATCTTACATCATACATTTTAGAAAATTTGGGTTTGGTGAAGGATTAACTACTATTGATGCTTGCTTCGTGTTGAAAGAAACTGGTAGGCCATGTAAAAAGAACACTTGAAGGGCATTTGCTGCTTTCAAGAACATATATAAGGCATATTATAAGGTTGACAACTCTGTTCTAGTGGATATGCTTACTGAGACATCAATCCTGTATATTCTATTATGTAATTTTGACAAACACCGAGGCATGAACAGTATGGGATGGATTTTTTTTTGTATTATTAAACAGATTGTAAGACTAGCTAGCATATTCTTACTATATTCTTACATATTAAAGAAATAATTAGAGATATAGCCTTAATGAAAGCAGAATGCAGGCTCAATTTTTTTATAGTTAATGTTACATATGCAGATGTTGTTCTCATGGCTTATTCAGATGAACGTTTGAGACAATTAATTTATTGTTTTAATTAAAAATTCCATAAAGTATGTTTACAGATTAAAAGTTAGTTAGTTATTAAATATTAGCCGGTATTCTCCCGGCCCGGGCCTTTTCCAAGTGGTGGCCCGGCCTTGGCTCCCTCTTTAGGGAGTGTCTGAGACCTAAGTCTCCCATGGGAGGAGGCACAAGTACCTCCTCATCTTTGGGACCAACTGTCCCCAGGCCTAGCCACAAGCTAGGCCTCTCTGGTCTGCCATCCCCGCCCCAAGGGGGCAAATGGGAATGACAGTCTTATGAGCTAAAGGCTCGGACTCAGGCACCTACCCTACCCTAGAAGGGTTAGGCATGGTATCGATCTCAGATTAAAAGTAAAACAAAATGTAAATATAGTTGTTGTAATAATTTGAATAATATGACAATATGACAGTGTAGAACAAACATACCATAATTTTAGTCATTACGTACTGAATGTTTTGTTAGATAATATGTTTCATTTAAAATTTAATTCTGCCTTTAGAAATCGAACAAAGAATTAACTTCGATTTAATCCTGTATTTATTTGAGGTATATCGCATGATAAATTATAGAGTGTAACTATTAAATAGTGATAAATCTTTCAATTATAGGTATTTCAATATTTTTCAAGTAGCTTTTTCATATGATTTAAAAATATGTTTGAGTTACGTACTCATAATGATGAACAATTTTGCAATATGTTTTACTGAACCATAAAATTGCTTTCTTACAATCTACATAATTTAAATCCTTGATTAATAATCATACATTTTTTTAATCTTATATACTTCCAAAACGGATTTTATTTTTCATGCCTTTCATAGCTTTTCATTAAAATATATTGTATTATTAGTGTTTAAAACAATTTCGAATGTGTTGGCTACGATGTCACGAGGCAACAAAAGCTAGTTACTTTTTTTTCGGGTCAAGTTACCTTGATGTGGGAGACGGCAGGAGTGTTGGATAACATAACTGATATTGACTACTGTTGTCTCTGTTTCTACTACTGGGAGACGGCAGGAGTGTTGGATAACATAACTGATATTGAGTACTGTTGTCTCTGTTTCTACTACTGGGAGACGGCAGGAGTGTTGGATAACATAACTGATATTGACTACTGTTATCTCTGTTTCTACTACTGCTATTTATATTGCCACTAATGGATAGATTTTCTAGAAGAAAATTTTGAGGACTATATACCGACTTCCTAACTTCTATAGCTATAAAGGGATACCTTTATGGAAGAAACTGCTATGGCTTCTAGAACTGAAGAGTAGTAATAGCAAGGGATTTTCGTCAGATTGACCGGATTACTTTGACAGAAAATTTTGAGTTCAGTGACTTCTTAGAATATATATATATATATATATATATATATATATATATATATATATATATATATATATATATATATATATATATATATGAGTAAAAAATCCACCCCTGCTTGTTTGCTTTGCTCCTTTTCGGTTCTGCTATATGCATCTCCAAATCCTCTACCTTTCCTAAATCCTCTTTGCTTATCTTCCTCCCTACTCTGTCTCTTACCCTTAATTCTTTCAACACTACCTGTTATCCTCAAATGTTTTAATCCCCAATAATTCTTACTCTCTTTTATTCTTTTTCCTTCTTATACAGAGGAACTATGCATGCTCTCAGCCTTCCCTCCTTTCATAAATTTATTGAACAAATGCACCAACCATTCCACTTTTAACATTTCTGTATTAATCCCATTTCTTCTAGTTGTTTCTCACTCTTTCATTATGCCGTGGCCTCACGCATTTTCCCAACACTCATATCTGACTCTTCCGCACTCATTAATGATGCTGTACTCGTACCTCCTTGTCTAGTGCATGAAACCACTGACTCCCTCTCTTCATCAACATTTAACAGCTCTGAATATTTCCATCATCTTCCCAATACCTACACCTCTCTCTAAAATGTCCACTCTTTTATTTTTGTCAGTTAAACCTATGTTCCTTAGTATATCTGATCTTATTGATCTTATACCCTCTATTTCACGCTCTGTATGATCTGCCCTCTGTATATCACTGCTGCTTTGTAAAACCTCTCACATGCCAACGTTACTATATCCGCAAACTTGTGCTTCACTTTCAAGCATTGCATTCTTATTTCTACCCCAAACATTTTCGTCCAACTCATCACGTACTCTGTAGCCCACCCTTCTCCCTATCTTCTTAAGTTAATTAACTTTCGCTTCCGTCATACTGACGACATTCTCTTTGTACTACATCTGCCCTTACTCTAACTGTGGGTACCACTAGATAATGATTTGATAAATCTGTTGCCCCTCTAAAAACACATTAAGATCATTCAGAAATCTACCCATCAATCGTTTATCTACTAATACTTAGTCCAACTAGGTTAGATTACGTCGTTTTCGTATCTCGTATACTTATTTATACTTTTTTCTTTGAATATGCATTAGCTATTACAAATTTATTTTCAGCACTTAATTCAATTGGAGGCCCTCGTTATTATTTGTCCCTGACAACCTACACTTTTCTACTACGTCCTCAACTACAGTTTCTCCTGGTCTAGCGATTAAGCTCGCACAACAATTACTTATTCACTTGGTTCAAAACTCTCATACACTTATTACAACCCATTTTTTATATCCCACCCATACTTTAATTCACACAATCCACAAGATTATTTATTTATACTCGTTCTTTTCTTATTATTAAGGATCATTTAATATTACTGATTCTGTCACATACGCTCTACCTGATTTCATTTACCTCACCCAGCAAAAAAAATTCTATCCACTTTAGCTTGATTTTGCTTTGAGACAGAACATTGAGCTTTATTTCAGTCATAAGTCATAACCAATTCTTTCTTAACCATCCGCGCACAATCAAATATCTCAGTTTTCATATTCTCTTCTTCAGTTTAGTGCTGTCCACAGGGCAACTGTTACTACCCCTTTGCACCGTGCACTTACGTCGTGTTTTTTGACACGCATGGCTAAGGAGAAAGATTTTTCACAACAACTGTGAGGGAAAAGTTCAATAGATAGGAGTAGCGAGGGAGTATATAGAAACAATAGTTTCATTGCTGGCTACTTGTTAAGATAGTGTAAGTCCAGCTCCCGCTATTCCCCCCCTTTTTCCCCCTCCCCGAAAGTGATAGTTTGATTGTCGGCTGCTTGGTAAGGTAGGGTCAGTCTAGCTCCCGCTATCCCTTCCCCTCCCTCTTCCTCTCACCCCCCCCCCCCGAAAGGTGACGTGTGGGGGCTCCGGTCAAACAGTAAATCACTCGACTCACAGCTCCCAACACTTCTGTAAGTACACGCCTGATCATATTTTCGTGGACTTATTGGTTGAAAGCTTCACTTTTGACCAATAATTAACTTAGTCCTTTCAGTCTTGATAGGTTAAATGTTTTAATAATCACCACATCTTTTAGGTATTGTACTTATCATGGAGAGTGATTTCTTAAGCAGTGGGTAATCTGTCTCTCTTTACAGCTTGAAATGACAGAGAGGGTCACCTGCCAATCAACGAGTAGAATTGAAGGAGATGGACTAACGTTCTGAGACGTCCCAATTTCTGATCCACTTACCTGTTTGTGTATGCAAGTAGCAGGATATAACCCCTCATCATTGCAGTGGAAAAAAACCTGCTTTCCTGTCATCTGGATGGATTATTGACGGCTATAAAATCTGTGAAGAACGAGCCTGTGGGTTGTCATCAACACCTGCGACCCCCCTCCCCCCATCCATCATCGGCAACGGCTACGATTTCAACAACACGCAGTGTCACCAACACCAGACACCCAAGTTATATATATATATATATATATCTTAGCGTTGAATTCAGATATCTTTTATATTTTTCATTTTCATTTTCTTTAAGGTAGGATCAATATTTCATATTTAAGTGTTTTATATTTTATATTTTCTAAATAATAAAGTGTTTATGTTTGTCAGTTTTTGTTCTTTTTCTATTCATTAATTTTCCTGACCAGGAGCCAGCCTTGGTAATACTGTCTGAAGTTGTTACAGGGCTGAGTAAGCCTTCACAACAACTATTATAATTATTACTATGGCTACAATTTTTACTACTACTTCGACTACGGCAATTATTACTACTACTACTACTACGTCTACTACTACGACTATTGCTACTGACGCTGCTGCTGCTGATTTTGTTGCTCCTGATTCCGCTACTGCTGCTATTATTATTATTATTATTATTATTATTATTATTATTATTATTATTATTATTATTATTATCTTAATTGTTTTCATCTTAAACATTATTTACTTTTATTGTATTGTCGGTTGTTTACATCTTTGATTAATAACATTTTTTTAATTTCTTCATCTTACATACCTACTTCTAAAACAGGGATGATAATATTACCCATGCATTTCAGAGCTGTCACTGACAGTAAATTCATTATTTTTGGACAATGACGTTGATGTAATAAAAATGAAAATGTGTTGGCTACCGAATCATTAACTGAGAAATTCAAAATTCTGTGTTATTTTATTTCTGTGGGTATATGTAGTGAGTGTGTGTATACTGTAATGTATATTTTGAAATAAAGCATATTGAACTGAACTGAAATTTTTCTCACTACAACAGCACAACAAAATAAATATTTTAGGAACATTTAGTAGAATAATGCCCAATAAACAGGGAAGAAAGACATTTCCCTATAGAGCTCCAGTTAAGTCAGTGCGAGCTTACCAGTTACGTCAAAAGTGATCTCGTCGGTACCCAGATGGTTGCGCACAAAGCAGCGGTACTGGCCGAAGTCTTTGGGTTTCTGCATGCGGACGATGAGTACTGACCTCCACAACCCCGTCTTCTGTAGAAGGTACACATAACTCATCAGTCCTCTTGAGGGAACTTTCCTGCAGTTTAAGTGGATAATTTTGTGATAAAAAATCTGAGAAGAAAGGTTTGTCAATGAGTATGAGTATTGTATGTATGAGTATTGCTATTATTATTATCATTATTATTGTTGTTTATTATTATTATTATTATTACTATTATTATTATTATTATTATTATTATTATTATTATTATTATTATTACCATCATAATTATTATAGTGAACCGACCTAAGATCAACGAGGCTTTATGATTTAGCCAAGAAAAGCCGAATGTGCCTCAGGGAGCCATGATTTTAGGTAATGGTGAAGCTCCCACAAGCTAGCAGGAGTTTATCGAAATATCTAGATATCTGGTCAAGCACATCTGCTACACTCTGATGACCTTCATCATGCTAGGGATCTGAACGTGAGCGATAAGATGAACGCCAGTTACGACGTCTGTCTTGCCATATTCATAAATATATATCAACTTTCCTAGTACCATTGTTACTGGTACAGGATTTTGTGGATGTCGTGAACTATGCTGAAGTTTTAAAGGGAGAAAATATATACTGTTCAGGCTAGCCATGGGGTGGAATCCAGACGGATTCTAAATACAATCCATCAAGATCAGATACTCGGCTGTGGAAAGTGGATCACATTTTAGTCATAGTACCCAAAAGTCTCCAAGTCCATGACTTCCTCAACACAATTAACACTCTAGAATCTTCTTTTAAGTACACTCTAGAGACGAACAACCATCTCTCGTTTCTCGACGTGCTGCTACTCGCAGGTCATTCTATAGTAGAAGAAGAACGACCAGTACAGTTTCTGTACATGCTACTATTCTGAGAAGAATGCAAACTATCGTTTCAAGTGTATTTCTAACTAACCTTCACATATGATTTGTTGACTAAACTTTAATAATCTTGTATTAATGTTGGTAGAATTACCAACAATATGTTAGGTAAGTAAACACAAGTGCAACTAGTGTGACATTTTATCGTGGCAACGTGTAAAGTGAGTCTAAATCCTCCTGTAGTTCAGTGACATCTAAATCAATTACCCTACCTATTGCTCATATCACTAGTTATTCCCTCATTAAGGTCAGTAATGAATATTAACAACACTGGGCCTAAAACTGATCCATTTGGAACGCCACTTGTTACATATCCCCACTCAAATTTTACTAGATTTTATGCACACTATCTGCTTTCCGTTGGTGAGCCATGACTCGATCCATTACAGTATTTTCTCCCCAATGCCAAGAGCTGTCACTTTCTTAAACAGTTTTTGGTGCAGTGCTCTATCAAAAGCCTCACTAAAATCCAAATAAACAATTTCGAATTCATTATCATGATCAACGGCCTCAAAAGCTTTACTGAAGAAGGTTAGGAAATTAGTTAGGCTGGAACGGCCCCTCATGTATCCATGTTGAGTATCACTAATCAGATTGTACTTAACAAGGTAACTTCTTTTAATATCATCTATAACTGACTAGTAATTTGCCTACAAATGAGGTCAGACTTATTGGCCGGTAATTTGACGGTAACGACTTGTTACCTTATTTAAAAACAGGAGTTGCATTGGCCATCTTCCACATACCAAACACTACACCTGATTGAAGAGATATATTAAAATTTTCAATTAATGGTTCACAAAGTTCCATTTTTTCACTCCTTAAGAACCCTAGAAAAAAAAAGTCGGTAGGTCTACTTGTTTGGTTACCATATCCCTAGTGACTGTCATATTACATAATTTATCTACTTTAGGCCAACTATATAAATTAATTATTGGGATATTGTTAGTGTCTTACTGTGTGAAAACTGAGAGAAAATAATGATTAAAAATCGAGCACATTTCATTCTCCTTGTCGGTAAGATGCCCAGAGTTATTTATAAGGGGATCTATCTTTTCTCTAACTTTTGTTCTATAAACATATTAAAAACCTTTTGGGTTAGTTTTCAAATCCCCAGCAACTTTAATTTCATAGTCCTGTTTGGCTTTTCTTATCCTCTTTTTAACCTCTCTATTAGTGTGAATATATTTATTCATAAGATAACCCACACCTCTTTTATTGTGCTATAAATTTGAGCCTATTATTCATCCATTTCGAGCCATTTCTATTCGATCCAATTTTTTATACAGAATAAATGTTCTATTGGCAGCATGTGGAATATTCTGAAATCAGTCATATTGATAGCTCTCTTCATTACCCCAGTATTAAGAAATCAGTTAATAGAATGTCCTGTAACCTGGTTGTAATTTTTTTTTTGGAGCAAAACAATCTCAGCAGTAACACTTAGCTTGTATTTCCTTCACCAGATATATATATACAATTATGTTCACTTATGTACGCTATGTACAGGAGTTGAATATACAGCGACAAAGAAAGGCAAAACAAAAACTAGAGAGAGAAAGCACCGTAATCAACCAACTGCTAGGCAAGTCTGGCAAATGATGACTGTGAGTGAACCATGTCACCTCAGCATTTGGCGGGCTCAACTGTGATTAGACAATGAACCAAGGTACCCTTAGCACCCGGTTTGCTGGTTGAGAGGCAGCCTATATAGGAGTGTCTACATACGCCGAATAAATTGTAAAATATTATTTGCATGCCACACTCAGTCCACAGATGATAGGTGTTCTGCTAAGCGAAAATCTGGGACCATTAGTGAGTTATCCCTACAATCATACTGTCATTCAATGCTAAAGGTAATTGATTTGTAGTCTCTTGCACCAAGTTCCTCTGAAATTTCTAAATTATTAACAAGGATTTCCTTGTTTGCCAGAGCAAGTCAAGTAGGTTATTTTCCCTTGTAGGTTTTGTAACAAACTGCTTTGAATAACAATCCTGAGCTACCTCTAAAAAGTCATTAGATTCTAATTTCCAAGTCAAGGAATTCCAATCAGTCTGACTAATGCTAAAGTCCCCTAGAATTATACCTTATTGTGCCTTATGGCCCTAACAATTTCCTCCCAGCGTAGTCTTCTTTGGTCCCTATCCAAGTTTCGGGGATGGTATATCACGCCTAAAACATTTTCTCGCGCCCTTCTTAAAATTATACCCATGCAGACTCAGCATGTGTTATTTCGGACTTTATAACTGTTTTTATGAACAATTCATGTGATCTCGGACATACAGTACCACCCCACCCCCGTTTCCGATACTTCTGTCTACTTGGAACAATTAAAAACCCTGAATGTGATATTCAGCAGGTATGTCCCAATTTTTCAAAGTAAACCATGTCTCAGTTATGGCAAATGCATCAATGTTACCCGCACTTGCAACTAATCTCAATTCGCCCATCTTATTTCTAGCACTACGACTATTAGTATAATACAAATTTAGAAACCCTCCCTTCTCTTTTCTTTTCCCTGTTACTGTCTTTATTACCTAGTACCACTGACTTTCCAATATTCAACAATGACTCTCCCTCATTCTACACATAACTGGCTTGTCTAAAACTCACACTAACACTACACTGAGAATTCATTACTTTCCCACAAAAAAAAATGCCACTAACTATTTCTAGTTTAAAGACCTAAGAGCTCCCATGATTGCATTGGTCAGAGCCCTCACCTCTAACCTAGATAAGTGAACCCCCATCCTTGGCATACATATCATTTCTGCCGTAGAAGAAGTCCCAGTTGTCAATGAATCTTACTGCACTTTCCTTACAGTGTTTGTCCAGCCAGCAACTGACACCAGTTGCCCTGGACAAACATTCATTTCCAGCTCCTGTCCTCGGCAAAATACCACATATCACAAGGTTACCTCACTTCTTCCTAATTATGTCTGTTACTGACCTATTCCTGTTAATTAGGTCCTCTCTCCTATGTCTGCCAACATCGTCGGCTCCAGCACTGACACAGATAATAGGATTGTCCCATGATGTTGTCTACATGTCTAACAATATCCTCCATCCCTGCTCTAAGAAAACACACCCTCTGCCTTCTCTTTTTATCTCTAAGTCAAAAAGCCCTATCCATGAACTTAACTTGACTGTCCCCTGACTAAAACAATGATTTTACCTTCCCTGGAGGAGTTTGTCCTAACGTACTCGATGATCTTCATTGGGATGGCCTTCTGGGGAATGTTCTTCACTTGATTTTCCAGGGACATCAACTCACCATCGTCTGCCAATGCTTCCTTGGTGCTCGTTGTGACATTCCCAGTAGACAACCCACATTGGTCGGGTAGCACAGAAAATGGGTTCAAAGTTTCCACAATAGTCTTCTGGTTCTTCATTGTTTCTGCCACTCCATCTGACTTCGTGATCCTCGGCTTCATTCCATGTTGCCCGGCTAGTGTTAGGTTCCCCTCCTGACCTGAGGACTCACAATAAGAGGATTGCCATGAATCCTCTTATTTTCCTCTGCCAATCGTCGTATCTCGAGCTTAGCCACCCTTAGCTAGCTAACCTCCTTAAGCATGGTGCCACGGGGTATGGGGAAACATCGCTTAGCTTTGGCTAGGTGCCATACTTATCTGGGGTCTGGCTCCATGGTAAAATACTATAGATTCAGATACAGAGTTTGCAGGTTCGAGTTCTGCTGTGGACATGGAGACAATGTTTGTAAATAATTTTGTCTGTTTGCGAATTGTTAAGCATATCAAATCTCTTTCGTTTTCCACTGCATATGGCAGGATTTGGTGAAATAATTTTGATAACAAGTCTGGTGCCTCAGGGTACAGGGAAACATCGCTTAGCTTCGGCTAGGCAACCATACTTATCAGGGGTTTGGCACAATGGTAATATACTGTGGACTCTGTTACAGAGTTTGCAGGTTCGAATCCTGCTGTGGACGTAGGGACAATGTTTGTACATAATTTCGCCTGTTTGCAAATTGTTAAGCATTTCAGATCTTTCTCATTGTGCACTGCATATGGCAGGATTTGATGAAGTAACTTCAAAAACAAGCCTGATGCCCCAGGGTACAGGGAAACATCGCTTAACTTCAGCTAGGCGCCCATACTTATCTGGGGTCAGGCTCCGTGGTAAAGTACTGTGGACTCTGATACAGAGTTCGCAGGTTCGAGTCCTGCTATGGACGTAGAGACCATATTTGTAAATAATATCGCCTGTTCGCGATTTGTTAAGCATGTACATACTTTGAGATCGCGTGGACATGTATACATTAATTTCGCTAAAATCATTCTGAACCTAACGACAAAAATATATTTCATTGTGTTTGTTTATTATCATATTATTATAAACTTTTCTAAAATATATAAGGCTAAATAAGATTGCACTTGTTATAATAAGGTTAGGTAAGTTTTCTAATGTTCTTTTCGTACAAAATTTTTAATTTTCATTAACATATATGAAAATACACATCTTTAAACGTGTAAGAGAAATTTATAGAAAGGACTTAATTTTGAATGAGTTTTTGCTAATTGATATATATATATATATATATATATATATATATATATATATATATATATATATATATATATATATATATATATATATATATATATAATTGGCAGGACTTCCTTAAAAATTGGGATTTTCTAAGAAACATTTCTTTTACAAATTGATAGACATTCTTTCATAGACATGATGTAAAAAAAAAATTAGCAAAACCTATGTTAGAAATTTCCTAACTTATATTAACGCAAAATCGCTTCACTTTAACATTGTATGGCAACTGTAATGCTAGTTTCATCTTTTAGTGAACAGCACATTCAGTTTTAATTTTTCTTCTTACAATTAATATTGTTCTCAAATGTCCAGCTCTTTTCAAACCCACCTCAATCCTCACAAAGCTTCCATAAAAGCCACTAACACAATTATAACCATTATAACCATAACATTATCACCTCAAGTGGTATTTTAGTAAGGAGTGAAATGGAAAAACTGATAAAAATAGAAGACGTTGTAGGAGAAGCCTAGATATTTAATTAATTCCCCAAGACGTTAAAAGTAAATAATAAGCAGAGAAAAATGGGAGAATAATAATTTAACAGAGATTAGAAGACTGTTCGTTCTGTTCTCTCTCCTTTCTTGCCTCTCCTCCGTCCTTTGCCTTCCACCAGACCCCGACATACCTGGTCAATACTGGTGTCTATGGTGGCCCCGGACCCTTGGACTTTGACTTGGTGTTGTCCGCGGTCCCAGCGCACCTCGGTGAACGGACGTGCATAGAAGCTGCAAGTGAGAGTTGCAACGCCCTCAACCGGAACGCCCACGCTCTCTCTTCCGTCCTCTTGCACGATCATGGGGGCAACTGGTGGTGGGTTGGAAGCGCGTTAATAATGATTCACTTACGTTTATAATGTGAGTGTTTGTACTCATGTTTGCAGTGTGCGTATTTGTATGTACTGTGTAATGGTCTTACTTAAGTGTAGTGTAAGTTAATAAAGCTTATGTGCGGTACCTGAGTATCTTTACTAACGAGACATTTTACCTATGCAACAGGCATATTTTCAGTCTAATGAGGGAGTGTCCCTTGACATGTACTTCTTGGAACAGAGGCAAGAAATATTCGTCATAATTTATACTTATATTCTGGAGAGAGTGGTTCCAAACCCGCTCTCTGATATCTCTCTACAAGAAAGCACAAGGTCTCACAAACGGTGCAAAATGCTTCCGATAAAAAGTAGGAGCAAAATCAGTGAGTATGCTCAGAGAGAACTCAACATGTGTAATTACAAGACACCAAGATAACACACAGATAATTCCAGTACATAGAAGAGGGGAGCTTACGACGTCGTTTTGGTCCGACTTGGACCATGTACAAAGTCCCACCATGCATCTGGGGAACTTCAAAGAAAGCTTTATCTTCAGAGAGAAATATAATAAGTTCTTGAAGTCAGTTCCTGATGAACTGGGCATTTTTTAATATATTGGAATACATGCAACTAGCACCAACAGAATGTCAGCCGGGTCAGCAACTGGGGGGACTGGTGTGAGATCCGGGCAGTTGGGTTGATGACCTCCGGAATTGACACCAGTATGCGTTGGGTGGGACTCATTAGGGAAATAGATCATTCTCTATTAGTGAGACCAGAGGTTGCCAATAGAGCTGTAATAATATTGTTAGAATTACCTGCAATATATTAGGTAAAGGTACCTGTGTGCAACTAATGCAACATTTTGTTGTGAACACATTCTACATACAGGAGAGATAACCTGAACAACGTATGTGTACAACACTAAAATTTCACCAACCATCTGATGAAATTTAACGACGCCCGTCTTGTGACGTAAATGCCTTGACTCATCCTTAATCACCATTTCATACACTATTAAGGAAAATAAAAGCATCTTCGTCATCTCTGAAGTATTAGCAAGAGTTTTCCACCAAAACCATAAACTTTGCCATCACACAAGAATTATCATCACTGCTACTGCAACTACTAATACCAATAGTATTAGTACTACTACTACTACTACTACTATTGCTACTACTATTGCTACTACTACTACTACTACTACTACTACTACTATTGCTACTACTACTACTACTACTACTACCAACAGTATGGGCAAGTAAGCTTACTGCGGTGCTTATGCTTTTACTTCGCACTTGTTGCCCATATATACCTTATTTGTCTCTGTATTCTTTTGTAGCTGCTTGACAGAGTTCCTGGAAAGCAATACGTTGCCATAATAAAATGTTGCATTAGTTGCACATGTGTCCTCTCACTTGGCAATAGAGCTGCAGAAATTTTTTTCAATACCAAGATCCCGTGGTGTTGCTGTGTCAAGAAAGTATCCTTACTTTAATGGAATGCAATATTAACAAGCTAATGAATATGGCACATGTGAAACACCTGGGTGTCTTTATTAATATGGCACATGTGAAACACCTGGGTATCTTTATTAATATGGCACATGTGAAACACCTGGGTGTCTTTATTAATATGGCACATGTGAAACACTTGGGTGTCTTTATTAATATGGCACATGTGAAACACCTGGGTGTCTTTATTAATATGGCACATGTGAAACACCTGGGTGTCTTTATTAATATGGCACATGTGAAACACCTGGGTGTCTTTATTAATATGGCACATGTGAAACACCTGGGTGTCTTTATTAATGATATATTTAACATGTGCAGCAGGCTTTCTTTTTTTTCAATATAATGCTTTTACACTGGAGTCAGTGGAAAAAGTGGAGAGGTAATTTGAATTTGTTCATATCCTTAGCCTTGACACAGCCTAAAGTTAAAACAGGAGCCAGAGAAAAAATGCAGAAGTTGAAGAGTGCGTCACAGCATCCTTGGCAGGAGGCAGGTTTTATCAACACACATTCTCCAGTGTTGTACACGTGTCTTATTGATGAAGTTGTCGCTGCTGAATACTATTTATGTAGTGAGTTAATGTGAGTGTTTAGTGGGAGCAATTGTATTCTAGTTCATAAAGAGAATAGTTACATTAAAAGTGTACTGAAGTTTACAGTGCAACTGTTATTACACATGTTTTGAGTGGTACAGTAAAAGACCGAAAAAAACAGAACCCAATAGACCGGATGTCGTATTAATCGGAGTGAAATGTGGCCGGACAAAAGCTCAACATGTACATTTAATGGGATATCAGATTAAAATGGCCATGAAGCGGATCAAATCCTCAATATCGAACGACTGTCCAGTCCGGTGATGTGCTCAATAAAATGGACCAACTCAGCTTAATTACAAGATTGTACGGTCCAACCTTCGTTCAGAACCCGTCCATTTTCATTGTGGACAATCCTCTTATGTCCAACTGGAAGTTATGTTGCCAGACAAAATAATTGTTTACAAGAAGCCGAGGGAAAGAGAGGCAAAGAGAAGCAAGCAGGCAAGTAGGAAGCCAGTTAGCCAGTCAGTTAGCCAGCTAGCCAGTTAGTCAGCCAGTCAGCCAGACAATCAGGCAGTTAGTCCGTCAGTCAGGCAATCAGGCAGTTATCCAGCCGCCTATTTAGCCAGACAACTAGCCATTTAGCCAGCCAATCACTTAGCCAGCCAGCCAGTCAATCAGGCAGTGAGACAGTCAGCCTACCAATCAGTTAGCTAGCCAGTCAGTTAGCCAGCCAACTAGCCAGTTAGCCTGTCAACCAGCCAGCTAGACAGCCAGCGTGTTAAAGATCTAAAGACATAACACTGACATTATTGTTTTTCAGAAGTCTCCCGGGTCTGGTACACTTACAGCAACACATGCACTCTGTCACTGTCACCGTGTTGAGCAATAACTTCTAGGCTTATTGAGAATCTTCAGTTACTGATTATGGACTTCTTATGACTGTAGCGCTCTATCTTCTGGGCCTTATGAGAGAGATAGCTCACTCAATATTATCAACTGGAGGTTTTGAGAGTATTTAAGAGAAGTCTCTTGGCATCTTAAAGGTGTTGAGTAGTAGTTCCTGGGACTCTTAATGATGCTGAGCAGTAGGTTCTGGGACTCTTAATGGTGCTGAGCAGTAGGTCCTGGGACTCTTAATGAAGCTGAGAAGTAGGTCCTGGGGCTCTTAATGATGCTGAGCAGTAGGTTCTGGGACTCTTAATGGTGATGAGCAGTAGGTTCTGGGACTCTTAATGGTGCTGAGAAGTAGGTCCTGGGACTCTTAATGATGCTGAGCAGTAGGTTCTGGGACTCTTAATGGTGCTGAGCAGTAGGTTCTGGGACTCTTAATGGTGCTGAGAAGTAGGTCCTGGGACTCTTAATGATGCTGAGCAGTAGGTCCTGGGACTCTTAATGGTGCTGAGAAGTAGGTCCTGGGACTCTTAATGATGCTGAGCAGTAGGTTCTGGGACTCTTAATGGTGCTGAGCAGTAGGTTCTGGGACTCTTAATGGTGCTGAGCAGTAGGTTCTGGGACTCTTAATGGTGCTGAGAAGTAGGTCTTGGGACTCTTAATGATGCTGAGCAGTAGGTCCTGGGACTCTTAATGGTGCTGAGCAGTAGATTCTGGGACTCTTAATGATGCTGAGCAGTAGGTCCTGGGACTCTTAATGGTGCTGAGCAGTAGATTCTGAGACTCTTAATGGTGCTGAGCAGTAGGTCCTGGGACTCTTAATGGTGCTGAGCAGTAGGTCCTGGGACTCTTAATGGTGCTGAGCAGTAGGTTCTGGGACTCTTAATGGTGCTGAGCAGTAGGTCCTGGGACTCTTAATGGTGCTGAGTAGTAGATTATGGGACTCTTAATGCTGCTGAGCAGTAGGTCCTGGGACTCTTAATGGTGCTGAGCAGTAGGTCCTGGGACTCTTAATGATGCTGAGGAGTAGGTCCTGGGACTCTTAATGGTGCTGAGCAGTAGGTTCTGGGACTCTTAATGGTGCTGAGCAGTAAGTCCCGGGACTCCTAATGGAGCTGAGCAATAGGTTCTGGGACTCTTAGTGGTGTTGAACAGTAGTTCCTGAGACTCCTAATGGCGTTGAACAGTAGTTCATGGGCTTTTAATGGTGTGGAACAGTAGTTCTTGGGCTACTGAGGAGTTGAACTACATTTCTTGGGGCTCCTAAGAGCATTTAGCTACACCTCCTGGACTTCTCGATAGTGTTGAATGACATAGTTATCGTTAGAATATTGAGCTACCACTTTTTGTCTTTGAGGGTTGAGCTACAGCTCCCACCTCTTCTGACAGTGATGAGCTGCAGCTTTCCGAAAGGATAACAAAATTAATGTGTCGTTCCTGTTTCTCCCCTTTACCAGGCTTATATCAAAATTGAGGCAAAAAAAAAAAACAAAAGCATGATTTTCGTGGAGTCATGAACACATTTCATGTCCTCAAAGAGATTTCTCATCTCAATCCAACCAATCAGAAGCCATCTGGGCGGAGTTTGAATGTGGTGTCACTTAGGTGTTGTTGAATGTTTGAACCTCATTTTGAGATGCCTGAGGCATTGAGAAGTAACAAATGAATGCACTTGAAGTTTTGATTACGTTTTTTGTATCCAATATGAGTCGTGGCCAGACAATGATAGAACATCACGTGCCAATGAATGGTACTTATTTGAGGCGAAAACCGATAATGTTGATAAGAAATGTGGCAATGAAGGTATATATCGTGGATTAACGGATAACAAATAGATCATCTTTGTCATTTATGGCTAACAATTGCATGCTGAATCAAATTCATTGATATATGAGCACTTTTACCTTGTAAATTTATAAAATTTGCTTATTTCGAATGCTCAGTTTGTGTTTTCTGTTCATTTCAGTCAAACACAAAAGTGTTTTATGGGTCAAAGGCTCAAAGAAAAAGGTATTACATCATGCAACAGTTATATGATGACAGTGACACAAGTGAGGAAGTGGATTCTGTGGATGAATTTGAGCTACAGACAGATGCTTCAGCTTCAAGTGAAAATGAACATGAAGGTTTGTCTTCAAGAAGTCAGCGAGTTACTGGAAAACAAATATACAAAAACAAGTACTTGAAGATGATGAGGTTGATGAAAGAACTGTCAACAACAAAAGGTGGATGTTGACTGTCCTTCAGTCATAAAGAATTATAATGCCCATATGGGAGGCATAGATAAGAATGATATGTTGGTGAATCTTTACAAGTCTCCACTCAAAGCAACATCTTTGTTGTGTCAATGGCTGGTTGTTGTACAGGCGTGACTATGGTGCTTTGAAAGAGAAATACATGAACCTCAAGGAATTCAGGTTTTCTGTCTCCTATTCTGGAAGAAGACCAGCCAAGGTAATCCCAAGGAGCCTGAGATCATTTCAAATTCATGGTATTCTTCACTTAAAGAAATTTTCAGTTGGCCTGGAAAAAGGGCTCATGATGATATTTGATCAAACAGAACCTCACTGGCCAGTTCCTACAAAGATGCTTTCATGTAAACATTGCAACACCAACACCAAGAGGACCTACTCTTCCTGTCTTGTTCCCTATACAAGGTTAATCTATGTCTAAACACAACCAGGAATTGTTTCATGGATTTCCATACTGAACAAGATGCTTAGATACCTCTGATAAAAATATTTGTCACAATAAATACATATTGGTAAATATCATATAGACACTTTTGTAACTTTTTTTCATTTTTTATAATGTCAAGTATACAAATGTGTTAAAATTATTGAAATCAGTTACTGTGCCTTTTGTTTAACCTAGCTGTGTATTAGTAAACCATCAGTGTATACATATGCCGTTTATTATCATTTATTAGTAGATATTATGATTCATTTAGACACCGTTGTCAGGCATTGCATCAAATCCGATGTGTGATCTGTCACCTATAGTAAAAATAAATGCTTTAGAATTGCTTATATTATCACAATATAGGTTGAAAATTTTGCTGTTTCTCAAATGTTATTCCTAGCCTCGTAAAGGGTTCAATTCAAGGAATGTAATAGAGTGAAGTTATCTGGGTTGGGTTATGCCTCTTTTCTTTATGAGCGTCCATTATATATATTATATATATATATATATATATATATATATATATATATATATATATATATATATATATATATATATATATATAATATATATATATATATATATATATATATATTGTAAAAAAGTTTAAAATGCTTGTTTGCCTAACTGCAAGCATAATTAAATTAATTATATA
This sequence comes from Cherax quadricarinatus, assembly GCF_026875155.1. Lineage (NCBI taxonomy): Eukaryota > Metazoa > Arthropoda > Malacostraca > Decapoda > Parastacidae > Cherax > Cherax quadricarinatus. Next base: position 2,919,303 of record NC_069467.1, read on the forward strand.
TACATATATATATATATATATATATATATATATATATATATATATATATATATATATATATATATATATATATATATATATGGTCTGATTCCTGATGAAATTAGACCTTTCTTTTTTGGTGCAACACTTTGTGCACTTAAAAAGAAGGATGGAGGAATTCGGCCAATTGCAGTAGGCAACACGTTACGCCGCCTCGTGTCCAAAGCTGCTGTCCGAAGTATTCGTGCACAGGCAGCCATGATGCTTCAACCAAACCAGCTTGACTTTGGGGTCTCTCAAGGAAATGAAGCAGCGGTTCATGCAACAAAGGCGTATATCAACAACCTGCCTGAGGACAATGCAGTGGTAAAATTAGATTTCAAGAATGCGTTCAATCTCCTGAAAAGAGACGTGGTATTAGCAGCAGTACAAGAACATTTCCCTGGTCTCTTCTCTTTTGTTTCAGCTGGGTATAGCAAGGAATCAATGCTTCTCTTTGGAGAGCATGAAATTACATCATCGGAGGGTGTCCAACAAGGAGATCCTCTTGCACCATTTCTCTTCTGTATAGCAGTTAGGGAAATCACAGTCAGACTGACCAGCGAGCTAAACATCTGGTTCCTAGCTGATGGCACACTAGCAGGTACAAAGGAGTCCCTCCTACATGACCTTACACAGGTAATGACACGGGGACAGGAAATGGGTCTCATCCTGAATCCATCCAAGTGTGAAATCATCTCAGTCAGTCAACAAGTGATAAATGCAGTGAGATCAAAACTACCAGGAGCAGCAGTCATTGTCCCCACAAATAGTGTCTTGCTAGGATCACCTCTGGGAAGCAATGCCATTGACACAATGCTCAGGAAGAAATTGGAAGAGTTAAGGAGAATGGAACATCGAATAGGCAATCTGGTAACCCACGATGCCTTGTACCTTCTCACAAAGTGCTTGAGTCTGCCCAGGTTGACATATTTCCTAAGATGTGCACCTTCATATGATAACCCTATACTGCACGAATATGACAGTATTCTGAGGCAGATTTTTACGAAAGTAGAAGACGGGCAGTGGAACCAAGCTACACTTCCAGTCAGACTAGGAGGCATTGGTGTCCGCAAGTCATCACAGATTGCGCTACCTGCTTTTCTGTCCTTATGTATTGCATCTAGAGAGCTTGTAGCAGCGATTCTCCCTGAACATCTTAGGGACAAGATTGAAGTCCAGGACCAAAAATTCATTGACGGAGCAATGATATTGGATAATCTAACTGGCTCTGAAACCAGACCTGCTCCCCCCAACAACTACAAACAATCGCACTTGGATGGTCCCATAGTGGAAAATATAGCCTCAACAATGCTTCAGAGTGTGTCAGGGAAGGAGCCCGCCTCCTGGCAGTGAGAGCCCCTCATGATGGGGACTTTCTGTTGGCTGTTCCCAACTCCAGCCTTGGCACACGCCTCGACCCACAGACCATTCGCATCGGTGTTGCCCTTCGACTTACCGCCCCTATTCTCGCCGAACACAGGTGTATTTGTGGCAGTGAAGCAGCAGACCGATTTGGGTACCATGGTCTTGTGTGCCGTAAATCCGAGGGAAAGATTGCAAAACATGAGGAGGTTAATAACATTATCAAGAGGAGCCTCACAACAGCTGAATGCCCAGCAATAAGGGAGCCACCCCAACTATGTAGATCTGATGGTAGCCAGAAGCGTCCAGATGGTATCACCCTTCAAGCCTGGACAGATGGGAAGCAGGTGGTGTGGGACTATACATGTGCATCTACCTTGGCTGATACCTATCTCCAATACACCAGGGAGGAAGGAGGGGCAGCTGCCAGCTTCAGCGAGTACCAAAAGTCAAGAAAATATGGAAAACTTGCCCATCATTATATGTTTGTTCCCATAGGCTCAGAGACCCTTGGCTCATGGGGAAAGAGTGCATCTAAATTCCTTAAGGAGCTGGGAAAAAGACTCATCAGGGTAACTAGGGATCCCAGGGCAGCTAGTTTTCTGTTCCAGCGGCTCATTGCGGCTGTTCAAAGGGGTAATGCCTGCTGCATTTTGGGCACACGCCCCAGCTCTGAGGAGCTGGATGAGATTTTCGCCTTATAATCGGTGATACACACGTAACAACATGTACCTTATATGCCACCTTTATATATATATATATATATATATATATATATATATATATATATATATATATATATATATATACATTAATTTAATTATGCTTGTAGTAGTTAGGCAAACAAGCATTTTAAACTTTTTTACAACATGTATTATTCACAATACATATTTTTAGAAATATTTTACTGGTACCAGTAGCGTTTTCATACAGTTTAATGAAATCTTTCCTTACATTCCAAGACTAAGATCATTTCGGGGAAGGGAAACACTCCGAACGTGTTTGCTTCTCATTGATATTTATATTTATCAGCTATAGACTAACATTCTTTCCAAGGTTGTATTTTCATGCTGGCGAAGGAATGAAAGCACTATTTCTTGGAATCAAACCTGATTGCTCTCATATCTTCAGGTGCTTTAAGAGCCATAGAGCTCAGAGCGTCTCCATTTTAATAATAATAGAAACCAACACGTTCGATCATTCCCCTTCAGTGAGAAACCAAAGGAAAAAATATAGAACACTCTGTATGGGAGCTTAAGTGAATATTTTACAAATGGCCTGGTTGGTACTCACAGTTAACAGTGAGTAATATCCTCTTGCTTACGGAGGGAGGAACCCCGTTGGTGGCGATGCAGAGGAAAGCACCGCTGGTGTTGTGACGCACTGCCCTCAGAGTCAGTGAACGTCCTACCTGTTCCTCCACTGGTAGTGCACAGTCAACCAGGAAATGAAGGAGTTTTATCAAAATGTATACCACTATCTGTGGCTACCCTGATCTAGACGACATTTTACAGGATTATAGAAAATATTTTTGTTTATCTAAAACCTCTGTCAACCACATAGTTTAACTCTCATAGTTTATTATAAATGATTTCCAAGCCTGAGGCGGGATACTTTAGCATTATACTAAGTGAGTAGTAACTACGCCAGTTTTAAATGCTTCCTTCCAAAGGAATTGAATCCACCATTACATAGAAATTCCAGTTTGGATGGCATACCACACACGCAGATTTAGTGGAAAGAATGAAGACAATATCACATTTTTTGTTAGAACGGACACCTTACAAATACGCAACCAAAATTAATAGAAACGCAAAGAGGGTGGCTGGGATCTGAGAAGGGTAATCATTTTGTCGGGGGTAGGAACGAGGCATGTAAGAGGGAGAAAGTTGAATGTACAATTTAGATGTGAGATAATGGAGTAAAAGAGAGGGTTCAAAGAGTCGGGGTAATTTAAGGCAGTGGGAGGGGTGCCTGGACAAGTGTTTCTAAACAGGAACTGGAAGTAGAGTAAGGAGGCAAGGAAGAGGCTGGGTAGTAGGTGGTTGGACGTAAAATGTTGAAGCAAGAGAGGGGTGTCGCAGCAGGAGTGAGAAAGGACAGGTGGTGTTATGGCATCCAAAAATAAAGGTGAGAAGAGGTGGGTGGAAAGGTGGTTTAGGATAAGGGTGAGGAATGGGAGATTGAGGGAGAGTGTTTAGAGTAGGGATGAGATACGGTATCAGGAGTAACACTGATTTAGAAAGTTGGAAAGGGTGGTGTTCAAGGCTAGGAGAAACCATCTGTTGGTGTTTGAGGAAGGAGTGACGATAGACAGTGAGAGTGGGTTAGAGGAGGGAAGGACGTTGGAGTTATATTTTGATGATAGAGAGGTGGAGGGAGTTACACTAACACAGCTACTCTTTCCTCATTTTCCAGAGCCTCCTTTAAGCATTAAGCCGAGTATTTGCTCCAACCAGTGCCTGTCATATGCCTTAGAAAACGCATTTGACTGTGGATTAAGGAGCAATACATCATATGATGCGAATATATTTAAAAAGTAGTAGATTATGTAGAGCAATAAAGAGTTTCTTTATGGAAATAGTTAACTTCAGGTAAAGGTAAGTAGAAGTGAGGAAGATTATTATACAGTAAAACTTAGTCAAGGATACGTTAACATCTATTTATAGATAGAGGTTGTAAAAAAGAAAAGTGCTAGGATGTTGGGAAGAGGAGTAAGTTTAAAAGTTAATGAATCTAATACAAAGTGGGAATATCACATTTACTTTATGGTGATGACACAGTTCTTTTGGGAGATTCTGAAGAGAAGCTGTCAAGGTTGGTAGATGAATTTTGGAAAGAATACAAAAGAAAAAGTCAGAAGTGAACATAGAAAAGTACAAGATGATGAGAGTATCAAAATATATTGGCAGTAAGGGACTGAATATCAGATTAGGGGTCAGGGAGTATAGAGGACATGCAGGTGGATGGTAAGGTTGTGTGAGAGATGAAGTGAACCACAGAACTGATGATAGGTAAAAGGTGATTGATGCACTGATGTATCTCTGATGACAAATATCTTTATCTTTGGAGGCAAAAAAAAAAAGACAAAAATAATATAATATAGTGGTATCAGCACTGGTATGTGAGTTTGAATCATAGGTTTTAAATGCTGCAGCGAAGAGGAGGATAGGGGCATGTTAGATGTTGTTTAAGGGCAATGTGAGTTTGGAGATTAAGATATATGGGGGTTACCAAAAGAAATTTTTCAAAGAACTTTGGAAGGGTTGTTGAGATGGTTTGGACATATAAAGATAGAGAAAAAATAGGATGACTTGGAGTGTGTATAATTCTAGAATGGAGGGAAGCAGAAGTAGTGTAGGGGTCGTCCTAGAAAAGGCTGAAAGGAGGGGGTAAAGAAGGTTTTGAGTGCTAAGGGATTGGGTATCCAACAGTCTAACCTGAGCATTTTAGATAGGAGTATGCGGTGTTGGAAAGTAGCATGATAATATTTGATAAGGGATTCATGGAAACAAGATAGCCGGACATGAGCCCTGAAAGTGTGAAGAACTGTGCCGGCACTCAGACGGAGGGATGGGGAAGTTATAGTTTGAAGTGTCATCTGAGCTGTTATTTCCGCATGATTCTAACAAGAGCGATAGACTGAATGACGGTCAGCGATACACTGAATGACGGTCAGCCTACCATGGTGGGAAACTGGCTGTTTGTTTAAAAAAAAATCATATGCTGCTACGTAACAGAAGATTTTTTTTTTACATCTTGAATGGGTTTCCTGAGAACAACAGCTGGTTTAGTAGGGAAGGTTTCTGAGAATGAGTAATACCAGTCTGTTCCCTGAGAGTTGTGATGAATGGTTTTGAAAACCGACAAGTTGAGAGTTATTTCAGCCTTCGCTCAAATAATTAGCATATGTTTTTGCTAGTTTCTAGTTAATCTTCATAAAATTTCGAAAATTTTCTTAGAACTTTTTTATAATTATTCACATCAAATACCTTAAATTATGGTCTCTAAATATTCCAGTATTGTTACTGGCATACTATATTATCCAAAGATAATTAAGAAAAATGGAAATTTTTCTTAAGCAATCACTAAGAATTTGTATTGTGTTACAATTCATAATATATATATATATATATATATATATATATATATATATATATATATATATATATATATATATATATATATTATTATATATATATATATATATATATTATATGCAAAACAACCACTCTGAAAGAATAGAGAAATTCCAAGCGCTTTCGTGACTACTGTGATCTTATTGCATATATATATATATATATATATATATATATATATATAATATATATATATATATATATATATATATATATATATATATATATATATATATATATATATATATATATGTATATATATATATTGTATTTAGTAGGATGGTAGACAGCAACCACCCAGGGAGGTACTACCGTCCTGCCAAGTGAGTGTGAAACGAAAGCCTGTAATTGTTTTACATGATGGTAGGATTGCTGGTGTCTTTTGTCTGTCTCATAAATATACAAGATTACAGGTACGTCTTGCTACTTCTACTTACACTTAGGTCACACTACACATACATGTACACGTTTATTTGTACACAATCATCTGAGTTTTCTTTGATTTGATTTTAATAGTTCTTGGTCTTATTACTTTTCCTTTTATATCCATGGGGAAATGGAATAAGAATCTTTCTTCCGTAAGCCATGCGTGTTGTAAAAGTCAACTAAAATGCTGGGAACAATGGGCTAGTAACCCCTTTTCCTGTAAAGATTACTAAAAAGAATAAGAAGAAGAAAATTGTCAAAGTGGGAAGTCTGAATGTGCGTGGATGTTGTGCAAATGTTAAGAAAGAGATGATTGTGGATGTTATGAATGAGAAGAAGCTGGATGTCCTGGCTTTAAGTGAAACAAAGCTGAAGGGGGTGGGAGAGTTTCAATGGAGAGAAATAAATGGGATTAGGTCAGGGGTTTCAAATAGAGTTAAAGCTAAAGAAGGAGTAGCAATAATGTTGAAGGATAAGCTATGGCAGGAAAAGAGGGACTACAAATGTATAAATTCAAGGATTATGTGGAGGAAAATAAAGATTAGACGTGAAAAGTGGGTTATAGTAAGCGTGTATGCACCTGGAGAAGAGAGAAGTGTAGAGGAGAGAGAGAGAGATTCTGGACAATGTTGAGTGAATGCGTGGGGAGTTTTGAATCAAGTGTGAGAGTAATGGTGGTTGGGGATTTCAATGCTAAAGTGGGTAAAAATGTTATAGAGGGAGTAGTAGGTAAATTTGGGATGCCAGGGGTAAATGTAAATGGGGAGCCTTTAATTGAGCTATGTGTAGAAAGAAATTTGGTAATAAGTAATACATATTTTATGAAAAAGAGGATAAATAAATATACAAGGTATGATGTAGCACGTAATGAAAGTAGTTTGTTAGATTATGTATTGGTGGATAAAAGGTTGATGGGTAGGCTCCAGGATGTACATGTTTATAGAGGGGCAACTGATATATCGGAGCATTATTTAGTTGTAGCTACAGTTAGAGTAAGAGGTAGATGGGAAAAGAGGAAGGTGGCAACAACAAGTAAGAGGGAGGTGAAAGTGTATAAACTAAGGGAGGAGGAAGTTCGGGCGAGATATAAGCGACTATTGGCAGAAAGGTGGGCTAGTGCAAAGATGAGTAGTGGGGGGGTTGAAGAGGGTTGGAATAGTTTTAAAAATGCAGTATTAGAATGTGGAGCAGAAGTTTGTGGTTATAGGAGGGTGGGGGCAGGAAGAAAGAGGAGTGATTGGTGGAATGATGAAGTAAAGGATGTGATAAAAGAGAAAAAGGTAGCTTATGAGAGGTTTTTACAAAGCAGAAGTGTTATAAGAAGAGCAGAGTATATGGAGAGTAAAAGAAAGGAGAAGAGAGTGGTGAGAGAGTGCAAAAGGAGAGCAGATGATAGAGTGGGAGAGGCACTGTCAAGAAATTTTAATGAAAATAAGAAAAAATTTTGGAGTGAGTTAAACAAGTTAAGAAAGCCTAGGGAAAGTATGGATTTGTCAGCTAAAAACAGAGTAGGGGAGTTAGTAGATGGGGAGATGGAGGTATTAGGTAGATGGCTAGAATATTTTGAGGAACTTCACAGATTGCTTAGGTTTAACTTCCTGTTGAGGAAGAAAGGGAGGCGGTAATTTCATGCACTGGTCAGGGAGGTATACCATCTTTAAGGAGTGAAGAAGAGCAGAATGTAAGTGTGGTGGAGGTACGTGAGGCATTACGTAGAATGAAAGGGGGTAAAGCAGCTGGAACTGATGGGATAATGACAGAAATGTTAAAAGCAGGGGGGGATATAGTGTTGGAGTGGTTGGTACTTTTGTTTAATAAATGTATGAAAGAGGGGAAGGTACCTAGGGATTGGCAGAGAGCATGTATAGTCCCTTTACATAAAGGGAAAGGGGACAAAAGAGATTCTAAAAATTATAGAGGAATAAGTTTACTGAGTATACCAGGAAAAGTATACGGTAGGGTTATAATTGAAAGAATTAGAGGTTAGACAGAATGTAGGATTGCGGATGAGCAGGGAGGCTTCAGAGTGGGTAGGGGATGTGTAGATCAAGTGTTTACATTGAAGCATATAAGTGAACAGTATTTAGATAAAGGTAGGGAAGTTTTTATTGCATTTATGGATTTAGAAAAGGCATATGATAGAGTGGATAGAGGAGCAATGTGGCAGATGTTGCAAGTATATGGAATAGGTGGTAAGTTACTAAATGCGGTTAAGAGCTTTTATGAGGATGGTGAGGCTCAGGTTATGGTGTGTAGAAGAGAGGGAGAATACTTCCCGGTAAAAGTAGGTCTTAGACAGGGATGTGTAATGTCACCATGGTTGTTTAATATATTTATAGATGGGGTTGTAAAAGAAGTAAATGCTAGGGTGTTTGGGAGAGGGGTGGGATTAAATTATGGCGAATCAAATTCAAAATGGGAATTGACACAGTTACTTTTTGCTGATGACACTGTGCTTATGGGAGATTCTAAAGAAAAATTGCAAAGGTTAGTGGATGAGTTTAAGAATGTGTGTAAAGGTAGAAAGTTGAAAGTGAACATAGAAAAGAGTAAGGTGATGAAGGTATCAAATGATTTAGATAAAGAAAAATTGGATATCAAATTGGGGAGGAGGAGTATGGAAGAAGTGAATGTTTTCAGATACTTGGGAGTTGACGTGTCGGCGGATGGATTTATGAAGGATGAGGTTAATCATAGAATTGATGAGGGAAAAAAGGTGAGTGGTGCGTTGAGGTATATGTGGAGTCAAAAAACGTTATCTATGGAGGCAAAGAAGGGAATGTATGAAAGTATAGTAGTACCAACACTCTTATATGGATGTGAAGCTTGGGTGGTAAATGCAGCAGCGAGGAGACGGTTGGAGGCAGTGGAGATGTCCTGTCTAAGGGCAACGTGTGGTGTAAATATTATGCAGAAAATTCGGAGTGTGGAAATTAGGAGAAGGTGTGGAGTTAATAAAAGCATTAGTCAGAGGGCAGAAGAGGGGTTGTTGAGGTGGTTTGGTCATTTAGAGAGAATGGATCAAAGTAGAATGACATGGAAAGCATATAAATCCATAGGGGAAGGAAGGAGGGGAAGGGGTCGTCCTCGAAAGGGTTGGAAAGAGGGGGCAAAGGAGGTTTTGTGGGCTAGGGGCTTGGACTTCCAGCAAGCGTGCATGAGCGTGTTAGATAGGAGTGAATGGAGGCGAATGATACTTGGGACCTGACGATCTGTTGGAGTGTGAGCAGGGTAATATTTAGTGAAGGGATTCAGGGAAACCGGTTATGATCATATAGTCGGACTTGAGTCCTGGAAATGGGAAGTACAATGCCTGCACTTTAAAGGAGGGGTTTGGGATATTGGCAGTTTGGAGGGATATGTTGTGTATCTTTATACGTATATGCTTCTAAGCTGTTGTATTCTGAACACCTCTGCAAAAGCAGTGATAATGTATGAGTGTGGTGAAAGTGTTGAATGATGATGAAAGTATTTTCTTTTTGGGGATTTTCTTTCTTTTTTGGGTCACCCTGCCTCGGTGGGAGACGGCCGACTTGTTGAAAAAAAAAAAAAAAAAATATATATATATATATATATATATATATATATATATATATATATATATATATATATATATATATGCAATAAGATCACAGTAAACAGGTGATTTTAAAATATGCAAAACAACTACTGTGAAAGAGTAGTGAAATTCCAAAGATCATGAATTTCCTCCAGCTCCTCCGAGGCTGGACGCGAGCCAAGTATGTAGCAAGCATTTCCCCTCTGGATGGCGACGCTGAGGCGCTGGAACATGAAAGTGGCTGCCCTTGGGTCCCTGGTGGTGTCGATGAGTCTGGAACCCAATTCTTTAAGGAAACGTGTGGCATTTTTTCCCCATGATCCCAAGGTCTCTGATCCCACTGGGACAAATTGATACTGATGGCTTATGTCCCTGTACTTGCTGATCTTGTACTCCTTCCTGTGGTCAGCAGCTCCTCCCTGTCGCCCCACACTGTGATGGATATAGGTGTCAGCCAGTGTGGACACACAGGTATAGTCCTATGCTAAGTGCTTGCCACTCTTCCAAGGATAAATGGTGATCCCGTCGGGGCGGTTTGCTGGGTTGAGGGTATTGTTGGCTGCTAGTGATTGGGGCTCTCTCTCGGCTGGGCATCCAGCTGTAGCAAGGGTTCTCTTAATGATGTCATTGACCTCATTGCATCTTGCATGCCAGCCCATGGTTTTGGAACAGTTAAGACCATTTAGACTGTATTGGTTTCCTTGCGCTTCGCTGCAAATACACATATATTCTGTGTGAATTGGGGCAGCAAGGCGCAGAGCCACTGCAATACGGAGGGTCTTAGGGTCGAGTCGCGTTCCCACTGCCGATATGGGAACTGTTTTTAGGAAGTCCCCGGAGTGATGTGCGCTCACAGCCTGGAGGCGGGCAATCTCCCTATCTGATGTTGCAGCCCTGAGCATGTTGGCCATCCCAGCTTGGCTGTTTGTGAGCCAGTGCTGCACTAGGGTTTGGTGCTGGAGCAGCAAGAGTCTCCCATTAAGTGATGGCACTGACATAGCTAGGGTCTTCCATTCCTGCTGAGTCACTGAGGGTATCAGGAAGAATTTGTCTTATCAACTCGTTTGATGCTATGGAAGAGGATGGGAAAGCTGGTAGAGCTATCTGGGAGGATCTGCGTACTCCTAGCCCTCCAAGCCTGACCGGAAGTGAGGCTTGCAACCACTGTCCATTTTCAAGGGAAAGATTTAATACACTCTCTAGCATCTTCTTAAGGAGAGAGTCATATTCCTTGATTTTTGGACTGCTGAAGGCTGGGGAGCATCTGAGAAAGTAGGTAAGTTTTGGGATTGACAGGCACCTGGTGAGTAGGTAGAAGGCATCGTGTGTGTCAATGTCTTTCATCCTGTTTTCCATCGTCCGGAGGTCTGAGACTTTTTTTTCTAGGATCAGATCGATGGCATTGGACCCAAGAGTACTATTGGTTGGATCAATGGCTCGTGCTCCTGGTAAAACAGCGCTAATATTCTGGATCATCTGTTGATTGGTAGAAACTATTTCACATTTGATGGGGTTTAAGGAAAGGCAGGCTTTCCAATAATTTTACTGATGCCTCTAGGAAAAGGGCACCTAGACCATCATCCAGGAACCAGATTTGGATCCTTGAAAGAGTGCTTTGACCAGCTTATGCCACTGAATAGGGATTTTTGAGCCCTCACAGAGCCATTTCATGGTCCCACCTAGTTAGAGACACACTATAACAGATTTTGGGATGATAGGAAAGTGAGTTTCTATAAAACTGCTTGGAGAGCCCCTTCTCCTGACTAGCTGATCGTTCAAGCATTGACCAAGGCTTTTGTCATGGACATGTTTTTGATACATATATGCTACGGAATTCAATTAGTTGAGGAAACAGTGAATGAAGTTTACTGCTTGAGAGCTCTTGCATACCCTTCTATATATTATAATTTCAAATATATATTACCTATATATATATATATGAATATTTTTTATAATATATCTATATTATACTATATTATTAACCCTAAAATATTATATATAATTACTACTTATATATATATATATATATATATAATATATATATATATATATATATATATTATATATATTTATTATATATATATATATATATATATATAATATATATATATATTTATATATATAATATATATATTATATATATATATATATATATATATTATATATATATAATATTATATATAATATATATATTATATATATATTATATATATTATAATATATATAATATATATATATATATATATAAATATATATATATATATATAATTATATATATATATATATATATATTATATAATATATATATATATATATATATATATATATATATATATATTATATATATATATATATATATATATATAATATATATATATATTATATATATATATATATATTTATAATATTATAATATAATATATATATATAAATATATATTATAATAAATATAATATATATATATAATATATATATATTTATATATATAATAATAATATATTTATATATATAATTATATAATATATATATATTATATATATATATTAAATATATATATATATTATAAATATATATATATATAATATATATATATATAATATATAATATATATATAATATATATATATAATATATATATATATATATATATATATATATATATATATATATATATATAATATATATATATTCATTAATTTTATTAGAAGTGAAATTGTTTTAGGGTTTTTTAGATTAGCTGATTTGCTCTTTGATAAACTTTTGCTGATGAATAATAAAAAATTCTATGAAGCACAATTGCTGAATCTCTTTCCTCTAGTTTCCAAGAAGCAACAAAGATGAATAACAACAGAAACGTCCGGACTTCTTTTCCTCCCAAATCTCTCATGTAAGATGTTTGATATATTTGAGATCCTTCTAGAGAAAAGGTGAGTGATTTCCAATGTATCCACTTAGCAGCTCATTGTGTTAATTTAATTTGTGAATTTCAAAAAATTGCTCATGTATTAGAAAATAAATTAGCCTGGCCATCTTGGGAAGCATTATCGCCAATTTTTTGTTCCATTTTCTGTCTTACAATCTTGACAGTTGGATGACACCTTCCATTTGCAAATAAAGGTCAAATATGAAGTGTTAATATATTTACGACACGACCTAGAGATGATGGTATCCGTCTTTAATTTTAATTTTAAAAGCCAAATCTCATAAATCTTGTTTCAAAATGCGCGCATATACCCGGCCAAAGTAGTGGACATATATGTTAAAATTCAGACTATATGGATTACGTACCTAATATGTCGAAAACCCTGTGTATTATATGTCTTATTGATAAGACACTTTATGAATTGACTATGTGTTCAGATTTCTACTAGTTTGTATGATTTTTAAATGACTGGACTATTAGCAGGGATTTTGAGAATTCATTTATATAAAGGGAGTTTGTTGCCGGTTATTTATAATAATATTAACGTCATTGTAATGATGTCTTATATTCCCTATGTTTAAAGCTCGTCTCATACTGAGTGGTATTACAGAGGTGTTTCATCTTCCCTTGTTTCCTCCTTCCCTCGTAATTTATTGTGTAGAAACCAAATGCTTCGTCTCTTTTAAGCTTCCCTTGTGAGTCTGACGGCATGTCTTTTTCTTTAAAGAAATTATTTATATTAATATGCATTTCTTAATTTAGATACTGTTAGGAGAAGATATGTAATGCTATGAGAAAAACACAGTGTTTGCCATATAATTTAAAGTATTACCTGTTTGGTAGATATGTTAAGGTAACTGAAAAATATGTGCAATTTTTTTTAACAGAGATTTCCAGAGATTTCCAGAGATTTCCAGAGAGATTTCCAGAGAGAGAGAGAGAGAGAGTACAGCGAGAAGCAAGCTCATATACCACAAGACGGGCAGAAAGCAGCAACTTTACTCTGGCTGTACCCTTCTCCAGAACATCACTTCATCAGAGATTATTTATCCCCAGGATGACTCGAGTATGGAACACATTCGTACAGCATTATGTTGTTAGCGAGATAAAGTCAGTTGATCAGATGAAATTGCTGGCCCACAGATGGCTCCAACTTCATCCTGTTCCCTACTTGTATGTTTCATGACAATAAAAATGCTTTCAGATGAGCTGATGTAGGTAACAGCTCTTAGCTTGTCAATAAAGTTAAGAATCCGTAACTTGTAAATAGCTTGTCAATAAAGCTAGGGATCCTTAACCTAACCTTGTCAAACCCGGTGTTAAAAAAAAGTGTAGTTCTCAACGGGACAGAGTCAGCAAGACATCCTACTGGTGCAAGTGTTCCAGAGGGAAGCGTGCTTGGGCCATTGTTATGGAACGTCTACTTCAATGACCTTCATCTCATCCCAGAAATTTATGCATATGCAGACGACTGTACTCTGACATTTACTTATCCATCAGAGGAAATGCCAGCTGCTGTAAGTTACATGAATCATCCCAGGCTTATATAGCTTACAGCTATATAATATAGCTTACAGCTATATAAGCCTGGGGATAATGATCACAGGTCACATTTTCTCCAGGGAAAGAACAAATGATGGTCTCCAGGCACTATGATGATAATGTTGGAGCAGTGGTAAGATTGGATGAAAGAGTATTGGAGTGAAATTTGACTCCACACTCACCAGGAAAACACCACGACTTCTTGACAGAACAGGGAGCAGAGTAAGAAGGTTCATCTCTCGCCGGGATCCAGCCTAGATAGATCTGTTATTTCAGCAAAGCCTTCAACAGAAGAGGGATGTAGGTGATCTTACTATTATGTGCTTGGCTCCACACTGAGAGCAGCGAGAAGTGAGCTTCTATACAAAAAGACGGGCAGCAAGGAGCAACTTCACTCTGGCTGTACCCTTCTCCAGAACATCACTTCACTAGAGATCATTTATTCCCAGGATGACTCGAGTCTGGAACATGTTTGTACAGCATAATGACATCAACGAAATAAAGTCAGTTGGTCAAACGAAATCACTGGAACACAGATAGTTTCAACTTGATACTGTTCTATTTTTGTATGACTCATAACAATAAAATGGCTTTCAAATGAACTGATGAATTTAATAGTTTTAGTATATAAATAAAATTGGTAACCTTAACCTAACCTCATAAAACCCAGTGTAAACAAAGGGTGAGTGAGAGAGAGAGAGAGAGAGAGAGAGAGAGAGAGAGAGAGAGAGACCTGTTCTCGGAACAAACCAGCAGGATCTCTGAATTGGTGAACACTCTCACACGTCACCCTCTCAGCTACTCCTATCTCAGCCCAGCAGGTGGTATTGTGCCTTATACAAGACCATAGACCTACATCCCTGCAGCTGCCTCAGTACTCTACATCTCACAATGGCAGGCACCTTACATACCTTACACCCACCACCACAAGTTGACCACATCATGAGGAGCCAGTCTATCAGCATCCTGTCGGTCAACATTAGAGGTTTCATTACTAATGTTGGATAGCTCACACATAGTTTTGTGAAAACTCGACGTTCCGACATGACAGCTGTTGTTGAAACATTTTTGGACGACAGGACTCCAGAAAATTTTGCAATTGCTCGCTACACCACATGGATGAGAAGAGACGGGCAAGGACAAGGAGGAGGTGTTGCTGTGTGCTCCTCTAAAGGTGTTCATGCCCAGCACATTGATGTTGCCACCCCTACTCATCTTGAAATGTGTTCTTCAAGCTCTGAATAAACACTAGTACCTCTGCACTAGCATGTGCAATGTACAGACCTCAGTGGCTACATGCAGACCCCATCAACTTCCTAATGGAAAATATGGACTCCCTTCTGCTACAACACAAATGTCAACATATCATAATTGTTGGTAACCTCAACCAACACATTATACTGAGGGACTCTGATGACCTTCTTGCAGTATTT
Organism: Cherax quadricarinatus; assembly: GCF_026875155.1. Taxonomy (NCBI): domain Eukaryota; kingdom Metazoa; phylum Arthropoda; class Malacostraca; order Decapoda; family Parastacidae; genus Cherax; species Cherax quadricarinatus. Next base: position 2,934,707 of record NC_069467.1, read on the forward strand.
GACATGAGAAACTTTGTTGATTTCTCTACTCACATTTCTGGCTCCTCCTTTGACCCAGTAGTGAGTGATCTGGCAGAAGGTATAGTCACTTGACAACCCCTCGGCTACGTTGGATCATCTGAACACAACGCTGTTTTTACGACACTTAAGATCCCAACAGAACGAGGTGAGGAGTTCAAACGCACAGCCTGGCTATGGGAAAGAGGTAATTGGACAGCCCTTTGCTCTGAGTTCGCCACCACCGAACCTACAGTTCAGCCTTGGTTTGGCTTTCGTTGTAGAGAGGCTGCTACTGCTAAGTACAAAGCATGGCAAAGGTATAAGAGACATCCTACCACATATAACAGGAACTTGCACAGGCAAGCCTGTAGGCATATGGGTGACGTTCGAAAGTGGGTCATTACTAAATGGGAGGTGGACACAAAAAGAAAGCTAGTATCAGGTAGGATAGGCTCCAAAACCTAGTGGTCCCTGGTCAAAAACAGACAAGGTTATCTGCCTGATGAACTCATTCCACCTCTAAATCGACAGGATGGGACCACCTCTACTAGTAGTCAAGAGAAGGCGGACCTCTTTGCCGAACACTTTGCTACCAAAATGCAAGTTCCTGATCCAGCTAGGGAACCTCCTTGGTTAGCTGCAAGAACTGTGTCAAAACTGTCAGTGGTGACAATAAGGCAGGAGAAGGTGCATTTCCTTCTTAAATCGCTTGACCAAGAAAAGGTTATGGGCCCAGAAAAGTTGAGCCCAAGACTGCTGAGAAGACGTGCAGACCAGCTAGCAGCACATCTAACTCGCATCTTTCAGCACTGCCTAGCACAGCGTAAATGGCCCTCTCTGTGGAAAGAGGCAAATGTAGTCCCTGTTCACAAAATGAAGAGCAGAGCAGAAATCAGCAACTACAGACCAGTGTCACTCTTGTCAATCTCCGGTAAGATCCTTGAGAGTTTTTTGACTACCACTCACTACTTTGTGATCGTCAATATGGCTTCAGGAAAGGTTACTCTGCTGCTGATCTGATGTTAAACTTCTCCACTAAGTGGCACCAGTCACTGGATGAATCCAAAGTCAGCTGTGTGGTAGCACTGAACATTGCTGGTGCTTTCGACCGGGTGTGGCACCAGGGCCTCTAAGCAAAACTTCAAGCACTGGGAATTGCAGGCTCTACGCTATGTCTCCTCAGTGATTACCTTCATGGTAGATCTCTAAGGGTAGTTCTCAATGGAACAGAATCAACAAGACATCCTACTAAGGCAAAGTGTTCCACAAGGAAGCGTGCTGGGACTATTGTCATGGAATGTCTACTTCAATGACCTTCCTCATCTCATCCCAGAATCTCATGCATATGCAGACGACTTTACACTGACATTCACTTATCCAAGAGAACAAATGCCAGCTGCTCTAAGCTACATCAATCACCAGCTAAGGGCTATAACAGCTTGGGGAAATAGATGGCAAGTAACATTTGCACCTGAGGCAACGAAAATGATGATGGTCTCTAGGCACCATGATGGTAATGCTGGTGCAGTAGTATGGATGAGTAGGAGGGTGTTGGCACCTGGAGAAGTTGATATCCATGGGGTGAAATTTGACTCCAAACTAACCATGAAGAACCATGTTGTAAATCTTGCAAACAAGGCAGCCAGGAAGCTTACAGCACTTCGCCGTATCTCGCATCTGCTTGACAGTAGGGGTTGCAAGATTCTGTATGAGGCACAAGTACGCTCACACCTCGAGTATGCTCCACTTTCTTGGTTTGCCTGCCCCCTCCCCTCTCATCTGCGACTGCTTGACAGAGTAGAGAACTGAACAAGGCGTCTAATCTCTCGCCTGGACCCATCCTAGATAGATCTGTCATTTCAGCATAGCCTTCAACACAGGAGGGATGTGGGTGGCCTTACTGTTGTGTACAAGGCCAATATTGTCAAAATACCACACTTGGATCCACTTCGAGGACAGCGTGAAACAAGCTTTTATTCCACAAGACGAGCAGAAAACAGCAACTTTACTCTGGCTGTACCCTTCTCCAGAACATCACTTCACCTGAGACCATTTATTCCTATGAAGACTCGAGTCTGGAGCATGTTTGTACAGCATAATGACATCAACGAAATAAAGACAGTTGGTCAAATGAAATCACTGGAACACAGATAGTTTCAACTTCATACTGTTCTATTTTTGTATGACTCATAACAATAAAATGGCTTTCAAATGAACTGATATATGTGATAGTTCTTAGTATATAAATAAAATTGGTAACCTTAACCTAACCTCATAAAACCCAGTGTAAACAAAGAGTGAGTGAGAGAGAGGAGAGAGAGGAGAGAGAGAGAGAGAGAGAGAGAGAGAGAGAGAGAGACCTGTTCTCGGAACAAACCAGCAGGATCTCTGAATTAATGAACACTCTCACACGTCACCCAGTCAGCTACTCCTATCCCAGCCCAGCAGGTGGTATTGTGCCTTATAAAAGACCACATACCTACATCCCTGCAGCTTCCTCAGTACCCTACCTCTTTCAAGGGCAGGCACCTTACATGCCTTATACACCCACCACCTCAAGCTGACCACATTATGAGGAGCCAGTCTATCAGCATCCTGTCGGGCAACATTAGAGGTTTCATTACTAATGTTTGAGAGCTCACACATAGTTTTGTGAACACTCGACGTCCCGACATGATAGCTGTTGTTGAAACATTTTTGGACGACAGGACTCCAGAAAATTATGCAAGAATTGTTGGCTACACCTTATGGATGAGAAGAGACGGGCAAGTGCAAGGAGGAGGTGTTACTATGTGCTCCTATAAAAGTATTCATGCCCAGCACATTGATGTTGCCACCCCTACTCATCTTGAAATGATGTTCTTCAAGCTCTGCATAAACACTATACCTCTGTACTAGCATGTGCAAGGTACAGACCTCAGTGGCTACATGCAGACCCCATCAACTTCCTAATGGAAAATATGGACTCCCTTCTGCTACAACACAACTGTCAACATATCATAATTGTTGGTAACCTCAACCAACACATTATACTGAGGGACTCTGATGACCTTCTTGCAGTATTTGACATGAGAAACTTTGTTGATTTCTCTACTCACATTTCTGGCTCCTCCTTTGACCCAGTAGTGAGTGATCTGGCAGAAGGTATAGTCACTTGACAACCCCTCGGCTACGTTGGATCATCTGAACACAACGCTGTTTTTACGACACTTAAGATCCCAACAGAACGAGGTGAGGAGTTCAAACGCACAGCCTGGCTATGGGAAAGAGGTAATTGGACAGCCCTTTGCTCTGAGTTCGCCACCACCGAACCTACAGTTCAGCCTTGGTTTGGCTTTCGTTGTAGAGAGGCTGCTACTGCTAAGTACAAAGCATGGCAAAGGTATAAGAGACATCCTACCACATATAACAGGAACTTGCACAGGCAAGCCTGTAGGCATATGGGTGACGTTCGAAAGTGGGTCATTACTAAATGGGAGGTGGACAGAAAAAGAAAGCTAGTATCAGGTAGGATAGGCTCCAAAACCTGGTGGTCCCTGGTCAAAAACAGACAAGGTTATCTGCCTGATGAACTCATTCCACCTCTAAATCGACAGGATGGGACCACCTCTACTAGTAGTCAAGAGAAGGCGGACCTCTTTGCCGAACACTTTGCTACCAAAATGCAAGTTCCTGATCCAGCTAGGGAACCTCCTTGGTTAGCTGCAAGGACTGTGTCAAAACTGTCAGTGGTGACAATAAGGCAGGAGAAGGTGCATTTCCTTCTTAAATCGCTTGACCAAGAAAAGGTTATGGGCCCAGAAAAGTTGAGCCCAAGACTGCTGAGAAGACGTGCAGACCAGCTAGCAGCACATCTAACTCGCATCTTTCAGCACTGCCTAGTACAGCGTAAATGGCCCTCTCTGTGGAAAGAGGCAAATGTAGTCCCTGTTCACAAAATGAAGAGCAGAGCAGAAATCAGCAACTACAGACCAGTGTCACTCTTGTCAATCTCCGGTAAGATCCTTGAGAGTTTTTTGACTACCACTCACTACTTTGTGATCGTCAATATGGCTTCAGGAAAGGTTACTCTGCTGCTGATCTGATGTTAAACTTCTCCACTAAGTGGCACCAGTCACTGGATGAATCCAAAGTCAGCTGTGTGGTAGCACTGAACATTGCTGGTGCTTTCGACCGGGTGTGGCACCAGGGCCTCTAAGCAAAACTTCAAGCACTGGGAATTGCAGGCTCTACGCTATGTCTCCTCAGTGATTACCTTCATGGTAGATCTCTAAGGGTAGTTCTCAATGGAACAGAATCAACAAGACATCCTACTGGGGCAAAGTTTTCCACAAGGAAGCGTGCTGGGACTATTGTTATGGAATGTCTACTTCAATGACCTTCCTCATCTCATCCCAGAATCTCATGCATATGCAGACGACTGTACACTGACATTCACTTATCCAAGAGAAGAAATGCCAGCTGCTCTAAGCTACATCAATCACCAGCTAAGGGCTATAACAGCTTGGGGAAATAGATGGCAAGTAACATTTGCACCTGAGACAACGAAAATGATGATGGTCTCTAGGCACCATGATGGTAATGCTGGTGCAGTAGTAAGGATGAGTAGGAGGGTGTTGGCACCTGGAGAAGTTGATATCCATGGGGTGAAATTTGACTCCAAACTAACCATGAAGAACCATGTTGTAAATCTTGCAAACAAGGCAGCCAGGAAGCTTACAGCACTTCGCCGTATCTAGCATCTGCTTAACAGTAGGGGTTGCAAGATTCTGTATGAGGCACAAGTACGCTCACACCTCGAGTATGCTCCACTTTCTTGGTTTGCCTGCCCCCTCCCCTCTCATCTGCGACTGCTTGACAGAGTAGAGAACAGAGAAGGGTCTAATCTCTCGCCTGGCCCCACCCTAAAATAGATCTGTCTTTCGCTAGCTTCAAACGGGGGGGTTTGGGGGTGGCCTTACTGTTGTGTACAAGGCCATTTTGCAAAATACCACATTGATCCACTTCGAGGACGGGTTTAAACAAGCTTTTGTGCCACAAGCGAGCAGAAAGCAGCAACTTTACTCTGGTGTCCCCTTCCCCAAACATCACTTCACCCGAGACCATTTTTTTCCATGAAGACCGAGTCTGGGCTTTTTGTACGCATAATGACTAAAACAAATAAAGACATTGGTCAAATGAAACATGGAACACAGATATTTCAACTTCATACGTTCTATTTTGTATACTCATAACAAAAAAAGGCTTTCAAATGACTGATATATGTATGTTTTTTAGTTTATAAATAAATTGGGAAACCTTAACCTAACCTCATAAAACCCCATTTTAAAAACAAAAGTGAGTGAGAGAGAAGAGGAGAGAGAGAGAGAAGGAGAAGAGGAGAGAGAGGAGAGAGAGAGAGAAGAGAGAGAGAGAGAAGAGAAGAGACCTGTTCTGGAACAAACCACAATCCTAATTAATGAACATCTACACTCACCCATCACTACCCCATCCCACCCAGCAGGGGGTATTGTCCCTTTACAAGACCAAAACCCCTACACCCCGCACTTCCCATACCCTCCCTTTTTTTTCAAGGCAGGCACCTTACATCCTTTACACCACCCCCCTCAACGACCACATTATGAGGCCAGTCTTCACATCCTGGGGCAACTTTAGGGGTTTCACTACTAATGTTTGAGAGCCACACATAGTTTTGTGAACACTCACCCCCACATGATGTTTTTGTTAAAAACTTTTTTGGACGACAGGACCCCCAGAAAATTAGCAAAATTTTTGGGCTACCCTTAGGATGAGAAGAGACGGGGAAGTGAAGGAGGAGGTTTACTATTGCTCCAAAAAAAGTGTTCGCCCGCACATTGATTTGCCACCCCTACTCATTTTAAAAATATGTCTTCAAGCCTGCATAACATTTAAAAACCTCTTTACGCATGTCAATAAAAGACCTCGTGCAAAATCAGACCCATCAACTTCCTAAGGGAAAAAAATAGGGGACCCCTTCGCACAACAAACTGAAATTCATAATTGTTGGTAACCTAAACCAACACCTTATACTGGGGACTTTGATGCCCTTCTTGCAGTATTTAAATGAAAAACTTGTTGATTTCTCTACCAATCTCGGGGCTCCTCCCTTGACCCAGTGTGATGTTTGGCAAAAATTTAAGTCACGTCAACCTCTGAACGTTAGTATCAGCTAAAAGGGTGTTTTACGACACTTAAACCCCAACAGAAAATGAGGATCCACCCCCGCAAACCTGGCTAGGGGAAAAAATAATTGGCCAGCCCTTTGCTCGATTTGGGCCACCCCCGTTTGGAATGCTTTTTCCAAATGATGTTGACAACCAAGTAAAGCCTTCACTGGAACATCCTTAAATACAACAAAAACATTCCACCGGCAAATGTACGAACCTACGGATCACCTTTGTTTGGTTTTTGTTTAAAAGGCTGCACGCTAAGTACAAAACATGGCGAAGTATAAGAGACTCCACCCATATAACGGGAATTGCACAGACAAGTGAAATATGGGTAATTAAAAAGGTGCCATTTTTAAAGGGGGAGGTGACAAAAAAAGAAAGCGCATCAAAGGGTAGGCTCCAAAACCGTGGTCCTGACAAGGTTATCTGCCTGATAAACTATTCCACCTCTAAATGCGGATGGAGCATCTTCTAGTAGAAAGAGAAGGCGGACCTCTTTGCCGAACATTTTGTACTAAAAGCAAGTTGTGATCCACGGGGCCCCCTCCTTGGCAACCCCAAAAACTGTTCAAAAGGGTCAGTGTGACAAAAGGCAGGGGGAGGTGTTTTCCCTTCTTAAATCGCTTGACCAAGAAAAGGTTTTTGGGCCCCAGACAATTGACCCCAAATTTTTGCTGAAAAGATGTGCAGACCAGAGATCACCTCAAACCGCATCTTTCAGCATCCCTAGACAGTGTAAATGGCCCCTCGGGGAAAAGAGGCAAATGTAGTCCGTTCAAAAAAAGAAAGCAGAGCAGAAATCACAACTACAACCAATGCCCCCGTCAATCTCGGGTAAGACCCTTTGAGACAATAATCTCAAGCAAATGACAGAGTTTTTTGACTACCATCACTACTTTGAAATCTCATAGGGCTTCAGAAAGGTTACTCTGCTGTTTATCTTTTTTAAAATTCCCAAAGGCACCATCACTGGTCCACTTGTGGTAGCACGGACATTGCGGGTGTTTTCGCCCGGGTGGCACCAGGGCCCCCTTTGCAAAACTTCAAACACGGGGAATTGCAGGCCTACGCTTTTTTCCTAGGATTACCTTCATGTTAGATGTCAAGGGTATTTTCTAAAGGAACGGAACCAAAAGACATCCTACGGGGGGAAATTGTTCGAAAAGGGAAAGCATGCGGGGCCCATGTTAGGAAAAGTCTATTTCAACGCCTTTTTCACTCATAAAAAATCCCATGAAATTAAAAAAGTCTTACACTGACTTTCCCTTTATCCAAAAGAAGAAATCCACTGCTTAAGCTACATCAATCACAAATACAACTGGTGACCCATCGCACAACCTCCTCTAAAAACCCTTTTTTTCCCCAAAAATTACCCTCAACACTCCCTATTCAACATTCATATGCTTTTTTCCAATCAAACCCCAAGATGCCCCCCTTTGGCACTCTCAAAAAAAAAACCCTGACCCTCCCATTCCACACGCATATCCGTCATTTTCCCAAAACTATCCCCGATAAAACCCTTTCAATTACCCTCTTCAGCCTATTCCCCAAAAATTTTCGAAAAAAAATTTGTAATCCACACACAAAAGGGGAGTTTGCCCATATGCACCAACGTCCTTCTTCCTTTTTTTGGGCCAAAACCAATAACCCTAATACCTTGCAAACGTTCCCCCCCCCTCCCCCCTTTCTACCTTTTAAAACAACGCCCCCGACAAGTCTTCATGCAATCCAAGGGGCCAAATAAAATCAAGGTATCCCACAATCCCCAGGCTTTCCCCTCTTTTTCTTTAGTCACAGCCTCCTCCCCTCCCCTTTATTAATCACTCCCCCGGTCCATGTGCTTTTTTCTCCCTCTTCATTATTTACATCACCACAAAAATGCCCCCTCCCTGCCACTGCCCACCCCTGCCGCATTTTTCCTAAAACCCAAAATGGTCCCATAATGACTCATTTTTTCCGAGTGCATAGTATCTGCCCCCTTTGATATCCCCCCACATTCTCACACACCCCAAAGTATCATCGGGGTCCCTGTGCCTTTCCCCAAAACCTGCGAAAAACACAACCCGAGGGTTTGCACCCCAAAGCCCCTCCTCTAACCCCCCCCAACATGTAGGGCATCAAAACGCTCATTTTTAGTCACTTAACCTCCCCCAAAGGGGTCGAAATTTTTCCCCACCGATTACCCCCTTCCCCCTCTAACAAGCATTCAGCTCCCCTCTAGGTTTTTGCAACCCGAACCTCCACCCTCCCCCCCTCTCCCCTTATTTTCTAAATACGCCTGAATTCAGGGCTTGGCCTTCAACTCCCACCAATCCAAAACCCCACCCCTTACCCCTACCCCCGAAAGGTTTCCACCAACTCTGAAAGAGTTCCCCTTTTCCCCCTGCAAAAGGGAGCCGCACATTCTTTCAATTCCCGATATCTCTGTACCATACCAAACCATGCCATTCCGCCAAAACTGCTCGGTGACCCAAAAACCCACTCGATGTTTGTACCCTTTCGACTGAAACCCCCTTTTTTACATAATTGATCTATACTCGCCACAATCCTTCCTCACAAAGGTACCTTACCCACCCCCCCTTCCCCCCACCAAAAATCAATACCCCAGCATCCGCAGCACATCTCAAAACCCCCCCCGAGCACACACCTGAACCAGCGGCCCACATCTTTTCCTGAAACACAATTCCAACTTTCCCGGGATGGCGACCAGGGAAAAACCCCCAAAAAAGAAAAAAAAACTCTCGAAAAAAACCACCTTACCTGTCTAAAACCCTTTGCCGGCATATACCCCCAAAAAAAAAAACCCGGCCCTCCCCCCAGATCCCCCACCCTCACCACCCCCCTCCCCCCTCCCTCATGAAGGACTTGAAAGGGTTTAGACCCCCTTTACCGCACCGCCACCCCCCCTTTAGCCTCAATGAACTGCCTACAAACTTCGATAATTTTTCAACTTAGTGTATCCTGGAAAAACATCATCCACATCAAACCCCCAAAACCCCCAAACCAGCATGTTTCCTTCACCCCAAGGCCATTGACATTAATTTTTTAACCCCTTGAAAGTTTTAAAAAAAAGGGGACTTTTCCCTATGTTTCTTGGTCTTACCCTGTCTCCTTTAAAAAAAACCAAACCCAAAACTCGTGCACTTTTTTCCCCCCAACCCTCTCCCCCCCTTTTGTGCCTCCTCAACCCCGACCTACACTCCCCTGACAACTTCTTCCAGGCCTCTGGGCCGGCAAAAGAACCTCTCATCGATAACTCCCCCCCAGTTTCCTAGAGCTGTTCCCGCTCCATTTGACATTCTCAAGGCCCATGGACCTCAGCCTCCCCCTCAGTCTTGAAACCATCAGACTCAGAATCCAAAACCCTATTCCTTTCCCAGGTCCACAGAGCCAAGCAGGAAATTCCTCCCACACAAAAAACGTCCACGGCTCGTCCAGAAAGTTGTTTGATAAAGCCTGCAGGGGGAGGTCCAAGGGTCCTGGAGTGAACTAAAATCCCCTGCCCTCTCCCCGTTTTTTGCTTTCCCAATCCCCTTTTCCGGGGGGCCCCGATGCCTCTGTCAGTGTCACACAACGCCCCCCTTCCTTCAACCTCATCTGCCCAAGTCCCCGCCCAGCACCTGCCACAACACCGACGGGGAACCTTCAAAGGGGTGGACACCCGATGTTGCCAAAGCGTCGAATGTTTGGACCCATCTTCCCCACACTCTCTCCCATGTGATAAAAATCCTCCAACAGCACAGTTCCCCGTTTCCCGTAAGGAAATTCCTGCATCCAAATTTTCTTCAAACGCTATCGGGGAATGGCCCTCCTCAACGCCATCTTCAATGTGAAAAAACCCTTTCGGGCAGTCCCAAGAGCCCTCTTTCCTCTACCCAACTTGTCTATGCATTCACCCTAAACCTTGAAAACCTCACTAACATTTACAGGTTCCCCCAAAGGGGGCTTAAACCCTTTCCCGGGGTAGTGCGGGGAACTCCCCCAGCGTACCCCATCCCCCAAGCACAAAAGCACTTCTCCGATTAAAGCCCCTCCGTTCAAAAGCAGCCACAGAAAAACTTAATGAAAATTCATGAGTTCCATTTTCCTATCCAGCAGTCGTCATTACCAATTGTAAGATTTTGATGATCCTGGGAGCATTGCAGAAGCCATGGCGGGTAAATTGCACCCTTTAAACGAAATCAACATTGTATTGCGCACCGTCCCACCTTGCCATCTTGGAAGAAAAAGGAAAATACACAGGAAAACCCTGAAACAGGAGTGTCGGCAGCGGTCCACAAAACCCAAGAGCGATGAGGAAATTAACCTATTGGATTTTTAAGTTTTCCCCCTAATCACTTCGTAGTGAGTTTATTTTCGGATGTTGTCAAGTGAAACATTTATTTTAACCTGACTTTGCGGAGTTGATACATTTTAAAAATTCGTGCTTTTTGGTGATAGCCAAATATACGGGTGGGTGAAAAACGGAATTACATCGCAGAAACTGTCAGGGGTTAATTAAAGATATATTTTTCCTGCTCTGCAGAAATGTCTTTATATTTTAATAAAGAATGTATGGATATGAAAGTATGACCTATTTGATGACATAGAAGAGAGAGTTGTGTAACTCCTTCCGCTCGAACCCCCCCACCAATTAAAACATAGTACAAGTGTACTGGTATTGATCAGCCTCTACTAGTACGTGTATCTACACCTGTATCACTTTCCTAGCCAATCAACTCTCTAGGGAGGTAGAAACAAGGGGGCCCGACCTAAGACCGTCCAAACTCCCTTCGTTTAATTTTCCCCACCCTCTATTCCCAGGTTTTCCCATCTCTGAGGCAAAAATTGAGAGGTGGAACATTCATTAGTTGAGACTGCACAAATAGGGCACAGAGGAAATTAATGAAAATTTCCAAGAGAAAATGTTTTATCTCGGGAAAAACAACAACTGATAACTGACAAAGTTGTAAATTGTTTGACAACATCACATTTAATGTGCAGAAAGCTGTGTCAATGGTTTTCCCAAGTTTTTTTGGGGAGGGGTTTGAACCTATTTTGATGTGTTTGAGAAACCAGGTGTATGAATGGGCCCCGTAAGCACTGGGGTACCTTGTTCCAAAAGTTTTACGGAAAAAAAGCTCAAAATTTTTAAGGTTTACCATTTTTCCAAAGTCATTAGTTATGACACGTCAAAAAATTCTAGAGACATATAACTTTTTTACCCAAAATTCGATGTGCATTTTATATGTTTTAACGACACCAATCAAACTTGTTAGAGTTTTCTCGTAAAAAAAAAATGCATTTTAAAGGGGGTGGAAACCGTAAAGTAAAAAACTTTGCATCTAGTTCAGTTGTTTCTACACAAAAATTTTACAACTGTATTCTGCTGACATACAAAAATATCGATGACTACGGGCCCCGGATACTGGAAACCAGCATTAGCAGACAATTTCGAGGGTTCTCACAAAACTTGTACGTACTAAAACACAGAGAAACAAGTAACTAAAAAAATTTTCCCCAAAGTTTGGGAACCCAAAATCATGACGTACCCCTTTGATTTCCTGTACGTAACTTCTCGACCTTTTCCAGGGAAAACTCACAAACCAAAACTGTTTGTGGTTAGAAGAACTAATACCCAAAAAAAAGTAAAATTTACCCATTGTAACAGAAAAGGAAACTAGAGGTTTGGGTAAGTTGGAAAAAGATCGGGGCTCTCAGGGGGCACCTCCCACAAATCGTTCCTTTCCGGCAACAAGGGGACCAAAACCCTTTAAACCTCTGATCCTAATGTTTTAGGAATTTTCTCAAATAGAGACTAGCTTTAAAGTGTATTAAAAAAAGTTTGTTCAGCTGAGTCCTTACTTTCGGGGTAAAGTAGACTTTAAGAATCACTCTAACGAGATAATTTCTTTTAGAAAACCCGGGATTATCTCACATTTTTAAGAGAAATGTGCTGCATATGTATGCAGGAGAGTATTGCAAGAAGATGTATTGTTAGAACCAGGTGGGCTTTTTTAAAATACCCCGCACAAAGTTTTTCATTGAAAAGCTATTTTTACTGGTTACATTTTTAGGGGGGATATCCATGGGGTATTTCCCACAGGGCATGGGTTTTTGTAGGGGAAAGAATCCTTCATGGGGGAATTTTAAGGAACCATTTGTTTTTATAATAAACGAGACAATTTTTGCCATTGAAGCTTGTTTGAGAGAAGCTTATTTTATTTCCTTTTATGCAAATTTCAAGCTATGTAAAGATACAACAACCATCCCGTTCCCGTTGAGTTAGTAATGCAATGATTTTGGGGGGTTTAATTGTTTTTAGTGACGCTCTGCGCCCCGGATCATTAACACTGATCCCCCCCGTCATCAACCCATCATGTACAACTGACTCAGATGATTTAATCAAGGATCAGTTTTTGATCAGTCCCCTGGAAAGACTGAGAGATATAGCTTAGTGAAAAGAAGCAAAGGATCTCGATAATTGTTCAATTATATAAAGGTTTTACTATGGAGAAAAAATACATCAATTTTTTCGTGAAGTGTTTCCACCACATCAAGCATTTGTAGGTTTTCCAGTTACATTTTTGAAAACCATTGATTTTGTTTACAATTCCCATAGAGGACATTTGGGGGTCAAGAAGAAACCCGGTAAATGCAAAACATTTTACTTGGCCAAAAATAAGGAAAATATGTCATTTTGGCGCTTTCCCCGTCTGTCGTGACAGGAGCCATCACACCAACCTCCACCCGCACCCCTCATTCCCCATACCCTGGATGGTGAAATTCTCACGCCTTATTTTGATTTGTTGGGCCTTTGCTAAACCAAACTGGGGGAACCCAAAACTTTTTTACAATTTTGGGTCTGCAACACGCTATCCCAAACTATTCATAAAAAAAATTAATCAGGGTTTGTGAAGCGCGATGGGAAATTTTTTTCCCAGGTTGGATTGCCACGAGATTAAATCGAAAGGGATCAACTTCACTTCTAAGATCTTTCGAGAAGCATTACCCACCCTTTTGGGAAAAAAGTCTGTACTTTTTAATCATTATCCCGCATCCAAGGTCTCTAGAGGATTTCATCAGAAATTTAAGTCCTGATGAGGGGGCTTTTGGGACATTTTTTTTAGAGACAGGGGTGAAGGTATAAAACCTTTTTTTTTGTTCTATGAGAGAAAATGAGCAAAAATCCGGGGTTTTTTAAAATTCGGCACCAAATGCGTGGGCCCCTCGCAGTGTTAAAAACGGTGGGGCAGGAAAAATCAAAAACACAGAGACATCCCTTCATTAATGCACAAAATTTGACAGCTCTAGAGAGCTCTTCGAAAAACCTATTTACCCAAGTAGAATGAAACAACTTATGACAAGCATGCTTCATAAGTTAAGGTAGGGGATAAATGATGCTCAAAAATTTGTACCCGGTCATGCTCTCAAGCCAGGGATGATGGTCCCCGGAATAGTGAAAAGCTTACGACGTAAATTTTAGTACGTACGCCCGGGGAAAAAGAAATCCAAACCCGTGTACCATGTTAAACCCCTCAAGACATATACCAAGTCCCCCTACCTACTGCCCCTTTTTTCCTAGGACAAAAAGAAAAAAAGCGTCTGCCTGACATCTCTAGAGGTATGAGGTGCGTTTTTTAAAAAATTTATTGATTTTCAATCACTAACAATTTTTTTAGTAACCTTTGGGGTTGATAAAGCTGGGGATATTAAAAACATATTTTAGTTTTCTTTAATTGTTCAGTGTTTCCTAAACGTTTTACTTGGGGGTACTGCCCTTGATGTACAGGGGAAATCACCCGAAGCAATCACCATATAGGGTAGTCCAAAAGAAGCATAAAGCATTGAGAGAAGAAGTTGTTTTTGTTATCTCACGGGGCTTATTGAGGCATAAAATCCATGGGCATCTCAATGTATTTTAGTCCTAAACCTACGGTAGTTTCAGGTGTGCACTGATTACCGAAAGTAATCTGTCACCTTGCCCATGGTTATCCCCTATCGTGTGTGTGTTCGGGGGCCCCAAATTTGTAAACCGTTTTTGATCTCTTACGAGGCTATTATCAAGTCCCCCTTACTGAATTTCCAAGAAAATCTGCTTTTACTGTTCAAGATGGGTTGTTTAAAAAACCCCGTCCCCCCTTGGCCTGTTACCTGCTTCTTCTTTTAATGTATAATGAACAGTTACCCCCAAAAATTGGATTAGAAGCCTACCTTTCGACTTAGTGGTGTGCAGTGCGAGTGGGAACAACACTTGATGCGTCTCAGAGCATTGTTTGAGAGACTGGCACGCTACAACTTCACTGTTAACTTGGCTAAATGTAGTTTTGGTCAAGCTAAAATTACCTATCTAGGCTTTTGTATCGGCCAAGGTGAGGTTGCTCCTGTTGAGGCTAAGGTTCGTGCTATTTCTGCATTTCCAGTGCCACAGGATATGAAGGGAGTACAGAGATTCCTGGGCATGGCAGGATATTATTGCAGGTTCTGTCCAAACTTTTCTCAGATTGCTGTCCTCTCACTGAGCTTACTTTTTTTTTATATTTTTATTTAAGGACACAGTATACAATCTACATGTTGTTATACATGAAGCTGAACAAAAAAAGCTCAACACTGAGAAAAAACAAGCCTAATTAGGAATGAAACAGAAGAACCTACACATGAGCATTCCTTAACAAAAAAAACTACAAAACAAAACCTGTTACACTTACGCATATTTTGTATAAAAACTTTATATACAAAACATTAAGTATACACCAAATAATTTCTCATACAATTATTTTGTATAGTAACATATTACGTACATAGATTCTCGAAAACTAAAACCCCCTGACAATGTTTTCGAGGAGACTAAATCGTACTCCCCACACCCCATATAACCCAAATACACATCATATGGAACTTTGCCTACTCTAGAATAAATGATAAATAAGAAAAAAATTTCTAAGATGTGTGCCTCCTCCCATCACCCACAAGGTACACAGTATGAACAGGTGAAATATACCCTTAATCCGTGTGTACATACGTTCCTACCTCATTAACTTCCAAACAGGAAGGCATACTGAATGTACAATGTACAATGCCCATTCTTGTACACAGAACATTTAACATTGACAAAGTTAAATATACAGGAAATACATGAGCCTGGTGCACGCTGGCACCTCGCCCGTACTACAGTTGTTAAATAGGATAGGAATCATAACATTAGTCTCTGGGGCAACAAAAACAAACCCTGCATCTTTTACAACACAAATAATTCTTAGCTCATTATTCCCTAAAAAATTTCAGTTTGGTCCGTCTTTGAAAAGTATCGAAAGGACGCCTTGGCGAACCCACAGAAGCAAGAAAATCTTACCAAAAACCTCCACCTCTCTCACAGAAGCCCCATTTCAATAACAGAACACCCCACCCACACACACAGACTCTCACACAAACACGCACACAGACACACACCACACACACACCACACGCAACAACACACACATTCAACACACACACTCAACACACACACATACACACACACACACAAAGGCCTTCACACAGACAGGCCTTACATCATGTTATCTCACATACACCACTGGAGCAGCCACCATCTCTTCTCTTCCTTACTACAATCATCTCCAAGTACTCATCACTCACCTCCAGAAACCAACCCCTTGCTGCCTTTCCCTGGCACCAACTGTAGCAGTCGTGCCACAGTCAGTCCCCGATAACTCTCTGGAAAAAGAGCAACCCACTGACCCCCATATAAGCTCCTATTCCTACCCACCGACCTATAAAAACTCGCCGCTAAGGCCTTGATCCTGACATTACCCCCTACCTCCCTCATTCCCCAAGAAACATACAAAAAATCAACCATTATATACCTTAACGCCCTCGCTACCTCATTCGACACTCCTCCCACGTCTAAAAGTAAAGTCCTAAGGACCCCCACCCTTCCCCCTCCCAATAATCCAAAAACACCCCTCAACCACACCCTTACATTTTCCAAAAAAGGACAAAAGTACACCACATGGAAAGCATTTTCCACATCACCACAATGCACACATGAAGCATCACTCACATATCCCATCTGCCTCAACACCTGTTTTGACGCCAATGTCCCCATGAGGAATCTGTAGACCACTTCTCTCACCCTTGCAGGCATTCTTAGCTTTCGAAATTCCTCCCATATTACCCTCCAATTATATGTGGGGAAGACAGCTACCCCTTGCAGCGTCTCCCGATGATACTCAACTCCCACCAGCCTCCCTATTCGCAAATGACGCACATCTCGCACTCTTAACATATACCTCAACATATCCTCACACACCTCCAGGTCCCTCCCACTCCACCAACAACGTAAGTCCCACATCACCTCCCCCACACGCCGCCCCCAGACCCCTCCTCACTGAGGTATCTCACCTTGACGTATATTGCCCTCACCCTGGGTCCCAATGCCAACAAACCCAATCCCCCCTGATGCACCCCAGTCATTACTACGTCACGTCCCAACCACGCCCTCCCATAACCCCATATATACCTTAATGCCCTCCTCTGTATGTCTGTTACATCACAATTTCTCAAGGGATATACTGCCGCCGCTCCACAAACCTTACTGTATACCAAAGAATTCACAATCACAGCCCTTTGGTGCAACGTAACATCTCTGGCCCGAAGGCCATGTAGCCTACCCACTGCCCTGTCCCTAACTGCCTCTGAATTAATCTTTCTACTGTCCTGCCTGTCCGCTGTGTACCAAATCCCACAAATCTTAATCCGTTCTACGACATTCCATCCAAACCCCTGACCCAATCTCCCGCCTACCCAGGTGCCCACCTCTAACAACATCGACTTGCTTTTGTTTACCCTCATTCCTGTTACGGCCCCAAACTTCTCGATGACTCTACCCACCCTTGAAAAATCCTCCCTTCCACTAAGTAAGATCGTCGTATCATCAACGTAACCCACAACCCCCCCGTCATTCCCCTCAACCCCCTCCCCACACAACTCTCGGTCTACAAGCTCATAAAATGGGTTCTGAACACAAGCAAATAATAGCTGTGAAAGTGGGCAACCCTGCCGCAAACCCCTCTCCATACGAATCCCAGAACCCAACCTTCCGTTCACCTGCACACACATGATCACCCCCGCATACAATGCATGCACCCACCCTACCACCCTGGCACCAAAACCCAGATCACACAAACTCTCACACAAAAACACCCTGTCCAAACAATCATACGCATTCTCCCAATCAACCCCTAGAACCCCCCCCCCCCGTCCACAGCCCTCTAAGAAATCCCTTATGCGCCCGTGTCCATCCCGCATACTCCTCCCTGGAATCCCAAACTGACCTCTGTGTAAAAGTGATCCGAAAACTGCCTTCATTCTATTCCCTAGAATCTTTGCGAATACCTTATAGTCTGCGCACATTAAGGAAATTGCCCGAAAGTACTCAGTGCCCGCGCCCCTTCCTTCTTTGGTACTAATACTACTATGCCTGTACGTTGTGACTCACCCATTCTCTTTCCATCTAGCATATTTTTCAAAACCCCAACTAAACAATGCCTCATGCACCCCCAGTGAGCCCTATAAAAGTCAATAGGCAAACCGTCAATGCCTGGCGCCTTACCCGTGTGCATGCTGAAGACCGCATCTGCCACCTCAGCCTCACTAATATCAGCCTCCAACCCCACCCTATCCTTTTCTCCAATAGCCTTATGAAGCCCCCTACTGAAAGACGCCTGCCAGGTGCCCCGCCTCCCACCCTCTCTCCATTTTCTCCTGAGCCATTCACCTGCATAAATGCTCATACTCTCAGTGGAGATGAGGACCTCACCTTCCGGGTAATCCCCCACTCCCGCACTAGTCTCTAACTGCAATAACGTGGTCACTCTCCTACGCTCCCTAAACTTACGCAGCACATACCCAGTCGGTTTATCCCCCCACAACACATTGTCCAACCCTGAACGAAAATGTATCGCGTCAAAACGTTCATTATGAATCTCCTCAATCCTACCTCGAAGCAGTGCTATATCTTCCCCCTCCCCACCCCCCCTCCCGTAACATGCCTGCAACTGTCCCTCCAAATAATTCTGCAAACCATATCTCCATCTTGCTTCCTCACGGCCCTTGACCCTATAAAAATTCGCGATCCCAGGTTTCGCCGACAACTCCCACCATTCTACAAGCTCCATAGCCCGATCCCTATCTCCCCAAAACCCATTCCACCACTCCTCAAATCCCATTCCCCCCCCTTTCCCCTGAGCAGCCACACATTCAACTTCCAATAGCCGGGGTAAATATGTACGGCACCTTCCCACGACAGATCCACTATCACTGCCCTATGGTCCGAGAAACCCACATCAAAAGTCTGCACCCTCCCGACCTCCAATCCTTTCATGACGTAAATCCTGTCTAGTCTTGCAGCATACCCCTTGCGAATGAGAATGAACGTGTGCTCCACCATATAACCTCCTCCCCCTGCAACATCTACGACACCCACGTCCCTCAACACATCCCTCAGAACACGTAAAACACAACCCGCCCCCCTCGGTTCAACATCCTGGCCCCGAATTACACAATTCCAATCTCCACCAATAATCGCGATGGCAGACAATCCCCGCAGATGGTACAATAAGTCTTCCCTCACAAAATCCGCTTTTACTCGTGTATTGTTCGACGCCGGCACATACACTCCTGTGAAACATGCCCTTCTATCACCCCATACACCATCTACCAGCACAACCCTCCCCCCCTGCCTCCTCCCAACCCGTGACACGCAAGAGGCTGGTCTCCTTTATCACTATCGCCACCCCCCCTTTCAACTGCCAAGCACAACTAACGTACAACAACAACTCACTACCAATCTTATGATTGTGTTCCTGCAAGAAACACACATCCACCTGGAACCTACGTAAGAACCATACTAACCACACAGTTTTGATCTCAGCCTTGAGACCGTTCACATTTAGAGTGACACACCTGAAATTTATAAGAACGGCGGCTTCCCTCTATGCCTCTGTGGCTTGCCTACCATCTCTTTTCCTGTGCGTCGACCCGACGCCTCACCAGACTTTCCCCTGGCTCCCTCCCCACCTTTTACCCTTTCACTACATAAATCAGGATCCACTAGATCCTTTTGGTCCAGCAACTCCTCATCATTTGCCCAAGCTTTTTTGCCCGGCCTCTGCCCCGGCGTGAGTACCTCCTCGGCCTCAACCGTGCCAGCCGGCCTTTTCCTAGAACCACTACCCACACACATGTCTTCATCCGACAAATGCTCCTGATGGACCTCCACCTCCACCACTTGCTCTAAGCGAGTTCCACACAATGTTTGTACCACAGACTGCTGTTCCTCCCTCACATCAGCCTCGGCAACAGTTAAGGCGGAGGTCCCCGACCCGTCCAAAAAACCTCTCAACACATCCTCCAGTAAATCTTCCTGAAGAACATCGTTCCTTCCTGATGGAGCCCCCGGCGGTCCTGTCTGCTCCCCCGAGCCTACCGGGAGTGTAACACAGGTACCGACCGTCGGTACTTCCCGATCAACCTCTTCACTCCAACGACCACTCGTCCCTGCTTCCTCCTCTCCCAACTCCGGCATCAACTCACAAGGCCGCTGCTCCACTGCCAACATACCAGGAGCCCTGGTAGGCTGCCTCCTAGGACACTGTGCTGCCATATGGTTGTAGGAGCTACATAATCTACAGGTCCTTCTCTGGCTGGCATAGTGCACAAAGACCTGCGTCCTGTAACCCACTAGCATGACGAGGGACGGTATAGGCCTAGCCAACGTCATTTTGAGGGTATAAGAACCCTCAGGTCGTCCCTCATATGGCCCATCTTTCCATACTCCCATCGTAGCCGAATGAACTTTACCATAACTGTTGAAGACCTCCTGTATACTATACGCAGTCGCCTCGAAAGGGACGTTTCTCACTTTCACCCACGTATAGTACCTAGATACGTCGTGCAAGACGACGTCCACTGCCGAGTTCACAGCCACCTTCCTCTCCCGGTACTCGTCAACAAGTCTGTCGTAGACGCCGGTACGATTCAGTTTCAGGAATACTCTGGTCATCCCATTTAAGGCTACACCATATACTCCATCGTTGGGGACACCATAGACGTCTCTGATGATGGCGGGTAGCAATGTATTCATCGTTTCTCCAGTGAGCGTGCCACGTACCAGCTGTATACAGTGTTGATCCGCTGACCCACTCGATACGCCATTTTGTCTTCCAGTTGCTAAAGGTCACCACCAGAGGACAGGTGTAGTTACTAGGCGTGCGTCCTCTCTCCCCGGAGGTCGAGAGACGAATCACCAAAATTACCTATCTAGGCTTTTGTATCGGCCAAGGTGAGGTTGCTCCTGTTGAGGCTAAGGTTCGTGCTATTTCTGCATTTCCAGTGCCACAGGATAGGAAGGGAGTACAGAGATTCCTAGGCATGGCAGGATATTATTGCAGGTTCTGTCCAAACTTTTCTCAGATTGCTGTCCTCTCACTGAGCTTACTAGCAGCAAGTTCAGTTCATCTGGACTAGACATTGTTCAGACTCGTTCAAAAGGTTGAAGCGTCTTCTTTCCTCTGTTCCTGTATTGAGGAGTCCTAATTTCAATCTTCCCTTCTTTTTACATATAGATGCGAGTGGTTATGCAGTGGGTGCTGTGCTGCTCCAACAGTCAACATCCACTGACATTCTCCATCCTACATGTTACTATTCATCTAAGCTCAAACGACACCAGAAAAATTATGTCACTATTGAGAAAGAGGTTCTAGCTCTTGTGGTGTCCTTGGAACATTTTGACGTGTATTTGGGCACTTCCCCATTTAAAATTAACATTTTTGTCAGACCAAAATCCACTCACTTACATAAACACAATGAAGAGTGAAAATGCCAGGATCATGAGGTGGGCTCTCAGAATCCAGCCTTACTCTATTAGTATACAACATATCAGTGGTCATTACAATGTAATTGCTAACGCTTTGTCACATCCTTAATTATCAGTTACATTTAAAATAATATAATTTTATGCCCAAATACCTTTTGTTACTTGCTACATCAAATTTAGTAAAGTAACGTTATCTATCCAGCCCATGTTAACTATGTATACACATGTCTAATTATTCTATTTATATATTCACAGTAGTGGTGATATATGTTGTTGTGGGAAGGAGACAGTTGGAGACAAGCTGAATGTTGAGTGTGTAGTGTTGTGTGGGCGATGTTAGTTACTGAGTGGCAGAACAGTCCTACCGCAGACCCCCCCCCCCTTCACTACACACCATTAAGTTACTGCACTCAAGTTTTCTTATACGCAGATGTCCATACTGCCTCGCATTCCACTGCCACTACTTAAGAGTGGAATGCCGTCTCCTGTCTATTGCACAAGAATTCTGTTCTAATAGACAGTCTCCAATACTATGATCGAGCCACAACGTGTCATGCTTGTTTACGCTATCCTGTCTCTACACTGATGTACATAACCACGAGTATGCAGAGATAAGATACTGTGTACTGCCCTAGTACGAGGGGCATAACTTATAGTGAAATAAACACTGTGAAAAATAAGAAGTGTTGGCACAAGAGTGACTCTGAATGTTTATTAAATTGTGTTATTAAAGTGACACGAGTAATCACAGTAATCATGTGAAAGACATTAATGCAACTCCTAGTGCAACCGTTTGTCGTGATGGGGGGGTATTGCGACCCCTGAATGGGTCACAATGTATATAATGTATATTACCTGTTCATTGTAGATGAATGGTTCAAAGAACCGACACGTTGTTAAATTAGACACATGTGCAACTCTTGGGTATCTTTATTGAGAAAATGTTTCGCTACACAGTGGCTTCATCAGTCCATACAAAGGATAAACTTGAAGAACAGGAGGAGAATGAGGTAATCAGTCCCTCAACCTTGAGTCGATGTGGTCAGTCCATCAATCTATTCAAGATTGATGGACTGGCCACATCGACTCAAGGTTGAGGGACTGATTACCTCATTCTCCTCCTGTTCTTCAAGTTTATCCTTTATATGGACTGATGAAGCCACTGTGTAGCGAAACATTTTCTCAATAAAGATACCCAAGAGTTGCACATGTGTCTAATTTAACAACGTGTCGGTTCTTTGAACCATTCATCTACAATGAACAGGTAATATACATTATATACATTGTGACCCATTCAGGGGTCGCAATACCCCCCCATCACGACAAACGGTTGCACTAGGAGTTGCATTAATGTCTTTCACATGATTACTGTGATTACTCGTGTCACTTTAATAACACAATTTAATAAACATTCAGAGTCACTCTTGTGCCAACACTTCTTATTTTTCACAGTGTTTATTTCACTGTAAGTTATGCCCCTCGTACTAGGGCAGTACACAGTATCTTATCTCTGCATACTCGTGGTTATGTACATCAGTATAGAGACAGGATAGCGTAGACAAGCATTACACGTTGTGGCTCGATCATAGTATTGGAGACTGTCTATTAGAACAGAATTCTTGTGCAATAGACAATTTTTATATTGCTTATATTTGCGATAATAGCAAAATCGTAAATACATTGCTTTATATTATTATTTGACTTAGTTATATTTATTCGGTAGGATGTAACATTTATATATTATTCAGTGCTCATAGTTCGAGTGTTAAGTAGCTAACAACATTGTCTAACAATCGTTGTGCTCGTTACGCTGCCGGCTTCTCTGTGTTGCTGGGCAGCAGGAGCACGGAGTCACGTGATCAGGGGGAGTGATCACGCCTTGCCTGTAGTAGTCTGCCAGGGCTGCGCTGTCTCTTGTCGGTTGGACGTTCTCCTAACACGACTTAACACACTCCTCTCCCTCATGGGCCCTTGTTGGAGGATCGTCTCTGTCGCTTTCTTGTTGTTGGTTCTGTGGAACTCTGTTCATACAACATTGCGTAGACTTAGTGATTTTCGACGATGTACTGAGGTTGTGTGTCGCTTAGACACTCTAAGTAACTCAGTTCCTGAGCTGTAGCTCTGACCTAATTTGTACTGGTATCTGTGTACTGTCACAGTCGGGGATTTTCTAATGCTGAACTTAGATTCAGTAATATGGGAGTTTTGTGACTTTTGTGGAGGATCTGCAGATGGTCGCTACTTAGTGTCTTTATATTATCTCTCTTGTTCCTGATACTGTGTCGCTGTTGCTTGTTACATTGCTGTTCGGCTTATCAGTCGTTTTATTGTTCAAGCAAGCTGTTCTGATTGCCAGATTGGTCAAGAAGTTAGTTTATGTGAGGACTTTTAGTCAGTCACTGGTTAAGTCTAGTCGAGTCTTGAGACACAGCGAATTACTTAGAGCACTTACACACATACACACAAACTTACTTGTATATATTTGTATTAAGTTGTTAAATTCTAATAATGTACCAGACGCTACTTATAAGCCATAAAGATGTGATATGTGCCTTCAGCACAACATTACTGTACACGAGAAAAGTGATTTATTATTTTGTTTATATTGATTAATTTAATTTGATAATATAGGCCTAGACAACTTTATTAATAACCTTATTAAAATGTTAATTTCTTTAGTAGCCTACCAGTTGTAATCCTGAAACACTATTAAATCTTACCGAATTCTAATGGATAATTGGACCAGGATACTGACTACTTGTTACAAAAACCCAGTAACAGGCTGGATGCTAGAAGGGCAGTCCTTTCTAGTATTCACTGGAGATCTCTATGCTTATTAGATATCGCATTTTTTGTAACATTACTGTGCTGCTGATCTGTTGTTAAACCTCTCCACTAAGTGGCACCAGTCACTGGATGAATCCAAAGTCAGCTGTGTGGTAGCACTGGACATTGCTGGTGCTTTCGACCGGGTGTGGCACCAGGGCCTCTAAGCAAAACTTCAAGCACTGGGAATTGCAGGCTCTACGCTATGTCTCCTCAATGATTACCTTCATGGTAGATCTCTAAGGGTAGTTCTCAATGGAACGGAATCAGCAAGACATCCCATTGGGGCAAGTTTTCCACAAGGAAGCATGCTGGGACCATTGTTATGGAATGTCTACTTCAACGACCTTCTTCATCCCATCCCAGAATCCCATGCATATGCAGAAGACTGTACACACTTATCCAAGAGAAGAAATGCCAGCTGCTCTAAGCTACATCAATCACCAGCTAAGAGCTATATCAGCTTGGGGAAATAGATGGCAAGTAACATTTGCACCTGAGAAAATGCAAATGATGATGGACTCTAGGCACCATGATGGTAATGTTGGTGCAGTAGTAAGGATGAAAGGGAGGGTGTTGGCACCTGGAGAAGAAGTTGATATCCTTGGGGTGAAAGTTGACTCCAAACTAACCATGAAGAACCATGTTGTAAATCTTGCAAACAAGGCAGCCAGGAAGCTTATAGCACTTCGCCGTATCTCGCATCTGCTTGACAGTAGGGGTTGCAAGATTCTGTACGAGGCACAAGTACGCTCACACCTTGAGTATGCTCCACTTTCTTGGTTTGCCTGCCCCTCTCCCCCCCCTCTAATCTGCGACTGCTTGACAGAGTAGAGAACAGAGGAAGACGTCTCATCTCTCGCCTGGACCCGTCCTGGATAGATCAGTCATTTCAGCAGAGCCTTCAACATAGGAGGGATGTGGGTGGCCTTACTGTTATGTACAAGGCCAATATTGTCAAAGTACCACACTTGGATCCACTTCGAGGACAGCGTGAAACAAGCTTTTGTGCCACAAGACAGGCAGAAAGCAGCAACTTCACTCTGGCTGTACCCTTCTCCAGAACATCACTCCATCTGAGATCATATATACCCAGGATGACTCCAGTATGGAACACATTCGTAAAGCATAATGATGTCAACGCGGTAAAATCAGTTGATAAAATGAAAATGCTGGCCCATAGATGGCTCCAACTTCATCCTATTCCCTACTTGTATGTCTCATAACAATAAAAATGCTTTCAAATGAGATGATGTAGGTAACAGCTCTTAGCTTGCCAATAAAGTTAGGAATCCTTAACCAATAAATAGCTTTTCAATAAAGCTAGGGATTCTTAACCTAACCTTGTCAAACCCTGTGTAAAAAGAGAGAGAAAGAGAGAGAGAGAGAGAGAGAGAGAGAGAGAGAGAGATAGGGGAGAGAGAGAGAGAGAGAGAGAGAGGAGAGAGAGAGAGAGAGAGAGAGAGAGAGAGAGAGAGAGAGAGAGACAGACAGACAGACAGACAGACAGAGACAGACAGACAGACAGACAGACAGACAAACAAACAAACAGAGACAGAGACAGAGGGAGAAAGAGAGCAACAATTACACCAAAATATTCAAGTGTTTGATAAAGGTACCATAAAACAAGCTTTCAGTGTTGGGTAACAACATCATATATTCATGTAAATCGTCTATTTCAGAATTCGTTTTATATGATGCTTTTATCTGTAATTGATTTTGTCGACAAACTTACGCCCACATTGTAAGCCGGATGTGATCTTTATTTGTGTCAAATGTTATCTCTAGGTTGCATCCTGTATAATTCTTTAGATTTTATGAGTGTAATTCTTAAGTTTACAGAAGCCTCACGCTCCATTAATTGTAGTCAGGTGATGGACACCCCATGTAAAATGCTTAATATAAAGTCCTTAATCGATATAAAGTCCTTAATCGATATAAAGTCCTTAATCGATATAAAGTCCTTAATCGATATAATGTCCTTAATCGATATAAAGTCCTTAATCGAATTTTTTCCTCCCTGAACCCCAACACCAATTCAGCTTTCCTGTTTCTTGTAATTTATAATTTATCTCAAATATTATTTATACCCCGAAATCTTTTATATTAGCGGTTTTTTAGGAGGGGGATGAAACCATTTATTTATAGACTTTCCATGTCACTTTCAGTAATTATTCTCATCATTCGCTTAACATCAAATGCACACAGAAAATTACGATTAAACTTCTTGCATATCGAAATTGTGTACCTCTGTAATCTGTAAATACCTTTGTAACTTGTCGTGATTGTGACTAGACCCACCTGGAGTTCATTACCTTTGTAAATTGTGAGTTCATTACCTCCGTAACTTGCTCAGCTATCAAAACTTTGGAGTCCAGTCCCTGGACCAATTATGTACCTCTGTAATCTTTTGACTACCGCCCACAGGATGGGTATGTGGTGCATAATAAACATATTAAACTAACTAAAATATCGAAAGACAATAAAAGTCTCAGTAGTGATCCGTGATGGATTCCACTTTTTACACATTATCATTCTGATTATTTGAGTAAGACTTTCAGTCCGTCTAATTGATATTATGTGGCCCATTGTAGTGCCTTTTTTCGTAAGATTATTTTCCCATCAGGTTCTGATATGGTGATTAACAAATATATTCTTACATTACAGAAAAGTGTAGCCCACCTACCCGTCCTCTTAATTTTTGAAATGTTTCTTGATTTATTGTTCTCCAGGTGTTCCACAGTCCTCATTTTAATTACAAAATATTAATAAATGTTTAGTACAGTGCTACCTCCTTCTATGATTAAATATTTTGATGACAATTCCTAGTTTTCATCTTTCTGTAAATTTTCCTGTTTCCTGTGACAAGTTAAGGATTTTTAAGTGTCAAAGATTGTTTCTGTGTCTTCACTCAGAGTTCATCGTGGTACTTTAAATCAATTACGACCTTGGTAATTTCTGTAATAATGAACTCACCTATATATCATGCACTACTGAGGGAGGGGGGGGGGTAGGTAAAAGACAAATACGAACGCTACTTAATCTTCCAATCTTTCATATATGCTTCTTGACTCCACTTGTGTTTCATTATAATGTTTTTTTTTTATATATTCATCACGTCTATATATTTAAATCGACATTTATGCACTTTAGCAAAGTTAACAAACTACTTAAAAAAATCATATGAAGAGAAACTCTCACTTGTGAAATAGTTTGCGTGAATTTTACATTTGCTCGTTCGCAAAAAAAAAAAAAAAAAAAAAAAAAAAAAAAAAAAAAAAAAAAAAAAAAAAAAAAAAAATGGTTACAAAGTATTCTTATCGTGAAATGCAGCTTCATTTATTTTTTATATACATCCTGAATCAACTCAGGATTCAAAAAACATTTTGAGTAGAAATTAAAGATAAAACGATCAATTAGAAATAGTACATATTACTACAAAAATCGTTCTACATGACCATAATTTTTAAAGGGGTGGACCGGTAAGCCAGCGGAAGGCCTCGGTCAGATGACCAAAAGCTCCAAAGGCGGGTCATCATCTGACTAAGACCCGCTTCAGGAAACATTTGTCCTGTTTCCTGACGAACTATACCTAACCTAACCTATCAATCAGAAGGACCTTTATTTACCTCTATGCACGACTGCAGAACCAGAAGATTTTTACTGTCATGAGGTGACCCGAACGGTTCCCAGAAACTGAATTTTTCACTAAGAATCATATCAAACTTTTCTTCAGAAATATGCTAGAGATGTAAATATTAATAATATCTTTAATTCAAATCAATTGAATAAACTTGAGGGATTCAATAAAATTAATATTTTTTCAAAGGATAAATATTTCGGTTTTGATATTTGGAAAAACAAGAGACAGTTCCAAAAACGCAGCGTGTCTACCTTGAGACATTTTTCCAGCTAATGATGATCTTAGGAGGCAGTGGAAGGATCACTCGAGGCATTATTGTATTCACGGTGATCTCTTCGTGAGCGCAACTTGTGCAACCCTTATGCCTTCATATACAAATAAAAGAGAGAGAGAAAGAGAGAGAGAGAGAGACAGACAGAGACAGAACCAGAGACAGACAGACAGAGAGAATTTGGCTGTGAGTTCCTTTTGTCAAAGTGAAAATATATATATATATATATATATATATATATATATATATATATATATATATATATATATATATATATATATATATATATATATATATATAATATATATATATGTCGTGCCGAATAGGCAGAACTTGTGATCTTGGCTTAAATAGCAACGCTGATCTTGCCATATATGACAAGCGAAAATTTGTGTATGCAATAATTTTGCCAAAATCATTCTGAACCTAACGGAAAAAATATATTTCACCGTGCTTGTTTAGTATTAAATTATTGTAAACAAATCTAAAATATATTTGGTTGGGTTAGGCTAAAATAAATTGTTCTTGTTATAATAAGGTTAGGTTAGTTTTCTAAGATTCTTCTGGAGCAAAATTAAAATTTTTTACACTAACATAAATGAAAAAAAATATATCTTTAAACGTATAAGAGAACATTTTAGAAAGGACTTAATTTTAAATGAGTTCTTGCTATTTGACCAGTTTTACATATTCGGCACGACATATACATATATATATATATATATATATATATTATATATATATATATATTATATAATATATATATATTATATATATATATATATATATATATATATATATATATATATATATATGCATAACAACCACTCTGAAAGAATAGAGAAATTCCAAGCGCTTTCGTGACTTCTCACATTATCAAGGAACTATGAAAGTAAAGCATCCAAGGAAGCTATATAAGGGATCTGGCCAGCACCTCACTATCAGATCCCACAACGGTTAAACACCTGACGCGCGCCGACCCAACTTGGATAGGTCCTTTGCACAACTCACCCCACAAACTATTCTACCCAAGAAAATTTAAAAATTATATGTCCAGTGTATTATTAAATTCTTCCCAAATTCTATTAATTATAAATGGATCTAATTTATATAAACCAAAGGAAATATTCATATTACTGTCAAAACTGCTTTTTCTAGATGTTTTAATTAATAAGGGTAATATTGAATTCAAATTTAAAATTTACAGAAAACCTACAAATAACTGTTCCTATGTCCACTATTATTCCTCGCATCAAGATAGAGTCAAACTGTCTGTTTTCTCATCAATGTTTTTGAGAGCTTTACGAATTTGTAGTCCTGAGTTCAAAGATGAGGAAATATCCAAAATTTATGAAATAGGTAATGATTTAAAATACCCAAGAAATGTAATTGATAAATCTTTTAAAGTTGCTAGAAATACTTTTTCCCAATAAAAAAAGGGACAACCAGCCTTTTTCAACAAAAATATGTTGGTTCTCCCTTCCCAAATGAAAACTTGGTTGATATGCCTTCTCTTCTTAAGACTCTTAATATTAAAGTGTATTCATAATCTTGATACAGTAAAAAAACTTTTGATAAAGAATTCCCCCCAAAATGCTGAGGATGTGTCTATAAGATTCCTTGTAAAATTTGCGATAAAGTTTATTACGGTCAAACGGTAAAAATCTCGAACTAAGATTAAAACAACATAAATATAGCATTAGAACTGGACAAGTTTTCCAATGCTCTATTTATTCATGTAAAGATTTTAACCATCCAATTGATTTTCAAAAAGTTGAGAAATTAGTATCAAGCAAGTCCATGGTCGACAGGAATATAATTGAATTTTGTTTCATAAAAAGCATTTTTTTGACAATAATATGAATATTTTCTTTGGTTTATAAAATTAGATCCATTTATAATTAATAGAATTTGGGAAGAATTTAATAATACACTGGACAAATAATTTTTTAATTTTCTTGGGGAGAATAGTTTGTGGGGGGAGTTGTGCAAAGGACCTATCCAAGTTGGGTCGGCGCGCTCAGGTGTTTAAACCGTTGTGGGATCTGATAGTGAGGTGCTGGCCAAACCCCTTATATAGCTTCCTTGGATGCTTTACTTTCCCTAGTTCCTTGATAATGTGAGTAGTCACGAAAGCGCTTGGAATTTTTCTATTCTTTCAGCGGGGTTGTTATGCATATTCTGAAATCACCTTTTACTGTGATCTTTATATATATATATATATATATATATATATATATATATATATAAAATATATATATATTTTAAAATATAATATATATGAATATTTCCATGGGGGAAATGGAACAGAATTCTTCCTCCGTAAGCCATACGTGTCGTAAAAGGCGACTAAAATGCCGGAGCAAGGGGCTAGTAACCCCCTTTTCATGTATAAAATTACTAAATATAAAAGGGGAAACTTTCGTTTTCCTTTTGGGCCACCCCACCTCGGGGGGGTTGTGTGTGTGTGTGTGTGTGTTTTGTGTGTGTGTGTGTGTGTGTGGGTGTGTGTGTGTGTGGTGTGGTGGTGTGTTTTGTTTGTGTGTGTGTGTGTTTATGGGGCGTGTGTGTGTGTGATAGTGTGTATATGTGTGAGTATGTGTGTGTGTGTGTGTGTGTGTGTGTACTCACCTATTTGTACTCACCTATTTGTGGTTGCAGGGTCGAGTCCTAGCTCCTGGCCCGCCTCTTCACCGGTTGCTACTGGGCCCTCTCTCTCCCCGCTCCATGAGCTTTATCAAACCTCGTCTTAAAACTGTGTATGGTTCCTGCCTCCACTACGTCATTTTCTAGGCTATTCCACTGCCTTACAACTCTATGACTGAAGAAATACTTCCTACTATCTCTCTGACTCATTTGTGTCTTCAACTTCCAATTGTGGCCTCTTGTTTCTGTGTCCCCTCCCTGGAACATCCTGTCTTT
>NC_069467.1:2970413-3060413 GCF_026875155.1 Cherax quadricarinatus
TAGTGAATGAAACAACACACTGAATTATCAGAAAAAAAAACAAGAAAAATGTAGTGGAAATAAGTCAAGAGACAAGAAAAAAAATTAATGGTACACAATAATTAATTGAGGCAGATTGCACAACACAGATGGTAAAAAAAATAAACAGTTCACAAGGAGTGAATGACAGAGAAATTAAAAAAAATACTTCACACAATAGACAAAAATTAAATGTGGACAAGAGTAAATATTACTTACTTTAGGCTGGAGAGAACTGGAAACGATAATAAACATATAAAAAATAAACACAAAAATAAGCAATAATACGACACTGGAAAAAATTTGCAGATCAACGAGTCACATGGAATATACAGAATTAAAGAACAAAAATTTGCACTAGGACACAAGAGGCTTTAACAACACAAAAATAAATATCACTGTAGATGTAGGAAATGTCTCAACACACACAAATGTCTCTATATAAAAAAATATCTATAATGGCTTAAGAACATAAGAACATAAGAACATAAGAAAGGAGGAACACTGCAGGAGGCCTGTTGTCCCATACTAGGCAGGTCCTTACAATTCATCCCACTGACAAAACATTTGCCCAACCCAATTTTCAATGCCACCCAAGAAATAAGCTCTGATGTGAAAATCCCACTCAAATCCAACCCATCCCACTCATGTACTTATCCAACCTAAATTTGAAACTACCTAAAGTCCCAGCCTCAATAACCCAACTAGGTAGACTGTTCCACTCATCTACTACCCTATTTCCAAACCAATACTTTCCTATGTCCTTTCTAAATCTAAACTTATCTAATTTAAATCCATTACTGCGGGTTCTCTCTTGGAGAGACATCCTCAAGACCTTATTAATATCCCCTTTATTAATACCTATCTTCCACTTATACACTTCGATCAGGTCTCCCCTCATTCTTCGTCTAACAAGTGAATGTAACTTAAGAGTCTTCAATCTTTCTTCATAAGGAAGATTTCTAATGCTATGTATTAATTTAGTCATCCTACGCTGAATGTTTTCTAACGAATTTATGTCCATTCTGTAATATGGAGACCAGAACTGAGCTGCATAATCTAGGTGAGGCCTTACTAATGATGTATAAAGCTGCAGTATGACCTCTGGACTTCAGTTGCTTACACTTCTTGATATAAATCCCAGTAATCTATTTGCCTTATTACGTAAGCTTAGGCATTGCTCTCTTGGTTTAAGGTTGCTGCTCACCATAACCCCCAAGTCCTTTTCGCAATCTGTATGGCTAAGTTCTACATCATTTAACTTATAAGTACTAGGGTTATGGGCACTCCCAAGCTTCAGAACCTTTCATTTATCTACATTGAACTGCATCTGCCACTTTTCTGACCAAGAATAGAGTTTGTTTAAATCCTCCTGAAGTTCCATAACATCTACGTTTGAATCAATTATCCTACCTATCTTTGTGTCATCGGCGAATTTGCTCATATCACTAGTAATTCCCTCATCAAGATCATTGATGTATATTATAAACAACAACGGTCCCAAGACTGATCCCTGTGGAACGCCACTTGTTACAGATCCCCACTCGGATTTAACCCCATTTATGGACACTCTCTGCTTCCTGTCAGTGAGCCATGACTCGAGAGCACTTTTCCCCCAATGCCATGAGCTGCCACTTTCTTTAACAGTCTATGGTGCGGAACTCTATCAAAAGCCTTACTAAAATCTAAGTAAATATTATAAAATTCTTTATCGTGGTCAACAGCCTCAAAAGCTTTACTGAAGAAAGTTAATAAATTAGTTAGACAAGACCGGCCTCTTGTGAATCCATGCTGAGTATCATTAATCAAGCTATGCTTATCGAAATGGCTTCTTATAATCTCAGCTATAATTGACTAGTAATTTGCCTACAATTGTGGTCAGGCTTATTGGGCGGTAATTTGACGGTAACGACTTGTCCCCTGTTTTAAAAATAGGAATTACATTAGCCATCTTCCACATATCAGACACTACACCTGTTTGAAGAGATACATTAAAAATATTAGTTAATGGTTCACAGAGTTCCATTTTGCATTCCTTAAGAACCCTTGAAAAAACCTCATCAGGACCCGGCGACTTATTTTGCTTCAGTCTGTCTATCTGCTTCACAACCATTTCACTAGTGACTGTGATGTTACATAATTTATCTTCTTCTAGCCCACTATAAAAATTAATTACTGGAATATTGTTAGTGTCTTCCTGTGTAAAAACTGAGAGAAAATAATTATTAAAAATCGAGCACATTTCATTCTCTTTGTCAGTAAGGTGCCCATAGTTATTTTTAAGGGGACCTATCTTATCTCTAACTTTTGTTCTGTAGACCTGGAAAAAACTTTTTGGGTTAGTTTTAGAATCTCTAGCAACTCTAATTTCATAGTCCCTTTTAGCTTTTCTTATCCCCTTTTTAATGTCCCTCTTAATGTCAATATACTGATTTATAAGATGACCCTCGACCTCTTTTGATACGCCTATAAATTCCTTTCCTATGCCCTAGTAGATATTTGAGCCTATTATTCATCCATTTTGGGTCATTTCTATTTGATCTAATTTCTTTATAAGGGATAAACGTTCTTTGAGCAGCATGTATAGTGTTCAGAAAACTGTCATATTGATAGCTCACTTCGGTACCCCAGTCAACAGATGATAAGTGTTCTCTAAGCCCATCGTAATCTGCTAAGCGAAAATCTGGGACTGTTACTGAGTTATCGCTACTATCGTACTTCCATTCAATGCTAAATGTAATTGATTTGTGGTCGCTAGCACCCAGTTCCTCTGAAATTTCTAAATTATTAACAAGGGATTCATTGTTTGCCATAACTAAGTCTAGCAGGTTATTTCCCCTTGTAGGTTCTGTCACAAACTGCTTCAAAAAACAATCCTGAACTACTTCTAAGAAGTCATATGATTCTAAATTCCCAGTCAAGAAATTCCAATCAATAAGACTAAAGTTAAAGTCTCCTAGAATTACTACATTATCGTGCCTTGTGGCCTTAACAATTTCCTCCGTAGTAGTCTCCCTTGGTCCTTATCTAAGTTTGGGGGACGGTATATCACTCCTAAAATCAGTTTTTCATGCCGCTCTGAAAATTCTATCCAAACAGACTCTGTATGTGTTACTTCAGACTTAATACCCGTTTTTATGCAACAGTTCAAGCGATCTCGGACATAAAATGCCACCCCACCCCCTTTCCCGATACTTCTATCTACTTGGAACAATTTAAAACCCTGAATATGACATTCCGCAGGCATGTCCCGACTTTTTGAATTAAACCACGTCTCAGTTAAGGCAAATACATCAATGTTACCTGCACTAGCAACTAATCTCAACTCGTCCATCTTATTCCTAGCACTATGGCAATTAGCATAATAAACATTTAAAGACTCTCCTTTCTCTTTACCCTTCCTGCTCATTTCTGTTTTTCTACTAAACCTATTACTGTCCTTATCACCCAAATTCCCTGGCTTTTCAATATCTACCTCGTTCTGCTTATTACTAGTTCCCCTAGAACTCGTAATATTACTACACTGGGACTTCACTGTTTTCCTGCCAAAACCCATACCACTACCTATTCCTAGTTTAAAGTCCTAACTGCTCCCTCCACTGCAGTTGCCAGTGCTACCACCCCAGACCTAGATAAGTGAACCCCATCCCTGGCATACATGTCATTTCTGCCATAGAAGAGGTCCCAGTTGTCAATGAATGTTACCGCATTTTCCTTACAGTATTTGTCCAACCAGCAATTGACACCAATTGCCCTGGACAACCATTCATTTCCAACTCCTCTCCTTGGGAAAATACCACATATGACAGGGTTCCCACCCTTACTCAGGTCTTCACTCCTACGTCTGCCAACATCGTTGCCTCCAGCACTGAGACAGATAATAGGATTGCTCCCATTACCTCTCATGATGTCATCCAGATGGCTAACAATATCCTCCATCCCAGCCCCAGGAAAGCAAACTCTCTGTCTCCTACTCCTGTCCTTCAAGCAGAACGCCCTATCCATATACCTAACTTGGCTATCCCCAACAACAACAATATTCTTACCTTCCTTGGTGTCGTTCGTCGTGATGTTCCCAGTAGTCGACTCGCATTCGTCGGGTAGCACTGAGAATGTATTAGATGTTTCCACAACAGTTTCCACGGCAGTCTCTTTCTTCTTCATCGTTTCTACCTTTCCATTCGTCCTCTTGATCGTCAACTTCGTTCCCTGCTGTCCAGCCACTGACCAGTTTCCCTTCTTGACCTGAGGACTCAAAACAGGAGGACTACTACGAATCTTCTTGTTTTCCTCTGTCAGTCGCCGAATCTCCATCTTCGCCAACTTCAATTCTTCCTTAAGCTGTTGGTAAAGTTGCTCGATGGAGGGCATCTTGCTTCAATTCGTAGAGAGCGCGCAAACAGGTCTTCACAGAGCTAAGTACACGTCAACACTGCGCAGCACGTCCGCACGGCCCAATAGCGATGCGAACACTGTTGATTGTAGAACTGGAAGTAACGACAGAAGGAAGAAGATGGCACACGTGGTTGATGGCACCAGGTTTTCTGTGGGTGTGTAGGCGGGCTGGGTGAGCTGGTGTTACGCGTGAGCATCTGGCTGGCACTAGGAATTCATGTGGTACTAAGCCTGGGTGGCTTAATAAGCCACAGGGATAGTGATTTTCACTCTGAGAAGCATTTTACTGGTAGCACAGAGCAGTACAGCACATGGAGACATTAGCTCCAAAGAGGATCTTGCTTGGCTTGCTTCTCTCTCAACTGGGTCAAGTCCTCTCAACTGGCTTAAGCCCTCGACACTGGCTAGGCTGGGCTGGCTTGAATGCTTGCAATTATGCACACAGCATTAATGAAGCAGGCTGGGTGACTGCCTTAGGCAGGCTGGGTGGCTTAGGCTCTCCCCTACAAACTGCCTAAGTGGCATGGCTTATTTTGCAAAACCCAGATCAACTCCTTGTAGGTTAGCAAATAAGCACAAAACTAACTAGGAAGTTGCGTAGACAAGGTTGGAGGATGCTGGCTTGGTTGTGGGTTAGTGCCCCATAGAGCTCCCATGCGGTTGCGCTACGATGTCCAACTGGCATAGTAGATTATTATTAAAATCAAGGGGGAAGCGCTAAACCCGGAGGATTATACAGCACCTGGGGGGGGGGGATGTGGAAGGCATTCAGGCTTAATTCGGGGAACTGGAGCACAGATTCAATTCCCTAAATCAAGAGCCCCTCACCAACATCAAGGAACCTTCCTTGAGGGGATCTGGCACAGTAGAATTAGTCTCCTTACATCTGTATAATCACCACAATCACGCCCACACTGCTGTCACCATTTGTCGTGGGAATTCGTCGGGAGATATTGGAGTAATAAATACACATGTTGGATGTCTTACAGGCGTATAATTAAGAAGCCCTGTAGCCTTGCCTTTTCCAGTGTATGCCTAGTGGGAACTGTCCAAGCAGCCTCTGGTGTACCACTCACGTGTGAGGATCTCGTGACGTCACAGCTAGCAAGGGAGCCTATCTATAAAGAAGCTTGGATTATCTAAGTAAACTACATAAAGTACACAGTAACACCACTGACATATGTATGTGTGTATAAGTGTGTGTGTGTACTCACCTAATTGTGGTTGCAGGGGTTGAATCATGGCTCATGGCCCCACCTCTTCACTGGTCTCTACTAGGTCACTCGTCTTGCTCCATGAGCTTTATCATGCCTCTTCTTAAAGCTAAATATAGATCCTGCCTCCACTACAACACTTCCCAGAGTATTCCACTTACTGAAAACTCTGTGACTAAAGAAATACTTCTTAACATGGCTGGGATTCATCTGAGTTTTCAACTTCCAATTGTGACCCCTTGTTGCTGTGTACCATCTCTGAAACATCCTGTCTCTGTCCACCTTGTCAATTCCTCTCAGTATTTTATGTCGTTAACATATTCCCCCTGTCTCTCCTGCCCTCCAGTGTCGTCAGGTAGATTTCTCTTAACCTCTCCTCATAGGACATGCCCCTTAGCTCCGGGACTAGTTTTATTGGTAACCTTTGCATTTTCTCTAATTTCCTAACATGCATGGCTAGGTGTGGGTTCCAGACTGGTGCTGCATATTCCAGTATAGTCGACCCTCAACTAATGGCAGCATTAAGTAACGGCAATTTCGTTTAACGGCGCTTTTTGCCATAGAAAAAATGCCTTAATCAACGCGAAAAAGTTAACCAACGACGTTTGTCCGGAACCTGTCGATGTGCCCGGAGTGCGGCCTGGGCGGGCCCAGCCACTCCAAGAGTCCGTGTGCCATTGTTTGCAAGCTTTTGCGGTCGGTTTCCACGTGTGCCTCCCATATATTTTAGATTATTTCACTATTCTAGTGCTTGTAACCGCTAAATAAGCAACCATGGGTCCCAAGAAAGCTTCTAGGGCCAAGCTTGTGTTAAAAAGGGTGAGAATTACAATGGAAATGAAGAAGGAGATCATTGAAAAATACGAGAGTGGAGTGCGTATGGCTAAGTTGGAAAGGCAATACAACAAATCACATTCAACCATCAATACTATCTTGGCGAACAGACAGGCAATCAAGGAAGCTGTTGTTGCGAAAGGTTCAAGTGTGTTTTCAAAACGGAGACCACAAATAGTTGAAGAGGTAGAGAGACTGTTAATGGTATGGATAAACGAAGAACAATTATCAGGTGATAGTGTTTTTCAGTCTATAATTTGTGAAAACCCAAGGAAGTTGCATGATGATCTCATTAAGGAAATGCCCCAAAATAGTGCTGCTGCTGATGAATTTAAGGCCAGCAAAGGCTGGTTTGAGAGATTTAAGATTCATAGTGGCATACACAGTGTGGTAAGGCATGGTGAGGCAGTCAGTTCACACAAAAATGCGACTGAAGAATATGTGAAGGACTTTAAGGAATACATAGAGACTGAAAACCTAAAACCTGAACAAGTGTTTAATTGTGACGAAACAGGCCTGTATTGGAAGAAAATGCCAAACAAGGCCTACAATACTCAGGAGGAAAAGGCACTCTCAGGACATAAGCCTCTGAAAGACAGACTGACATAACTGTTGTGTAGTAATGCTAGTGGTGATTGCAAAGTTAAACCTTTATTGGTGTATCACTCTGAAACTCCCAGAGTGTTCAAGAAAAACAGTATCGTCAAGGGTAATTTGTGTGTGCTGTGGAGATCAAACAGTAGGGCATGGGTAACAGGGTATTTTTCATGGACTGGTTTTATGGTGTGTTTGGCCCCACTGTGACAAAATACCTCCAGGAAAAGAAATTGCCACTCAAGTGCCTCCTGGTAATGGACAATGCTCCTGCTCATCCTCACAACTTGCAAGAGAAAAATGCAGGGGAGTTTGGTTTCGTTAAGGTGAAGTTTTTTTCCTTCTAATACAACTCCTCTCCACCAGCCCATGGACCAGCAGGTCATTTCAAACTTCAAAAAACTCTACACAAATGCAGTGTTTCAAAAGTGCTTTGAAATGACCTCAGACACTCAATTGACCCTAAGAGAGTTTTGGAAAGATCCCTTCAATGTCCTCAGTTGTGTAAACCTTTTAGGTATGGCTTGGGAGGGAGTGACTAAGAGGACCTTGAACTCTGCTTGGAGGAAACTGTGGCCAGAATGTGTAGAA
Organism: Cherax quadricarinatus; assembly: GCF_026875155.1. Taxonomy (NCBI): domain Eukaryota; kingdom Metazoa; phylum Arthropoda; class Malacostraca; order Decapoda; family Parastacidae; genus Cherax; species Cherax quadricarinatus. The sequence continues at coordinate 2,978,060 of NC_069467.1, forward strand.
CAGAGGGATGTTGAAGGGTTTGGGGCTAACCCTCAGGAGGCTATGCCAGTAGTGGAAGCTATTGTGTCATTGGGGAAGTCCTTGGGGTTGGAGGTTTGTGACGAGGATGTGGAACAGTTGGTGCAGAATGACGAGGAAGAACTTACCACTGCAGACCTACAAGAGCTCCAGGAGCAACAGCAACTGATCACATCTCAGGAATGTTCTTCAGAGCAGGATGAAAAGAGACGGAGGATGATGACTTCATCAAGGATTAGGGAAATGTGTTCAATGTTTACAAAGGCGCAAGCATTTATCGAAGAATTTTATACTGTCACAGAAGTTGCAAGCCGCATTGGCAACATGTACAATGGCACTCTTGTGTCCCATTTTAGGGAAATGCTAAGGGCACATGAGAATCAGAGCTCTCTGGACAGCTGTTTTGTGCGACAAGGGTCCAGTGACTCTCAAGCTGGTCCTAGTGGCATTTAAAAACCAAGGAGGGATTTAACCTCTCCAAAGGACTTGGTACCTGAATTCCTTCTGGAAAGGGATTCTCCTTCCAAGAAATAGACAATTCTGAATCTCCCCTACTGCTGGCACATCACTCATCAGCAACTCCACAATAAAGGCAAATGCCATTTAATTAATGTTTATTTTGCATATCCCATTCCTTTCCATATAAGGAAATGTATATTTCATGTAAAAAAAAAAAAAATCAGATTTTGGGGTGTCAGGGACGGATTAATTCTATTTCCATTATTTCTTATAGGGAAAATTAACTCGACCAACGGCAAGCCATCTGGAACGAATTAATGCCGTTGGTTGAGGGTCCACATACACAGTGTACAGGGTCCTGAACGATTCTGTATTGAGTTGTCTGTATGCTATTCTTAGGTTTGCTAGGCGCCCATATGCTGCAGCAGTTATTTGGTTAATGGGTGCTTCAGGAGATGTGCCCAGTGTTATACTAACCCCAAGATACTTTTCCTTGAGTGAGGTTGTTTTGTAGGCTACGTTCGGATTTGGTTAGGCAAGATTAAAGCCTGTTACTAAATGGCTAATCAATTATAACACACTACAACGCCAGTAAATGAAATATTAATCGCAGGTCATAACAACTTATGAAGCGCGAGGATAACCAACGCTTCACACTCCCATAATAACTGTTAAAGGTTTGTGTAATATTCGCCCATCCGACTGTATCAGTCAACCGCAAGGGTTCAGAGGGTGATTTTTGGATCCATTGCTTCTGTGCTGGTTGTAAAGTCATCTGTGTTATGGTTGTATTACCTGTGACCTGATGTAATGCTTCTGTTTCATCTCCCAACACTACAGCATCATGGCACATCTGTTCTCATAGCCCTCACAACCAATGAATGAACAGAAGACTAGTTCTGTGCTCAGTCGAAGGCCCAGAGCTGTTCTGTTCCAATACGAGGATTCTAATTATATTATTGTGCACTTAACATTTCTGTGACTAGGCTGTATCAGTGATGCTACTGTCTCATTTTGCATCTCATCTATTTTCATGACACATCTGTTCTCATACCATTCAAATTCATTTAGTTTATTAGTCCAAGGTGAGACATAATGAACTACGGTGAATAGATATTATGAAGAAAGAATGGTGCCTCGAATCACAGTAAGTGCTAGCAGCAAAGCTCAAGCTGTATTATTCAGGAAAGAGTGTTTTATAACCAGCGCTCAAGAGATTTGTCTACATCATCCGCCACCAGTTGTGACTCATTCAATAACTTTCACGATTTTCATGGTACATCAGTTTTCATTCCCATCAAAGCCACATAGGCAATGAAAAAAATAATATGTTGTAAATGAACATCTGTCAGTGACCAAACAAGAACGAACAGGGACTCAAGAACAATCTCTGTAACTAGCAAACACAGCTCAGTACCATTCAGCCACGAACCTGGAATCGATATAATCGACTCCAGGCTGAAGAAATGATTACCTCAATCTCCTTCTGATCTTCACTATTCTTTTTTGTACTGGACTAATGAAGCCACTGTGTAGCGAAACGTATCCACAGTAAAGATACCCAAGTGTTGCACATGTGTCTAATTTATCAACTTGTCGGTTCTCTGAACCATTTATCTACATGAAAGCTGTGTTCCTCTTGGATAATATAGCAGTGCCACAGTTGGTAGCAGCTGATATATCTAAATGAAAAACCTGTTGGTTGTAAAACCATCCTATTAGAATTCTGTGAGATATTTTAGACTACTTGAGAGTTCACAGACGAGCAAAATCATTTATAAACATTTAAACTAAGGCCAGAGGAGGTTTGAACCTGTGTAACAGACTTTCCCCGACAGCAGCAACTCAATATACACTGACTCGCTGTTCTCATGGGAGGTCAGCATGCTGTGTTCCAGTTATTTCGCTTGTCAGTTATTTTGCTTGTCCTAAAATATCTTTTGTGCGTGAGTGTATGAATTAGAAGGGAATGAAAAACTCGTTCCATCTGCCTAATGCCATTAGCTTCGGCTGGATGTCTAGGGTTAAGTGTGGTCTGGCATAGCTGGTAGAGTAATGTGTACATACACTTGTTGCATTCATGGGAGGTCAGCGTGCGCAAGTTCAAGCCTCATCTGGCCTCAAATGAAACGGTTGTAAATAATTTAGCTCATTTGCGGATGGATAAGCATATATACTCAAGAATTAAGTGGGATGTGAGAATTGGGTTATATTAGGTTGCATACTCCTACGGCGAGAGGTGTGTAGAAGAGAGAGAGAGAGAGAGAGAGAGAGAGAGAGAGGAGAGAGAGAGAGAGAGAGAGAGAGAGAAGAGAGAGAGAGAGAGAGAGAGAGAGAGAGAGAGAGAAGAGAGAGAGAGAGAGAGAGAGAGAGAGAGATTTGGGGAGGTGTTGAGTGAATGAACAAAGTTAGAGAATTATTGGTTTGGGTTGTGGATGGATTAGTAGGTAAGTTTTGAGGTATAAATAAGCATTCGAGATATGATATATATATATATATATATATATATATATATATATATATATATATATATATATATATATATATATATATATATATATATATATATATACATTATACATATATATATATATATATATATATATATATATATATATATATATATATATATATATATATATATATATATATATATATATATATATATATATATATATATATATATATATATATATGGGTGAGATGTTATCAAAAAATTTTGTTGAAAATAAGAAATAAGTTTAGGAGTGAGATTAACAAGTTAAGGAAGCATAGAGAACAAATGGATTTGTCAGTTAAAAATAGGAGAGGAGAGTTATTAAATGGAGAATTAGAGGTATTGGGAAGATGGAGGGAATATTTTGAGGAGTTGTTGAATGTTGATGAAGATAGGGAAGCCGTGATTTCGTGTATAGGGCAAGGAGGAATAACATCTTGTAGGAGTGAGGAAGAGCCAGTTGTGAATGTGGGGGAAGTTCGTGAGGCAGTAGGTAGAATGAAAGGGGGTAAGGCAGCTGGGATTGATGGGATAAAGATAGAAATATTAAAAGCAGGTGGGGATATAGTTTTGGAGTGGTTGGTGCTATTATTTAATAAATGTATGGAAGAAGGCAAGGTACCTAGGGATTGGCAGAGAGCATGCATAATTCCTTTGTATAAAGGCAAAGGAGAAAAAGAGAGTGCAAAAATTATAGGGGGATAAGTCTGTTGAGTATACCTGGTAAAGTGTATGGTAGAGTTGTTACTGAAAGAATTAAGAGTAAGACGGAGAATAGGATAGCAGATGAACAAGGAGGCTTTAGGAAAGGTAGGGGGTGTGTGGACCAGGTGTTTACAGTGAACCATGTAAGTGAACAGAATTTAGATAAGGCAAAAGAGGTTTTTGTGGCATTTATGGATTTGGAAAAGACGTATGATAGGGTGGCTAGGGGGGCAATGTGGCAGATGTTACAGATGTATAGTATAGGAGGTAGGTTACTGAAAGCAGTGAAGAGTTTTTACGAGGATAGTGAGGCTCAAGTTAGAGGGTGTAGGAAAGAGGGAGATTATTTCCCAGTAAAAGTAGGCCTTAGACAGGGATTTGTGATGTCGCAGTGGTTATTCAATATATTTATAGATGGGGTTGTAAGAGAAGTAAATGCGAGGGTCTTGGCAAGAGGCGTGAAGTTAAAAGATAAAGAATCACACATAAAGTGGGAGTTGTCAGAGTTGCTCTTTGCTGATGGCACTGTGCTCTTGGGAGATTCTGAAGAGAAGTTGCAGAGGTTGGTGGATGAATTTGTTAGGGTGTGTAAAAGAAGAAAATTGAAAGTGAATACGGGAAAGAGTAAGGTTATGAGGATAACAAAAATATTAGGTGATGAAAGATTGGATATCAGATTGGAGGGAGAGAGTATGGAGGAGGTGAATGTATTCAGATATTTGGGAGTGGACATGTCAGCGGATGGGTCTATGAAAGATGAGGTGAATCATAGAATTGATCAGGGGAAAAGGGTGAGCGGTGCACTTAGGAGTCGGTGGAGACAAAGAACTTTGTCCTTGGAAGCAAAGAGGGGAATGTATGAGAGTATAGTTTTACCAACGCTCTTTTATGGGTGTGAAGCATGGGTGATCAATGTTGCAGCGAGGATAAGGCTGGAGGCATTGGAGATGTCATGTCTGAGGGCAATGTGTGGTGTGAATATAATGCAGAGAATTCGTAGTTTGGAAGTTAGGAGGAGGTGCGGGAATGCCGAAACTGTTGTCCAGAGGGCTGAGGAAGGGTTGTTGAGGTGGTTCGGACATGTAGAGAGAATGGAGCGAAACAGAATGACTTCAAGAGTGTATCAGTCTGTAGTGGAAGGAAGGCAGGGTAGGGGTCGGCCTAGGAAAGGTTGTAGGAAGGGGGTAAAGGAGGCTTTGTGTGCGAGGGGCTTGGACTTCCAGCGGGCATGCGTGAGCGTGTTTGATAGGAGTCAGTGGAGACAAATGGTTTTTAATACTTGACGTGCTGTTGTAGTGTGAGCAAAGTAACATTTATGAAGGGATTCAGGGAAACCGGCAGGCCGGACTTGAGTCTTGGAGATGGGAAGTACAGTGCCTGCACTCTGAAGGAGGGGTGTTAATGCTGCAGTTTAAAAACTGTAGTGTAAAGCACCCTTCTGGCAAGATAGTGATGGAGTGAATGATGGTGAAAGTTTTTCTTTTTCGGGCCACCCTGCCTTGGTGGGAATCGGCCAGTGTGTTAATAAAAAGAAATTATATATATATATATATATATATATATATATATATATATATATATATATATTATATATATATATATATATATATATATATATATATATATATATATATATATATATATATATATATATATATATGGCGCCATAATATCAGTATGTTAGACAGTATATTAGTATAGTAAAGGTCAGTGGATAGACCTATGATTGTGCATGTTTTTAGAGAAAAGACAAATAGCTCGTCACCTACTCTTATTGCACTAATGTGCAATAAGAGTAAGTGACACATAGAATGTAAGCAGACTGGCAATAGTAGGCATGAGAGAAGTGAAAGTAAATGAATTAAAGGAGGCAGTCATAGAAAAACATAACGAACTGCTGGGGAAGAGGTGGGTTAAAGAAAATATAGGGTATGAGGAAGGGGCTTTGGAAAAATTTATGAATGCATTGGTAGAGTGGAGGAAAGAGGGAAAAAGAAGGATTTTTGGAATCATGAGGTAATGAGTGTGAAAAGCAAGAATCAAATAGCATATGAGAGATTTCAGCAGTGTAAAAGACATTCAGAAGGCTTTGTATATAGAGAAAAAAAGGGAAGAGTTGTGAGGGAGTGCAAAAAGAAAAGTCAAAGAGCGAATGGGCGAGTCTTTATCACCAGTTTTTTGTGAGAATAAGAAGCTGTTTTCGAGAGAGTCCAAAGGGTGAGGAAACCTGGAGAGCAAATGGAGCAGTTAAAACTAAAAGACGTGAGATGTTAGATAGGGAAGCGGAGATACTGGAATGATGGAGAGGGACATTTTGATAAGATTTTCATATTTAGACACGTTGATTTCATGCATGGGACAGGGAGGGATAACATAGAATAGCAGCGAGGAGATTCCCGAGCCGGTTGTGAGGAAAGTGCGAGAAGCAGAGCGTTAAATGAAAGGGGTAAAAGTTGCTAGGACGGATGGTATTAAGACAGAGATGCTAAAAGCAAGAGGCAATATGGAGTGGAGTAGGTGGTGTGGGTGATGAGGAAATTTCATGTTCGTCAAAAATGAGAATCGAGGGTTTGCTGTAGCCAGCTGAAATGAAGGGAAAAAGAGTTGAACCTGATCCCGAACGGTTGGTAAGACCACCTCTCTTATCATCATATTAAATACATTTCCAAAGTCTAATTTCACTACAGACTTGTCTTCTGGTAAGTCCCTGATGCATGAGCTGTCGCTTCATTGCCTTGAGAGACCCCGAAGCCCAGTTGGTGTGGCTGGAGTAAACTGGCAGCTTCTACGCGAATGTTTCTTACTGCTGCTTTGGCAACGAGACGGCGAAGAGTGTTTCCAGCAGCAATGGGTCTGATTCCCCCATCCTTCTTTTTCAAAATGCTTAATGAGGCTCCGAAAAATACAGATTTAACTTCTTTTGGAATCCGCCCAGCCAGGCAGTTGTTGACGAAGGTTATTAACTCAGAGGGAAAAAAAATGCAGCCGTGCCGCGTACTGGATTTACCAACTCTTTGATGTTTTGCGGTCGTCTTCCAGCGTAGCCTACTGCAGGTCGTGCTGGAAATGACACTATCGCTTTATAGACTTCTGATTCTGGCAAAATTAATTGTTTAGTGATGAGATTTTCCTCAGGGTTATTGTTAACGACTATGGTGTCCATTGTTGGATGCTTGTCTCTTAGTGCTTGGGCTGTGGCCTCATCTTTGGGAGCAACAGTGCCGTCACTTGTGATTACTCTGATTACTCTCACTGTGTTGCCTTCTTCGATTTTTTTTGCTAACCTGTGGACAAATTTTCTCGTTTTCAGTCGAAATTTTCTTGTGTCTGCCTCTGTGATTCCTGTGATGTTTGGGGCAGGACACAATTATTTGTTCCTGGTTTTGAGCACTCCCTGAGATGATGGGGTTTAGAAACTTTGAGTTTGCGGAATTGAAAGACGACTTTTCCCTTTAAAAGGTGCCTCGGGTTTTAAAGTTGATGGAACCCCCTTTCCCCTGCTTAAAAAGGTTGTGAATTTCCTGCCGCATGTGGAGAGCAGCTTTGGAATGTGAGGTAGGGTACTGCTGCGGGTGGATTTGTATGCTTTAAAAAGGTACGCAATGAGAAGTTCCCATTTCAATTTTCATCTGCCTGTGGGGGTGTGGGCTGCGCCCTGCGGGAGCATAGAAACCCAGTCCCTGGTGCCCATCCCCTCCCACACCAAAAATTGTGACTTTTTCCATGTTAGGGCATTTACCCGGGGATTTTTTGGCTGGCAATGATTATCGGGATACCTAAGTCTTGTGGTAAGTTGGGCTAATGGAAAGTGGCACATGTGGGGAAAAAGGACATACATGGGTGGTTCATGGTGGGGGGGGAAAAGGGGTAGAGAAAACCCTACCCCCGGCCGGGATTGACCCCCGGTCATAGAGTCACAAACTCCCGCCCCCTCGCGTTAGCCACTAGACCAGTGCCCAATTTGATTCATCCCAAATAGGTTTTATTTCTACACCATAGGAAGGGTTGAAGGCACCTTGTGACCACAAATGCAAGTTTTTACAGCGAATCTCAGCTAGGTGGCCGTGACGAAAATCTAGCTCAAGTCCCTTCACTGCCGTCAACATGACTCAAAAAATCGTAAATTTACACGATTGCAAACACCTACCCCCGGCGGGATTGAACCCGCGGGGCCCTAGGCTCAAAACTCCAGCCGTCGCGTTTTGCCCCTAGACCAGTAGCACAATAAGATTTATCCAACTAGGTATATTTTCACCCTGGAAGGTTAGCCCCGGCACCTCTGTGCCACAAATGCAAGTTTTTACAGACGAATCTCCGTAGGTGGCAGTGACGAAATCTGCTCAGTCCTTCACTGCCGTCAACGACTAAGAAATCGTAAAGACACGTTTTCAACAAAACCTACCCCCGGCCGGGATTGAACCCGCCCTCATAGAGTCTCAAAAATCCAGGCCGTCGCGTTAGCATGACCGTAGCCCCAATAAGATTCATCCCAAATGGATATTTCTACACATAGGAAGGTTAGCACGGCACCTCTGTGACCCCAAAAAGCAAGTTTTTTCGACGAATCTCCAGTAGCGGGCCGTGGCGAAATTGCTCAAGTCCTTCACTGCCCTCAAAATGACCAAGAAATGTAATGACACGATTGCAAACAACCCTACCCCCCGGCCCGGGTTGAACCCCGGTCATAGAGTCTCAAAAAATCCCGCCGTGCGTTTGCCATAGACCCGCTAGCCACAAAAAGATTCATCCAATAGGTATATTTTACACCATAGGAAAGGGTTGCACAGGGACCCCTGTGACCACAAATGCAAGTTTTTTCAGACGAATCTCCCGCTAGGTGGCCGTGCGAACTCTAGCTCAAGTCCCCCTTTACTGCCCTCAACATGACTCAAGAAATCGTAATGAACCCTTGCAAACAAAACCTACCCCGGCCGGGATTGAAACCCCCGGCCATAGAGTCTCAAAAATCCCGCCCGTGCGTTGCCCCTAGACGTAGCCCCAAAAGATTCATCCAACTAGGTATATTTTACACCCTAGGGAAAGGGTTGCACGGCACCCCTTTTGCCAAAAAATGCAAGTTTTTACAGACGAATCTCCAGCTAGCATTTGTGGTCACAGAGGTGCCTGTGCTAACCTTCCTATGGTGTAGAAATATACATAGTTGGATGAATCTTATTGTGGCTAGCTGGTCTAGTGGCTAACGCGACGGGCTGGAGTTTTGAGACTCTATGACCGCGGGTTCAATCCCGGCCGGGGGTATGGTTTGTTTGCAATCGTGTCATTACGATTTCTTGAGTCAAGGGTAGAGAAGAGCGTAGCCCAAGGTGTGGTTGGCAGTCTCATGTCCTCATACTAGGCGGGGAAGGGAGGGTGGAGTGGAGGAGGTGTGATGAGTTATGAGAATGAGGGAGACTTGCAGGTGGAGTGATGTCCTGGGGAGGCAGGCCTGGCAGAGTTGCCAACTCACAGCACTCCACAACACATCACTATACATGACACAACACTATACACAGAAACCACTATAAACAACACACCGCAATACACTATACATATGCATACTCTATGCATTTTGTGATATCACCTGTTTACTTTGAATTCTATTCTGCTTACACACACACACACACACACACACACAAACACCCCCCCCCCCCCACACACACACACACACAGGCACACTGTCACGCAGACGTGAGTGACAAGGCTCCGAGAACCTTAGTGTTTTTAAGGCATGCAGTAACTGCTAGCAGTAATCAGTGGTAGTGACAACGTCAGTGAATAATCCTATGTGTGATAACTAAAGTTAGTAGTTAAAAAAAAGTCGAGAGGAAGCCTGAAATCATTAATATTTCAAAGTGCCAAACCGTTAGGGGCTAGCAGGTACTGTTGCCACACAGATACATTTATACAAAGATCAAAGCGAGTGTGGAAGTGGGTGTTCAAGAATTATGAGAGATTGGTTAACAAGTGAAATGTAAGGCACCATACAGTGAGAGTGAAAAAGTTAATAAGCAAATGTAGAAAGGAAAAATAAAATATACAAAAGGGAAGGTGTCAGTAGTAGGCCTGCTGAAGCAGTGATGTCACAACAGTTGTATGCCATTATACATATAAAGTGTAACACTGAATGTGAAGTGTATTCTGTCATAAGTGAAAAGTGCAATCACTTGAGGAACGCGGGATGCATGAGCATATATGGTTATAAACATCACTGGTGAAGGATTTTCAAAATAGTGATAAAAGGCTTACGTACGACGACTACGTCATCAGCATCTGGCAACTTGTCACCGCACCGCTGCCAGCGCAAGTATTGCTCACCTATTGAGGTTGTATGTTGTGGGGTTCTGAATCCTGGTCATGCATCACTGTTAGATACTGGTCACTCACTCCTGCAAGCTATTACCAGAATTAGAGTAGAAATAGCATAGAGGAGAGTGCAAGGAGTAAAGCGGTAGTAGCGAGGGATAACGTCAGACACTTAAGCTAAGACAAGCTAAATTTTACAACCTAACTACTTTCTGTATTTTATAAGTAGAATCGATAAGTGATAGAAGTACTTAGTAAGCTTTAGAATTACTGGATTACTACTGGTATTTATTAGCAGTATGAATTCTTAGAAGTGGGGGCACACACACACACAGGAACAAGAACTTGTAAAAGCTGTAGTACACACACACACACACACACATACACAGGAATTCACACCTCCCTGTGAAGTGACCCTCTAACCCTCCCTCTCCCTCTCTCTCTCTCTCTCTCTCTCTCTCTCTCTCTCTCTCTCTCTCTCTCTCTCTCTCTCTCTCTCTCTCTCTCTCTCTCTCTCTCTCTCTCTCTCCCTCTCACTACCTATCTTTAAGGATCACTAGCTTTATTGACAAGCTATTTACATGTTAAGGATTCCTAATTTTATTGGCAAGCTAAGAGCTGTTACCTACATCATCTCATTTGAAAGCATTTTTATTGTTATGAGACATACAAGTAGGGAACAGGATGAAGTTGGAGCCATCTGTGGGCCAGCATTTTCATGTGACCAGCAGACTTTATCTCATTGACATCATTATGCTGTACGAATGTGTTCCATACTCGAGTCATCCTGGGTATATATGATCTCAGATGGAGAGATGTTCTGGAGAAGGGTACAGCCATGGTGAAGTTCCTGCTTTCTGCCCATCTTGTGGCATAAAAGCTTGTTTCACGCTGTCCTCGAAGTGGATCCAAGTGTGGTACTTTGACAATATTGGCCTTGTACATAACAGTAAGGCCACCCACATCCCTCCTATGTTGAAGGCTCTGTTGAAATGACAGATCTATCCAGGATGGGTCCAAGCGAGAGATGAGACGTCTTGCTCTGTTCTCTACTCTGTCAAGCAGTCGCAGATGAGAGGGGGGGCAGGCAAACCAAGAAAGTGGAGCATACTCAAGGTGTGAGCGTACTTGTGCCTCGAACAGAATCTTGCAACCCCTACTGTCAAGCAGATGCGAGATATGGCGAAATGCTGTAAGCTTCCTGGCTGCCTTGTTTGCAAGATTTACAACATGGTTCTTCATGGTTAGTTTGGAGTCAAATTTCACTCCAAGGATATCAACTTCTCCAGGTGCCAACACCCTCCCATTCATCCTTACTACTGCACCAGCATTTCTATTATGGTGCCTAGAGACGATCATCACTTGCTTTTTCTCAGGTGCAAATGTTACTTGCCATCTATTTCCCCAAGCTGATATAGCACTCAGCTGGTGATTGATGTAGCTTAGAGCAGCTGGCATTTCTTCTCTTGGATAAGTGAATGTCAGTGTACAGTCATCTGCATATGCATGTGATTCTGGGATGAGATGAAGAAGGTCGTTGAAGTAGACATTCCATAACAATGGTCCCAGTACGCTTCCTTGTGGAACACTTGCCCCAATAGGATGTCTTGCTGATTCCGTTCCATTGAGAACTACACTTAGAGATCTACCATGAAGGTAATCACTGAGGAGACATAACGTAGAGGCTGCAATTCCCAGTGCTTGAAGTTTTGCTAAGAGGCCCTGGTGCCACACCCGGTCGAAAGCTCCAGCAATGTCCAATGCTACCAGTGCTACCAATGTCCAGTGCTATCTCTCTCTCTACCTACCTCTCTCTGCCTATCTCTCTCCCCTCTAACATCTCTTCCCTCTAACACCTCCCCCCCCTCTAATATCTCTCCCCCTCTAACATTTCCCCTCTCATTATCTCTCCCTCTACCTTTTCCTCTCTCTACCCTCTCTCTCCCCTCTCTCTCCCCTCCTCCCCCTCTCTCCCCTTATCCTCTCTCTCCCCTCTCTCTCTTCCATCCCCCCCTCTCTTCCCTTCTCTCCCATCTCTCCCCCTCTCTCTCCCCCTCTCTCTTCCCCTCTCCCCCTCTCTTTGCCCTCTCTCTCCCTCCCTCTCTCCTCTCTCTCTCTCTCTCTCTCTCTCTCTATCTCTCTCTCTCGCTATCTTCCCCCTTTTCCCTTCTCACTCTCCCCCTCTCCTACCCTTCCCTTCTCTCTCTTTCCCCCTCACTCTCACTCTCTCTCTCCCCCTTTCCCTTCTCACTCTCCCCCTCTCTCTCTCCTTCTGCCCTTCCCTTCTCTCTCTCTCTCTCACTAAAAAAAATGGTGGGGACTCGCAGGAATCAGGGAACAGATGAGAATGATTCTGGTAGGGAGGAGTGGATGGAGGAGCAGTGGAAAAGGATGGAACAAGAGTGGGAGAGAAAATTAGGAGAGCTTTCTGAAAAAATGGAGAAAGAGCTCTCTGTGAAATTGGAAAAGAGGCTGGAGAAGGAGACAAAGAATTGGGAGGCACAAGTCGAAACTGCAGTAGCCAGGATAAGGGTTCTAGAAGTTGAGTTAAACAGGCTGAAGCGAGTTACAGGGGCAGTGACCAGAGAAGACACAGCATATGAAGCTGAGAGGCCGAACAGGAAGGAAGGAGATTTGAATTATGCTAAGGTCATATCAGCCTGCCAAGAAGGGCCAAGGAGTGAAAGGGAAGAGCAGCTGGGTGCAGATGGAGAGGGTGATAGGTCGAATGCTGAGGCACAACCATGCTACCAAGAGCCACTGGAAAAATCAAGGGAGAAAATGACCAAATACAGACAGGATCCAGAGTCACAGAGGGAGAGGCAATGGGAGGAGGAAAGGGCAAAATCAGTGTTTATCCATGGGCTTCAGGAAAGAAAGGAAAGGTCACACACTGAAAGACGGCAGGAAGAAAGAAAGGAGATTGAGAAAATCATCACAGAAATAGGTGAAGAAGACATGGAGGAGATTGTAAATTTTCAGAGAATAGGGGGGTACTTGAAAAGAAGAAACCGACCGAGCAAGCTGATTCCCAGGACAGAAACAGTGCAGAGCAGGATCCTCCAAGAGAAACCACGGTTGAAATACTCGGAAGAGTACAAGAGGGTGTTCCTAGACAGAGAGAGAACACAAACAGAATGACAGCAGTTGAGGGAGAGGACAAAAAAGCGAAAGAAGCTAGGAAAGGAGACAAGGATGGAACCAGCAGAGGTCAGTCAGAGCAGAACAGAGCAGCAAAGGCAAGCACACACACAACTATCCTCAGAGCCCCACAACCTATCACACCATCCCAACACACACTAAAATCCAAACCCACAGCTTCCATCCAACACCCAGCTATAGAATCCCACAGTATGCTGCCAGGTCTCCCACCCTCACAGGCCCCCCAGACCAGTGTTGGAAAGGAAACTGAAGGTATGGTACACAAACGCTGATGGAGTGGCACGAAAGAGTCAAAGAGGCATCATCGGACATCATAGCTCTCACAGAAACCAAGCTTACAGGTATAACAGATGCCATCTTTCCAACGGGATACTAGATCCTGAGGAAAGACAGAGGGAACAGGGGGGGTGGAGAAGTGGCACTGCTGATCAAAAATCGATGGAATTTTGATGAGCTGGAGAGAGGAGACAGTGGAGAAGAAAGTGATTACATAGCGGGAATGTTTCACTCTGGAGGTCCCAAGGTGGTAATTGCAGTGATGTATAACCCACCACAAAACAGCAGGAGGCCAAGGCAAGAGTATGACGAGAGCAATAGAGCGATGGTTGACACACTGCCTGCAGTGACCAGAAGAGCTCATGCATGCAGGGCAAAGCTCCTGATCATGGGTGACTTTAACCACAAGGAGATCGATTAGGAGAACTTGGAGCCACATGGTGGCCAAGATACATGGAGGGCTAAGATGATGGAGGTGGTACTGGAAAACTTCATGTACCAACACGTAAGGGACACTACAAGAGAGAGAGGAGAGGATGAACCAACAAGATTGGACTTAGTATTCACCTTGAGTAGTGCAGATATTGAGGACATCACATATGAAAGATCCCTTGGGGCCAGCGATCATGTGGTTTTAAGCTTTGAATACACAGTAGAGCTACAAGTGGAGGGGGAAGCAGGAAGGCCAGGCCGAATGAAGCCAAACTACAAAAAAGGGGACTACACGGGAATGAGGAACTTCCTGAACGGGGTTCAGTGGGACAGAGAACTGGCAGGGAAGCCAGTTAATGAGATGATGGAATATGTAGCAACAATATGCAAGGAGGCTGAGAAGAGGTTTGTACCCAAGGGTAACAGGAATAATAAAAACGCCAGGATGAGCCCATGGTTCACCCAAAGGTGCAGGGAGGCTAAACCAAGTGTGCTAGGGAATGGAAGAAATATAGAAGGCAAAGGACCCAGGAGAATAAAGAGAGTAGTCGTAGAGCCAGAAACGAATATGCACAGATAAGAAGGGAGGCCAAACGTCAATATGAAAATGACATAGCAGCGAAAGCCAAATCTGACCCGAAACTGTTATACAGCCACATCAGGAGGAAAACAACAGTCAAGGACCAGGTAATCAGGCTAAGGAAGGAAGGAGTAGGGACAACAAGAAATGACCGTGAAGTATGTGAGAAACTCAACAAGAGATTCAAAGAAGTGTTCACAGATGAGACAGATGGAGCTACAGAAAGACGGAGAGGTGGGGCACACCACCAAGTGCTGGACACAGCACACACAACCGAGGAAGAAGTGAAGAGGCTTCTGAGTGAGCTAGATACCTCAAAGGCAATGGGGCCAGATAACATCTCCCCATGGGTCCTGAGAGAGGGAATAGAGGCACTATGTGTACCCCTAACAACAATATTCAATAAATCTATCGAAACAGGGAGATTGCCTAGGCATGGAAAACAGCAAATGAAGTCCCAATCTTTAAAAAAGGAGACAGACATGAAGAACTAAACTAGAGACCAGTGTCATTGACATGTATAGTATGCAAAGTCATGGAGAAGATTATCAGGAGAAGAGTGGTGGAAAACCTAGAAAGGAAAGATCTCATCACCAGCACCCAACATGGTTTCAGGGACGGGAAATTCTGTGTCACAAACCTAATGGAGTTCTATGACATGGTGACAGCAGTAAGACAAGAGAGAGAGGGGTGGGTTGATTGCATTTTCTTGGACTGCAAGAAGGCATATGACACAGTTCCACACAAGAGATTAGTGCAAAAACTGGAGGTCCAAGCAGGGATAACAGGGAAGGCACTACAATGGATCAGGGAATAATTGTCAGGAAGACAGCAGCGAGTCATGGTACGTGGCGAGGTGTCAGAGTGGGCACCTGTGACCAGCGGGGTCCCACAGAGGTCAGTCATAGGACCAATGCTGTTTCTGGTATTTGTGAACGACATGATGGAAGGAATAGACTCCGAGGTGTCCCTTTTTGCATATGACGTGAAGTTCATGAGAAGAACTCATTCGATTGAAGACCAGGCAAAACTACAAAGGGATCTGGACAGGCTGCAGACCTGGTCCAGCAATTAGCTCCTGGAGTTCAATCCCACCAAGTGCAAAGCCATGAAGATTGGGGAAGGGTAAAGAAGACCATAGACGGAGTACAGTTTAGGGGGCCAGAGACTACAAACCTCACTCAAGGAAAAAGATCTTGGGGTGAGTATAACACCAGGCACATGTCCTGAAGCGCACATCAACCAAATAACGGCTGCAGCATATGGGCGCCTAGCAAACCTCAGAACAGCATTCCGACATCTTAATAAGGAATCGTTCAGGACCCTGTACACCGTGTACGTTAGGCCCATATTGGAGTATGCGGCACCAGTTTGGAACCTACACCTAGCCAAGCACGTAAAGAAACTAGAGAAAGTGCAAAGGTTTGCAACAAGACTAGTCCCAGAGCTAAGAGGTATGTCCTACGAGGAGAGGTTAAGGGAAATCAACCTGGCGACACTGGAGGACAGGAGAGATAGGGGGGACATGATAACGACATACAAAATACTGAGAGGAATTGACAAGGTGGACAAAGACAGGATGTTCCAGAGATGGAACACAGCAAGAAGGGGAGACAGTTTGAAGTTGAAGACACAGATGAACCACAGGGATGTTAGTAAGTATTTCTTAAGCCACAGAGTAGTCAGGAAGTGGAATAGTTTGGGAAGCGAAGTAGTTGAGGCAGGATCCATACATAGCTTTAAGCAGAGGTATGATAAAGCTCACGTTACAGGGAGAGTGACCTAGTAGCGACCAGTGAAGAGGCGTGGCCAGGAACTTGGACTCGACTCCTGCAACCTCAACTAGGTGAGTACAACTAGGTGAGAACACACACACACACACACACACACACACACACACACACACACACACACACACACACACATATATATTATATATATATATATATATATATATATATATATATATATATATATATATGCAAAACAACCACTCTGAAAGAATAGAGAAATTCCAAGCGCTTTCGTGACTACTCACATTATCAAGGAACTATGAAAGTGAAGCATCCAAGGAAGCTATATAAGGGGTCCGGCCAGCACCTCACTATCAGATCCCACAACGGTTAAACACGTGACGCGCGGCGAGCCAACTTGGATAGGTCCTTTGCACAACTCACCCCCAAGCTATTCTTCCCAAGAAAATTTAAAAATTATTTGTCCAGTGTATTATTAAATTCTTCCCAAATTCTATTAATTATAAATGGATCTAATTTATATAAACCAAAGGAAATATTCATATTATTGTCAAAACTGCTTTTTATGAAACAAGATTCAATTATATTCCTGTCGACCATGGACTTGCTTGATACTACTTTCTCAACTTTTTGAAAATCAATTGGATGGTTAAAATCTCTTACATGAATAAATAGAGCATTGGAATCTTGTCCAGTTCTAATGCTATATTTATGTTGTTTTAATCTTAGTTCGAGTTTTTTTACCAGTTGACCGTAATAAACTTTATCGCAAATTTTACAAGGAATCTTATAGACACATCCATCAGCATTTTGGGGGGAATTCTTTATCAAAAGTTTTTACTGTATCAAGATTTTTGAATACAACTTTAATATTAAAAGTCTTAAGAAGAGAAGGCATATCAACCAAGTTTTCATGGTAAGGGAGAACCAACATATTTTTAGTTGAATAAGGCTGGTTGCCCCTTTTTGGATTATAAAAAGTGTTTCTAGCAACTTTAAAAGATTTATCAATTACATTTCTTGGGTATTTTAAATCATTACCTATTTCATAAATTTTGGATATTTCCTCATCTATGAACTCAGGACTACAAAATTCGTAAAGCTCTCAAAAACATTGATGAGAAAACAGACAGTTTGACTCTATCTTGATGCGAGGAATAATAGTGGACATAGGAACAGTTATTTGTAGGTTTTCTGTAAATTTTAAATTTGAATTCATTATTACCCTTAATAATTAAAACATCTAGAAAAGGCAATGAGTTATTTTCTTCAAACTCAACAGTAAAGTTTATAGAATGGGCTAAGCTATTTAATTTTCCAAGAAAATGGTGTATATCTACATTTTTGGGCATAAGACACAAAATGTCATCAACATATCTGAACCATTTAGCTCTATTAGGGAGGATTGTGTTAAGCAACCTTGTTTCAAAAAATTCCATGTATAGATTACTAAGAACAGGTGAAAGAAGATTTCCCATTGTCATACCAAACTTCTGAGTGTAAAACTTATCATTAAATACAAATTTTGCATCAACAATGCAAAGTTTAATAAGTTTAATGATAGTAGGAACTGGCAATGGTAAATCATAGTTAACGAGTTCTTCAGATAAGAAACTTAATAAATCATCAACAGGAACTTTCGTAAACAAGGAAGTAACATCAAAACTAACCATGTTAAAATCATTTAAGTCAGTCAAGGAGCTTAATTTATCTACCAAGTCTATGTTGTTTTTAACATTAAAGTTAGAAATTTTGCCAACAATAGGGCTCAAAATATCAACAAGCCATTTGGATAATTTATATGAAACTGATCCTATGGAGCTAATAATTGGTCTGACTGGGTTCCCTGGTTTGTGTGTTTTTATTAGTCCATACATGTAAGGTAAAGATGGATTAGTGGAAGTAAATTGTTTGACTAATTCATCTTTGCCTTTCAGTAGAAGTTTTATTGTTTTATTGAAATTGCTGTTAACGGTTTCTAGGGGATTTTTCCTAAGTTTAGAATAGGTTTCAGTATCATCTAAGAGATTATTCATTTTTTCTTGGTAATCATTTTCTTTCATAATTACTATTGCAAAATGTAGATATACACCATTTTCTTGGAAAATTAAATAGCTTAGCCCATTCTATAAACTTTACTGTTGAGTTTGAAGAAAATAACTCATTGCCTTTTCTAGATATTTTAATTATTAAGGGTAATAATGAATTCAAATTTAAAATTTACAGAAAACCTTCAAATAACTGTTCCTATGTCCACTATTATTCCTCGCATCAAGATAGAGTCAAACTGTCTGTTTTCTCATCAATGTTTTTGAGAGCTTTACGAATTTGTAGTCCTGAGTTCATAGATGAGGAAATATCCAAAATTTATGAAATAGGTAATGATTTAAAATACCCAAGAAATGTAATTGATAAATCTTTTAAAGTTGCTAGAAACACTTTTTATAATCCAAAAAGGGGCAACCAGCCTTATTCAACTAGAAATATGTTGGTTCTCCCTTACCATGAAAACTTGGTTGATCAGGCCCTGATCCATCGGGAGGCCTGGTCATGGACCGGGGCGCGGGGGCGTTGATCCCCGGAATAACCTCCAGGTAACCTCCAGGTATGCCTTCTCTTCTTAAGACTTTTAATATTAAAGTTGTATTCAAAAATCTTGATACAGTAAAAAAACTTTTGATAAAGAATTCCCCCCAAAATGCTGATGGATGTGTCTATAAGATTCCTTGTAAAATTTGCGATAAAGTTTATTACGGTCAAACTGGTAAAAATCTCGAACTAAGATTAAAACAACATAAATATAGCATTAGAACTGGACAAGATTCCAATGCTCTATTTATTCATGTAAGAGATTTTAACCATCCAATTGATTTTCAAAAAGTTGAGAAAGTAGTATCAAGCAAGTCCATGGTCGACAGGAATATAATTGAATCTTGTTTCATAAAAAGCAGTTTTGACAATAATATGAATATTTCCTTTGGTTTATATAAATTAGATCCATTTATAATTAATAGAATTTGGGTAGAATTTAATAATACACTGGACAAATAAATAGCTCGGGGGTGAGTTTGCAAAGGACCTGTCCAAGTTGGCTCGCCGCGCGTCACGTGTTTAACCGTTGTGGGATCTGATAGTGAGGTGCTGGCCGACCCCTTATATAGCTTCCTTGGATGCTTCACTTTCATAGTTCCTTGATAATGTGAGTAGTCACGAAAGCGCTTGGAATTTCTCTATTCTTTCAGAGTGGTTGTTTTGCAATATATATATATATATATATATATATATATATATATATATATATATATTATATATATATATATATATATATATATATATATATATATATATTGGAAATTATTTATGTTGAAAATAGACATTCTTCACTTATTTCAAACACAAAAAAAATATGTTGATTAATAATTTTTTAACATAATAACCTGCACATTCTAACATCAAGAAATTGTTTCCCTTGAGCTGACGAAATTATGCATTTGCGGTTGTTGCGCAGAATCCAACAAATTTTGCGCCAAGACAGCCTCAACGCATGAAATATTTCCTCCCTTTCACGCTCATGCATGAACCTTGGAAGACTGATGTTGTTCAGAACTTACACTTTAATTAATCTAAGGAAAGTGCTCAATCTTTAGTGGTTATATATCTCCTATCGCCTGTGGAAGGAGAAGCATTCAGATTTGACATAAGGGAAGAAATATGCGGTTCCTTGGATCAGGAACCAGTCACCAGCATCAAGGAGGCAAATAGTGCAGTAATATAAAATAATACTATACTATTTCGAACGTTAAAATTACAATAATGGCTGATCCGTGGAACCTTTCTCCAGTAATGACACTGAAACAAAAATACTGGAAAGGCGTATAAAGCACTGTGTACTGGGCATGAAAATAATTCCATGAATCTTGTCTAAGATACATTGAAGAAGTGTTGAAATCTTGACTACGACTGGGTAATGGAGTGACATACCACAAGTGAAATATTGAAAGAATCCTTCACGTTGTTTCACTTAACTCGAACATTTAATTTTGTTGAAAGTATGTTTACGAGTATTTTTTTTTTATTTATTATCACACTGGCCGATTCCCATCAAGGCAGGGTGACCAGAAAAAGAAAAACTTTCACCATCATTCATTAAATCACTGTCTTGCCAGAAGAGTGCTTTACACTACAGTTTTTAAACTGCAACATTAACATCCCTCCTTCAGAGTGCAGGCACTGTACTTCCCATCTCCAGGACTCAAGTCTGGCCTGCCGGTTTCCCTGAATCCCTTCATAAAGGTTACTTTGCTCACACTCCAACAGCACGTCAGGTATTAAAAACCATTTGTCTCCATTCACTCCTATCAAACAGGCTCACGCATGCCCGCTGGAAGTCCAAGCCCCTCGCACACAAAACCTCCTTTACCCTTTCCCTCCAACCTTTCCTAGGCCGACCCCTACCCCGCCTTCCTTCCACAGACTGACATACTCTTGAAGTCATTCTGTTTCGCTCCATTCTCTCTACATGTCCGAACCACCTCAACAACCCTTCCTCAGCCCTCTTGACAACAGTTTTGGCAATCCAGCACCTCCTCCTAACTTCCAAACTACGAATTCTCTGCATTATATTCACACCACACATTGCCCTCAGACATGACATGTCCACTGCCTCCAGCCTTCTCCTCGCTGCAACATTCATCACCCATGCTTCACACTCACATAAGAACGTTGGTAAAACTATACTCTCATACATTCCCCTCTTTGCCTCCGAGGACAATGTTCTTTGTCTCCACAGACTCCTAAGTGCACCGCTCACCCTTTTCCCCTGATCATTTCTATGATTCACCTTATCTTTCATAGATCCATCCGCTGACACGTCCACTCCCAAATATCTGAATACATTCACCTCCTCCATACTCTCTCCCTCCAATCCGATTTCCAATCTTTCATCACCTAATCTTTTTGTTATCCTCATAACCTTACTCTTTCCTGTATTCACTTTTAATTTTCTTCTTTTACATACCCTACCAAATTCATCCACCAGCCTCTGCAACTTCTCTTCAGAATCTCCCAAGAGCTCAGTGTCATCAGCAAAGAGCAACTCTGACAACTCCCACTTTATGTGTGATTCTTTATCTTTTAACTCCACGCCTCTTGCCAAGACCCTCGCATTTACTTCTCTTACTACCCCATCTATAAATATTTAATATTAAACAACCACGGTGACATCACACATCCCTGTCTAAGGCCTACTTTCACTGAGGAATAATCTCCCTCTTTCCTACATTCTCTAACTTGAGCCTCACTATCCTCGTAAAAACTCTTCACTGCTTTCAGTAACCTACCTCCTATACCATACAACTGCAACATCTGCCACATTGCCCCCCTATCCATCCTGTCATACGCCTTTTCCAAATCCATAAATGCCACAGAAACCTCTTTAGCCTTATCTAAATACTGTTCACTTACATGGTTCACTGTAAACACCTGGACCACACACCCCCTACCTTTCCTAAAGCCTCTTTGTTCATTTGCTATCCTATTCTCCGTCTTACTCTTAATTCTTTCAGTAACAACTCTACCATACACTTTACCAGGTATACTCAACAGACTTATCCCCCTATAATTTTTGCACTCTCTTTTTCCCCTTTGCCTTTATACGAAGGAATTATGCATGCTCTCTGTCAATCCCTAGGTACCTTACCCTCTTCCATATATTTATTAAATAATAGCACCAATTTCTCCCAAACTATATCCCCACCTGCTTTTAACATTTCTATCTTTATCCCATCAATCCCAACTGCCTTACCCCCTTTCATTTTACTTACTACCTCATGAACTTCCCCCACACTCACAACTGACTCCTACAAGATGTTATTCCTCCTTGCCCTATACATGAAATCACAGCTTCCCTATCTTCATCAACATTTAACAATTCCTCAAAATATTCCCTCCATCTTCGCAATACCTCTAACTCTCCATTTAATAACTCTCCTCTCCTATTATTAACTGATAAATCCATTTGTTCTCTAGGCTTCCTCAACTTGTTAATCTCACTCCAAAACTTTTTCTTATTTTCAACAAAATTTGTTGATAACATCTCACCCACTCTCTCATTTGCTCTCCTTTTACATTGCTTCACCACTCTCTTAACATCTCTCTTTTTCTCCATATACTCTTCCATCGCATCAATTGTACTTTGTAAAAACTTCTCATATGCTAACTTTTTCTCCCTTACTACTCTCTTTACATCATCATTCCACCAATCGCTCTTCTTCCCTCCCGCACCCACTTTCCCGTAACCACAAACTTCTACTGAACACTCTAACACTACATTTTTAAACCTATCCCATACCTCTTCGACCCCACTGCCTATGCTCTCATTAGCCCATCTATCCTCCAATAACTGTTTATATCTTACCCTAACTACCTCCTCTTTTAGTTTATAAACCTTCACCGCTCTCTTCCCTGATGCTTCTATTCTCCTTGTATCCCATCTGCCTTTTACTCTCAGTGTAGCTACAACTAAAAAGTGATCTGATATATCTGTGGCCCCTCTATAAACATGTACATCGTGAAGTCTACTCAACAGTCTTTTATCTACTAATACATAATCCAACAAACTACTGTCATTTCGCCCTACATCATATCTTGTATACTTATTTATCCTCTTTTTCTTAAAATATGTATTACCTATAACTAAACCCCTTTCTATACAAAGTTCAATCAAAGGGCTCCCATTATCATTTACACCTGGCACCCCAAACTTACCTACCACACCCTCTCTAAAAGTTTCTCCTACTTAAGCATTCAGGTCCCCCACCACAATTACTCTCTTACTTGGTTCAAAGGTTCCTATACATTCACTTAACATCTCCCAAAATCTCTCTCTCTCTCCTCTACATTCCTCTCTTCTCCAAGCGCATACACGCTTATTATGACCCACTTTTCGCATCCAACCTTTACTTTAATCCACATAATCCTTGAATTTACACATTCATATTCTCTTTTCTCCTTCCATAACTGATCCTTCAACATTATTGCTACCCCTTCCTTAGCTCTAACTCTTTCAGATACTCCAGATTTAATCCCACCAAAACTTCCCTACCCCCTTCACCTTTGTTTCGCTTAGCGCCAGGACATCCAACTTCTTTTCATTCATAACATCAGCAATCATCTGTTTCTTGTCATCTGCACTACATCCACGCACATTCAAGCATCCCAGTTTTATAAAGTTTTTCTTCTTCTCTTTTTTAGTAAATGTTTACAGGAGAAGGGGTTACTAGCCCATTGCTCCCGGCATTTTAGTCGCCTCATACGACACGCATTGCGGAGGAAAGATTCTTTTCCACTTCCCCATGGACAATAGAAGAAATAAAGAAGAACAAGAGGTATTTAGAAAAAGGAGAAAAACCTAGATGTATTTATATATATATGCATGTGCGTGTCTGTGAAGTGTGACCAAAGTGTAAGTAGGAGTAGCAAGATATCCCTGTTATCTAGTGTGTTTATGAGACAGAAAAAGACACCAGCAATCCTACCATCATGTAAAACAGTTACAGGTTTCTGTTTCACAGTCTTCTGGCAGGACTGTAGTACTTCCCTGGATGGTTGCTGTCTACCAACCTACTACGAGTATATACTTTTTAAAATCCTAAATATGATGTGCATAATGTTGTTATTATGAACAAAAGTTTGTTAATGGAAAGAACATAAGAATTGGGAAATAACATGCATAGTTTCTTTGAATAAAGGCAAAGGGGTAAACGAGAGCACAAGAATTAATGGGAAATAAGCCTGTTGAATATATCAGGTACTGTGTATAATAAGGTATTAATAATAGCATCAAAGCTTTCGTATCAGCTTACCAGTTAGAGAAGAATTGAGGTTGAATCTTCGTCCATCCTCTCTTATCCAACGAATAATTGGTTGAGGATCCCCACTGGCCTCACACGTCATTACCACGTCACTGCCCTCGTCCACTGTGACGTCACCGCTGCTTGTGACGTCATCGATCACAGGAGGCACTGTAAAGTTCAAAACACAAAAATATACGTAGAACTTTAACTTTTGAAAACTGACAAAAGACACGGGATGAATATATAAAAAATCTGGTATAAAAGAGAGTGAAAGTAGGAACAACCGATACAATGATATATTTTTTGTTATTAATGAAGATAGTTACTATGTTCTTAGAGAGGGGGAGCAAGAGAGAGAGAGAGAGAGAAAACGATGGCAGGTCACATTTGCTGCTGAGAAAACACATGATCTCTTGTCACTATGATGGTAATGCTGATGCAGTGTTAGGAATAAATGAGAGAGCGTTGGTACTCGGGGATGATGTTGATATTCTTGGGGTGAAATTTGACTCCAAACTGACCACGATGAACTACGTTGTAAATCTTGTAAGCAAAGCGGCCAGGAAGGTTACAGCACTTAAACGAATTTCGCATCTGCTCGACAGTAGAGGTTGCATGATTCTGTAAGAGGTACAAATACGTTCACTCCTTGAGTATGCTCCACTTTACTGGACTGTCTGTTCCCCATCTCATCTGCAACTTTTTGACAGAACAGATAACAGAGCAAAACAGTTAATCTTTCGCCTGAACCCAACCTGGTTAGATCTATCATTTCAGCAGAGCCTTCAACACCGGAGGGATGTGGATGGCCTTACTGTTATGTTCAAGGCCAATATTATGCAGATACAACACTTGGCTCCACTCTAAGGACAGCGAGAATACAGCTACTATACAGCAGGACGGGCAACAAATCGTAACTACACTCTGATTGTACTCATATCTCAGGATCTCGTTCGGGTTTCTGATAGCAACAGTTGTACCTCTGATGGAGATACCCACTTTGTCTTCTATAATTGTTGCAAAACATCTGTTGGTGCTAATGAGGGCTTTGTCTGGGTTACTCGTGATTCTCCATTTCTTCTCCCAGTTTGCTCTTCGTAGTTCTGCATTCATTTTTTCTATTGCCCTCACCCGATATGGGGGTGAATGACATTAAATGGATGACATCAGCAAATTGGGTGATGGTAGTGTCGTTAAATTAGGGTTGAGGGAGACCGTTTACATATATATATATATATATATATATATATATATATATATACACATATATATATATATATATATATATATATATATATATATATATATATATATATTATATATATATATATATATATATATATATTTATATGTTGAAGAGTATAGGGGTATAGAACGAGTCCTGTGGCACTCCACCTTTCGTTGTGAAAGGCTCTGCTGACTTGTCATTAAAAGTAGGGATGATTCTTCTTTCTGATAAGAAGTTGTACATGAACCTGAGATAAGTCCAGTTGTAGTCCGGAATGTCGGCAAGTTTAAACATGAGGCCGTCGTGCCACAGGCTGTCTATTAGGGCAATGTTGCTTTGTTTCTTCAGGCTTTCCACAGCATCGAAGATGATGTTGATAGCGTGTTGGGCTCCTCTATTGGTCCTGAATCTAAACAGGTTTTCAGTGAAGTGGTGATTGTACTCCATGTAGTAGTAGTTCAGGCTATTGGAAATGATTGTTTTAAGGACTTTACCTGTGACTTCAAGTAAGGAGATAGGTCTATAGTTCCCGGTTTATTTTTTGTCTTTGCTGGGTTTTGCAATAAATATAATTCTTGTTGTCTTAAGTGCCACAGGAAAGTGTCCCGAGGCCAAGATGGCTTTAAAGATATTTACCACAGACATTTTCCACTTTCGGGGTGAGAATTTTATTTGTTTATCTGTAATACCTGAGAGGCAGGGGGTTTTATTTCTCATTCTGCCTATGACTTGACTCATCTCTCTGAGTGTGATTGGTCATGTAAGGGAGTAATCATCTTCAAGGGTAGATGAATCAATTAATGGAATTGATTGGAAGACGTTCGTTGATCTACTGGTAATGGTTATTATTAAATCTTCTACTATCATTTTTTGAGAGAATTTTCTCCCACACATCACCCATCAGATTGTCTTGGTCTTGTGGGTCATCAAGTCTGATATCAAGTTTCTCATCGTCGTCGTCGGTGATGGAGTGTATTGCGTATTAAGTAGACTTGTGTTTGGCCCCCAGAAGCTGGCGAATCTTGCTCCAAAACTTTTCATGTTGATGTTTGTATTGATTAGCCTGAAGAACAAGATATTTCCATATCTCACTTTTCTGATGTGTGATTAGGGTAATTTAGTCTTTGTGGGCTGCATCGTTTTGTGGTGCCTTCTACACTCTGCTTGATAATCTTTCAGCAGTCCATAATTTTCCTGGTTGGTTTATATTGCTGATAGATCTTTGATGTATTTAATTCACAACATGCTTGAGTGGCCTCTAAGATTCTTTCATGGAAGGAGCTAATTGCCTCGTTAAGTGCAGTTGATACCTGGTTCTTCAAGGGAAACAGTAAGATCATTGCTTAGGTAGGCCCTGAAGGGGTCAAATCCTAGAGTTTTTACTTTGGGTTTCGGAGGAGTGGTGGAGCGGTGTAGTGGAGTTCGTCTGTTTCTTACCATCCAGAATTTGCTAGATTGTAGATTTCCTGATAGGGCAGCTGGGATGGGGGACACAGCGTGGAGTTTCCCATTACAAAGGGCGCACTTGGGTTTGTTCCTGTTGGGGCAGTCCCTGAAAACATGCTCACCAGAGCAGACACTGCAAATCATTTTTTGGCTGTATATTTATTTGAGTTATGACCAAACTCATAACACTTGAAACACTGAGTGACACTGACAAACCTTTCCATGGAGATTTGGTAGGGAGTACACTTTGTTCCAAAGCATTTCATATCATTTTGACGGACGATTTTGGCTCCTTCTGGTGTTTCTAGGATTAATTTTAGTGTTTATTGGGTGGTTGAACCTTTGGCAAACTTATATGCCATGAGAACCTTGAACTCGGAGTATTCTTGATTAATTTCGTCAACAAGTTCTTCAACAGTGCAGTCTCTCATGAAACTGTTGATTCCTGCTACAAATATAGTACGTTGTGTCTGGTAGCTGTCGGGTGGAATGGGGAAGATACCCACATTATTTAGTTTTATAATAGCATCATTTTTGAGCAACTGGAGCAGCTCCTCTTCAGAGGAGAGTAGAAGTACTGTACCAGAGTATGTTTGGAATACACGCACAGGTGCAACAGTGGAACCGGAGCAAATACAATCAAGTATTTTCCTCTTGGACTTCTGGTTATCAGTGACACGAAATCTTACTCTTAACTTCGACATGATGCCCAGCAAGGTACAACTGATACATAAGATATGCTGTAAATATAACTTTCCTATATGTCATTCCTATTCTTATTTCTACTTCGGCTGACTTATATAGGTCAGCCCCTAAGACAGCCTACCCTCGAGGAGCGCGAAGGACAGGGCCCAACGCAATGACTGACCAGAGTTTAAAATACCACACGGGCTACTGGATGGTCACCTTGCCTTGTTTTAAGTCGCCAGAGGCGAAGTTGCTGAAAAAGAAGAAAACAGGAAAGTTAGAAGGAAAGCAGTGTAAGTAGTGTGTTTGTGATTAGGCCAGTGTAACTGTTGGGGAATTGTGGGGGATAGGATGAGGTAGGTTGAGGTGGTGGGGTGATGAGGAAGTGAGGAAGTGATGAGGGGAGAGAGGGGAAACAGCAAGTTAATCACCGCCTTATCCTCGTGAAGGGAAGGGGCTCGAAGTGACAGCATGCAAGTTTCCTCTCAGCTCTGATCAATCTATTGCTCAGGATAAGCCAAAACATGTAACTTTGGGTCTCAGTAATCAGAGTGAATGCGCTAACGTCCTCTCGTTGCGCCGTCCTCTTGCAGAATCCCGTAATGGATAATCTATGTATAATCTATAATCCCTGACCAAAGATGCTCTTTCGATGGAATCCCTGACCAGAGATGCACTAACCAGAGAAGTTCTTACCAGAAGTGCACTCACTACAATTGCACTCACAAAAGATGCCGTAAACAGAGATGTCATCCTTCAGTGTTCTCACCAGAGACGTCAGTTTCCAGTACCCTTACCAGAGATATCAATTTCCATTACCCACACCAGAGATGTCATCTTCCAGTAACTACATAAGAGATGTCATCATCCAGTACCCACACCAGAGACGTCATCATCCAGTAATTATATAAGAGCTGTCATCTATCAGTACCCACACCAGAAGTGTTATCCTCAAGTGCACTCAAAAAAGATGCCAACAGGATGTGCCCTCACGAAAGACGTCAACAGCAAGTACCTTTTAAAGAGATGTCATAAACAGGTGCCCTAACCAGAGATCCTGTAATCAAGTGCCTTAACCAGATATGCAATCATCAAGTGCCTTAACCAGATATGCAATCATCAAGTGACCTCACCACAGATACAACTAGGAAGTAATTTAACCAGATACACTATCTACTAGTGCCTTCACGAGAGATGACAACATCACTTGAACTCAAGAGAGATGCCATCAACAAGTGTTATCTTCAGCGAAACGCCATTTATACATGCCATCACCAGAGACGATATCAGTACGTACCCTCACCGAAGATACCATCAACAAGTGCCCCACCCTCAAGGTATCTCTCCAGAGATACCTTGAAATAGTACCTCACCTGACACTGCATCAGTAAATGCCCTCAACCGAGACTCTATTTACACGTGTCCTCAATAGAAATGCCATTTACACATGCTCTCGCCAGAGATGCCATCAGCAATTGAAATCTCCAGAGATACCATCTACGCGTGCCCTTACCTAAAATACCATTTACAAGTGCCCTTACTAAAGATGCAGTCAACAAATCCTGCTCTAGAGATGGCATCTGTAGGTGCCTTTTTCAGAGGTACCATCTACACGTCCCCTCACCAGAAATTACATCATCACGTGTCCTCAAAATAGATACCATTAGCCCACGCCCTCATTAGGGATGCCATCTACTTGGGCCCTCACTAGACATGACATCAACAAGAGCTCTTACCAGACATGATATCTACACGTGCCAATACGATAGATATTATCTACTCCAGCCCTTGCCAGAAATGACGTCTGCTCCTGCGATCACCAGACATATATACTCCACGTGGCTTCTCCAGATGTGACATCTATAATACCCCCACCAGAGATTACTACAAGTACACTTGCTTTCACGAGAGATGACACATAACATCACCAGAGTGACACATGCCAGTAAAAATACAAGTGCTATCACTAGACATGACATGTGCCATCAGTAGAGATGACCAGATCACCAATTATGAACTACACTTGTATTCACCAGTGACATCTGACAGTTCTCTCACAGAGATGACATCTAATCAAAGATGACATCTGCAAGTGCTCTCACCACAGATGTCATCCACTAATTAAGGTACGATACACCTTCTAGAGCCACCGAAAAGAAAAATGATATGATCATGACTGCTAAAGTGATCAAAATGTGACAAATTTAATTATTTCTCAGGATATAGTTTTAGTCTATTCATATTGCAAATTAAACATATACTGAACAGTAAAATCCTTTCTATCAGAACATAATTAGGAATATGATTTTGCTTTTAATATATTCACTATGTTCTCTCCTTTGCTTTAATTTAAATTCTACAAAATTATGCATAGATAAGAGAATTTGTCCACATAATATTAAAAAAATTGTTGAAGTGCATAATATCACTTTAAATGAAGATGTTTAAGAAGGAAAAATAAGTTATAACGCAAAATATAGATATTTCCTTATTATTTTACTGCTACACACAAAGAGAAAGTAACTTTCTCTCCCTACACATATGTAAATTGCTTTGCTGGTACCGCTTTTGTTATGCGGTTTGTGTGGCTTGGAATCCCTTGGTAGAGGGAGATAGAGAGGGTGGAGGGACCAGTTGATTGTGTTGGAATCCCTTGGTAGAGGGAGTTAGGGAGAGTGGAGGGATCCCTTAATTGTGTTGTGCCAGGGAGTGGCTGACCAATATGGACTGCAGGGGACCATAACACTGGAACGGCAGAGACACCAAATATTCCGGGTTTACTTAGAATAAACAGACAGACAGACAGACAGACAGACAGACAGACAGACAGCATGCCTGTCAGACTGGTAGACTTGTGTGAGATATACGAATTTTAGGCAGAACCAAAGAATGGTTACAAACATATTTAGTAAAAGAATGAGTGATACACAGAATAATAGATGGCAACTCAAGAAGGAAATTAAAGCATTTCTTCTTGACAAATAAATTAATATTTTTTTTTTTTTGCATATAGATATAAAATAAATTTATAGAAAAAATATTAAGATATCTTATATGAGATATATTCCTTAGCTAAGTAATTGCTATATGAAAACATAATTTGACCGCTTGTTAAACTGAATTTATAAGTGATAATTTTGCATTAATTTTCTTTGCGTTTAAAGAGATCATTCAGGCCACTGGTATCCCGGAGAACACCGCCATAATGCACAAAGCTATGCAACTTTGATTTACAAAGAGCTTTTGAACTTCCCTCATTTCTGAGGTAATGCATATATATTTCATTGCCCTAGAGGGACATCCTCTTATCAGGAAAACTGAGTCACAAACTCGAGATTTTTTTAAGCAAGTATGCAAAATCTTTCTTAAAATATACTGCACATAGTATATATGTATTGAGAACAGGAAATTATTAGCTTATCAAGGGCCCATAGTAAAGCATTTAGACTGGAATTACGCTATGTAACAAGAATTGGGAAATAAGCATCATTTCCCAATTCTTTATAACTAAAATTTAAAAAAAGCAATATTGATCCCAGAACTTTGCTTTTGTGGTCACTACACTTCTGGAACACTTACAAGAAAGTCTGATATAAAACTATTATGTTCTAGGGTTTGCCTTGTCAAATACAAAACAAGGGCTCACAAACCAGCATTCACTTCAGCTCTGGCTGCCTGAGAAGACACACCAGAAGAAGTGAAATGGCATCAAGAGGCTACAATCATTCTCCAGATGCATTCTGCTACATATGTGGCCAATTCATTAAAACAAGAGCAAAGAAGTTATGTGTAACAGCATCTAAAAATTGTGTGAAGCTTACAAAGAATATTTTGGCATGCCAGTTGTGGACGAAGAGAAGACCTGGGCGCCTCATGTTGCTTGTGAGCATCGTAAGAAAACATTGGAAGGTCAGAAAGTCATTAGTTATATGAAGGGTAAAATCTTGAATATGAACATTTTTTAAATGAAATGTGTGTAACAAAAACTAATTCTTTTGTTCTTTTAGAGGATGGTATAGAGGAAAAAAACCATGAAGTTTGCTGTTCCTACAATATGGCGTAAACCCACTGATCACACAAGCAACTGCTACTCCTGCCTGATGGAGCCTTCCAAACGCCGAACTGGGAAAAATGCACCTGCTATTTCTAATCCAGACCTTCCCTCTACTATTGCACCAGTACCACACAGTGCTGATCTTCCTGCACCTACACTTCTAGAAAGAAGTCAAACGTCAGAAGAAGAAAGCAGCAAATCAGAAAATGAAGAGCACAGTGAACATGACTATGATCTCACAGATGCAGCTGTTGGGAGGAATCCTTACTACCCAAATCAAACAGACCTTAATGACTTTATCAGAGATCTTGGTTTGACAAAGTCAAATGGTGAGCTTTTGATTTTAAGGCTCAAGGAGTGGGACTTGGTGGATGAAAGTGTGCAAGTGACAAGCCAAAGAAAACGTCACCAAAATTTTTCAAACGTCTTCGCTAGTCGCAGTATTGTTATTTTAAATGAGTTCTTAATTTTAAATGAGTTCTTGCTAATTGATCAGTTTTACCTATTCGGTACCACATATATGCTTACCACACGGACTGAGGTATGGCAGATGATGCAACTAATCAACCTCAATACAAGGGAAACAATGCGTCTAACAATGAAAGAAATGGCACATGTCAGGTGTGTGGAGGGTATCGGTCACTCAACAGGAATGGCCGTATCTGTGTACAGAATGGATGTGCTGGATCATATATGCCCCTTTCAGAGAGCAGCCCACGTCATCCACAGGCAGATAAAAATTCCAATGGTAACCTCTCAGTTGGGACCATCTTCTGATGACATTCAAATCCTCTCTTAACAGTATCTATTACACATTCCTAAAGCAGTTCGTCCATATGCGGCAGGAAAATTCACAGACCTTCTTAAGCAGGTGAATGGAGGTTCCACCAACTATAAAAGCCCGAGGCACCATTAAGGCATGGCGCAACCTACTCCTGTTCGGCAATGTCTGTCTTGCAGTTCCTGCAAGGCACGACAAATTGCTAAGGACATCAGTCATCAAAGCAGTGCGCAACTACCCAAGAACAGATAATTGTGTCCCTACCCCATCATCTCAAAAATCACAGAGGCAGATCCAAGAAAAAAACACTGAAAACGAGAAATTTTCCCCTCAGGTTAGCAAAATAATCGAAGAAGGTAACACTGTGGGAGCAATCAGAATATTTACAAGTGACGACACTGTAGGTCCGAAAGAAGAGGCAGCAGCCCAAGCACCCAACCAGGGACACTAGGGTCGTTACAATGACCCTGAGAAAGATCTCATCACTGGACAGTTAATTTTATCAGAATCAGTAGTCAATACAGCGATAGTGTTATTTTTCAGCAGGATCTGCAGAAGGCTACACCGGAATACGACCACAACACATCAAAGAGATGCTAAATCCAGTACTCTGCACGGCTGCATCAGTTCTTCTCTCAACATTTCTCTCAGTTCTTCTTCAACAATTGTCTGGCTGGGCAGATTCCAGAAGAAATTAAAGCTTTATTTTCCGGAGCCTCATTAGGCTCTTTGAAGAAGGATGGCAGAATCTGACCCATTGCTGTCAGTAACACTCTTCGCCATCTCGTTGCCAAACCAGCAGTAATAAACATTCACGTAGAAACCGCCAGTTTACTCCAGCCAAACAAACTGGGCTTTGGGGTCACTCAAGGCAGTGATTCGGCAGCTCATGCAGCAAAGGCCTACATCAGGGATTTACCAGAAGACAGGGCCATAGTCAAACTTGACTTAAGAAATGCCTTTTATATTGTGAAAAGAGATGTGGTCTTACCAGCTGTTCGGGATAAGTTCCCCAGTCATTTTTCCTTAAATTCACTTGGCTTCAGCAAACCTTCAACCAATTCTTTTGTTTGGCGAGCATGAAATTCCCTCACCAGAGAGTGTTCAGCAGAGTGACCTACCCGCTCCATTTCTCTTCTGCTTGGCGGTAAGAGAACTAACTTCCAGCTTGCGCAGCGAGCTCAATATCTGGTACCTGGATGATGGCACTCTAGCAGGTATAGAAGATTCCCTGCTAGAGGACTTACAACTGGTGATACCCGGAGTATACCTGGAGAGGGTTTCGGGGGTCAACGCCCCCACAGCCCGGT
The DNA here is from genome assembly GCF_026875155.1 of Cherax quadricarinatus. NCBI lineage: Eukaryota > Metazoa > Arthropoda > Malacostraca > Decapoda > Parastacidae > Cherax > Cherax quadricarinatus. Next base: position 3,011,605 of record NC_069467.1, read on the forward strand.
CTGTGACCAGGCCTCATGGTGGATCAGGGCCTGATCAACCAAGCTGTTGCTGCTGGCCGAATACAACCCGACGTACGAACCACAGCCCGGCTGGTCAGGTATTGACTTTAGGTGCCAGGGGACTATTATTAATCCCCTTTACGTATGTTGGAAAGCACTTGAACAGTCCTGGGAGGTGGCACTTATTGTGTTGTCTCTTATCGAGCTAGTGGCACCCCTGCTCTTCAATGGGGGATGTTGCATTGTCTGCCGAGTGTTTTGCTTTCATAGGGAGTGATTTTCGTGTGCAAGTTTGGTACTGATATCCCTAGGATTTTCCAAGTGTATAATTATGTATCTCTCCCGCCTGCGTTCTAGGGAGTACAGGTTGAGGAACTTCAAGCGTTCCCAGTAACTGATGAGTTTTATCGCAGTTATGTGAACCGTTATGTGTATACTTTCTAGGTGAGTAATTTCACCTGCCTTGAAGGTGTTGTTAGTGAGCAGCAGTATTCCAGCCTAGATAGAACAAGTAAACTGAAGATTGTTATCATGGGCTTGGCAACCCTAGTTTTGAAGGTTCTCATTATTCATCCTGTCATTTTTCTAGCAGAAGTGATTAAAACAATGTTATGACCTTTGAAGGTGAGATTCTCTGGGATGATCACTTCCATGTCTTTTACGTTAGTTTTTCGTTCTGTTGTGTGGTTGGAATTTGTTTTATACTCCGATATAGTTTTATTTTCTCACGTTTTCCATATCGGAGTAATTGAAATTTCTTATCATTGAACTTCATATTGTTTTTTTGCGGCGCATTTAAAGATTTGTTTGATGTCCGCCAGGAGTCTTGCGATGTCTTCAGTGGAGGACATTGTCATGAAAATTTGGGTATCATCTGCAAAGGAAGACACGGTGTTGTGGCTTACATCCCTGTCTACGTCAGAAATGAGGATGAAGAACAGGATGGGAGCGAGTACTGTGCCTTGTGGAACAAAGCTTTTCACAGAAGTTACGTCGGACTTGACTCTGTTTACTACTACTCTTTGTGTTCTATTTGTTAAGAAATTATACATCGACATTCCAACTTTTCCTGTTATTTATCACGCATTTAGCGCGCTATTACACCATAGTCACACTTATCAAAGGCATTTACAGAGTCTGTGTATCCTACATCTGCGTTTTATTTGTCTTCTTGAGCATCCAGGACCATGTCATAGTTGTCCAGTAGTTGGGACCTACAGGAGCAACTTGCTCTAAACCCATGTTGCCTTGGGTTGTGTAACTGATGGGAATCTACATGGATGGCGATCTTGCTTCTTACAACCCTTTCAAAGATTTTTATGATCTCGGACGTTAACGCAATCGATCTGTAGTTCTTTGCTATTGCTTTACTGTCCTCTTTGTGGAGTGAGGCTATGTCAGTTGTTTTTAGCAGCTGTGGGACAATCCCTGTGTCCATGCTCCCTATCCATAGAATGTTAAAAGCTCATGACAGGGGCTTCATGTAGTTCTTGATGAACATGGAGTTCCACGAGTCTGGGCCTGGGGCTGAGTGCATGGGCATGTCAATTATCCCCTTTTCGAAGCCATTTGACGTCATGGTAATATCAGAGAGGTTAGAGTCTACCAAATTCTGTGTGTCTCTCATAAAAAAAGTCATTAAGATCTTCGACTGTCAATCTGGTTAGCGGCTCGCTAAAAACCGAGTCATACTGGGACCTGAGTAGCTCACATATTTCCTTACGGTCATCTGTGTAGGACCCATCTCGTTTAAGTAGGGGCCCAATACTGGATGCTGTTCTCGACTTTGATTTGGCCTAAGAAAAGAAATATTTTGAGTTTCTTTCAATTTCATTTATGGCTTTTAGTTTTTCCTGCATTTCTTGACTCCTGTAAGATTCCTTTAGCTTTAGTTCGATGTTTGCTATTTCTCTGATCAGTGTCTCCCTTCGTATTACACATATATTGGCCTCTTTTAGCCGCTCTGTTATTCTTATCCTTCTCCTGTATAGGGAGCACCTTTCTCTTTCTAGTTTGCATCTTCTTCTTTTCCTTACAGGAATATGCCTGGAGTATACCTCGAGTGCCACAGAGTTAATTTGTTCTAGACCTAGGTTTGGATCCGTGTTGCTTAGGCTATTTTCCCAGTTTATATCATTTAGTTACTGGTTGACTTGGTCCCACCTTATGTTTTCGTTACTGAAGTTGAATTTGGTGAAGGCTCCCTTGTGACTGATCACATTTTGTTGGTCTGGGGCCCCGCACATACATGTCTGAACCTCTATTATGCTGTGATCTGAGTATATTGTTTTTGATATGGTAATATTTTGTATCAGATCATCATTCTTAGTGAAGATGAGGTCCAGTGTATTCTTCAGTTTTGTAGGCTCTATTATTTGCTGGTTTAAAGTGAATTTGGTGCAGAGATTTAAAAACTTGTGAGTGTGCCAGGTTTCATCTGTGCTGCTTCCTGGTGTTATCTCTGCTACAACATTATTCGCTACATTCCTCCATTTTAGGTGCCTTAAGTTGAAATCACCCATGAGCAAGATGTTGGGGGCAGGAGCTGGAAGATTTTCCAGACAGTGATCAATTTTCAGAAGCTGTTCCGGAATTGTTGGGAAGTTGCATCCGGAGGCTTGTATATCAGAGTTTGGTTCTCCATCTTTACTGCCAAAATAACAACTACATCAATTGAGGCATTTAGTAGTCCTGAGCATGTAAGTCACTCTGTGATATACAGGCCATACCCCCTACCCCCTTCCTTTTGCCTGTTCACTCTGTCGCATCTGTATAGGTTGTAGCCCGGGATCCATATTTCATTGTCAAAGTGATCCTTTATGTGGGTCTCTGTGATAACCGCGAACATTGCGTTTGACTCTGTAAGCAGTCCACGGATGCAAGGTATTTTGTTGTTCGTTACCGTCTTTAGACCCTGTATATTTGCAAAGATGAATGTCGTCGGATTGGTGGTATTGGTGGTATGGGCGGGGAGTCTCTTATTTCCCGGCACTGTTGTTTTGGAGTGGAGGCCATCGACTGTGATTCCACTCCAGAAATTATCAGAGTTGGAGTACGATTTCATTCATTTCTTGCCAGCTTTTTTTCTTTCCTGGCGCTAATGAAAACCTCTCTCTCTCTCTGAAGTGGTTGTGGCTACCCAGGTTTTCCCATGATCTGGATGTTCTGCATCTTTTTGTCCCCTTTAGGTGGTGTGCCTGACAATATAAGTTATAACATTGTATTTCTTGAACTGAAGAGTGGCACATTTCAGGGTGGAAAAGCTTACCGGAAGGAAGGTTGCATTCTCCTGTTGTCATATGGGCACGGCATTTCCTGGGGTGGTCAAAGTTGCACGTCCCATCTGTTTTTACAGATATTTCATGCCTGCAGATAACTAATGCATAAAATCTGCATAGGCCTGGTTTCTGTTTGCCTTGGTTTTTTTGTAACTGCATTACTATTACTATCTTTGGCACTTTACAACCAATGGTGCCTTCATCAGCTATTTCTGGTATTTTATCTTCACTATTTCACTATTTCTTGTTTACTATCTCCAGTGGTATTGCTAGTTTTTGCTGATTTTCACATATCCTTGTCTACACCCATTTTCCCACTAGAGCTTCTGTCTCCCTCCGGGCCACCAACTTTAATTTCTGTATTTTTACAGTGTCTGTCTACTAGGACAGCAACTGCACCAGGGGCGACAGCACCATCAGGCCCAGTCCTTTTATTTTCCCATGTGTTACAGAATGCTGTCAGGTTTTCTATGAAGGCAGTTTACATGCTTTCATCATAAAATACCAAAGTGATTTTTTTGCAAAAGAAGATCTCATTTGGACATACCCAAAAACACTTCCCTGGTTTAATATCTCTTGTAGATGATTCCTGAATATTTGCACAAGATGGATGGGCCCATTTCCCACAGAGGTTGCACAAATCCATGCATAGCCCGGTTGTTAGTTTGTTTGTTTGCAAGCTACACAGGATTTCAAGATGTGATTTTTTGGTTGTTATACTGTATATTCACTAATAACCTCCTTAAAGTGTAGATCTGACTATTTATAGCTGGATCTATTTGTATTTGTATGAGTATGTGTTTGAAAGAGTCTTGATGCTGATAAGGGCGCCTAAAATCCCGTCAGGTTGTGAATCCAGTCAGAGGATATCTCGTTGATCAACGAATCTGGTTGGGTGTTAAGGGCACCTAGAAATTCTTTCAGTTTTTGAATCCTGTCATTGGGTCACTTATTTCTTGGACGAATCAGGAAGAATCCGGTGAGTGGATCACTTATTTTGAATGAATCTGGATGGTGATTTTGGATTAGCTCATGAAAGGACTACTGGAATATTATTTTAAGAGAGTAATATGTGTTCAGTTTGATACGAAAGGTATAATTAGCCTCTTGGAGAAAACCAGTGACTTCTGGCAGCTCCTAGTATGACGAATGGCCAGCGACCTCTGACATCATTTTTTTACAACCTGAAGTTCTGGGTACTTATAAATCACTGCATTTACTTTTCTAGATTAAATTCACCTCCACCACATCAACTGCTATTTTATCACTATTTGTTGGCTATGGTAGGGCTTCTGGTGAGGATTACTGGAGAATAATTTGCTTTTCGTTGTGTATAATGCTGCTGCTGCCAACTACAGGTTTTATGTATTTCCACCGGTAACTGTATACTTCTCGTATTTCAGAAATGAAGAATTTTCTAATATTCTTCACTCCACCACATTAAGTACTATTTTGTAACTGTTATTAGCTACGGCAACACTGTACACTTTTCGTATTTTCTCAAGATTGTGCACCTTTTCGTGTATCGATGGGAATTTTTACTCAAAGGTATCACTAGACTATATGTCAGGTACACTAGCAGGTTTAGGAAGATTATTAATGCGACCTGACCTGCATGGTAGGATCCAGGCGACTGCTGGCAAGTGTTTACAACATATCTAGGCCTAACACTTCCGTCTTAAAAAAACCATACCACGGGTGGGATTTGAACCCGCGGTCAGAGAGTCTCAAAACTCCAGACCGTCGCGTTAGCCACTGGACCAGCTGGTCCAGTGACTAACGCGACGGTCTGGAGTTTTGAGACTCTCTGACCGCGGGTTCAAATCCCGCCCGTGGTATGGTTTGTTTGCAATCGTGTCATTACGATTTCGTGAGTCTCTTCCGTCTTAATTTATATCACAGCATTTATTATGGTATCTTTGTAGATGAATGGTTCAGAGAACACTACGGTACCACTGTGATATATACAATAACACTATGTATGACACTATTGTCAGGGAGACTTTCTATCCTCTGACCAATTTGTTTTACTTACTTTTTTGTCTCAGTGTATACAATTTTTTTCCTAGATTAGTTCCAGGCGCTGGAGGGATGTACCTCATAAGTTCGATGGCTTAAATGGTTTAAAGATTCTACAAGCAAAAAAAAAAAAAAAACACGATAATCCACTAAAAGCAACGGAACACTGGAGCATGCGAGCACGTGGATAATTATTCTTGCCAGGGAGAAGATGTAGGACTCATTGTCAACCTTTCCATGTGTGAAATCACCACAACCAACCAGGAAATAATCACAGCTGTGCGAACACTCTTTCCTGAAGACTCTACTAACACCCCATCCAAGAGTAACCTCTCGGTAGCACCGCTGGGTCACCGAGCCATCGACAGTCTCAACGACTCTTATGCCCAGATGAAGTTTTTGTTCATCTATCTAATATTCCATTGTGATTATCATCATTATTAGCTAAAACGATGTTAATCAGCTTTATATTATTACTTACTCATTTTTATCTTTCATGTTTTCATTATATATATATATATATATATATATATATATATATATATATATATATATATAATATATATATATATATATTATATATATATATTGGATGGATCATATTCCAGTGGTAACAACCATTTAATGTTTGTATGGCCTCACCACTGGTTACTACTCGCCTGACACGAGCTTAAGTCAGAGGAGAGTGGAGTAGAGTAGTCAGTGCAGCATCTCTCTGGGTATAGAGAAGATTTTCATTGTTTATTCATTTTAACTTAAATTGAGAAGCTCTTACTTTAGAGCTTTATTCTCTAAAGTCACCAGAAATTGTGAGATCTTGTGAAACTTTCGTTGTATAGAAGTTCTCATGTGTCAAGAGACTTCAAGTTTTCTAGTCAACACTCTAATCGTCTTGGAAAATAGAGGCACTGTAACTTGATTCATCATATTTATATTAAAGGCCCATTCAGCTAGAATGAAGGTCATGGTAATTTATAAGTTGTGTATAAAGTCTGTGTATATACATAATTACTGAGAAAAAGGTACAATTAAAATACCTTATTAATCAGTACACAAGAATGAATCCTTATTGCTGGAGTATGATTCTCTACAAAAATGCCCTAGACTAACATCGCCTATTGTTTATAAAGTTTATCGTAATAAAGGACAAACTGAATGACCTGAAGAAATTGGAGGATAGAATAAGTGATCCCGATGCCCATGATGCCCAGTATTCCTCACAAGGTGTCTTACTCTGCCAATACTCACTACTCGAGATGCACACCCTCTTTCGACATTCCAACTGTTACGAACATGTAGATCACTTGGATATAATGCTGATCGTAACAAACTCGTAAAAAGAACAGAATTATCACATCTAGGGGTCATCACACACTTCGCTCACGCAAGGAGGAAAGGGATTCTTTCTAGTTTCTGTTTGTTTTATTAACAACATTAATAATCAATTAAGGATTCCACTGTGGATTAAATCGTTCAATCTTTACAAGAGACCTTCTCATATCGTAAACAGTATGAGCATAACATATCATTAGCCTTATTACCACATCACTGTAATAAGTTAAATATTTGCAAATGGGTCTAGACAGTTTCTGGACTCATTCCCAGTGAGTCAAAAGATATAGATATATGTACACATACAGGTGTTTTTAAAAGCTTGAACGCCACACTGATACCAACAATTGAGCTCTTCCTCGGGGACTATTCTACAATAATCCCTCTTCCAGATCCGAGTCTGTAAATGGCGTAACACTTAGACTCGTTCACTTATTCTTATTTTCCTCAAGAGTTTCTCAACTGCCTTCTCCGACCGAGAGATACCCTTGCAAAGTGCTTCCAAAATACCTGGTAACTTCTGGGAAGGTGTAGGGTGACTTAAAGCCAGATTCTCTACTAGACCCTTCCTGGACCAGTGGAAGGTATAAACTGAACAAGGTAAGACTTTACCAGCCAACCTTGACTCTGTCGGAGTAGGGGTTGAATAGCTCAAATTGTCTGCTTGTGTTTAACCAGGCCGCACCAACAGTTTAGAATATTTTAACATCTTACCTATGTACAAAGATAAACAATTTATGGCCAGATAATTTTATAAAATCGAGTATATTCATTTTAGCTAATAATGGAAATACTCCTGAAAAGCCAAAATAACTCGTAGAAATATATTGTTTTTTTCTTAAAATGAGCAAAGGGCGTAACACCAACACTCAGCGAATGTTACTCATTCCTGGGATCTGTCTTTAAGAAGACACTGAATCAATCACTGGAAGATCAGCAATGGGATCAAGCAACTCTCCCAGTGCGACTGGGAGGTATAGGGGTGCGCAAGGCAGCGCAGGTAGCTTTACCTGCATTTCTGTCCTCGTGCATGGCTTCCAGTGGACTAGTCAAAGAGATTGTCCCTGAACGCTTGACGGGTGTGGTAGGAACTCAAGACTCCAAGTTCACTGAAGCAGCCATACTGTGGGACACCACTGCACACTCCTCAAGCACACCAGCTCCCAAAGAGCACAAACAAACCCACTGGGAAAAACCAATCATGGAAAAAGTTACAAACACAATGCTCAAGAATGCTTCAGAAGAGGACTCAATGCAGGCTATTAGGATTGATATTGCTCTCCGCCTATCTAACCCCATTCTCACCATGGCAGGGCATCAGTTAATCAATTTGGACTTCATGGTCTCATGTGTCATTCATCAGAAGGAAAATACGCTAGACATGAGGAGGTCAACGACATCATTAAGAGAATTCTCGCCGCAACCCATTGCCCAGCGGGGACCCCAAATACTGAGGGTTGACGGAAGTCAAAAGTGTCAAGATGCAGTCATTATGCTACCTAGGAAGGATGGTAAGCGGATTGGCTGGGACCACATCTGTGCCGTCAAGTTGGCGCACACCTACCTGCCATGCTCTGCTATAACTTCATCCCAGTAGGGTCAGAGACCGTTTGAGCTTGTGGCAAGTGTGCTCGAAAGTTTCTCAGAGAGCTGGGTGAAAAACTCATCACAGAAACCAAAGATCACAGAGCGGCCAGCTTCCTCTTTTAGAGACTCTGTGTCGCGATCCAGAGGGGAAATACATGCAGCATTCTGGGCACGTGGCCCACCACCGGGGAGCTCGATGTAGCATTTGAGATATACGCTCTGAGGTGTGGTTTATGTTGTTCTACTTTCTATTGTATTTTTGTTAATGAATTTTGTCTTTAACTATATATATATATATATAATATATATATATATATATATATATATATATATATATATATATATATATATATATATATATATAATATATATATATATCGTGCCGAATAGGCAGAACTTTAGGTTAGGCTAAAATAAATTGTTCTTGTTATGATAAGTTTAGGTAAGTTTTCTAAGTTTCTTTTGGTGCAAATTTAAAATTTTTTACATTAACATTAATGAAAAAAATATATCTTTAAATGTATAAGAGAAATTTTTAGAAAGGACTTAATTTTAAATGAGTTCTTGCTAATTGACCAGTTTTACATATTCGGCACGATATATATATATATATATATATATATATATATATATATATATATATATATATATATATATATATATATATATATATATATATATGTCGTGCCGAATAGGCAGAACTTGCGATCTTGGCTTAAATAGCAACGCTCATCTTGCCATATAGGACAAGTTAAAATTTGTATATGCAATAATTTCGCCAAAATCATTCTGAACCTAACGAAAAAAATATATTTCACTGTGTTTGTTTAGTATTAAATTATTGTAAACAAATCTAAAATATATTCAGTTGGGTTAGGCTAAAATAAATTGTTCTTGTAATAATAAGGTCAGATAAGTTTTCTAAGATTCTTTTGGAGCAAAATTAAAATTTTTTACGTTAACATTAATGAAAAAAATGTCTTTAAACGTATAAGAGAAAATTTTAGAAAGGACTTAATTTTAAATGAGTTCTTAGTAATTGACCAGTTTTACATATTCGGCACGACATATATATATATATATATATATATATATATATATATATATATATATATATATATATATATATATATATATATATATATATATATATATATATGCAATAAGATCACAGTAAACAGGTGATTTCGTAGTTCCTTGATAATGTGAGTAGTCACGAAAGCGCTTGGAATTTCTCTATTCTTTCAGAATAGTTGTTTTGTATATATATATATATATATATATATATATATATAATATATATATATATATATAGATATATATATGTGTGTGTGTGTGTGTGTGTGTGTGTGTGTGTGTGTGTGTGTGTATGTGTGTATTTATATATATGCAAACAGTATCTACTTTTACATAGTTAAAGGCAAATGGTTGTTTTTTTATTCAGATTAATTTTTTGTTTTTAAATGATTTACTGAAGACCAAAATATAATCCAGTTTTCTTTTCAACAATGTTTGCTAGTTTTCAGACAAAAGTATCATAAAGGTAACCAAGACGCTTTCAAAATGTTGACTTGGTTTATATTCATCTGGGTAGAGCTGTAAATCTGTCAAGCAAAAAATGATATACAGAAACTTATAAGTAGAGATAGAGACAAGAATCACTCACCGACAACATGGAGATACCCCATCTGCTTGCGCGCAGGCTTGGTGTTCACCTGACACATGTAGATGCCCTGATCCTTTTTGGTGAGGCTGGTGATAGTGAGAACCCACGCTTGAGCCTCCTGATTGCTGGAGATCCTCGGGTTCTTAGTGATAACCTGCGTAGCCACCGTCAGGACAGTCCTTCCTCCTGTCCCCTTGTAGATCCACGCTACCTGCAACACATACAGTACACACACACTCATTATCAGCACCAACATACCTCCCGTTCCCTTGTACATCTATGCTAAATGCAACACACACACACACACACACACACACACACACACACACACACACACACACATGCACACACACACACACACACACACACACATACAAACAAACACACACACACACACACACACACACACACACACACACACACACACACACACACACACACACACACTTCGGAGTCTATTTTTTCCGTAATGTCGTATTTGTGAACGACATGCGGAAGGAATAGACTCCGAAGTGTCCCTGTTTGCAGATGATGTGAAGTTGATGAGACAGTCTCTGTTTGGTATATATGGGTCCTTTTTCCAAAAACAAACCACGAGAAATATGGATACAGTGTAGAATGTGCAAGTTGTGGGCCCACAAAGCCTGCACTGGTAAAGAATTGTTTTATACATGCCCCAACTGTGACTCAGATGATTTAGATTAAGTTCACCTAGGTATTAAGTATTCTCTGCAGTTATTATCTGGAAGTGCAATTATTTTCAATTGAATGTATAACACCTAGTCAGTTTTTAATTTTATTTTATTAGAAAAGGTTTCTTTCTTTACCAAGAAAAGATTTTTAAGTTTCTCTGGAACTGAATATTCTTGAAATGAAACATTATGAATAATCAGTATCTTAATTTACTGTTACATATTCCTAATTTACTGTTGCTATTTGCTGTATCAACTTACCCCATACATGGGGCATGTTGACACACGTGAAATGTTTTTTTTTTCTAAAGAATGCTGTGCTCTTGTTTCGAAAGAAAATTATTTTTTTATTTCATGAAAAATAAGAGGAAGATTTATATTTTTCACTGGAAGTATAAAATTACCAAAATCGTTTGTTGTTTTTCTTTCATCACCGAAAATGTAAAAAGAGTGCCAACTAGCCCCGGTCTTCCCCACAGACACACTCATTATCAGCATCAACATACCTCCCGTTCCCTTGTACGTCTATGCTAAATGCAACACACACACACACACACACACACACACACACACACACACACACACACACACACACACACACACACACACACACACACACACAACCTATGACGAAAGAAACCAGGGGGAGAAGAAAGCGATCGAAGGTATCATGAAAGCAATAGGTGAGGGAGACATGACCCAGGTGGCAAATTTTCGGAGAATTGGGTGGTTTGCGAGCGGAAGGAGATGGCCTGTCAAAGTAATCTTCAAAGCAGTATCAGCTCGAACCAGGGTCCTACACGAGAAAGCACGACTGAGGGAGAAACCAGAGTACCGGAGAGTGTACCTAGATCGCGATAGAACACAGGAGGAGACGACAATACTGAAAGAGAGGGTACAAAGACGAAAGGAGGAACGGGAGCCATCGATGAAGACGAGCAGAACCCAGACTCAGGTGGAAGGACAAATACACCCTACAGAGACACCCGCAGAAGGACCCCGACCACAACAACTCCGAAGCAACTGAATAATCTCAACCAAAATCCGCACACTGTTCCCTCTACCCCCCCCCCCCCATCACAAACCGCAACCACAACTAGGTGAGTACACACACACACACACACACATAACTAGATACACACACTCTCACACACACGCAAATACACATCAGAAGCACACATCAACTAGATAACTGCTGCAGCATATGGGCGCCTGGCAAACCTGAGAACAGCGTTCCGATACCTTAGTAAGGAATCGCTCAAGACACTGTACACTGTGTACATCAAGCCCATACTGGAGTATGCAGCACCAGTTTGGAATCCATACCTGGTCAAATACGTCAAGAAATTAGAAAAAGTGCAAAGGTTTGCAACAAGGCACGTTCCGGAGCTCAGGGGTTTGTCCTACGAAGAAAGGTTGAGGGAAATCGGACTGACGACATTGGGGGACAGGCGGGTCAGGGGAGACATGATAACGACATACAAAATACTGCGTGGAATAGATAAGGTAGACAGAGACAGGTTGTTCCAGAGAGGGGACACAGAAATAAAGGGTCACAATTGGAAGCTGAAGACTCAGACGAGCCAGAGGGATGTTAGGAAGTATTTCTTCAGTCACAGAGTCGTCAGGAAGTGGAATAGCCTAGCAAGTGATGTAGTGGAGGCAGGAACCATACATAGCTTTAAGACGAAGTATGACAAAGTTCTGGAAGCAGAGAGAGAGAGGACCTAGTAGCGATCAGCGAAGAGGCGGGGCCAGGAGCTGAGTCTCGACCCCTGCAACCACAATTAGGTGAGTACAGTTAGGTGAGTACAGTTAGGTGAGTACACACACACACACACACACACACACACACACACACACACACACACACACACACACACTCACACACACACACACACACACACACACACGCACACACGCACACACACACACACACACACAAACACACACACACACACACACACACACACACACACACACACACACACACACACACACACACACACACACATACACACACACACACACACGCACACACACACACACACACACACACACACACACACACACACACACACACACACACACACACACACACACACACAATCTGTATAATCAATGAAACTCAGTGGAGAACACTTTCTAATTAAATTAATTGTGTTAACACACACTGTGAAATGTAATCTGCTTAAAAGTTATTTTGTAAACACTTTACATAAAACAATTAAAACACAATGTGTAAATATTTTACGTAAAATACACACAATTAAAATATACTGTTTAAACACTTTCCATAAAGCACATACTGATAAAATGTACTATGTAAACACATTACGTAAAGCACACACAATTGTGTATACAATTTACGTAAAACACTCAAAATTAAAACACGCTGTGTAAGCACAGTTCATAAATCCCACAAAATTAAAACACACTGTTTAAACGCCTTACGTGAAACATGCACTTAATGCCCACTTTGTAAACACTTTTCATAAAACACTCACAACTTGAAATACACTATATAAAAATATATGTATATAAAAGGGCACAAATTCTTTGTCTGTATACAGCTTATAAAGATGAATACAGTGTAAACACGCTTCATAAACACACCTTCTAAACATTCTCTATAATACTCACTATCCAAACACTCACTATGGAAAATACACTCTGACTAAAACACCATGTGAAACGCCTGTTGTGTATACACACAAAATGTAAAATACTTGCTACGAATAACACAATATGTAAGCACTTATAGAACACATTACAAAAGCACCCTATATCAAGATTCAATGCCGAATATGAAGTTGATTGGTTGCGGTTTAGCCTACAGCATTTGCGACTGAAATTTTTGAATATGTATTACTGAGTAGCGCAGCGCAGTGTTTTATGTACTGTATCTATGTACTCTGCAGTATTTATAAACATTAACTAACTTTCTCAGTGATTATGCCATTATCACCAAGGACTTTTTGTAGCCCTTGGTTATTGGACCACGGAATTTACGAGATGCCAGACATAAATACCGAATGGAGAGGCAAGAAAATGAGATAGCAATCTTGGAAAAATCTCATCACTGTATTTTGATGGTAAAAAGATCTCCACTCGTGTAATGACAAAGAATGAGAAGACCAAGAAATGGAGTCCAAAGATATTGGTGGAAGACCATTACGTCACGATGGAGCCCGGCACTGATTACCTCGCTCAAGTGACTCTCAAGTCAGGCCATTTAAAGGAGACTGCCAAGACTATCTATTCATTTCTGGTGGAACAGAAACTAACTTGGCAGCCTGTTGTATGTATTGGTAGTGACAGAACCAACGTAAATGTCTCAGCTGACAATGGAGCCATTCATCATCTTGAAATGTTGCTTGGTCATCCGGTCCATTATTTCATCTGTCAGCTTCATGGAAATGAGCTGCAATTCCTGGCTGTTTTCTACCACTATGACGTTAAGTCCTGAGCATTGGAGAGGTCCCATTGGCAAACAGATCATGGATCCTCTGTCTGAGCTGAAAGTTGTTGCTTTCCAGCCAGTCAATTTCACTGATTTCCCTGCTCTTCGTAACAATGTGGCAGAGAATTTGTCCTAGGACCAGAAACCCTTTTACAGGATTTGCAAAGGAGTGATCACAAGTGTGGTTGATGATGACTTGGTTGCTGCTTGAACCAAGTCCACCGTGTGTGTTTCATGGTGGAATACTTTAAGGAGTAGCATACTTTGACTGTATGTGGCAACATCAAGACCCAGTCAGGAGCTGAAAAGAGTCGTCATTATGATTTTGAAATTCAGTTTTCCAATGTGGTTCCACATCAAGCTGCACCATTTTGTTACACACGGTCCAAAGAACGTCTTCCAGCCACTGCAATTTATGAGACATCTGAGCAGTGAAGAAGTGAAGACAGTAAAGAAGACTGCCCAAAGAAATTCCTACTTTGCTCACACATATCAGCTGCTTCTTGGTATATGCGCTGTGAGAGACAAAGCTGTCTCAATAATAAGAAAAATTAGAGAAGAGAATCAGCAAGCAGACAGAAGAAAGTACTGAGAGCTCTGATGAGGACGGAGAAGATACTGTTGATACTGTTGACGAGGACTTGTTAATCTACATGTTGAGGACGACAGTGAAGATGAAAAGAATGACAATGTGGCTCCTATTGTCAACACAAGATAAGTAGTGATTCCCAAACCAAAGTGGCAAGCAAAGAACTATCATTCCACGATTGATGGGAAGACTGAACTCAAAACTGAGCCTCCTTTCATTACTTCTCTATCAGATCAACAGGTTCTGAAAATTATCCCACTGGAGGTGTCCAAGTGGCCAAATAACACTCAAGCTGTTGAGAGAGGGATAAAACTGATTACTGAAGCTTGCACTGAAGTGACTGGACTGAAGGTAAGAGATGGATATATCAGGCAAAGAATATTTTCCTGGAATGTGATGCCCAAGTTCCGCACCAAAAAAGCTTTCACTTATAGCTTGTAATAGTTTAAAATTAAATAGCTGATGATTGATATAAGCCATGTACATTTGATTATACAATCTTCACAACCACCAATAACACTGGTCTGCATATGGAATATTTTTAAGTTTTATTTTGTCATGGTTGTGATCTTACATATTCTTGGGCTGCTGATCGTAAGTATCTAAAATATTTTGTTCTATCACGTAAGGATTTTGAAGAAAATGCAAATTAATGATAATAAAAATATGAATTTTTAATAAATTGTTTAATTTATTAAAATTAGGCAAGTAATCACGAAGAAGCACATTCTGTTAGTTTTAAGAACATATGAATTCCAAATCAACATGAATCAAATCAAATGATGTTATTAAAAAAATATGGTGGCAGCAGAATTTTCATGGGATCAACTAGTGGCACAGGTTTCACGTTGTGATTTCCGGGTAAGAAACTGGTTCTTGGTGGCCAGTCTTTGTGTTCATAGTGCTGGCTGATTGCCCTACTATCCCAAAGACACAGAAAACAGGGATATTTAGTGTATCCACTTTCTCATTTATGTCATAATTTCTCGCTTATGTCATACGAAAAGAGAAAAGTAACGTTCCATTATAACTTGACAACCTGATGTGATAGAAATTAATAAAAAACACAATGGATCACTATTTTCCATATATATACCGAAAAAGATACCAAAGAGTCTATAAAAAAATCATGCAGACCAGTGTAATTTAGAACTAATTGCTTTCAATGGTGTATAATTTGACGAAAAGTCGATCGCGGTGCTGCAGGGTAAATGGGCATGAAATGGTCTGAACATCTACACAGAAGTTTGTTTTGACCATACAAATAATGTCTGAAAAGCGCAGCTTGCATCTCTAAAATTTGTATTTTTTCAATGCTCCCCACTATATAAGTCACGCTCTCCATAAATCACACTGTAAAACATACACTATGTATAATTCACTGTATAACATACAATATTTTGTGATGTCTCATATTCGTCATTCATTCATTAAAAGTCATATAACCTTTATATGGCAAAAAATCAAAGAATACAAAGCTCAATTTAGTTAATTAAAGACACCAATTTTCTCCTTCAGCACCCAGTCAAAAGATTCAAGCAGGAATATTATTATGGGTATTTTGCCGTAATTCCTGGTTAATTCTTCTACAATATCTTGTAATACTAAAAAATATTCCTTTAGTTACTCACTGATTTTTATTTTTAAGTTTACTACAACTACTCACAAATTCGTGAAGAAACAATACTTTTAAGTAAAAAATTAAATTTATTAATTGCTTGCTTTATCTGACAAATACATCTCTTCCATATTCCTCCAATTATTATTATTTTGATAAGTGACGAACTTGTCATATTGCATTTTATGTACAGCTTCACCATCATTCTAATTAACATTAACTAGTACAATCTTCACTAAAACGTCGCCTGATGAGTAAGATGTCTTATATCACCATTAACTTTGTTATCAATCTTCAACTGAATCATCATCTTAAAATTTTCATCACAAAGCAGTTATCGACTTACGAAGTTGAAAACAACATTAATATATTTAGACTGACTATGATCAGGACCATCTATCAGGAACATCGGAGAGATATTACCTATTCTCATTACCTTTGAGCTAGCTAAGTCGCACAGTTGTGTCTTCACGTTCCCTATCGTATGTAATGTGTTCAATATTCAGTGGTGCATTATCTTTGTTTGTTTTTTTTCACTCTAGTAATATCGGTATTTCCTGTGTTAATAATCCTTCAATTTTTTTTTAACTCATCACAGACTTTCTTGAAGTTCCACGTGAATTTCCTACGTTCCTACCTCAACCTAATTTACACAGCCATTACTGTTGTGACAAAGTCCATAGTTTCCTCCCAAAATACCTCAGTTTTTTTTTGGCTCAGCTCCTTAAAGACCTCCTGATAATTTATTATGCGCTCGCCTCCATTCTCAGACTGGTTACTCACTACTTTACAACTCACTTTCCTCTGATGCGGCTGAATTTCAACTTTTGATCAGATTTGGTTTTTGATGCTATGTCATTCTCAAACTTTCAGTCTTGCATGTTTATTTCTACTTATTCTGCCCAATTCCCTGTTTTTCCTGTGTGTTTTGCTTTCTTTCTATTATTTTAGTTTTTACCTCTTCTGCACCTCTTGGTGAACCATGGTCAGTTCATATCTTGTCATTACTTCTGGTCCTGTGTATGATCTTCGTTTCTACCTCCTGGGACGTTCCAGCTACATACTCCAGTATGTTATTTGCTATCTTTTCCTACTAGTTTTCTTTCCCACGGCACTTCATTAAGAAATTGCATCATACCTGCATAATCCCTGCTGATGTCACTATACGTTACTCCAGAATCGCTCGGGCTGAATACAAGATTCAACCTCGTTAGTTTATTTCCTCCTCTCTTCTTAGATGTACTTCAAGTTCTCCATCTCCATGCTTACATTCAACAATTTATCCATCCAAGTTTCTGGTTCTCCGTGTGGTTCAAGGTTCACCCAATCTGTTTCCTTATGGATAATGTGTCCCATCTTCATTATTGTCCACTATCGCTCTGTTGCTGTCTTCATTCTCTGTCTTGGTCTCCTGCTGCTGAGTAACTTGAGAGAATGTTAATAGGGCAAGCTGCTGTATATCCATTGGCTACCACAACATTATGTTGAAACTTTCGTTTCAGACTAATAAATTAGAAACATGTGCATCTTTTGGGTATCTTTAATGAGGAAACGTTTCGCCACACAGTGGCTTCATCTTTCCATACAAAGGAGAATGGTGAAGAATAGGAGGGGTTTTGAGGTAATCAGTCCCTCAGCCTTGAGTCGATGTGATCAGTCCATTAGTCTTGAAAAGAAAACAGCATATGTGCGAAGTGTCTTATATACTGTACACAGATGAAGTGCAGCAGTCGTAGGTAGTGTCACATTTGACCATCGTTTAAAGGTTTAGGCAAGTGAAGCTCCCCTATATTAAGATCTCAAGATGTTGCTGTGTCTGACAGGAATGTAGATGAATGGTTCAGGGAACCGACAAGTTGATAAATTAGACACATGTGCAACTCTTGGGTATCTTTGAAGATACCCAAGACTTGCTCATGTGTTTTATTTATCAACTTGTCGGTTCTCTGAACCATTCATCTACATTCGTTTCAGATTGACTATCATCTGGTGTCCAAACATTATCACTTCAACACTATCTTATAATCCTCACCCTTTACATTAAATGTTAAAGAACTTTTGTATAATATTCTTAAAAAAAGTTTATTTTAAAAAGTATTCTTTAATGAATGAACTAGGGAAATATGAAAATATTTGTAAATTTGATGTAGCGCATGTTTCAAAAAAATGTTATGCAATTTATTGAAATTCATAAAAAACTAACATTGCTACTAAATACAATTTCTCTTGGCTAATCACTGAATGTAAATGTAATTTCAAACACAGCTGAGCGCTAAATATATAAATTTAACTTTATTTTTAATTTATGTACACTGTGAATATATATCACTGACACTAGGTTCCATAGTACAGTCGTCACTTAAACATCACTGGACGTTTGGTATCACTGCACTGTCATTGCATGCAACTACCCTATCATATTAATCCACATAACACTGTCTCTTTGTATCACTAACACAATGATGCACTATAATATTATCGTTTACATATTCTCTGAGGAAAATTTACATGGCATTTTATCGCTAGTGTTTCCTGCGCCCGTGTTGTATCTTATTTTTTAATTACTTCCTGCTGGCTTACCCTTTCTAAGTAACCAACTGACTCCTATGATGGCTACTTCCTAACTAGTCCAGTTTCGTATTTTCTCAAGCTCTAAGTTCTCTGATTCTTATGATTCAGGTTGTTTATCAGCAGTAAATTATGTACTGTATGAACGTCTTGTAGCAACTCACCGCTCCATCAACATCAAATTACAAACGTGTTGTAGTTTGCACCGCATGTGTACCACCGGGATAATATAATTAATACTTATTCTATCGCAAATAAGTAACGAACATTTGCCTCCTTAGAATAATTTTCTATACTTTTAGAATATGTGAAAGAATTGACGAGGATTCGAACTGTGGTCCCTTCAAGATGCAGCTCCACTACCGTTTCACCCAGCCACGAAGCAACTACGGATAACATTAGTAAACAGCGCTTCTATAACCCAAGTGTTATTGTTAGTGACTCCAGCTGTTACTTACCCAACAGCCACTGAAGATTTCTTGGAACATTCGTTCTCATTTCCCTTAAAGCCACAGTCTTTAGACCTAGGATAAATTGTAATGAACGACTATCATGGTATGAACAGGAACATGGACAGTAACTCGAACGGTAGGCCTAGCATGCAACAGGCCTAATGCTGTGAAATCATCTGAGTCGTAACAGCGATGTGCTGGTTACATACAAGAACCACGATACGATAAGTGTATATTCCTCTGATTATCCGTTAATGTTTAATATTTAATCATTATGTTTTGTTTGGTATGAGAACAAGTGAGGCTGTGAGAAGAAACAGTAAGGTCGCAGTTAATTCCGCTGATACAAACAATTCAAAAAAGTGAAATTCGTAAAATCCGCCTGTATCACCTCAGATAGCAGAGAGGTAGCAGTGATGAGCATGCAATGACCACGGGATGTCTGATGAGCATGCAATGACCACGGGATGCCTGATGAGCATGCAATGACCACGGGATGTCTGATGAACATGCAATGACCACGGGATGACTGATGAGCGTGCAATGACCACAGGATGACTGATGAGCGTGCAATGACCACGGGATGACTGATGAGCATGCAACGACCACGGGATGTCTGATGAGCATGCAATGACCACGGGATGTCTGATGAGCATGCAATGACCACAGGATGACTGATGAGCATGCAATGACCACGGGATGTCTGATGAGCATGCAATTACCACGGGATGTCTGATGAGCATGCAATGAACACAGGATGAACGATGAACATGTAATGATCACGGGATGACTGATGAGAACGCAATGACCACGGGATGATTGATGATCATGCAATGACCATGGGATGATTGATGATCATGCAATGACCACGGGATGACTGATGAGCATGCAATGAACACAGGATGAACGATGAACATGTAATGATCACGGGATGATTGATGAGCATGCAATAACCACGGGATGATTGATGATCATGCAATGACCACGGGATGACTGATGAGCATGCAATGACCACAGGATGTCTGATGAGCATGCAATGACCACGGGACGACTGATGAGCATGCAATGAAAACGGGATGTCTGATGAGCATGCAATGACCACGTGACGACTGATGAGTATGCAATGACCACAGGATGTCTGATGAGCATGCAATGATCACGGGATGTCTGATAAGCATGCAATAACCACGGGAGGTCTGATGAGCATGCGATGACCACAGGATGACTGATGAGCATGTAATGACCACGGGATGACTGATGAGCATGCAGTGACCACGTGATGTCTGATGGGCATACAATGACCACTGGATGACTGATGAGCATGTAATGACCACAGGATGTCTGATGAGCATGTAATGACCACAGGATGTCTGATGAGCATGTAATGACCACAGGATGACTGATAAGCATGCAATAACCACGGGATGACTGATGAGCATGCAATGACCACAGGATGACTGATGAGCATGCAATGACCACAGGATGACTGATGAGCATGCAATAACCACCGGATGACTGATGAGCATGCAATGACCACAGGATGACTGATGAGCATGCAATAACCACGGGATGACTGATGAGCATGCAATGACCACAGGATGACTGATGAGCATGCAATAACCACGGGATGACTGATGAGCATGCAATGACCACAGGATGACTGATGAGCATGCAATGACCACAGGGTGACTGATAAGCATGCAATAACCACGGGATGACTGATGAGCATGCAATGACCACACGATGACTGAAGAGCATGTAATGACCACAGGATGACTGATAAGCATGCAATAACCACGGGATGACTGATGAGCATGCAATGACCACAGGATGACTGATGAGCATGCAGTAACCACGGGATGACTGATGAGCATGCAATGACCACAGGATGACTGATGAGCATGCAATGACCACAGGATGACTGATAAGCATGCAATAACCACGGGATGACTGATGAGCATGCAATGACCACTGGATGACTGATGAGCATGCAGTGACCACGGGATGACTGATGAGCATGCAATGACCACAGGATGACTGATAAGCATGCAATAACCACCGGATGACTGATGAGCATGCAATGACCACGGGATGACTGATGAGCATGCAATGACCACGGGATGACTGATGAGCATGCAATGACCACAGGATGACTGATAAGCATGCAATGACCACGGGATGACTGATGAGCATGCAATGACCACTCGATGATTGATGAGCATGCAATAACCACAGGATGACTGATGAGCATGCAATGACCACGGGATGACTGATGAGCATGCAATGACCACGGGATGACTGATGAGCATGCAATGACCACTGGATGACTGATAAGCATGCAATAACTACGGGATGACTGATGAGCATGCAATGACCACGGGATGACTGATAAGCATGCAATAACCACGGGATGACTGATGAGCATGCAATGACCACAGGATGACTGATGAGCATGCAATAACCACGGGATGACTGATGAGCATGCAATGACCACAGGATGACTGATAAGCATGCAATAACCACGGGATGACTGATGAGCATGCAATGACCACAGGATGACTGATGAGCATGCAATGACCACAAGATGACTGATAAGCATGCAATAACCACGGGATGACTGATGAGCATGCAATGACCACAGGATGACTGATAAGCATGCAATAACCACGGGATGACTGATGAGCATGCAATGACCACAGGATGACTGATGAGCATGCAATGACCACAGGGTGACTGATAAGCATGCAATAACCACGGGATGACTGATGAGCATGCAATGGCCACTGGATGACTGATGAGCATGCAATGACCACAGGATGACTGATAAGCATGCAATAACCACGGGATGACTGATGAGCATGCAATGACCACGGGATGACTGATGAGCATGCAATGACCACGGGATGACTGATGAGCATGCAATGACCACAGGATGACTGATAAGCATGCAATAACCACGGGATGACTGATGAGCATGCAATGACCACTCGATGATTGATGAGCATGCAATAACCACAGGATGACTGATGAGCATGCAATGACCACAGGATGACTGATGAGCATGCAATGACCACAGGATGACTGATGAGCATGCAATAACCACGGGATGACTGATGAGCATGCAATGACCACAGGATGACTGATGAGCATGCAATAACCACGGGATGACTGATGAGCATGCAATGACCACAGGATGACTGATGAGCATGCAATAACCACGGGATGACTGATGAGCATGCAATGACCACAGGATGACTGATGAGCATGCAATGACCACAGGGTGACTGATAAGCATGCAATAACCACGGGATGACTGATGAGCATGCAATGACCACACGATGACTGAAGAGCATGTAATGACCACAGGATGACTGATAAGCATGCAATAACCACGGGATGACTGATGAGCATGCAATGACCACAGGATGACTGATGAGCATGCAGTAACCACGGGATGACTGATGAGCATGCAATGACCACAGGATGACTGATGAGCATGCAATGACCACAGGATGACTGATAAGCATGCAATAACCACGGGATGACTGATGAGCATGCAATGACCACTGGATGACTGATGAGCATGCAGTGACCACGGGATGACTGATGAGCATGCAATGACCACAGGATGACTGATAAGCATGCAATAACCACCGGATGACTGATGAGCATGCAATGACCACGGGATGACTGATGAGCATGCAATGACCACGGGATGACTGATGAGCATGCAATGACCACAGGATGACTGATAAGCATGCAATGACCACGGGATGACTGATGAGCATGCAATGACCACTCGATGATTGATGAGCATGCAATAACCACAGGATGACTGATGAGCATGCAATGACCACGGGATGACTGATGAGCATGCAATGACCACGGGATGACTGATGAGCATGCAATGACCACTGGATGACTGATAAGCATGCAATAACTACGGGATGACTGATGAGCATGCAATGACCACGGGATGACTGATAAGCATGCAATAACCACGGGATGACTGATGAGCATGCAATGACCACAGGGTGACTGATAAGCATGCAATAACCACGGGATGACTGATGAGCATGCAATGACCACAGGATGACTGATGAGCATGCAGTAACCACGGGATGACTGATGAGCGTGCAATGACCACAGTATGACTGATGAGCATGCAATGACCACAGGATGACTGATAAGCATGCAATAACCACGGGATGACTGATGAGCATGCAATGACCACAGGATGACTGATAAGCATGCAATAACCACGGGGTGACTGATGAGCATGCAATGACCACAGGATGACTGATAAGCATGCAATAACCACGGGGTGACTGATGAGCATGCAATGACCACGGGATGACTGATGAGCATGCAATGACCACAGGATGACTGATGAGCATGCAATAACCACAGAATGACTGATGAGCATGCAATGACCACAGGATGACTGATAAGCATGCAATAACCACGGGATGACTGATGAGCATGCATTGACCACAGGATGACTGATGAGCATGCAATAACCCCAGGATGACTGATGAACATGCAATAACCACGGGATGACTGATGAGCATGCAATGACCACAGGATGACTGATGAGCATGCAATAACCACAGGATGACTGATGAGCATGCAATAACCACAGGATGACTGATGAGCATGCAATAACCACGGGATGACTGATGAGCATGCAATGACCACGGGATGACTGATGAGCATGCAATGACCACGGGATGACTGATGAGCATGCAATGACCTCGGGATGACTGATGAGCATGCAATGACCACGGGATGACTGGTGAGCATGCAATGACCACGGGATGACTGATGAGCATGCAATGACCACGGGATGACTGATGAGCATGCAATGACCACGGGATGACTGATGAGCATGCAATGACCACGGGATGACTGATGAGCATGCAATGACCACGGGATGACTGATGAGCATGCAATGACCACGGGATGACTTCCTTTTAGTTTTCTGTTTATTAGTAGACAGTCGTTTATTATGATTTTTTCTTGTCAAGAAACGCCGCCAATTTTTATCCAAGCAGCTAATGTTCATTGTTTTTGCTGATTGACAAGGTTCTGTGCTCACTGCAAGACTCTACTTGATAACTTTCTGCCTTTGTCCCAGCGATTATTGTGCAGGAAGACGGTGTTATAACTATGTATGTAATTAAACGGTCTATAACAGAATGGCATGATGATAGAATGGGTAATCTATTTTTTGGCCCTGGTTTACTCTCTTACACTTTCACTCATCAGACTGAAGGTAAAAATAATAACATCAAAAGTCACGTAAACAGAAGTGCATGCAGTTTTCATTAAGGAGACATTTTGCCAACAAGGTGTTCCATCAGATCAATATAGAGAACGAGAGTACGACGAAATTAACAATGACGAAGGTTAGGTATTGTATGAGAAACAACGAGCTGAGTGACTGCTCTGTTTTCCTTAGGTTGAAGTCGTCGTGCAAGGGTAAATGATGCATCTTCCAGTATTTTAAGCTATGGTGTTGGTAGCAGCGATGAAAGACGCGTCTAATCAGCGTCTACTGTACTGGTCCGATGCTCCAGTGATTATATGATATTAGGGAAGTCCACATCTCATATATTAAGTATAGTATATATTTATATAGAAAAGTAATGCAAACGTATATGCAATATATTCACCAAAATATGTTGTCCTGCCAATTCTATGAACAGCTATGAAAAGAAAGTAGCTTAGCAACAGCAAATGCCATAAAAGTTCACAGTTCAGTCTTCGAACTGAAATTACAGGACAGCATTGCTCAGGCAAAACCAGACTGAGTGTTTCTCTGCGCAATCCGAGAAAGATTTCCCATACCTGAGGTAATGAATCTTAACGCAAGAGATAGGAATAGCACGGAATGTGACATAAGCTTCTCATGGAGTTCAACTGTTGTGTTGAAGATCTGATGGGAATCAGTAAAGGCAGTCACATGGAAACTAGCATTATAATAACTTCAATGTGAATGGCAAACAACGACCTACACTAATCAAAAAAAATTTAACACTTCACTAATAAATATCACCTTCCACAGTTGAAAGCCATTCTGAAGAGGCATTCTCTAGTTATCTCAGAGATCAGCATCTCAAAATACGCCAGCACTCAAAATTTTCATTATCAAATTTTTGAAGCCAGTTGGCTAAGGCTTTCATAAATTATCATTTCCTAGCCAGTATTTCAATATTCACATTTTCTTTGATAAAATTAATAAATTAATTTTACTGTACTCTTCAAATGGTAAGTTGATCGATACAAACTGCAAATGTCATTTGTAGCTAAAATGGTTTGAATAACATTCTCATTTTATTTTGTGTTTGTTTTCAGATACATAAATTAATTTGCTCATTGCAGTTTATTTTGAAGCCTCAGGAAGAGGCAGAAGAAAATATTTCTTCGTTTTACTTGCCTCAAATTCTGTATTCTCTTCAAAATACACGATGAGTATATTTCTAAATGGCTTTAGCACATTAGATAAACTGCTAAGTGCAGAAACAATATCATATTCAATTACCAGTTCACAGTAATTATTCTAGACATTACTGATGGAAAATATGTTACCAGTCTAAACATCAGCAAAACAGACTATTACAAAAATCTAATATAATGTTCCCGGCATCAAATTTCGCTGTATTTGGAAACAGCGTTTCAGATGATATTTAGCCTCAGTGGCAACGAGATTTGATATTCCAGGAAGACGATATGAATTAACGCACCTTTTGCTCTTCACTCAAAATTTTAACTAAATTTCCAGGATCATCACTTAGCGAAGAGTATTTTCATTACCATTCTGTTTGTTCTCTGTTAAACAGTAATAATGCTGTGTTTCGATATATTTACAGCCTCATTACCCGATTATACAGCTGAAGTGAAACTACGCTAATCAAGACGATCTAATTATGTACATTACTCTCAAAACTGAAGAAAGAGATCTAATGTTATAATTGTTTTACTAAAACTAAAGTTGGGGAGTGCAGTCTGTCAATGGCATCGATATACTTGTCACAATTGTCTGTTATTCGTGTCGTTAATGACTTATGTCGTAATCCAGTGCCACGTATTTGACGACTCTCACATAAACCTTATTTTATTTGTGGCAGGGGAAGCATTTTTAAAGTGAAAGCCAGTCTTTCCGCTTACGTTTCTGGTTCTGGAAATTATAAATCAATCAAAAATCCAAATTAAACCATTATTTTTTTTTTCAGTTAAAACCAAACATTCAAAATTTTGAATAAAGGAAGATAGAAGTACAAGATCATTACATTGCAATCTGAACATGATAATGGTATTATGTAATACCAACAATGCAATAAAATGCATGTGCAATAGTTAAGTATCTGTTTCCGAAACTTTTCGTCTACACAGTAGGCTACTTCGGTCGAATACCGATAAGGCAGCAGAAGTAGTAGAAATGTAGTCAATCACCTTCAAAGATGTAGTTTTGAGGTGGTCAGTCCCTCAGCCTGGAAATGTGTTCTGCTCCTGACTATGGAACATTGGTTTCTCAGTAACAACTAGTCAACACCTCATATGATCGGGTTTAATCCTCCAATGCTGATACTGATTTTGTATTGAATTTGAGATGTGTTGGTGTCATCTGCCAGTTTTTATGAGAAAATTATATACAAATTAAGTTTCTTAAAAAGAGCAAAAAAATTATGTGTTATATATGTTAGAGAATTTAAAACAAATTATTTCTAAAGATAAGAAAACTATGAAATATTGAAAACTCACATTTTATGTACTTTTCAAAAATTGAAGAGTGTAATCACTTAATTTTTTTTTTCATTCGTCAGATGCTATTCCAAAGTGGTTACATTTTTACGTTCAGTGATCCAGAATCCAATAACATACTGTAGGGTTTCTGAATATAACTTCAGAATGTACTATTCGATAGGCTTCAAATTTTCAACAGCTATGAAATTTCATGAAACAATCGGCATGTGCAGGTGACCTCTGGTCAATATTATGTTCAACATTCCGAGTTCAGTTACCAATGATAAGTTTAGAAAGCCTCTACCGATCAGCTTCGTCCTTTCAACACTGGATGGCTTTTAATGTTAATGTGTAGGTGCTATTTTGCAAATTTAATTATGATATGGTGTAGTATTATTTTCCATTAAATAACTTGTATTTGCTTCTTAGGAACTGCATCGGTTTTTATTGGCGGACTTGTCTCAGGAAGTGTTTGAAATAATTTTAGATTTTGACTGCGATGGAGCATATTTCTCAATTTAATAATGCAAACAATAAAAGTGTAACTTCTAAATTATGTAATGAACTCAACTTCTTGTCCGGTTCAAATATTAAATGCTCTTGAATTTTTATCAAAGGAAACTTTACTTTTGTCCTGGGTTTGTAAGTTTTAATTTATCAGTTTTATTTAAAAATAACTTTTTCGTGCAAAGACTGGAGATTGCCTCCTCTCATTGTCTTTAAAAGTAAATTATTTCGAAATCATTTTGTCCCATAGGTTAAACAAAATTTGTTGTTGTAGATGCAAATATTGCTGAATTAATTATACCACAGTCATTGTTCATATTGGTTAGCATGTTGTTAGGTATAAATAATAACTCAGGTCACTGTGAATAAATCTTTTCATTGCAGAATACATCTTTTTCGTTAAATGGAACAACTTTGATCCATTAGTATTGATATATCAGAGCGGACTGAAACCATGCATCATGTGGTTACGAATGTGCTAAGCATTAAAATTAGCAAGATAAACGCTTGACTACGCAGATGTAGAACAAATAGTAGTGTAGTATCCCCTCGCAGTATGACTCCTTGTGATTACGTGCAGTTTACTGGGGATATCATGAACATCATAGAGAGAACAGATTAATCTTACAAATCTTGTTGCTCATCAGGAAAGTAAAATTGAAGTGATTAATATTAGCAAAGACGCTGCAATAGGAAATGAAAGATCTATTGCCACACACATTCTATCCGATTTCCATTAAATATTACTCTGCGGCTTTACAAGCAGCAACCAGTAATCTCCATTTTACCAGTTGTTAATCATAAATGGTGTAGCCATGGTGATACCACTTGTCGTGGATCAAGACAAAATTATCTGAATGTGACCAAGTTGTTTTTCCATAGACATGATTCAGCTAGTCTCAGTTGTTCTCACTGGATATATGCCACTGATTCCTGCAGGAGCAGATGACATAGATACAGTCTACACAGTAGTATCAAATAGCAAATATGTTTCTGAACCATAAGGAAAACTACGCACTGTTGTTACATGTGACTAGGTTCTTTGTTGTAAAACAAAATAAGTTGTGGCTATTGCATTACGAAATCAGTAACACGATAGTCAGACTTGGTGGTTTTCACATAATACTGAACTTCATTAAATCAATAGGGACAACACCTTGAAGATAGTTTAGTGTATCTGGATCTAAGATGGTGACTGTTGAGAAAACACAGCGGGGAACATAATGGATACGAAACATACAACAAGGCTGTGCGTGCTCACAAGTTAGCCAAGTTAGCAATAGACGCACTTTGGCAATAAAAAAGAAAACAACTGATGACATCAGATTGTGTGCTGATGATACTGTGACCAGTTTTAATGATCATAATAAAGACATTTGAGAGGCATCTTACGCCTGAGCTTGAACAAAGGTGTCATTATTTTGCTAATAGAATTGGAGGAGGATCATGCAGATATGCCAACTTTTAGTTACTTAGTGAAGAAAATACAGATAATCTCGAGTCTCTCATTCGTGCTGAGACAGAAGGGCAATGGGAACTACATTTGCATTCATTTGAAAGGACGATCCCTTGGTTTGCTATATATAATCACACATATTAATTATCATTGGTTAGTCTCATTTTTAAAGATTACAACAGTGTAACTATCACATCAACGAGGAAAATGATAGGATGGATAATGAGAACTTTCCAAACAAGACATGCCATGCCGACGATGATCCTTTTAAAGTCACTTGTTCTCTCGAGGCTGGAATTACTGCTGGACACCAACAGTCCCATTTAAGGCAGATGATATTACATATCTAGGGAAAATACAGAGAAGCTTCACTGCACATGTTAGTTTAGTCAAGTACCTTAATTGCTGGGAACGTTTCAAGTCCCTTGACCTGTACTCCCTGGAACACAGGCGAGAAAGATGCTTTCCAATATTAACCTGGAAAATTCTAGAGGGACTGGTCTCAAATCTGCAAATAGAAATCACTCCTTACGAAAGAAAACCACTAGGCAGATAGTGCAACATACAACCAATGAAAAGCAGGCGTGCCATGAGTATGCTAAAAGAAAATACATCAAGCGTATGGTGCCCAAGACTGTTCAACAGCCTCCCATAATACATAAAGGGAATTACCAATAGACCTTTAGCTGTCTTCAAGAGGAATTGAACAGATACCTAGCGTCAATGCCCGATCAGCTGGACTGTGGTTCATACTATGGATTTCATATTGCCATTAGTAACAGCCTGGTTAATCAGGCCTTGATACACCGGGAAGCCTGGTCAAGGACCGGGCCAGAGGGGCACTCCCCCAAAACAACCTCTAGGTAGACTCCAGGTAGTCTGTTAGTTCACAAATAAACCGCACATAGGAGAGAGAAGCTTACGACGACGTTTCGGTCTGACTTGGACCATTTACAAACTCACACTCTGACTGTAAATGTGACTTTGTAAATGGTCCGAGTCGGACCGAAACGTCGTCGTAAGCTCCTCTCTCCTATGTGCGGGTTTTTTGTGTATTGTTCCAGTCACGAAATCGTGTTTTTTTGTTATTTAGTCTATTAGTAGATATGCGGCAACTCTTAACATCAGTCTACTATATTCATCAGCAATTTTTCAAAAAGAAAATTACTAAAACAAAGGACAAATTAGAAATTTTCTAGAGTATCATCTGATGAGGCTCTAGAGAATATTGACAAAATATCATTATTGTTGCAATCTGTGACATCACAAGGCCGGGGGATAACTGGTGCCAGACTTATCAAGGAAATGGAAGATTAGAAGAAGCTAATGCTCACAATGTTTACATTGTATGTTGATGAACAAATAGATGTGCATAACGTTATTTTGAGTAAGATCGAACCAGAGTAAGCAGATGTGAAGAAACTGTATAGAGAATGATTACGGAAATCAAGCATTTCCACACTATCATTCCTAGCAGAGAACATCAGAAACACTTCATATGCCTAACTTTAAATTATTCCGTTCTAGAATGGCTCTCTACGCAAAAAAATACTGATTGCGTCAAAAATCGTTGCCCCTGGTGGAATCCTTTGTAACCACTAGACTTACTGAAAAGTCTAAGAACTTTAATGTTACAATAGTCAGTAACAAAATCGAGTTGCAACAGATAAGGGGAAACAAAAAGAAGTCAACACAGCAAGATATCATCAAAACAAATTTGTGGCATCGTAAAGAGGCAGAAGTTAGTTCAGACAACATCTTAATCAAAGAACTGTCTACAGTGCCACGGGGTCTAGTTAGAGCCAACCATAAATTACATAAAACAGATGAATTTCATTTGGTGGAGTTTCTGATAAAAAAAAATACAGATTTTATAAAATCTGCGTAATAGTAAAAACTAAACATGCATAGTTACTACCAGAACAGATCGCATGTAGAACAAGCTATATGGGGATGGAATTCTAAAGCTCTCGAGCCTTCACACTCTGGTGCGTCGTCAGGGGTTGTGCAGTGTTGAAAAAATAGCTACCCAACACCCACCTCCCGTCCCTTCACACAACTTTCGGAATCAGGGGAGGTGAAATCTCGGACGTTGACAGAAAGAGAGTTACAAAATAAAAAGAGAAAGCGCTAATCAGTTCAAAACCGCATCTCATCGATATCAACTGATCTAGTGACATATGGGTTCATCTTTCTTAATTCGTTAATTAAATATCTGCCAACCAGTTCTACAACTCAACAGTATCTTCATTGTTTGATTAAGGACCATTAACCATGGAACCCAACCCGTCCTCTTATATAAGTTCAGTAGGTTCGACTGCACACAACCTGTCCAAATGGCTAGTTAAGCCAACTCCCATGGTCGGAAGAATTTCGGATGTTCATATTAAAAATAATGATATTATAGAGAGGCTCCAGAAATTAAATGTATCACATGACTTTACTCTTGTGAGTCCCTATCCCTGATTTTCTTACATATCTTAAAGACGAACTAGAAAACGTCCTATGCCGTTCTCCACGAATTTAATTACAGAACTGATTAAGCTATGTGTTATGGACTGCAAGTTCATATTTGGAGGGAATGAATGGAATATCTATGCTCAAAGACAAGGTATAACCATGAGGAATCCGCTTAGCCCCTTCTCAGTAACTTGTATTGGGAATTCTACATGACTAGACTATTTAAAGATATCCTCGCAAGTAGAGCTAGGCGGTTCAGATACGTAGACAGTTTTTTTTTGCCTGTGATATCGAGATCGTGATTTTGATGAGTTTCTTCCTAGATTGAATGGTTTAATAACCTCAATTGAGTTCACAACAGAGCACGAAGTATGTACCAAAATACGTTTCTTAGTTATTCTAATTCATTCTATTGACAAGAAGTTTAGAATGTATAAGAAATCAACTAATGTCTAATCATACTTTTACATTATTCCAGTCATAAAATTAGTGTTTAAGAGGAGAGTTTTTCTTAAATTGTTCTTCAGAGTTTTACGTATTTATAGCCTGCAAGATTTTGATGACAAAATAGTAACATATTCAACTCAGACATTAAACTGAGAGATCTTAGGGGAGCAAGAAGACTTTCTACAGGACTGAACTTAGGGAAGTGCCTTCTAAGAGAAATATACTGGTTTTACCTTACAGTGAGAATCTGACCAGCCTGAGTGATGCATTAAAAAAGTTCATTGTAAAAATGATTTTCAAGAACATCACGACAGTGAAGCAGTTGATTAAGAATGCACCATTCAACATAGATGATGATATTTGCAAGGTCCCATGCACTTTATACTATCTTTTGTAAGTCGAGCAGACAGCTAAATCACTTGAAATCAGATTAAACCATCATCAGTATTCGGTAACGACAGCTCACGAATCAAATACCATATTAATCAGGTTAGTGCCTGCAGTCATCTGCCGGGGTGGCAGCAACTCAGGTTACTGTGCACAATAGTTCCACTATGGAAAGGAACATAATAGCATCCTCTCTCATAAAACATGTTACGGAGTGCCTTGTATAATTCAAGTCATGAAATGTACACACTGGACTGCACAGTTTATCCGTCGGAGATCCCGCCTATCTGTGTCGCCCTGTCTAGGGAATACCAGTAGGAATGGTGCAGTTGAGAGTTTCCGCCAGTTAACAGTTAATTTCTTAAGAACATAAGAACATACGAAGGAACACTGCAACAGGCCTACTGACCCATGCGGAGCAGGTCCATCCCCCCCCCGTATAAGACCAATGACCCTCCCCCCGGATTAGCCCAATGACCCACCTAGTCTGGTCACCACCACTCAAGGATGGAGCACTGCACCAGACCCAGCCGCACAAGCTAGTCAGGTCCAACTCACACCCACCCACACCCACTCATGTATTTATCTAACCTATTTTTAAAACTACACAACGTTTTAGCCTGAATAACTGTACTCGGGAGTTTGTTCCACTCATCCACAACTCTATTACCAAACTAGTGCTTTCCTATATCCTTCCTGAATCTGAATTTTTCCATCTTGAAACCATTGCTACGAATCCTGTCTTGGCTGGAAATTTTCAGCACGCTATTTACATCCCCTTTATTTATACCTGTTTTCCATTTATACACCTCGATCGACAGACACATGAGAAGCCGTCCAGCCGCCGTGGAGAGAAGACGTCGTCGTTCCTGCTCTTCGGTTATCCTGAGTAATTCTCGAGCAGAGCAACTCTGAACACTGTTACTCGAAATTTTTCTTGGGTTATCCTGAGTTGTTCTCGACCAGAGCTGAGAGGAAACTTGCTTGCAGTCACTTCGAGCCCCACCCCATCAAGAGGGTAAGGCGGTGACTTGCTTGTTTGTTCACCCCTCTCTTCCCCATCTCCCCATCCTTCCCCATCCTCCCCTCACACAAACATCTACACTGGCCCACACACTAACACACTACATACATTGCTATCCTTCTGACTTTCCTATCTTCTTCTTTTTCGGCAACTTCGCTTTGGCGAGTTAACACAAGGCCTTTTGACCATCCGGTAGCCCGTGTGGTTTTTTAAAATCCGGCCGATCTTTGCCTTGGGCCCTGTGTCC
Organism: Cherax quadricarinatus; assembly: GCF_026875155.1. Classification (NCBI taxonomy): domain Eukaryota; kingdom Metazoa; phylum Arthropoda; class Malacostraca; order Decapoda; family Parastacidae; genus Cherax; species Cherax quadricarinatus. The sequence goes on from NC_069467.1 coordinate 3,045,143, forward strand.
CCCTCACCACTCAAGGGTAGGCTATCTCAGGGGCTGACCTTCATTAGTCAGCTGAAATAGGATGTTAGACTAACACTGAGGAAAGACACTTTTTGTTAAAGTAACTTTTGTGCCAGATGTACCTTCCTGGACATTATGGCGCGGATAAGAGTAAGATTACGGGTTGATGACAGCCAAAAGTCAAGGAAAGAAATTCTAGCATGCATTTGCTCAAATTCAACTGTTGCTCCAGTGGATGTTTTTACAACTCTCGCTGGGGTAGTACTTCTCCTCTCTTCTGAAGACGAGTTACTTCAACTACTTAAGCAGGACGTCCTGGACAAATTGAAGACTTTGGGTATCCATCCAATTGCACGTGAAAGCTATCAAGCACAGCGAACTGTGTTGCCAGAATTAACAGCATCATGAGAGATAGCACAGTGAATGAACTTTAATGCAGAGAATTCAGAATTTCATGCTGTCCAAGCACATAAATTCTCTAAACCTGGCAACAACCAGGAAACATTAAAATTAATACTTGAGACACCTGAAAAAGCCAAACTAGTGTATCAAAATGGCTTCAAATTTTTTGGCACCAGATGTACACCTGACCAAATCTCTCTTGAGAGGTTTGTCAGTGTTACACAATGTTACAAATGTTACGCATTTGGGCATACCACCAACAAATGCAGTAGCCAAGCACTGATTTGCAGCATATGCTCTGGGCAACATTCTTTTAAAAATTGTAATAACAAAACTAAACCCAAGTGTGTACTCTGCAATGGAAAACATCATGCTGTTTCTGCTATCTGTCCCGAGAGGAAAAAGGAAATGCAGAAAATTCTAGAAGCTAAGAAACTGTCCAATTCTAAGAAGAACACTCCCGAGGCACCTCCAACAATGTCCCAGACTTCCTTCCCAGCTTTGCCTGGATCTAGTGGGACTCCTCAGGTCTCTTCCACTGGTTCCAATGTTTGGAATTCTGCCCCTCTTGGAGGGCCCCAATCTAACCCTCACCTAGAACATATACAAACGCAACAACAAGGTTCAGTCTCATCTCCTATGTCTCAGGTATCCTCAGCCGGGGATATGACGAGAGCGCAACTAATGTATATGATGGCCAAAGACATAGCAGGTGGTGACATTCAATTCTGCTTTAAGATTTTAAATGATTTGTTAATGGCTAATGGGATCACTCCCATTACTATCCCAGTTAATGTGAAGGTTATTAGGGCCAGCCTTCTCATAACAAGAAGTATGTGCCCTACTCTACTTCTACAAATAAGCCTAATTCATCCCTTGTCCAGAGATCACCCACCTCGCATACCCAGGTTTTCAACTCCCCTCAACCCGATGAGTCAATTCCTGACCCTAACGATGCCCCAGAGATAGGTGCTTACTCTTCCGCTATTGCAGTTGATCCTATTGAACAGGAACTTCCCCAGGGTAATTCACCTGGCCTACCAAATTTCCCCTTGGAGCCTCCACAGTCTCCCATTAACTCTCACGAGCCTCTGCTTCCTGAAACTGGGAATATCACTCCTCAGTTTTCTGATGATGACTCTAATGACTCTAATGATTCTGTTAATATTACCAATTGTAGTGAAGATGGTGACACTTTCAATACACAAGCAACTACTCAGAACTTCCCTCCTCCCCTTGACGAGTCCAGCAGGGACAGTGTGGATACCAAACATGACATTACTTGCAGACGTTCAGACCGCAGTACACGTGTGAAGTGCAAGAAATAATGGGGATTACAATTTTCCAACTTAATGTTCAACATTTCTTTAATAACCGTTACCTCCTTGAGGTTGAACTACATAATTACAATCCCGATGTTATACTCTTGAATGAGACAGCTGCGAGAGTTGATCAACATATTAAATTACGTGGTTACTCTACTGTGGAGAAATCGAGAGGACCCTATAGTGGCGTAGCCATCTTAGTTAAATTAGGCTATGATTTTAAAAATATTCATGTTGATGAAGATAACATTCTTGCAATAGAAATGACGACGTCTCATGGCCAACTAGTGATAGGAACTGGATATTTTCCCCCGAGACAACAATATATAGAGTCAATTCCTATACATAGGATATTAAGCAGAAATATTCCAACAATTCTAGCGGGAGATTTTAATGCTCATCACCCTGCCCTCTTTAACTGTGGAGCTGGTATTCCACTGGGTGACTTGAAAGGAAAACAACTATTTAATATCATGACAGCCAGAAACTTGTCATTTCAAGGCCCATTCTTTAAATCGTATATTGGTCCTCATCCAGGGACACCAGATATAGTCCTGAAAAACAGAGGCTGTGACCTCTTTCATTGTCGTATCTCTCCTGGTGGAAACGTAGGATCTGACCATATCCCTGTTTTAATACATCTACAAACTTCTTCATTTAGAATACCTGTACCTCCTAAACCCAATCTCAACACCCTAGTATTTGACCCCTTCAGGGCATTTCTGGGTGACGATGAAATTGTGTCGTTGGAAAATCTACCTTCCACTGCAATTGACGACACGATCAGGTCCCTTCACAATCCAATAATTGATGTTACTAATGCAACCTGTCAATTAGCTTCCACAAAGATATACCAACAATATAAACCTATGAGGGAAATTAGAGACGCTTTGAGAAATTATCAAACAGAATGTCGAAGGCATTTTCAAACGCGACAACCACCAGTAGCTACATTGCACAGATTGAGGCAAGAATTAATTAACATGATTAGTCATCACAAACGTGACTTATGGAAACTGTTAGTTCTCCAAGCTAATCAGTATAAACGTGAGCCAGCAAAATTTTGGAGTAAGATCCGACAACTTTTAGGGGCAAAGCACAAGGCTCCTAACTACCTAATTCATACCTTCACTGATGAGGATGATGAAAATGTTGAGATTAAACTTGATGATCCACAGGACCAGGTTAATTTGATGGGTGATGTATGGGAGAAAATTCTCTCCCAAAATAACAGTCGTCGATTTAACAATAATCATTATCAGTTGGTAAATGAATGGAGAGATGAGAACTTGAATGATCTACAACCACTACCTTCCATCGATACATCAACTCTTGAAGACGCCCACCCGCTTACTAGACCTATTACATTACTCGAGATGAGTCAGGTTATTGGAAGAATGCGAAATAGAGCCCCTGGTCTGTCTGGAATAACAATGAAACAAATGAAGTTCCTACCTAGAAATTGTAAACAGTCTTTGGTAAATATCTTTAATGCCATCTTGGCCTCAGGACATTTTCCAGTTTTTTTTAAGACTGCTAGGATGATCTTTCTTGCTAAGCCCAATAAAGACATCCACCAACCAGGGAACTATAGACCTATATCTTTACTTGAAGTCACTGGAAAAGTTCTTGAGAAGATCATTTCCAACAGACTGAACTAATATATAGAGTTTAATCACCTTTTTACTGAAAAACAATTTGGCTTTAAAACAGAGGTACCCATCATGCAATAAATATTATTTTCGATACTGTAGCAAGTCTAAAACATCAGGGCAATCTTGCCCTAATTGCCACCAGAGATGTTCATAAAGCTTTTGATAGCTTATGGCATGATTGTCTTATATACAAACTCATTGACCTACCAGACCATAACTGGACTTTTCTCAGATTAATATATGACTTCTTAACTCAAAGAAAAATCATTCCCACCTTTCACGGCAGGTCGACAGAGCCTTTTATACCAACAGCTGGTGTCCCACAAGGTTCTTGTCTTAGTCCAATTATATTCAACATTTATGTGAATGACCTTTCAACCAGAGTTTAATGATACAATTATAACGCAATTTGCAGATGATGTTATCCATGTCGTCTCATCAACTCCGGTAACAGGAAAATACAAGTATGAGAGAGTCATAGAAAAAATGAATATTGAACTTCGTCGAATATCTAACTGGGAAAAGAAATGGAGAATTACGACTAACCCTGACAAAGTCCTTGTTAGCATGATAGGATGTTTTGCATCAACCATCGAAGACAAAGGGGGTATCTCCATCAGAGGTACGCCTGTAGCCATTAGAAACCCTAACAAGATCTTGGGATATGAAATAGACAGGCTGCTCCACTCAACATCTCATGTAAATAAAAAGATCAACATAGCCAAAGCCAGTCTTAGCAGTCTCTTTAGAATTAATCAAGCCCCTCCACATGTCAAAAAACATCTGTATAAAATGATAATAAGACCTATACTCGAATACCCATGTGTCCCAATGTCATTAACAACAAAGACCAACATGCTACGGTTGCAATGGGTCCAGAATAGAGCTCTTCGCTTCATTACCGGTACCAGGAGGAGAGAGAGAGTTAAAGTGGCAGATTTACACGTACAACAAGATATTACTGCCTTAAATGTACGCCTTGACACCCTGAAAAAGAAACAACTCTATGCAATGCAAGAACTCTACGTGCCAGATAGAGAACATCCTCTCCAAGTTGAAAATACCACGGATTATATGATCAATACTCCTCCTCACAGGACTCAAAGAATGACTCTCCCACAGAGGGTCCGTCGTTTTATCCATAAAGACGATTACCATCGACCAATGATATTGAGCAACCTCCCTGATGAAGATGATTGGGTAACACCAGAACCCTTCTATGTTTACTAAGAAAATCATCGCCCCCAATTAGGGAGACATCTTGTATAACATTCTACTGTTAAAATTATGCTACATTTACTATGGCGGGACACCACCTTGTAAGGAGCTAATGTGACAAGTAATCTTTTATAAACTGGCCAGAAAATTATTGCCTTCATTGTCGTTTAAATATCCGTTGTGCAATCGCAAAAAAAAAAAGCAATAGCAACTTGTATATTTACTACCAATTCAGAGTCATGTACTTATATATCTGTTATATCTATGTGACTCTGATGGGTTAGTATTATACCCCTTCATGAATATCTTATTATTCCACATGTACTTTTTAAATTACACCAAAGTGGTTGGGCCACTTACCTTTTATATCCTACCTCTCTCTCCCCTCCCACCCTTTTCCAATATTTCTATCCTTACCCATCCTTCTTCCTTACCCATCTTACCAAAGCTCTGGTCATAAGAAGAAGAACACCTCGATCATATCCCCCCTAATTCTACGCCTTTCGAGAGAGTGCAGATTCAAGGTCCTCAGTCTATCCTCATAGGGAAGATTTCTGATACATGAGATCTTTGTCATCCTCCTCTGTACGTTTTCCAGAGCATTTATATCCATTCTGTAATACGGTGACTAGAACTGAGCAGCATAGTCTAAATGAGGCCTAACCAAGGATATATAGAGTTGAAGAACAACTTGAGGACTTCTATTATTTATACTTCTAGATGTGAAGCCAAGAATTCTGTTAGCTTTATTGCGAATACTAATGCACTGTTGTCTTGGTTTTAGATTACTGCTAACCAGAACTCCTAAATCCTTGTCATAATCAGTAGTATTAAGATCTACATTATTTAGTTTATTTGTCGCATGGTTATTTAACTGTCCAACATTTAGAACTTTGCATTTGTCACTTCTGCGACCATTGCATCAGTCTATTCAAATCATCCTGGAGTGCTCTAGTGTCCTCATTAGAATGAATTGGACGGCCTATTTTGGTGTCATCAGCAAATTTGCTTATGTCGCTATTTATTCCCTCATCCATGTTGTTTATGTAAATTGTGAACAACAACGGGCCCACCACTGACCCCTGAGAAACACCGCTTGTGACGTGCCCCCATTCTGATTTCTCCCTATTTACGCAAACTCTCTGCTGTCTGTTTGTCAGCCATGCCTCTACCCAGGAAAATTTTTTTCCTATTTCGTGTGCCTTAAGTTTCCTCAATAGCCTCTGGTGCGGAACTCTATTGAAAGCCTTACTGAAGTCCATATACGCAATATCATATTCATTACCATGATCTACCTCCTCAAACACCTTAGTGAAAAAAGTTAGTAAATTCGTAAGACAGGAATGCCCCTTTGTAAAACCGTGTTGAGATTCATTAATCAATCTGTGCCTGTCAAGATGGCTACGAATTGCTTCGGCAATTATTGATTCCATAAATTTTCCCACTATGGAGGTAAGACTTATTGGTCTATAGTTCGAAGCCAAGGACCTGTCACCTGCCTTGTAAATAGGTATTACATTTGCCATTTTCCACTTATCAGGCACTATGCCTGTTTGTAGTGATATGTTAAAAAGATTAGCCAAAGGTATGCGAAGTTCTTCTTCACATTCCTTTAACACCCTTGCAAACAGTTCATCTGGGCCTGGGGATTTGTTAGGTTACAGTTTCTCTATTTGTCTGAGGACCATGTCACTAGTTACCGCAATTGTACATAGTTTATCATCCCGTTCTACATAATCTATTATTTCAGGAATATCGCTAGTATTTTCCTGGGTGAAAACTGAGAGGAAGTAGGTATTTAGAATTTTACACATATCCTTATCACTGTCAGTGATATGACCAGAGTTACTCTTAAGTTGGCCAATCCTGTCCCAAATCTTACTTCTGTACACCTGAAAGAACCCTTTTGGGTTAGTCTTTGAATGTCTTGCGACCTTAGCCTCATAATCCCTTTTTGCTTTTCTTATTCCTTTCTTTATTTCTCTCTTTAACTGAGTATATTGATTTCTTAACTGCCCATCCCCTCTTTTGATACGCCAATATATGCCTCTCTTTTGACCAATGAGATGTTTTAATTTATTGTTCATCCATTTGGGATCATTTTTGTTATATCTAATTTCCCTAATTATCTAATTTCCTAATTTGTCTGGGCAGCTAGTACTATGCTCTGAAAAACGTCATATTGGCAACCAAGATCACCTACTTGACCCACAGTCAGGACATCCCAATTTAGCCCACCCAGGTAATTTTTCAGTCCCATGAAGTCGGCCAAGCGAAAATCTGGGACAGAGATTTGATTGCAGTTATCTGGGTAATTCCATGATATATTGAAACTAAGTGATTTGTGATCACTTTCCCCAAGCTCATCATTAACCTCAAGATTATTAATTAGTGAATCTTTGTTGGCAAGAACCAAGTCAAGTAGATTGTTTTCTCTAGTTGGTTCTGTCACAACCTGTTCTAAAAAGCATCCTGAACCGTATCAATAAAGTCACTAGACTCAAGATTTCCTGTCATATTGTTCCAATCAATTTGTCTAAAGTTAAAATCTCCCATTATCACAACATTTTCATATCTAGACGCCTTATGAATTTCGTCCAATAACAGCTTACTGCCCTCCCTATCAAGGTTTGGGGGGCCTATAAATCACATCCAAAATTAATTTGTCACGTCCCTCGAGAAACTGTAGCCAAACAGATTCTGTGTTCGATGTTTCTAATCTTATATCATATCTAAGACAGCAATTTAAATTTTCTCTGACATACATCGCCACACGACCCCCCTTCCTGTTGACCCTATCAGTGTGGACTAGTTTATAACCCTGTATGTTGCATTCAGAAGGCATTTCTCTATCTTTCAGGTTGAACCAGGTCTCTATTATACCAATAATATCTATATTACCTACACTTGCAAGTAATTTTGGCTCATCTATCTTATTTCTTAGACTCCTACTATTTGTATAGTAAACCTTAAGGGAGCTAGTCACTCGTTGCCCTCTACTATCTCTCTCTGTTTGTTGATCAATTGATTTGCCATTACTAGCAACTTTATTTTGAATATTGTCTTTTAAACATATCCCTGAGGTATCCCGGTAATAACTGCTGTTTTTAACCCTAATGCTGCAGCCTGTTTGTTTCCCACAAATACCCATACCTCTATAATTTAATAGTTTAAATTCCTAGACAAGTCATCAATTACCCTCTCAATTGAATTGGCTAATGCAACCACTCCATCCCCAGAGAGATGAACGCCATCCTTTGCATACATATCACGTTTGCCAAAGAATAGGTCCATGTTATCAATGAATGGGATTGCAAGTTCCTTGCAGTACCTGTCTAGCCAGCAATTTATACCAATTGCCCTAGACATCCATTCATTGCCCACTCCATTTCTAGGCAAGATGCTACATATGACTGGGATCCCTCCCTTAGACCTAACTACTTCTATGACTGGCCTGTACTTATCCAGCAGCTCCTCTCTCCTGCCCTTCCCAATGTCATTACCCCCAGCACTAAGACAGATAATGGGCTTGTTCCCATTACCTGACATAATATTATCCAACCTGCTGACGATGTCACCAACACCAGCTCCAGGAGGATACACTCTCTGTCTGACCTTTCTGTCTGTTACAAAATGCACTGTCCATATATCTTACCTGAGAATCGCCTACTGTTAAAATGTTCTTACCTTGATTAGCAGGGAAATCAGTGGTACCTTCAACTTCACTAACCACTGAAGTACACTCGTCTTGGAGAACAGAGAATCGATTTCCTACCTTCACATCTTCTCTATTAACTCTCCTCATCTTCCTTCTTCCTGAGCTGTGAACCACTTGCCACTTAAAGCGGCTATCACTATCACTGCTGGTGACCATTCCTTCCTTACCAGCTAAATCCTTCTCACACTCACTCCCAAACTCATCTATGCGAAGCTTCAGCTTCCTATTTTCCTCCTGAAGAAGTAGAATCTCCTTCTTCAACACTTGAACCTGAGATTCTAAAACACTACAACAAGCCATGGTGCTTGGTAACAGCCCACGCTAACTCCCAAGAGCTTAGGCAGGTTTGACCAGAGGTGACCACTGACCTCAGCGTACTGACCACTGACCTACATTTCTCAAGTTTTCGGGTACTGTATTGAAGATTTACTGTAATAGGTAGCTAGTATTAGTAAGTTTAGCAAGTTTTATATGAATGCAATAAATTATCTTCATATAAAACGAGTTTAATTAGCATAACCTAAGAAGTCAGGAAAAGTGACTTATTCCCTTTTTGAACTACTAGTTTTGTGAAACTTTGTAACTGAAGTAGATAAAATTTTGATAGGAAATACATAAGATTTATAAAAGAATTTCCCCGCTGCACTTTCTGGAACATTTTCCGACGTATGATAACTATAGATGACAACTGGCACATCAGATTCGTAAAAGGCTAAGTTACATGAAAACTTGAGTTTATGAGAGAGTTAAAATAATTCCAAATAGGATTATTATTCCCTAAGTTTGCTTTCTATCACCTCTGAAGTCCCACCTTCTCTTACCCCGAAAATGACGAGACTGGAGTGGGTGTTGTGTAACTAATGTCTATTTCACTGGGGGAAAGTCCACCGATGATACGTTTTTCCCGCCTCACCTCAGAGAATTTTTTTCCCATCTGCTGTTGGGTTTTTCAAAACGAATAGCTGCTAACGACGTACGAGAATGCAAAGATCTAGAACTAAGAATTTCCATTCCCATGCTACTTGATCTGCATTGTTAAGATCGTCTTTAATGTGATTGAATTGCATAAATAAATAAATAAATATAATTTAATATGCCTTTAAAAATAACAGCATGGGTTCGACTCCTTGGCTAGTGCATTGTTGTTATTGATCAATACCACTCGTTTCGTGGGTACAATAATATATAAAAATATATATATATATAAAAATATATATATATATAATATATTAATATATATATATATATATATATAAATATATATATATATATATACATATATAATATATATAATATATATATATATATATATAAATATATATATATATATATATATATTATACATATATATATATATATATATATATGTGTGTGTGTGTGTGTGTGTGTGTGTGTGTGTGTATACTCAATTGTACTCACCTAATTGTGGTTGCAGGGGTCGAGACTCTGCTCCTGGCCCTGCCTCTTCACTGATCGCAACTAGGTCCTCTCTCTGCTTTCTGAGCTTTGTCATACCTCGTCTTAAAACTATGTATGGCTCCTGCCTCCACTACATCACTTGCTAGGCTATTCCACTACCTGACTACTCTATGACTGAAGAAATACTTCCTATCATCACTCTGACTAGTCTGAGTCTTCAGCTTCCAATTATGACCCTTTGCTTCTGTGACCCCTCTCTGGAACAACCTGTCTCTGTCCACCTTATCTATTCCACGCAGTATTTTGTATGTCGTTATCATGTATCCCCTGACCCTCCTGTCCTTCAATGTCGCCAGTCCGATTTCCCTGAACCTTCCTTCGTAGGATATTCCCCTAAACTCCGTAACTAGCCTTGTTGCAAACCTTTGCACTTTCTCTAATTTCTTGACGTGTTCACCAGGTGTGGGTTCCAAACTGGTGCTGCATACTCCAGTATGGGCCTGATGTACACTGTGTACAGTGTCTTGAACGATTCCTTACTAAGGTATCGGAACGCTATTCCCAGGTTTGCCAGGCGCCCATATGCCAAGGTGTTGGTCCAATGTGGTGAGAATGGTATAGCACTGCGTACCTTGTTCCAAGGTTCGTAGGTTCGAGTCTCCTTCAGCCAGAGATCAGTGTTTATATATATATATATATATATATATATATATATATATATATATATATATATATATATATAATATATATGTAATAAGATCACAGTAAACAGGTGATTTCAAAATATGCAAAACAACCACTCTGAAAGAATAGAGAAATTCCAAGCGCTTTCGTGACTACTCACATTATCAAGGAACTATGAAAGTAAAGCATCAAAGGAAGCTATATAAGGGGTCCGGCCAGCACCTCACCATCAGATCCCACAACGGTTAAACACGTGACGCGCGGCGACCCAACTTGGATAGGTCCCTTGCGCAACTCACCCCCAAGCTATTCTACCCAAGAAAATTTAAAAAATATTATTTGTCCAGTGTATTATTAAATTCTTCCCAAATTCTATTAATTATAAATGGATCTAATTTATATAAACCAAAGGAAATATTCATATTATTGTCAAAACTGCTTTTTATGAAACAAGATTCAATTATATTCCTGTCGACCATGGACTTGCTTGATACTACTTTCTTTTGCAGATATATATATATATATATATATATATATATATAAATATATATATATAAATATATATATATATATATATATATATAAATAATATAATATATATAATATATATATATTTATTATCACACTGGCCGATTCCCACCAAGGCAGGGTGGCCCGAAAAAGAAAAACTTTCACCATCATTCACTCCATCACTGTCTTGCCAGAAGGGTGCTTTACACTACACTTTTTAAACTGCAACATAACACCCCTCCTTCAAGTGCAGGCACTGTACTATCCCATCTCCAGGACTCAAGTCCGCCTGCCGGTTTCCCTGAACCCCTTCATAAATGTTACTTTGCTCACACTCCAACAGCACGTCAAGTATTAAAAACCATTTGTCTCCATTCACTCCTATCAAACACGCTCACGCATGCCTGCTGGAAGTCCAAGCCCCTCGCACACAAAACCTCCTTTACCCCCTCCCTCCACCTTCCTAGGCCGACCCCTACTCCGCCTTCCTTCCACTACAGACTGATACACTCTTGAAGTTATTCTGTTTCGCTCCATTCTCTCCACATGTCCGAACCACCTCAACAACCCTTCCTCAGCCCTCTGGACAACAGTTTGGTAATCCCGCACCTCCTCCTAACTTCCAAACTACGAATTCTCTGCATTATATTCACACCACACATTGCTCTCAGACATGACATCTCCACTGCCTCCAGCCTTCTCCTCGCTGCAACATTCATCACCCATGCTTCACACCCATATAAGAGCGTTGGTAAAACTATACTCTCATTCATTCCCCTCTTTGCCTCCAAGGACAAAGTTCTTGTCTCCACAGACTCCTAAGTGCACCACTCACCCTTTTCCCCTCATCAATTCTATGATTCACCTCATCTTTCATAGACCCATCCGCTGACACGTCCACTCCCAAATATCTGAATACATTCACCTCCTCCATACTCTCTCCCTCCAATCTGATATCCAATCTTTCATCACCTAATCTTTTGTTATCCTCATAACCTTACTCTTTCCTGTATTCACTTTCAATTTTCTTCTTTTGCACACCCTACCAAATTCATCCACCAATCTCTGCAAATTCTCTTCAGAATCTACCAAGAGCACAGTGTCATCAGCAAAGAGCAACTGTGACAACTCCCACTTTATGTGTGATTCTTTATCTTTTAACTCCACGCCTCTTGCCAAGACCCTCGCATTTACTTCTCTTACAACCCCATCTATAAATATATTAAACAACCACGGTGACATCACACATCCTTGTCTAAGGCCTACTTTTACTGGAAATAATTTCCCTCTTTCCTACATACTCTAACTTGAGCCCACTATCCTCGTAAAAACTCTTCACTGCTTCAGTAACCCTACCTCCTACACCATACACCTGCAACATCTGCCACCATGCCCCCCTATCCACCCTGTCATACGCCTTTTCCAAATCCATAAATGCCACAAAGACCTCTTTGCCTATCTAAATACTTTCACTTATATGTTTCACTGTAAACACCTGGACCACACCCCCTACCTTTCCTAAAGCCATCCTTGTTCATCTGCTATCCTATTCTACCGTCTTACTCTTAATTCTTTTCAATATAACTCTACCATACACTTTGCCAGGTATACTCAACAACTTATCCCCTATAATTTTTGCACTCTCTTTTATCCCCTTTGCCTTTATACAAAGGAACTATGCATGCTCTCTGCCAATGCCTAGGTACCTTACCCTCTTCCATACATTTATTAAATAATTGCACCAACCACTCCAAAACTATATCCCCACCTGCTTTTAACATTTCTATCTTTATCCCATCAATCCCGACTGCCTTTACCCCCTTTCATTTTACCTACTGCCTCACGAATTTCCCCCCACACTCACAACTGGCTCTTCCTCACTCCTACAAGATGTTATTCCTCCTTGTCCTATACACGAAATCACAGCTTCCCTATCTTCATCAACATTTAACAATTCCTCAAAATATTCCCTCCATCTTCCCAATACCTCTAACTCTCCATTTAATAACTCTCCTCTCCTATTTTTAACTGACAAATCCATTTGTTCTCTGGGCTTCTTAACTTGTTAATCTCACTCCAAAACTTTTTCTTATTTTCAACAAAATTTGTTGATAACATCTCACCCACTCTCTCATTTGCTCTCTTTTTACATTGCTTCACCACTCTCTTAACCTCTCTCTTTTCTCCATATACTCTTCCCTCCTCGCATCACTTCTACTTTGTAAAACTTCTCATATGCTAACTTTTTCTCCCTTACTACCTCTCTTTACATCATCATTCCACCAATCGCTCCTCTTCCCTCCCGCACCCACTTTCCTGTAACCACAAACTTCTGCTGAACACTCTAACACTACATTTTTAAACCTACCCCATACCTATTCGACCCCATTGCCTATGCTCTCATTAGCCCATCTATCCTCCAATAGCTGTTTATATCTTACCCTAACTGCCTCCTCTTTTAGTTTATAAACCTTCACCTCTCTCTTCCCTGATGCTTCTATTCTCTTGTATCCCCTCTACCTTTTACTCTCAGTGTAGCTACAACTAGAAAGTGACCTAATATATCTGTGGCCCCTCTATAAACATGTACATCCTGAAGTCTACTCAACAGTCTTTTATCTACCAATACATAATCCAACAAACTACTGTCATTTCGCCCTACATCATATCTTGTATACTTATTTATCCCCTTTTTCTTAAAATATGTATTACCTATAACTAAACCCCTTTCTATACAAAGTTCAATCAAAGGGCTCCCATTATCATTTACACCTGGTACCCCAAACTTACCTACCACACCCTCTCTAAAAGTTTCTCCTACTTCAGCATTCAGGTCCCCTACCACAATTACTCTCTCACTTGGTTCAAAGGCTCCTATACATTCACTTAACATCTCCCAAAATCTCTCTCTCTCCTCTGCATTCCTCTCTTCTCCAGGTGCATACACGCTTATTATGACCCACTTCTCGCATCCAACCTTTACTTTAATCCACATAATTCTTGAATTTACACATTCATATTCTCTTTTCTCCTTCCATAACTGATCATTCAACATTATGCTACCCCTTCCTTTGCTCTAAACTCTCTCAGATACTCCAGATTTAATCCCATTTATTTCTCCCCACCGAAAGTCCCCTACCCCCTTCAGCTTTGTTTCGCTTAGGGCCAGGACATCCACTTCTTTTCATTCATAACATCAGTAATCATCTGTTTCTTGTCATCCGCACTACATCACGCACATTTAAGCATCCCAGTTTTATAAAGTTTTTCTTCTTCTCTTTTTTAGTAAATGTCTACAGGAGAAGGGTTACTAGCCCATGCTCCCGGCATTTTAGTCGCCTCATACGACACGCATGGCTTACGGAGGAAAGATTCTTTCCACTTCCCCATGGACAATGAATAAATAAAAAGGAACAAGAGCTATTTAGAAAAAGGAGAAAAACCTAGATAGTATGTATATATATATATATATATATATATGCATTGTGCGTGTCTGTGAAGTGTGACCAAAGTGTAAGTAGGAGTAGCAAGATATCCCTGTTATCTAGCGTGTTAATGAGACAGAAAAAGAAACCAGCAATCCTACCATCATGCAAAACAGTTACAAGTTTCTGTTTCACAGTCATCTGGCAGGACGGTATTACTTCCCTGGGTGGTTGCTGTCTATCAACTACTACCTACATATAATATATATATATATATATATATATATATATATAATATATATATATATATATATATATATATATATATATATATATATATACATATATATATATATAATATATATACATATATATATATATATATATATATATATATATATATATATATATATATATATATATATATATATATATATATATATATGTCGTGCCGAATAGGCAGAACTAGAGATTTTGGCTTAAATAGCAATGCTCATCTTGCATATAAATGAGTGAAATTTGTGTATTCAATAATTTTGCCAAAATCATTCTGAACTTAACGAAAAATATATATTTCACTGTGTTTGTTTAGTATTAAATTATTGTAAACGTATCTAAAATATATTTAGTTGGGTTAGGCTAAAATAAATTGTTCTTGTTATAATAAGGTTAGGTAAGTTTTCTAAGATTCTTTTGGTGCAAAATTTAAAATTTTTACATTATCATTAATGAACAAAATATATCTTTAAATGTATAAGAGAAAATTTTAGAAAGGACTTAATTTTAAATGAGTTCTTGGCAACTGACCAGTTTTACATATTCGGCACGACATATATATATATATATATATATATATATATATATATATAAAATATATATATATATATATATATATATATATATATATATGCAAAA
>NC_069467.1:3065413-3067295 GCF_026875155.1 Cherax quadricarinatus
GTTCACGAAATGTAACGGGTTTAACCCCTACTAGATGTTTGGGACTGTGTTGGAAAACACTATCAGCTGACAACTTACATGTATTTTTCTCCATCCAGTACACCGTTACTATAATAGTAACAATTATCGTTTCCTTTGCTTCACTCTCAGTAATGCTATATCTCTCAGTCTTTCCAGTGGACTGATCAACAAAAAATGATCCTTGATTAAATTTATCATGAGTTTGAAATTTAACGTCAGTTGTGTCTTGACTAGGTTGATGCGGGGGGAGTCAGTGTTATGATCCGGGGCGCAGAAACGTCACTAAACAACATATTCAAAACCCCAAATCATTGTCATGAACTAACTCAACAGGGAAAGGATGGTTTTTTGAATCTTTGACATAGCTCTAGTAATTGCACTGAGAGGAAATAAAATAGGTTTCTCTCTACAAGCTTTAATGGCATAATTATCATCAGTGTTATTATCAATCACAAGTGGTTCCTTACCTATACCAGCATGAAGGATATCGTTCCCTATCAACAAGTCCCACTGACCTGATGGGAATACACCACTGGATATACCACTGAAATAAAACCCAGTTTAATAGCTTGTTTCAATGTATACTTTGTGCAGAGGCACTTTTATAACAGCCCCTCCATAGGCTTCTAACAATACATCTATCTTGCAATAGGTATCGTCAGTTATGGTCAGTACATCTTCTCTTAATAACGTGAGAAAAAACTGCCAGTGTCTCTGAAAGAAAATTATCTCAGTTAGATGTGATTCGTCAAATCCTACTTTATCTCTCGAAAAGTAAGGACTCATCGCCTGAACAAATCTTTTCGTCAGATACCACTTTCTGACGCTAGTCATCTATCCTGAGTAACATTATCTAAAACAGTAGGATAAGAGGAATTGCTGGGATTTTGGTGCCTTTGTTGCTCGGAAGAGGATAAGACTTGAGTGGGGGCGCCAGCCGCACGACTGTATCTCGTATCTCTTTCTAACTTATAGCAATACTCTCTAGTATGTCCTTTTCTGTTACAATAGGTACATTTAACTTTCTTCCTTCTCGATACCAGTTTCTGTCTAGCCACCAGAGGGCAGATTCAGGATTGTGAGTTTTCCTGGTAAAGGTACGAGAAGTTACAGTAGCAGGTACATCAGGCCGGCAATGAGCAGCTGATTTAGGTTGCCCAAAAATTCTAGGACAATTTTTAGTTACTTGTTTCTGAGTGTTTTAGTACGTACAAGGTAGTGAGAAATTTCGTAATTGTCTGCTAATGCTGCAGTTTCCAGAATATCCAAGGTAGTATGATCGATCCCGATATTCTTGTATGTCAGCAGGCAATACAGTTGTTAAACTCTTCGGTTGTAGTAAACAACTGAACAAGGGCCGTCGTAGTTGTTACACTTGGCAGACCTACACCACCTCTGAAATGCAACTTTTTTCTCACGAGCAAACTCTACACAAGTTTGATCTTGTCGTCGTTGTAACGTACGAAATGCTCTTTGATAACTTACAGGTAAAAAGTTATATGTCTCTAGAATAGTTTGTTTGGGCGCGTCATAACTAATGTACTTGGCAAATGGTAAGTCTGCAGAACACGTTTGAGCTTTTCCCGTCAAAGCAGTATGCAGCAATGTTGCCCAGTGCTTACGTGGCCAATTCATAGCACGTGCCTGGTTCTCAAACACATCAAAATATGTGTCTAAGTCACTTTCAAAAAACTTAGGAACCATGGATGCAGCTTTCTGCACATTAAATGTGTCCTGTGATCTATCAGTCTGTTGTCTTAACAGACGAACATTTTCTCTTTGGAAATCTTCTTCGTTCAATCTCCTCTGTGCCTCAATTTGTGCAGTCTGCAAATGAGGCGTTCCAACCTCTCAAATGTTC
>NC_069467.1:3067795-3072795 GCF_026875155.1 Cherax quadricarinatus
ACAATCCCTGAGGTATCCCGGTAAAAAACTGCTGTTTTTTAACCCTAATGCTGCGCCTGTTTTTTTCCAAATACCATACCTCTATAATTTAATAGTTTAAATTCCTAGACAATCATCAATTACCCTCTCAATTGAATTGGCTAAGGGCAACCACTCCATCCCCAGAGAGATGAACGCCATCCTTTGCATACATATCACGTTTGCCAAAGAATAGGTCCATGTTATCAATGAATGGGATTGCAAGTTCTTGCAGTACCTGTCTAGCCAGCAATTTATACCAATTGCCCTAGACATCCATTCATTGCCCACTCCATTTCTAGGCAAGATGCTACATATGACTGGGATCCCTCCCTTAGACCTAACTACTTCTATGACTGGCCTGTACTTATCCAGCAGCTCCTCTCTCCTGCCCTTCCCAATGTCATTACCCCCAGCACTAAGACAGATAATGGGCTTGTTCCCATTACCTGACATAATATTATCCAACCTGCTGACGATGTCACCAACACCAGCTCCAGGAGGATACACTCTCTGTCTGACCTTTCTGTCTGTTACAAAATGCACTGTCCATATATCTTACCTGAGAATCGCCTACTGTTAAAATGTTCTTACCTTGATTAGCAGGGAAATCAGTGGTACCTTCAACTTCACTAACCACTGAAGTACACTCGTCTTGGAGAACAGAGAATCGATTTCCTACCTTCACATCTCTCTTATTAACTCTCCTCATCTTCCTTCTTCCTGAGCTGTGAACCACTTGCCACTTAAAGCGGCTATCACTATCACTGCTGGTGACCATTCCTTCCTTACCAGCTAAATCCTTCTCACACTCACTCCCAAACTCATCTATGCGAAGCTTCAGCTTCCTATTTTCCTCCTGAAGAAGTAGAATCTCCTTCTTCAACACTTGAACCTGAGATTCTAAAACACTACAACAAGCCATGGTGCTTGGTAACAGCCCACGCTAACTCCCAAGAGCTTAGGCAGGTTTGACCAGAGGTGACCACTGACCTCAGCGTACTGACCACTGACCTACATTTCTCAAGTTTTCGGGTACTGTATTGAAGATTTACTGTAATAGGTAGCTAGTATTAGTAAGTTTAGCAAGTTTATATGAATGCAATATAATTATCTTCATATATACGAGTTTAATAGCATAACCTAAGAAGTCAGGAAAAGTGACTTATTGCCTTTGAACTACTAGTTTTGTGAAACTTTGTAACTGAGAGTAGATAAAATTTTGATAGGAAATACATAAGGATTTATATAGAGAATTTTCTCTGCTGGCACTTTCTGGAACATTTTCCGACGTATGATACTATAGGATGACAACTGGCACATCAGATTCGTAAAAGGCTAAGTTACATGAAGCTTGAGTTTATGAGAGAGTTAAAATAATTCCAAATAGGATTATTATTCCGTAAGTTGCTTTCTATCAGCCTCTGAAGTCCCACCTTCTCTTACCCCGAAAATGACGAGACTGGAGGTGGGTGTTGTGTAACTAATGTCTATTTCACTGTGTGAGAAGTCCACCGATGATACGTTTCTGCCTCACCTCAGAGAATTTTTCCTATCTGCTGTTGGTTTTGCAAAAGCGAATAGCTGCTAACGACGTACGAGAATGCGAAAGATCTAGAACTAAGAATTTCCATTCCCATGCTACTTGATCTGCATTGTTAAGATCGTCTTTAATGTGATGGAATTGCATAAATAAATAAATAAATATATTTATATATGCCTTTAAAAATAACAGCATGGGTTCGACTCCTTGGCTAGTGCATTGTTGTTATTGATCAATACCACTCAGTTTCGTGGGTACAATAATATATATATATATATTAATATATATATATATTATATATATATATAATATATATATATATTTATATATATATTATATATATATATATATATTATATAAATATATATATATATATATATATATATATATATATATATATATATATATATATATATATATATACATATATATATATATATATATATATGTGTGTGTGTGTGTGTGTGTGTGTGTGTGTGTGTATACTCAATTGTACTCACCTAATTGTGGTTGCAGGGGTCGAGACCTCTGCTCCTGGGCCCTGCCTCTTCACTGATCGCAACTAGGTCCTCTCTCTGCTTTCTGAGCTTTGTCATACCTCGTCTTAAAACTATGTATGCTCCTGCCTCCACTACATCACTTGCTAGGCTATTCCACTACCTGACTACTCTATGACTGAAGAAATACTTCCTATCATCACTCTGACTAGTCTGATCTTCAGCTTCCAATTATGACCCTTTGCTTCTGTGACCCCTCTCTGAACAAAACCCGTCTCTGTCCACCTTATCTATTCCACGCAGTATTTTGTATGTCGTTATCATGTATCCCCTGACCCTCCTGTCCTTCAATGTCGCCAGTCCGATTTCCTGAACCTTCCTTCGTAGGATATTCCCCTAAACTCCGTAACTAGCCTTGTTGCAAACCTTTGCACTTTCTCAAATTTCTTGACGTGTTCACCGGGTGTGGGTTCCAAACTGGTGCTGCTACTCCAGTATGGGCCTGTTGTACCTGTGTACAGTGTCTTGAACGATTCCTTAAAAGGTATCGGAACGCTTTTCCCCCGGGTTTTGCCAGGGGCCCATATCCAAAGGGGTTTTGGGCCCAATGTGTGGAAAAGGGTTTTACACTGCTCCCTTTTTCCAAGGTTTGTGGGTTCGAGTTCCCCTTCAGCAGAGTCAGTGTTTTATATATATATTATAATATATATTTATATATATATTTTATATTTATATATATATATATAATATGTAAAAAGATCACAAAAAACAGGTGATTTAAAATAAAAAAACCCACTCTGAAAAAATAGAGAAATTCCAAGCGTTTTCGGACTACTCAATTATCAAGGAACTATAAAAAAAAGCACAAAGGAGCTAATAAGGGGTCGGCCCGCACCTCACCATAAATTTTTTTCCCAAACTTTTTTAAAAACCGGACGCGGGCGCCCCAACTTGGTGGGCCCCTTGCCAAACTCACCCCAAGCTATTCTACCAAAAAAATTTAAAAAAATATTATTTGTCCATGTATTTTTAAAAATTTTCCCAAAATTCTTTAATTTAAAGGATCTAATTTATATAAAAAAAAGGAAATATTCATATTATTGTAAAAAAGTTTTTTATGAAAAAAGATTCAATTATATTCCTGTGCCCAGGGTTTGCTTAAAACTACTTTTTTTTGCAGATATAATTTAAAATTTTTTTTAATATATATTATATATATATTAAATTTTTAATTATATAAAATTTTTAAATATATATTTATATATTTTTATATATATAAAAAATTTTATTATCACAGGCCCGTTTTTCCCACCAAGGCGGGTGGCCCGAAAAAAAAAAAATTTCCCCCCCTTCCCCCCCATATGTCTTGCCAAAAGGGTGTTTACACTCACTTTTTAAAAACTGAAACATTAACACCCCTCCTTCGAGGAGGCACTGTACTTCCCTTTCCCCAGGACTCAAGCCGGCCCTCCCGGGTTTCCCTGAACCCCTTAAAAAAATGTTACTTTGCTCACCTCCAACAGCCTCAATATTAAAAACATTTTCTCCTTTCCCTCCTATCAAACCGCTCAGCTGCCTGCTGGAAGTCCAAAAGCCCCCCGCAAAAAAACCCCTTTACCCCCCCCCCAACCCTTTTCCCAGGCCGACCCCTATCCCCCTTCCTTCCACTAAGACTGATACATTTTGAATTATTTTTTTCGCTCCATTCTCTCCCATGCCCAAACCCACCTAAAACCCTTCCTCACCCCTCTGGACAACATTTTTGGGTAACCCCGCACCCCTCCTAACTTCCAACAAAATTCTCTGCTTATTTCACACCACAATTGCTCTCAGCATGAATCTCCACTGCCCCCAGCCTTCCCCTCCTGAAAATTTCTCCCCCCATGTTTCACACCCAATAAGGCGTTGGTAAAACTATACTCCATTTTTCCCCCCTTTTTGCCTCCAAGGAAAAAGTTTTTTGTCCCCAAACCCTTTCCCACTCACCCTTTTCCCCTCATCAATTCTATGATTCACCTCTCTTTCATAACCCCATCCGCTGACACTTTCCACCCCAAAAATTTGTAAAATCACCCCCTCCATACTCTCCCCTCCAATTGAATCCAATTTTCATCACCTAATCTTTTTGTTACCCCATAACTTACTCTTTCCTGTTTCACTTTCAATTTTTTTTTTGCAACCCCCCAAAATTCATCCACAATCTCTGAAAATTCTCTTCAAAAATTAAAAGAGCCGTGTCTCAGAAAAAGAGCAACTGTGCAACCCCCATTTTATGTGTGTTCTTACTTTTACCCCCAGGCCTCTTCCCAAACCCTCCATTTTTTTCTCTTACAACCCCATCTATAAATATTTAAAAACCACGGGACATCACACTCCTTGTCAAAGGCCTACTTTTAGGGGAAAAAATTTTCCCCTTTTTCCCTACTACCTAATTTGGGCCTCACTACCTCGTAAAAAAATCTTCACTGCTTTCAGTAACCTACCCCTACACCATCCCTGCAAACTCCCACTTCCCCCCCTATCCACCCGCATACGCCTTTTCCAAATCCATAAATCCCAAAAAAACCCCTTTTTTCCTTATCTAAATATGTTCACTTAATTTTTCACTGAAAACCCCGGGTCACCACCCCCCCCTTTCCTAAAGCCTCTTGTTCATCTGTATCCTATTCTCCGTCTTATCTTAATTCTTTAAATAAAAACTCTAAAAACACTTTGCCGGGAACTCAACGGGACTTATCCCCCCTATTTTTTGCACTCTCTTTTATCCCCCTTTTCCTTTATACAAAGGAACTAGCTGTTTTGCAATGCCTATCCTTACCCCTTCCCTAAATTTTTTAAATAATTGCCCAACCACTCCAAAACTATAAACCCCACCCGCTTTTAACATTTCTATCTTTATATCAAACCCCCTGCCCTTTCCCCCTTTCATTTTACCACTGCCC
>NC_069467.1:3080295-3219662 GCF_026875155.1 Cherax quadricarinatus
CTCAGTCTTTCCAGTGACTGATCAACAAACTGATCCTTGATTAAATCATCATGAGTTAGAAATTTAACGTCAGTTGTGTCCTTGACTAGGTTGAGACCGGGGGGAGTCAGTGTTAATGACCCGGGCGCAGAGCGTCACTAAACAACATATTCAACCCAAATCATTGTCATGAACTAACTCAACAGGAGAAAAGGATGGTTGTTGAATCTTTGACATAGGGTCTAGTAAATTGCACTGAGAGGAAATAAAATAGGTTTCTCTCTACAAGCTTCAATGGCATAATTATCATCAGTGTTATTATCAATCACAAGTGGTTCTTACATATACCAGCATGAAGGATATCGTTTCCCCATCAACAAGTCCACTGACCTGATGGGAAATACACCACTGGATATACCCCCTGAAATATAACCAGTATAATAGCTTGTTTAATGTATACTTTGTGCAGAGGCACTTTTATAACAGCCCCTCCATAGGCTTCTAACAATACATCTATCTTGCAATAGGTATCGTCAGTTATGGTCAGTACATCTTCTCTTAATAACGTGAGATAACTGCCAGTGTCTCTGAAAGAAATTATCTCAGTTAGATGTGATTCGTCAAATCCTACTTTATCTCTCGAAAAGTAAGGATCATCGCTGAACGAATCTTTTCGTCAGAAAACACTTTTTGACGCTAGTCATCTATCCTGAGTAACATTATCTAAAACAGTAGGATAAGAGGAATTGCTGTGATTTGGTGCCTTTGTTGCTTCGGAGAGGATAAGACTTGAGTGGGGGCGCCAGCCGCACGACTGTATCTCGTATCTCTTTCTAACTTATAGCATACTCTTAGTATGTCCTTTTCTGTTACAATAGGTACATTTAACTTTCTTCTTCTCGATACCAGATTTCTGTCTAGCCACAGAGACAGATTCAGGATTGTGAGTTTTCCTGGTAAAGGTACGAGAAGTTACAGTAGCAGGTACATCAGGCCGGCAATGAGCAGCTGATTTGGTTGCCAACTTCTAGGACAATTTTTAGTTACCTTGTTCTGAGTGTTTTAGTACGTACAAGGTAGTGGAGAAATTTCGTAATTGGTCTGCTAATGCTGCAGTTTCCAGAATAAACCAAGGTAGTATGATCGATCCCGATATTCTTGTATGTCAGCAGGCATACAGTTGTTAAACTCTTCGTGTAGTAACAACTGAACAAGACCGGGCGTAGTTGTTACACTTGGCAGACCTACACCACCTCTGAAATGCAACTTTTTCTCACGAGCAAACTCTACCACAAGTTTGATCTTGTCGTCCGTTGTAACGTACGAAATGCTCTTTTGATAACTTACAGGTAACAAGTTATATGTCTCTAGAATAGTTTGTTTGACAGCGTCATAACTATTACTTGGCAAATGGTAAGTTGCAGAACACGTTTGAGCTTTTCCGTCAAAGCAGTATGCAGCAATGTTGCCCAGTGCTTACGTGGCCAATTCATAGCACGTGCCTGGTTCTCAAACACATCAAAAATGTGTCTAAGTCACTTTCAAAAAAAATTAGGAACCATGGATGCAGCTTTTGCACATTAAATGTGTCCTGTTGATCTATCAGTCTGTTGTCTTAACAGACGAACATTTTTCTTTGGAAATCCTTCTTTTGTTCAATTTTCCTCTGTGCCTCAATTTGTGCAGTCTGCAACATGAGGCGTTCCAACCTCTCAAACTGTTCCTGAGAGATAGGACCAGTGGGTAATGAAGGAGTAGGGAAATTAACATGGTCTGGACGGTCCTTAGGTCGGACACCTCGTCCAGCCGTCTCTAGAGTGTCTAGATCTGGTCTAGGATAAGTAGATACAGGTGTAGCATACACAGTACTAGCGTGAGGCTTAGTCATACCAGCTATACTCTGTACTAATGTGTCAGTGAAGGAAGGAGCGAGCAAGAACTGATCTACACTAGGCTCAGACACTAGGCTCACTTCTGCTCTAACTGCTCTTTCTTCAACTTCAAATAGAGCCTTACTTCCTAATTGTGACACTAGGCTTTCTGAATCTGAATCATAATCAGACATCTCTGTATGAGCAGGAAACAATATATCTTTAATTAATGCTCTGACAGTTTCAGCGGTGTAATTCCTGTTATACGTCACACCGAGATATTTGGCTACTCGCCAATACGTCCGAAGTTTTAATGTACTTAACTCAGACAAAGTCAGAGTATCTATTAACTGTTTCACTTTGGCATACATCACGAAAATAATTGTACTACGAGAGAGTGATTATGGGAAACTATAATCCTAATAGGAATTTTAGTGTTGGTTGTCTTAGAGCTAGAGCTCATAAACAGTATTTCCAACTCCTTGGATCAAGAGACTCAGTCAGGTACATACATCCACCTGATATGTTGTACAAGACTAAACTCAAAGTCTTCAGATTAGGAAAGTACTCAAAGTGTTTGATCATAGGTTCACTAGTATGTCAAACTGGACAATTTCTCCAACACCTTGGATCAAGAGCATCCCGGACAGGCCCCTATTTGTTACAAAAAACGCGATTCTAAATGCTTAGAGATCTCAGTGAATACTAGAAAGGAAATGCCCTTCTAGCATCCAGCCCGTTACTGGGTTTTCGTAACAAGTAGTCAGTATCCTGTCCAATTATCCATTAAAATTCAGTATGGTTCAATAGTGCTTTAGGATTACAATGGTAGGGCTACTAACTAGAGAAATTAAAATTTAATAAATTTATTAAGTCTATAAGTTGTTAGAGGTATATTATCAAAGTAAATTAAATCACAGCAATCAAAATAAATCAATCTCTCGAGTTTTAATATTATTGTGCTGAAAGCACATATTTAATTTATATTCTTAAGGTACCGTCAGGTACATTAACATTTAATAAGATATTACAAATATGTACAAGTGTGTGTATGCGTGTAAGTGCTCTTAAGTAGTTAGCTATGTCTCAAGACTCGAATAAGACTTAAACAAGTGACTGACAAAGTCCTCAAATTAACTAACTTCTTGACCGACTGGCAACCCGAACAGTCTGCTTGAACAACAAAGAATGCTAAGCCCAATAGCAATGCAATATGCGACTGCGACACAATCAGGTTTAAGGAGATAATATAACGACACTAAGTAGGGACCATCTGCAGATCCTCCACAAAAGTTACAAAACTCCCATAATACTGAATCTACGTTCAGCATAGGAAAAACTTTGACTGTGACAATACACAGGAACCAGTACAAAATTAGGTCAGAAGCTATAGCTAAGGACCTGAGATACTCAGTGTCTATGTGACACACAACCTCAGTACAACGTCGAAAATCACTAAGTCTATACAATGTTCTGTGAACAAAGTTCTACAGAACTAACAAGAATAATGAGACAGACAATCTGTCCAACCACCAAGCGAGTCTCCAGCAGACTGAATACTTTTCGAGAGGTGAGGACACCCCCCCCCCTCGATCACGTGATAGCTACGTGGACAACTGCAGCTCAGAAGCCGGCAGTATAACGAGCGACAAGCGATAATTACAGTAGTTTGACAATCAAGACTAACTGAGCACATTTTATATACATCCTAACAACATAAGTCAAATAAGAATATAAAGCAATATATTTACGATTTAGCTATTATCGCAAATATAAGCAATATAAAATTAAATGAAAAGGTAATATACATTATATATACATAATAATCATTGTAACCCATTCAGGGGTTGCAACACTAACTCTTATTTAAAACTTTTTTACACACAACTCTTCTACCAAAACAGTAGGCTGACCGGGAAAATAAAACACTCACTGCCAAGCATTCAGTCACTGTCTTGCCAGTAGTACTTTGACATTACTGTCCGGAAGAGCTTCCAAACCGAAGTATCACCACCTCTCCTTCAAAGTACAGGCACTCTACCTCTCACCTTTAGAGTACAGGCACTCTACCTCTCACCTTCAGAGTACAGGCACTCTACCTCTCATCTTCAGAGTACAGGCACTCTACCTCTCACCTTCAGAGTACAGGCACTCTACCTCTCACCTTCAGAGTACAGGCACTCTACCTCTCACCTTCAGAGTACAGGCACTCTACCTCTCACCTTCAGAGTACAGGCACTCTACCTCTCACCTTCAGAGTACAGGCACTCTACCTCTCACCTTCAGAGTACAGGCACTCTACCTCTCATCTTCAGAGTACAGGCACTCTACCTCTCACCTCCAAGACGCAAATTCGGTTAACCAGTTTCCCTGAATCCATCCTTGCTCACCGTCCAACTTGCCTCCACTCGAATCGAATCGAATCGAAGATGACGAGAGCTGTCGTAAGATGGGAAGGAAGAAGGATAAGGAAGGATGGAAATAACTGGAAAAGGATGGGAAGGAGGGGAAGAGGAGGAATCAAGGCAAGTGGCCCAACCACTTTGGGATATGTGGTACCGAAGTACTGGAGGTGTAGATGGAGATGCATTTCAGAAACACTGACGAAGACGATGTAGAAGGCAACAGGAACTCAGCAGGTGCTGGCTGCATCTTGCTGGATGGATGATTACTGTAACTTGAAAGATGATAGGTGGCTGCAGGCGACATGGAAGGAGCTCATCGTAGCCCCTTTGAGGCGGGGAAGATGGCAGACCAGAGGCCTAGCTTCTCCCTACGAGCCCCGTGAGGGCGGGGAATGCGGCTAGGCCTGGGGACACTTGGTCCCAAAGATGAGGAGGTACTGTACCTCCTCCCATGAGAGACTTGGGTCTCGAGACACTCCCCAGATAGGGAGCCAAGGCCGGGTCACCACTATTTGGAAAAGACCCGGGCCGGGAGAATACCGGCGAATAAAAAAAAAATCGATGATTGGTCAGTTCATAGAGGTTTGGTGGTTACCTGGAGTCATGGCGTTGTTTTACGATTCAGTTCCGTTTTCAAGACGTTTAAAACGATGTAGAGGGAGCAAATTTATACGTGTCAGCAAGTGTTTTTGGCTGGAATCTTCTGCTTCTATTTGGTCTACAATGGCCTTTAGAATAGTAGAAAGTTCAATTGTACGAAGTTTTCCAGCTGAGCAGGAAGAATCGATGGTAAACTTGACTTTCTTTCCGATGAGGTGAGAATAAAGTTCAGGAAGCAGCATGTCTTGATGATATTTTTCTGTTGTGTAGAAGTTAATTCCATTCCATGAAGTATATTCACTGTTGTCTAACACGCTCACTCAAGCCTGTTGTATGTACAAGCGCCTAGCACTCAAAACCCACTGTATTCCTTTTTTCCCACCTATTCTAGGCGACTCACAGCCTTACTTCCCTCACCCTCAGAATTATACGCCCTTCTAGTCACCACATGTTTCTCCATGCTTTCTAAATGTCAAAACTACCTCAAAAACACTAACTCATATCTCTGAAATATATAAATATATTCCTTGTACTTCTTTACCTCTTCCTAGTCTCCAAACTCCTAATTCTGTGCCTAATAGTCCACATCCTTCAGCTTCCTCCTTTTCGCAGCAACATTTAAAACATCTGGTGTATTCCTTTTTTGCCTTCATGAATATAGTTCTCCATATCCCCGGATACCTCAATGCACCACACACTTTTTTCCCTTCGTTTCTTCAGTGGCCCACTTCATCTCTCACAGAACCATCCACAGAATAGTTCACTTCCAAGTATTTGAACACATTAAATTCCTTCATATTCCTTCTCTCCACTCTGATATACAAACCTTCATTGTCGACATATGTTTTGATACTCTTTTGGAAAATTAAATTTACCTGGACGTATCTCATTAGATACATACCTGTAAATAGTAACAAAGATAATTATTATTTATCAAAGTTACAGAGACAAGTAGAAATTTTTTAGACACCTAGGTCGCAAAAAATGTCCCCCTTCGATACCTACCATAATATATCTCTCCACAAGTTGCTCTAGACCTATATTAATTGCAAATGAAATGTACATCACCAGGAATTCTGGTAAAATTTAATATAAATTTGTGGACTGTAAAATTAAAATTAATAAATGATTACATATACACATTTATATAACAGAAGGAGAATTTATAATCATAACACTAACCAATTTGTCTGGAGATTACTGTGTATCATACTCAAATACCTCCTGTCTAATATGAAGAAAATGCTGGCCAGAATTTCTACATAATAAAGACATACTTGCTGGGGTAATATCCTGTTTCCATCTAATTACTGAGTCCTGTCCAGTCGCCTGACTTCTCACGCTACGCAGGACTGCAATTCCAACAATTTTGGCTCCTATTTGAGAGGTTTTAAGCCCAGTATAACCCCTAGAGCGACGATAATTAAGCACATTTCATTAGAGTGCTTGTACCATTTTCAAAAAACAATGGCGACTCTCCCTGGTCGTCAGTGCAGGCGCAGAGCTTCCCTGTCAATTCTCGTATTTAAAATGCACTCAACAGAACAATAGTAACGTATTAATCAGGTTTATTTACACAGCATAAATTTTGGGAAATTATTTTCCACAACTCTCATTACATTTCTCTTTCACATTTTCACCATAAATTTTCTTCTTTTACATTACTTCCTAAATTCGTTAACTAAATTTTGCAACGTCTCTAGAGAATCTCTCAAGGAACAGTGTCATCGGCAAAAAGCAACTTTGACAACTTCGCACCAGATTCACTATCTTTTAATCCCACTCCTCTCCCTATAACCTTAGGGTTTACTTCTATTACATCCGCAACTTATAAATATGTTGAAGAAGCACGGTGACATTAAACGTCTCCGTTAAAGGTCTACAAAACTAGAAAATAGTCTCCCTCTCTCCTGCATACCCTAAACTGAGTTTTATTATCCACATAACAGCTGTTTACTGATTTAAGTAACCTACCCCACATTCCTTACATTGCATCATCTGAGAGTTTGATCATAATCCAACCTATATAACATGGCTTTTTGTAAGTCAATAAATGCAATAAATGTAAATCACCTTTATCTAATTATTATTCACGTAATCTTCTGTGTTAAAGCTTGGCCAAAACATCACCAACCCATCCTAAAACTTCATTGTTTCTCTGTAATCTTACTCTTTGTTTTGCGTTAATTCTTTCAATAATAACTCTACCATACACTTTATCTGTAAACTCAACAGACATAATTCTCTATTACAATACAAAGAAACTATGCATACTCTCTTCAGTCCTTAGGTATCTTTCCCCATTTCACGCATATGCTGAACAAATGCAACAAGCATTCCAAAACTGTATCCTCACCTGATATTAACTCTTCTGTCTTAAACCCATGAATGCCAACAGCTTTACCCCACTTTCATTTTACCCATTTCGTCATGCTCGTTCCTCAGACTGGCTCTTCCTCACTCCTAAAAAGTGTTATATCTCCTTGTTAAGTATCAGAAATTACTGCCAAGATCTCTCCATAAACATTCCACAGTTCCTCAAAATAGTCTCTCCTACTTTCCAATACCGCTACCTCCCTGTCTAATGGATCTCCTCCTCTTTTTAACTGATAAATGCATTTGTTATCTAGGCTTTCTCAATTTAATTATCTCACTCTAAAAGCTTTCTTATTTTCAGCAAAATATGTTGATGACTCTTCCAGTCTCTCATAACATCATCTCTGGGATTAACATACCATTCTTTTAACATCTGTTTTACTCTCTATATTATACACTCTCAGTATCATTTCTGAACTGTAAAAGCCTTTCACAGACGAATTTTACTCCATAACTACCCTCTTTTCTTTATCATTTCACCAATTGTTCCTCTTCCCTTCTGCCCCCACCCTCATACACCTACAAACTTCTCCTGCACCCTCTGACTCTGTATTCGTTATTTGTATTCTTCTAGCCCACCTTTCTCCCAGTAGTTGTTTAAATGTTACCTCCAGCTTTGTCTTCCTTTAATTTAAAAGCCTTCACGTCCCTTTTACCCACCGATGGTTATCTTCTTTACCCCATTTACCTCTTAATCTCATTATAGCTTCCACTTAATGATAATTTGATATGTGTCGTTTTAAAAACATGCACTTCCAAAAGTCTACCTCTCAGGCTTTTATCTACTATTACAATGCTGAACAAACTGTTATCATCACGTCCTATACATACTTAGTATACTTATTTATTCACTTTTCTTAAAATATGTATTACTAATTACCAGTTCTTTCCTTTAGGCTTCCTTTATAATTTACACCAGGCACTATGTTCCCTACAACAATTGCTTTCTCAATTGGCCTAACACTCTCCAAACACTTTTTTAACATCTCCCATACTTTCTCTCCTGTGCACTCCTCTAATTTCCAGATGTATAAACACTTATTATTTTCCACTTCTCACTTCCCACCCTTATTGTAATCCTTTAAATTCCCGGATTTGTACCCCCTATGTTTCCTATTTTCTCTTCATAATTGACAATATAATATTACAGCTATTCCTTAAACTCTGATTCTTCAGATACACCTAACCTAGTCCCATTTACACCCCATATAACATTCACATTCATTTTTTTATTCACTTCCGTATTGTACCAACACACATTCAAGCAAATCACATTAATAATTTCCTTCTTTGTCTCCATGTAATTTATACAAAAGAAGGGTTTATCAGCTCCTTGCTCTCGCCATTTTAGTTGCCTTTTTCGAG
Organism: Cherax quadricarinatus; assembly: GCF_026875155.1. Classification (NCBI taxonomy): domain Eukaryota; kingdom Metazoa; phylum Arthropoda; class Malacostraca; order Decapoda; family Parastacidae; genus Cherax; species Cherax quadricarinatus. The sequence goes on from NC_069467.1 coordinate 3,088,892, forward strand.
ACGCATGGCTCAGGGAGGAAGAATTTTCACCCACTTCCTCGAGAATGAATTATGAAAAGATTAGAAGGAAACCCGGATGAGTGTTTTTGTTCATGTATTTTCATATATGAACTAGGTGTGAGCAGAAGCAGTAAGATGCACATGTCATCTCACAGAAAGAAAAAGCACCAGAAATCCTGCCATTGTGTAAAACAATTACAGGTTTGTGTTTCACACTCACTTGGCAGGACGGTAGTTCCTCCCTGGGTGGTTACTGTCTACCAACATTCTACCTAATTTAAATACTGCCTAAAACTGATCAAGTCATTTTAAAACCAATGTTATTTACCAGTGTAACTAATAAAATCGAGAAAATTTATGTAATAATAAAAACTTTAATTTCGCTACTTTTATAATAATAAAAAGTTTTATTTCCTACCTTTTTACTTTATCCATTTCGTGTAAAAATATTATTTTAGGCCCTTTTTGGAAATAACGTAGCCAACATTCACCCTGGTCATATGTAGGACTCTTGCCTAGCAAATCATGGCAGTTACTAATTTGTAACAAGAAGTTTTTTAATGGAATTTCATAGTTTCTACCCCGTACCAAAAGCTCAAAACAATTTCCGAACTTCTCAGACAACGCTTTATTCCTAAGCAAAACGCGACCATCACTTAGCTCCACCTTTCTCTCACGGCATCTGACCACCACACTATTCATACCGCCTCAGGTTTTCTCTGTATTGGATAAGTAAAGCCGCTGATAGAGGCGAAACGTCTCATTATTAATGTTTTAAAACCCTGTAACAATATTCACAGAATTACCGACAAAATATTAGGTAAACGGACAAATGGCTAACTAAGTGAATATATTATTGCGGGAACGTTTCCCTCTCCAGGAGAGCGATGTTTCATTGCTTCCACTCACTTACATGTATGACTCAAGAAATCGTAATGACACGATTGCAAACAAACCATACCCCCGGCCGGGATTGAACCCGCGGTCATAGTTTTGAGACTCTATGACCGCGGGTTCAATCCCGGCCGGGGGTATGGTTCACTTACGTGTATATTTACAAGAAGAATATTGGTATGGCATTAGTAGTTCAGAGCATTTTGCATGTTTGTATCGTGTGACTGCTCTATTTATATGCACAACCAAGAAGAGGTTGGCTCTGATATGACTAAAGTAGCTGGATTCAACATGAAGACTAAAGATAGTATAATATACCCAAATATTCCTTCGGTAATAAGGCCTGTTCCACACTCTAAAGATATTCTTGTATCTGTGCCACCTGAGACATAGCAAATTTCATTAGAGACTGATACCAGTCTCTAGAAGTATAAATAATAGAAGTCCACAGGTTGTTCTTCAACTCTATATATCCTTGGTTAGGCCTCATTTAGACTATGCTGCTCAGTTCTGGTCATCGTATTACAGAATGGATATAAATGCTCTGGAAAACATACAAAGGAGGATGACAAAGATGATCCAATGTATCAGAAATCTTGGTTTAGAAAGACATGTAAGCAAACACTATGACATATTTATTAGAAAACGTTTCGGTCCTGGGACCGAAATATGTCATAGTGTTTGCTTACGTGTCTTTCTAAACCAACTTGTCGGTGTTTAGGGGAGATATGATCGAGGTGTATAAATGGAAAACAGGAATAAATAAAGGGGATGTAAATAGCGTGCTGAAAATTTCCAGCCAAGACAGGACTCGCAGCAATGGTTTCAAGTTGGAAAAATTCAGATTCAGTAAGGATATAGGAAAGCACTGGTTTGGTAATAGAGTTGTGGATGAGTGGAACAAACTCCCGAGTACAGTTATTGAGGCTAAAACGTTGTGTAGTTTTAAAAACAGGTTAGATAAATACATGAGTGGGTGTGGGTGGGTGTGAGTTGGACCTGACTAGCTTGTGCTGCTGGGTCTGGTGCAGTGACCCATCCTTGAGTGGAGGACCAGACTGGGTGGGTCGTTGGGATAATCCGGGGGGACGACATGGACCTGCTCCGCGTGGGTCAGTAGGCCTGTTGCAGTGTTCCTTCTTTCTTATGTTCTTATGTTCTAAGGAGATGGAAGTAGACTATGAACCACCAACAAATGACGATGCCAAACCCTTCAACCAAGTTGAGCTCAATGCCTTGGTGAAAGAAAGTGCAAAGCTACTTGGCTCTAGACTGAAGGAACACAGGCTTCTAGCTCCTGGAGCAACATTCGCTTTGTACCATCATCGTCAAACGGAATTCACTCAGTTCTTTGACAAAGAAGAATTTTTAGTTTTCTGTTCTGTTCTGTTTCTGGCCTTATTGAACACATTGGGATGTCATACAAAGCAGAAGAATGGAGACTCTTCAAGGATTCTTCTAAAAGAAGTTTAAAGGCTGTACTGCTCTACAATGGCAACACAGCTGCATCTGTGCCAATTGGCCATAGTGTCCAAGGAGAGCGGTTCCATCAGGGTATTTGCATCAAGGAAACTCGATACCAGTGCAAATGGAATGTCAGCATGATGGCGGATTACTGCTGGTCATTGAAACATAATGGTCTTGATGCACAGCACAAGCGAAAATCAAAGCTGTCCTTCTTCCTTTGACTCAATATGTAGTCTAACCATTAGGAGCATATTTCTTTTAATAAAATCATTTGATTTGATTCACGTTGTTTTGGAATTCATATGTTATTAAAACTAACAGAATGTGCTTTTCCATGATTACTTGCCTAATTTTAATAAATTAACCAATTTTTAAAACTTCATATTTTTTTATCCTCAATTTGTATTTTATTCAAAATCCTTACGTGATAGAGTATAATGGTTTAGATATTTACAATCAGTAGCCCAAGAATATGTAAGACGCAACCATTAATACAAATAAAAATTAAAGACATTCCAAATGCAGACCAGTGGTATCTAACACTCTCATACAACCCTAACCCTGTAATGCATAGAGCTCTTGGGTATAAATTTTGATCACAAGGCTATTTTTACAACAAAGCAATAAGTGATGAATCTGTAGGAGGAAAATCATCAAATTTCCCAATTTTCAAACCTACTAAAGCGACTAGAGGTATGATTGTTTTTATCTAAGTCATTTACAACAATTTTCTCTTTACGCTCAATTCCCAGCATTATCTCGTATCTGCAGCTAAACACGTTCATTGCGTTTTACGCCCCATTCGAAGGAACTTTCCTTATATTTTTGTTGACTCTGAGAAAGTATTTAATTACTTAAGTCGTATCTGCCCACAAGTTAGCGTAAATTGCATTCCCATTAGATTATTATGTAATGCTATATATAATATTTATATTATTGTTAAAGTTTTTTGTATAACTTTCAATAAGTTTGAAGTATTGATTTCATTAAAATTATATAATTATGCTCTTCAATTACGTGTATTTGAATTAGCCTTCAACAGTCTATATTTCGTAAGCGTGTAGCCTGTTTACAATTTGTTTATTTTTCTCAATCAATAGGTTTCGTTAATAAACATGATCGGAGGACATTTATACAATGTTATTACTTTAAAGAAGCAAGAGACCAATTACGAAATTCATCTTTGGGATTAGTTAAACTTCATATGAAAAGAAAGAACTGAATCGATTTGCTTCTCACGTTGTGCCTTGGTGCCTTGCCACCTTGTTATTTCCTACAGTACAGCACAAGGAACTGTGCATTACTCATGATCCCCTCCAGATGCATTCATGCTGGTGAGACGCTCATATTCAAAGAAGCAGCAATTCCAGGGTATATTTCTACACCATAGTGGCCATGGTGGCCTGGTGGTTAACGCTCTCGCTTCATACGGTGAGGGCCTGGGTTCGATTCCCAGCCAGAGTAGAAACATTGGACGTGTTTCTTTCCACCTGTTGTCTATGTTCCCCATCAGTAAAATGGGTACCTGGGTGTTAGTCGACTGGTGTGGGTCGCATCCTGGGACACTGACCTAAGGAAGCCTGGTCACAGACCGGGCCGCGGGGGCGTTGACCCCCGGAACTCTCTCCAGATAAACTCCAGATAGGAAAGTTAGCACAGACACCACTGTGACCACAAATGCAAGTTTTTTAAAACTTGCATTTGTGGTCACAGTGGTGCCTATGATAACCTTCCTATGGTGTAGAAATATACCTAGTTGGACGAATCTTATTGTGGCTAGCTGGTCCAGTGGCTAACGCGACGGTCAGGAGTTTTGAGACTCTCTGATCGCGGGTTCAAATCCCTCCCGTGGTATGGTTTGTTTGCAATCGTGTCATTACGATTTCGTGAGTCAAGCTGCAATTATTCTTCATTTTCTTGGGTATATATTCAATAATCAAAAAATGCCTCATCTTATCATTTTCAAAATCTTGACACTTATACATTCCATTAGAACTAGGAAGACATCCTTTAAATTTAGGCTGTTTAGGAGAAAATTTGAAATTTTAATGGAATTTTTAATAAGTTAGGAATCGTTTGATTCGGAGCAATTTCTTGAGAATGCCTGTTCAGATTGTCTTCAAACTTTTCAATTTTAGCAATGCTAAGTTTATTTTGTCAACTTTATTAAATAAATTATCTTCCATATAATAACTAGAGAATGCCTCTTGTGGTAGGTTTCAAACACGTGGTCAGTCGTCACGTGAGGTCACAGACCCTGAGCTGCTTTGGGGATTAGCGTGGACGGTTACAAAGCATGGCTTGCTTCTGCAGTGTTTTAAAAACTGAGTTTGGAGAGTTGAAGGAGGAGGTCTTGCTTCTCCAGGAGGAGATTAGGAGGCTGAAGGTCCACCTCAATGGGCCTGGGAGAGAGTGTGAGGTGGTTGGAGATGTGGGGAATGAGGCTTCTAGCAGTGAGGTGCAGTCTGTCTCTCACTGTGAGGAGGCTGTAGGTGGGGAGGTAGCAACGGGTACCAGCAGTGAGGTGCAGCCCAGCACCTGCTACAAGTGGCGAGTTGTTCACAGTAATGGGAGGCGCATCAGAGTAAGGAAAGTTAAGAGTGAAGATCTGAAGGTAGGAAATCGCTTCTCTGTTCTCCAGGATGAATGTACTTCAGTGGCCAGTGAAGGTAAGGGTACTACTGCCCCCGCTAATGAAGGTAAGCGCATTCTTGTGGTTGGTGACTCTCAGGTAAGATATGTTGACCGTGCTTTTTGTAATAGGAATAAGAAGATGAGAGATAGAGTGTGCTTCCCTGGAGCTGGTGTTGGGGACATTGTCAACAGACTGGATAATATCATGTCAGGTAATGGGAACAAGCCCATTATCTGTCTCAGTGCTGGTGGAAATGATATTGGGAAGGGTAGGAGAGAAGAGCTGCTAGATAAGTACAGGTCAGCTATAGATTTCTTTAAAGTCTAAGGGAGGGATCCCAATCATATGTAGCATCTTGCCTAGAAGGGGAGTAGGAAATGAATGGTTGTCTAGGGCAATTGGTGTAAATTGCTGGCTAGACAGATACTGCAAGGAACTTGCAATCCCATTCATTGACAACTGGAACAACTTTTATGGCAAACATGATATGTATGCAAGGGATGGGGTTCATCTCTCTGGGGCAGGGGTGGTAGCACTTGCAGACTCGATTGAGAAGGCCATTGGTGAAATGCCTATGATTTTAAACTGATGGAAGATAGAGGTATGGGTGTGTGTGGGAAACAAGCAGGTTGCAACACTAGGGTTGGAAACAGTAAATGTATAAAAGGCATTCAGCATGAAGTTATAAATAAAGACAATAGAACAGGTCAGAAAACAAAGGGGGACAGCAGAGGGCAGCAAGGGACTAGCTCCCTTAAGGTTTACTATACTAATAGCAGGAGTGTTAGAAATAAGATAGATGAGCTAAGATTAATTGCAAGTGCAGGAAACATAGATATTATTGCTATAACAGAGACCTGGCTCAATCTGAAAGATAGAGAGATGCCATCTGAATGTCACATACAAGGCTATAAATTATTCCACACTGACAGGGTCAACAGGAAAGGTGGTGGAGTAGCGATGTATGTCAGAGACAATTTAAATTGTTGTGTTAGACAAGATATTTAAATTAGAAGCGTCAGCCACTGAATCTGTTTGGTTACAGCTTCTCGAGGGCCGAGAAAAACTAATTTTGGGTGTGATTTACAGGGCCCCAAATCTTGATAGGGAGTGCAGTAAACTTCTATGGGACGAAATTCGTAAGGCATCTACATACGAAATGTTGTGCTAATGGGAGATTTCAACTATAGACAGATTGACTGGAGCAATTTGACAGGAAATTTAGAGTCGGGTGACTTTCTTTATACGATCCAGGATTGTTTTTTAAAACAGTTTGTGACAGAGCCAACTAGGGGAAATAACCTCCTTGACTTGGTTCTTGCCAGTAGGGAAACACTAATTAATAATCTTGAGGTTAATGATGAGCTTGGGGAGAGTGATCACAAATCACTCAGTTTAACATATCATGGAATTCCCTAATAATGGCAATCAAGTCTCCGTCCCTGACTTTTGCTTGGCTGATTTCATAGGACTGAAAAATTACTTAGGTGGGCTGAACTGGAATGACCTGACTAGGGGTCAGGTAGGTGGTGATGGTTGCCGATATGATGCTTTCCAGGGCATAGTTCTAGCTGCTCAGTCAAATTATGTTCCAAATAGGAAATCAGATCAAACAAAAATGATCCTAAATGGATGAACAATAGATTAAATATCTGATTGTCAAAAGAGAGGCATATATAGGCAAATCAAAAGAGGAGAGGGGCAATTAAGAAATCGATATATTCAGTTAAAGAGAGAAATAAAAAAGGGAATTAGAAAAGCAAAAAGAGTTATGAGGTTAAAGTTGCAAGAGAATCGAAGACTAACCCAAAAGGATTCTTTCAGGTATACAGAAGTAAGATCAGGGACAAGATAGGCCCACTCAAAAGTTCCTCGGGTCAGCTCACTGACAGTGATAAGGAAATGTGTAGAATTTTTAACACATACTTCCTCTCAGTTTTTACACAGGAGGATACCAGTGATATTCCAGTAATGATAAATTATGTAGAACAGGACGATAATAAACTGTGCACTATTAGGGTCACAAGTGACATGGTCCTTAGGCAAATAGATAAATTAAAACCTAACAAATCCCCAGGCCCTGATGAACTGTATGCAAGGGTTCTAAAGGAATGTAAAGAGGAGCTTAGCACACCTTTGGCTAAACTTTTCAACATATCACTACAAACTGGCATGGTGCCAGATAAGTGGAAAATGGCAAATGTGATACCTATTTTCAAAACAGGTGACAGGTCCTTAGCTTCGAACTATAGACCAATAAGCCTAACCTCCATAGTGGGAAAATTTATGGAATCAATAATTGCCGAGGCAGTTCGTAGCCACCTTGAAAAGCATAAATTAATCAACGAATCTCAGCATGGTTTTACAAAGGGACGTTCCTGCCTTACGAATTTATTAACTTTTTTCACTAAGGTATTTGAGGAGGTAGATCATGGTAACGAATATGATATTGTGTATATGGACTTCAGTAAGGCTTTTGACAGGGTCCCACATCAGAGACTATTGAGGAAAATTAAAGCACATGGAATAGGAGGAGAAATTTTTTCCTGGATAGAGGCATGGTTGACAAATAGGCAGCAGAGAGTTTGCATAAATGGGGAGAAATCAGAGTGGGGAAGGGTCACGAGCGGTGTTCCACAGGGGTCAGTGTTGGGCCCCCTGCTGTTCACAATCTACATAAACGACATAGATGAGGGCATAAAGAGCGACATCGGCAAGTTTGCCGATGACACCAAAATAGGCCGTCGAATTCATTCTGACGAGGACATTCGAGCACTCCAGGAAGATTTGAATAGACTGATGCAGTGGTCGGAGAAGTGGCAGATGCAGTTTAATATAGACAAATGCAAAGTTCTAAATGTTGGACAGGACAATAACCATGCCACATATAAACTAAATAATGTAGATCTTAATATTACGGATTGCGAAAAAGATTTAGGAGTTCTGGTTAGCAGTAATCTGAAACCAAGACAACAGTGCATAAGTGTTCGCAATAAAGCTAATAGAATCCTTGGCTTCATATCAAGAAGCATAAATAATAGGAGTCCTCAGGTTGTTCTTCAACTCTATACATCCTTGGTTAGGCCTCATTTAGATTATGCTGCACAGTTTTGGTCACCGTATTACAGAATGGATATAAATTCTCTGGAAAATGTACAAAGGAGGATGACAAAGATGATCCCATGTATCAGAAACCTTCCCTATGAGGATAGACTAAGGGCCCTGAAACTGCACTCTCTAGAAAGACGTAGAATTAGGGGGGATATGATTGAGGTTTATAAGTGGAAGACAGGAATAAATAAAGGGGATGTAAATAGTGTGCTGATAATATCTAGCCTAGACAGGACTCGCAGCAATGGTTTTAAGTTGGAAAAATTCAGATTCAGGAGGGATATAGGAAAGTACTGGTTTGGTAATAGAGTTGTGGATGAGTGGAACAAACTCCCAAGTACCGTTATAGAGGCCAGAACGTTGTGTAGCTTTAAAAATAGGTTGGATAAATACATGAGTAGATGTGGGTGGGTGTGAGTTAGACCTGATAGCTTGTGCTAACGGGTCGGTTGCCGTGTTCCTCCCTTGAGTCAATGTGACCTGACCTGACTAGGTTGGGTGCATTGGCTTAAGCCGGTAGGGACTTGGACCTGCCTCGCATGGGCCAGTAGGCCTTCTGCAGTGTTCCTTCGTTCTTATGTTCTTATGTTCTTAAAATTGGAAGTATTTTTATTTTCTTGAATTTGGGAACTGAACGCGTCAAAATTACTGATTGTATAAATTTTTATGAAATTTGTATTTATTTAAAAACCATATATTCCTATGAAAAATTGTCCAGAACTCTTAAGAAGAAAATTATGATTTGTTTAAAATTCACATTTATGTCAAATTTCTAATTTTCACGAGTACAGTGATCCTTAAATACTGTACAAGTTAATGACTAAGCATGTCCATAGTGAGATACAGTGTATTAGTTTCCAGTGACTTCCATAAAGGCTTCCTTTCAATCCTTCTGAGTGTTTTATCTGATTGGTTTAAAAATTTCAACTCCAGTGACTTCCATAAAGGCTTCCTTTCAATCCTTCTGAGTGTCTTATCTGATTGGTTTAAAAATTTCAACTCCAGTGACTTCCATAAAGGCTTCCTTTCAATCCTTCTGAGTGTCTTATCTGATTGGTTTAAAAATTTCAGCTCTAGTCACGAATTACACAGTGAAGGTTCTTGGAACAACTGACACATTCAGGTACCTTCTTGATTTTATCTAGACCATTCTTGAAAGTTGTGTTTATGAGATAACTTTAGAAGCTTCTTTCACTGGCTTCAAAATTTCAACACGCATGTTCAGAAGACTGGTGTTGTTAATGTAGTGTCTAGGCCTATTTTAGCATTTCAAGTCTAGAAATAATTACATTATTTTATGTTATCGTATTGATTTGCCTTGATGCTGGTGGGTGACTATTAAAGAAATGGGCTTTTCCTCTCCGCTGGATCAAAATTGAATATCTCTTTTCACACGAAAGCTAAATGTCCCCCTACTGATTTAGCACTTCCATTCATTAAAACATATTTGTAAACACTGATTCATCTAATTAAATGAATGAAACTTTTTCGGGTATAGGCTGAGAGCAAATTGTGATGAATAATGTGCAGTACCTGTAGAATGAGTCTTCTGGTCAGCTTCAAACTTTTATTTCTTATATGTTTTCCTGAGTGAAAGTTTCGCCTTGATTTAAATAGTGTTATTTTCGATTTACCATTTTTTAATGAAACTGGTTACTTTAAAATCACTTGAGAACATCTTCTCTGATCAGAAATATGAAAAAAATTTGTACTTTATTAGGTTATCCAAGAATAAATTTATATTAATTACTTTCATGAGCAAACATATATGTGTATACTCAACAGTGTTGTAAAAAGATGTATGTTATATACCCAGAGCCTAAACAAGTCTTTCTGTCTTACTTTCTTATATACATACGATTTATTCAGATTTTTAAGCCTGACAGTTAGCAACCCAAGACAGTCAGTGGGTCATCAATGACTATCTTATTTCCACTGGAGTCCTTAATCTTGCCCATCAGGATGCCACCCACACAAGCTGATTAACACCCAAGTACCTGCTTACTACTAGGTGAACAGGGACAGTAGGTATCAGGAAATATTTTCACTGTAGCGGGGACTGATCCCCTGGACACTCAGCGTGTGAGACCAGAGCGTTGCCAAATTAGCCACTATTTATGTTGGTCAGCCTCAGGAAAAGCTCGAGCTATTTTTGGGTTTCGTAGGTCCCAATTTGCCGTTTTTTTGTGGAAGAAACTGGGAAATGGAAATTCTTGTTTTCCTGCAAAAATTTCTGAGCTCGTCATCCGATCGGCTTCACCTTCAATGCTGATAACTTTATGAAGCAAATTCTGAAACAGCTTTAATTAGTGAATTGGTGAATTTTAGAAAGTGCCTTTTCAAATTTTCAAATTTCCTGGTGTTTTGTAGAAGAAAATTTGAATTAGTTTTGGGCTGTGTGTGCCATATTTTGTCATTTTTATTGAAGATTGGAAATTAGCATCCATATGATAACCTCTAAATGAATCTTCTACCTCTCTTAAATTCTTCACCGATACTATTTAATTACATTAGAAATTAATGGCGCACTGCACTTCTCTGCCCTATTCCTTTCGCTTACATTAACGTACAGTAACTTACTCTGATCACACAGCAAACGAGAGATATCATTCTTTTTTTTATTTTACTTCATGCTGCAAAATGAGGAAAACGTGAACACAAATGTATCTCCCCCCTCAAAAAAAAAAAAAAAAATACAGATTATAATATTTAAAATTTTCAACATTACAAAATTAACAGTCAACCTCTAACTGTTGTATTCAGTAGAACATCACTTTTCTGTCATTTTTTTTATCATTTTGCTAGTGTTTACAATATGATCTTGAAATATGTGGCCAATGGAAAGTTCTTTCTCCACAGTTGGTTCCAGTTTCATTATGCTACTTATACATCTATCATAAATGCATTGCTTTTATTAATCCTATTGATTACTTTTCTGTGAGGATTCTTGTGCTGAGGAGATACAAAATTTAGAGGAGACTCAAGTAGTACCTTTGATTGTTTACCATGACGCAAGTGAGTCTGACGTCACTACCCAGACTATACAAAGAATGGAGGAGATCCACCAAGTAATTGTGAAGTTTCTCCACGGCAGGGCTGTCTGTATACCCAGGGTATACAAAGTATGAAGGAGATTCTCCAGGAATTATGATGATTCTCCACTACGCAGGTGTATCTGGCGTCAGAACCCTTGGTATACAAAGTATTGCAGGAGTCTAACCTAGTAGTTGTAAAGTTTCTCCACTACGTAGATGTATCTATCGTCACGACCCATAGTTTACAAAATATGGAGGAGACTCGCCTGGTTACTGTGAAAGCTTTCCAATACACAAGTAAGACTGGTGTTACATCCCAGGGAATATAAATTATGGAGGAGAATCACCGGGTAATTTTGAGGATTTTAAGTAACACATGTAAATTTGATGTGACATCCCAGGTATATAAATTATGGAGGGGACAAACCTGGTAGTTATGAAGGTTTTCTACGACGCAGGTGAGTCTGGCGTCACGACCCAGAGATACCGTCACATTTTCTATGGGTGAGACGAACCTTGGCAGGATGTCCGACCCGCCATCTGTTTGTAAAAGAGAGAAGCAAACATGAAAACAAACAACACAGTTACTCCTGCATAAGAAAATGTGTTATTTTAAAAATATGTTTGGGGTGTTTAAAAGATCTCTAAAAGAATCAAAGAAGAATACAAACTGACTCAAGGTAGATTTTATTCTTCATTCATTGACAATGGAGGTTAAAGAAAGATTCGCTCGTGAAGTAATTGGTTGTCTAGAACAACCTGTGTTCATTAAAAAATAGATGAACCTCAGTAAAAAATAAATAAAAAAAACGAGTGAACGAGAACTAACATCGTTGTTTCCTTTATATAAACCCTCAGCTTAATATAATAGTTTAATCAATGGTTTAAACGAAAACAAAATTGGTTTAATCTATGACTCTCTTTGTTTAAGAAAGTTTTCGGTTTATTATTAACAAATAGTTTTATTGATTCATAACAAATTACCCTCACCACTGAAACTGTAAGGTCACTAATACTATTAAATTTTTAATTTATATTTGCATCCATGACCAAGTACATGGATATAAAACTGACTTTATTATATGGTTAATTTTGTGAAGCTTCTTGATATCATACACCAAAGCGAAAACGACTAGGACACATGAGAATAACATGACAATAATATTAAACATGACACAGGAAAAAAGAAAAAGCATAATAGTGAAGCACAAACACAATGACAATTCAAGAGGAAAACACAACAGAAAAAATGAAAAACAAACATTTATTCAGTTCTACTCTAAGCGGAGACAAACATAATATTTAAGTTTTTTCCGCAGTATAAACACGTCGGGAAACTCAGAATATTAAAAGGAAAAATCTTCTCATTCCAGAAAATAATCATTATTATTGATCGACACCATGGCCAACCCTTCTAGGGTAGGGTAGGTGCCTGAGCCCGAGGCTTTAGCTCATAAGACTGTCATTCCCATTAGCCCCCTTGGGGCGGGGATGGCAGACCAGAGAGGCCTAGCTTGTGGCTAGGCCTGGGGACAGTTGGTCCCAAAGATGAGGGGGTACTTGTGCCTCCTCCCATGGGAGACTTAGGTCTCAGACACTCCAAAGACAGGGAGTCAAGGCCGGGCCACCACTTGGAAAAGGCCCGGGCCGGGAGAATACCGGTGAATCTTTAATTAAAATCATTATTAGAAAAGAGGAAGATGTTCTTATTATGAATGTTAGCAATATGTTATTATAGAAATTGATGACTTAAGATGCCTAGAGTTAATCACAAGAGGAATATATGTTATCAAGGTTATGAATTAAGAAAATATTTACGTGCAAAAGTGAAAACTCGTTTTTGCCACATTGGGGAAGATTTGAAAGGAGCAGAAATGAAAGCAATCATGGAAAGGAGATGGAAGAGAAAAATGCACAGAAGTTTCACCTAGAAATTAGAGAAGTCACAATGCAAGTATTAAACATGCAATATGGCTGACAACTAATCAACCAGTTATGAAGAAAACAGTTATGGTATTAGAAAGTGGAACTAACAGGACCATGTACTCTTTTATAACAGGTATCACTAAAACAAATGCAATTATCTGTACCATCAAAGAAGTACGGCATGAGCATACATACAAACACATACACGCACACAAGCACATAAACACACATACACACACAAACACACAGGACCCTGTACACCGTGTACGTTAGGCCCATATTGGAGTATGCGGCACCAGTTTGGAACCCACACCTAGCCAAGCACGTGAAGAAACTAGAGAAAGTGCAAAGGTTTGCAACAAGATTAGCCCCAGAGCTAAGAGGTATGTCCTACGAGGAGAGGTTAAAGGAAATCAACCTGACGACACAGGAGAGATAGGGGGACATGATAACGACATACAAAATACTGAGAGGAATTGACAAGGTGGATAAAGACAGGATGTTCCAGAGATTGGACACAGTAACAAGGGGACACAGTTGGAAGTTGAAGACACAGATGAATCACAAGGATGCTAGGAAGTATTTCTTCAGCCACAGAGTAGTCAGTAAGTGGAATAGTTTGGGAAGCGATGTAGTGGAGGCAGGATCCATACATAGCTTTAAGCAGAGGTATGATAAAGCTCACGGTTCAGGGAGAGTGACCTAGCAGCGATCAGTGAAGAGGCGGGGGCCAGGGGCTCGGACTCGACCCCCGCAACCTCAACTAGGTAAGTACAACTAGGTGAGTACACACTACAAAGAGACCTGGACAAGCTGGACGCGTGGTCCACGAACTGGCTCCTAGAATTTAACCCCGCTAAATGCAAAGTCGTGAAGATCGAGGAAGGGCAAAGAAGACCGCAGACAGAGTACAGGCTAGGTGGCCAAATATTGGAAGCCTCACTCAAGGAGAAAGATCTAGGGGTGAGTATAATACCGAGCACGTCTTCGGAAGCACATATTAACCAGATAACTATTGCGGCATATGGGCGACAAGCAAACCTGAGAAGAGCGTTCCGATACCTCAGGAGTACGCAGCACCAGTTTGGAACCCACACCTGGTCAAGCACGTCAAGAAATTAGAGAAAGTGGAAAAGTTTGCAGCAAAGTTTGTTTCAGAGCTAAGGGAAAAGTCCTATGAAGAAAGGTTAAGGAAAGTCGGCCTGACGACACTGGAGGATACTCCTCAAGTGTGAATTTTGCTTCTCTAATCTCTCCTCAAATAATCTTAGTAGCAGCGTTTACAATCCTATCAGCCTTTTGTGTTAATTTTACTCTCTCTCTGAATACACATAGTCATTGATAATGAAATCTGCTAGATTTTGAAAGCAGACCACATTCTAATTTCGAATGATTTCAGTAAAATAGTCGTGATTACCATAGTGCTCTTTCAGCTTCTACTTTAGATTTTTCATGCTAGAAACATCATCATCTGCTGCGCTAATCATGTGTGCCAAGTTTATCAAGACTGTATAACTCGACCTAACAATCATTCTCAATTCATCTTCAGTACATAATGTCTTAAAACAGTTCATTTTCTTATACATTAGCTCACAAATAGTTTTTGAGGTAAAGTATACATACTTGAATGCTTGATAGCATTAAATATGGTAACTGGGGCATTCCTCGATGTTATTTCTGAGGGAAATAGTTAATTCAGTTAATAGAGAATCTCTGTCTAGTACATGGTGCTCTTTTCATTACTAGTTTTTTTCTTATGGCAAATATCCTGTACAAGAATCTTAAGTAAAGTAAAAAGACACAAGTGCAACTAATGTGACATTTATTGTGGCAACGTTTCGCTCTCCAGGAGCTTTATCAAGCCATTGATAAAGCTCCTGGAGAGCGAAACGTTGCCACAATAAATGTCACATTAGTTGCACTTGTGTCCTTTTACTTTACATATTGTCGGTAATTCTACCAACTTTATTACAAGAATCTTACGCACTGGTCAGGTTCGAACATTGTCTGATATGTAACAATAGGTCACTATCTCCACACCTTTGACTGTAATTCTCGAAACTTTCGAAGGAAATAAGAGTTTTCAACACATCAGACATATACATTAATACCAACAGTACTCTCTAATGGTTGTTCTTCAGTCTGTTCACTCATGGTGCTGGCAAAATTGTTCACTTCACATCTCATTCTCACACATTAAACATTCTTAAAATTAAAATAAGTGATCAATTTTGCCAGAACCATGATAAAATTTAACAACAGCAAAGGTCTTCATTTTAAATTCTCGTAAAAAAATGCCAAAAGAAGTTGGTGGGGATTTTAAATATGTTATTCAGAAAATATTTCCTCAACGAATGATACGAAAAATATTTCTAGGGTTTGTTAATGGATTCGACTAACTTTTGACCTCTCCAAACTTGTCAGTATGATGATGGTGCAGGAGGAGGGGAAACGTGAGCTGGGGAATAAGGGGAAATATGAGCTGGGTGAGGTAAAGGTAAATAGGACTAGGTCAAACACAAGAGGCAGAATGACCAGTCGTGGGGTGCCGATATGGGAGTTCGGCGTGGGAGGACAATGTGGGAGTTTGGCATGGGCGCAGTTGACACAAGTATGGTGCTGTTTGTAGAGAATACACGACGAAAGCAGTTGCTAGCAGTTTCAAAGGCAGAGAAGGATAAAGAGAGAGAGAGAGAGAGAGAGAGAGAGAGAGAGAGAGAGAGAGAGAGAGAGAGAGAGAGAGAGAGAGAGAGAGAGAGAGAGAGAGAGAGAGAGAAACAGACAGGCAGATAGAGACAGAAAGACAAACAGATAGACAGACAACACAGAGACAGAAGCAGACATAAAAAGGCAAACACACAGAGACAGAAAGGGACGTTGACAGAGGTGACATTTCACTCTTACATCTTTATGAATAATCAAATGTCAAATCTTACAAACAAGGCAGCCAAGAAACTGACAAGATTAAGGAGTACTTTGATAAATTATAAATGATGCATATGTGTATTAAAACATTAATTATTCTCAGCTTTCTTGAGTTGTCTTTCTCCCATCTCATATACAGCTTAAGGCAGGACTGAGAACTGTGCAAGAAGCCTTTTCTCTTGTCTGGTCCCAACATGGACAGGTCAGTCAGTTCAGCAGTCTTCAAACCAGAGAGTGTTCTTGTCTGGTCCCAACATGGACAGGTCAGTCGGTTCAGCAGTCTTCAACACCGGAGAGTGTTCTTGTCTGGTCCCAACATGGACAGGTCAGTCAGTTCAGCAGTCTTCAACACCAGAGAGTGTTCTTGTCTGGTCCCAACATGGACAGGTCAGTCAGTTTAGCAGTCTTCAACACCAGAGAGTGTGTGGGGTGGCCTTATATTTATGCAAGACTTGGATCCACTTCGCAGACAGTGAGAAGGCAAGTTCTGTACCACAGGACAGCAAGGAAACATGAAACTCACTCGGGCTGTACACTTCCCATAACATTTCTACCTAGATCATTCATTCTTAGAACGACTGAAGTCTAGAACATGTTTTGACAACAAACCAGCATCGACGACAAAAAAAAAGTAATTTCTCCAAATGAAATATCTGGCTAACAGTTGGCTTCAGTTTCATACAGTTTCCTACTTGTTTAGTTCATTCAAAAAGGGTAAGACTTTCACTTGAGATGAGGTAGATAACAGCTCTCAGACGATAACATAAAAATAGGAACCCATAACCTAAGTCTGTAAAAATTCATATGTAAAAAGAGAGTCCACAGAACATCCCACTCACCATCCTACCTGAAAAAAATTGTTGCAGATCTGGTAGCAGGAGCTACTGCAGCTGTGGAATTTATAGCATACCACAATGATCAAACCAGGTAGTGTGATTACTTCATGACTTTAGATTTTGCCGCCGAAGCGTGTAGGTTATTGTGCATCCCATATCCATCCTGTACACGGCAGCTCACGACCATGAGGATGCACGAAAGTTCCTAAGACTTAGGCCCCATAAAGTTTAACAGGAATACATCTGGACTTACATCTACAGATGACTTATCTACTTATATCTACAGTTGACTTATCATAATAAGATATCTGTGTGTCTGCCAAATTCCCAGAAGGTTTTGTAACCATGCCTAACATCAAAGACTAATAAATGAGACACACTTGCAATATTTCTGTATCTTTGTTCTGGAAACGTTGGGCCAGCCAGTGTGTTATTCAGTTGAATGTACAGCATGGTGGCAAATGAGGTGGAAATTGAGACAATGTTCAATCCATCAATCTTAATAAAAGTGCAGCATATTTACGGATATTCGCGAAAATGTTGCTTTGCCATGTTTCTTTGCATTTGCTGTCCATGTTCCTCTATCAGTAAATGCAGGTACCTGGGTGTTAGACGGCTACTGTGTGTTGCATGCAAGTTGAGAATATTAACCTAAGTTGCCAGAAATGCTTTCCAAAACCAGGAGCTTTCTATATATTATGCCAATGATGTTAGCTAGGTCTAATAGTTATATTATGTACTTGTAGACATAAACATTATTAACTTCCCCTTGCTTAAATCGAATTTAAATACCTCCAGTTCCGCAGACGCTGTATGATCCGTAAAGATTTAACGTTTTCTTCAAATTAAAATATAAAAGTTCTGAATGGCACCAATCTTCAATTTTTTTGTTATTCTAGGCAAAATTTGTTGAGGGATCCTCGCCCATTCATTTACACCCCCCCATCCCCCACAATTCTTGGAATCTCATACCATTTCTGCTTAGGTAAAAACCTCTCATATGCTAACTTGTTTCTTACCACTCTTTTTGCCTCATCATTTCATAAATTATTAATCTTTTCTCCTGCATCCACCTTCCTAAATATACAAACGTTTGTTGTACATTCTAACACTGCATTTTTAAATCTACCCCATACCTTGCTGTCCTCTACAGTACTTATACTCTTACCAACTAATTTCTCCTTTAACTTTCACCTCCTTTAAATTCTCAATTACTACCATGGTCTATTTTCGTCAGTGCATATGCCGGGTAGCAGCTGTTAGCATGACATCACGGCCTGCCGCCACACTCCACAATGACTACTCAGTGCTCACTTGGCTGCCGTGGTGAATGGATGTGTTGCACTTTTGTCTCTCATCCGCCCCATTTCTGTCCGGTGTTCCCTTTGGTTTTGGCGCTTTACGTATTTGATTATGGGTAAAAGGAAGTCTTTAACATCTGAAACTATAGGTCAAATCATAGGGCTTCACACAGCTGGACACCAGACGAAAGAAATAATGGAGAATGTTGGTGTGTGTGAGAGTTCAGTGAGGAACTGAGTGCAGCGTTTCAAGGCTGGAGGCGGTGTCGAGTTACCGTCTGCCAAACCTCGGCCTGGCCCCTCGAAGAAGACATCTGTTTGTACCTTAACTGTGTTAAAGAAGCAGTTAGAGAGTACACTTAGGATAACTGCTAGAGAATTGAAAGAAAAGAACCCACAACTCTTAGAGGTGTCTGTAAGAGCTGATGTGTGTGTCACAACTGGGCTACAGTAGTCACCGCCAAGTTAATTAAGAAACCGATCCTCTCAAAACCGCAGAAGAAACGTAGGCTGGATTTTGCAAAGAAATATCTTCACTGGACTCCTCAACAGTGGTCCTGAAGTACTTTGGAGTGATGAAGCAACCTTAACCCTCACCTGTAACCGTGGGGGACATGTGTACCGGCCCAGAGGTAGTGACCCGCTAGACCCACGTTACAACTGTGGGCACACAAAACACCCAGACTCACTCATGGTTTGGGGGTGTTTCAGTGCTCAGAGTGTTAGTGAACTCATTGTGCTTACCAAAAACCAGTATATGAGACAGTATTATTACCTGGAGTTACTGTGTGACAATTTACCTGAGGCGTTTGACAAGTGTGGGGCTACGAATTTAATGCAGGACGCTGCACCGTGTAATACCGCCAAATCTGTAGTTCAGTGGCTTAAGGACTGTGAAGTGAGGTTCTTTAATGACTGGCCAGGCAATTCCCCAGACCTAAACCTTATTGAGAACCTCTGAAAGAGTGAAACGAAGTTTACTGGGTAAGGATATCAGTTCCATCCCGCGGCTGGATGCTGCTCTACATGACTTACGAAACAGTAATGATACGATTGCAAACAAACCATACCACCGGTGGGATTAGAACCCACGATCAGAGAGGCTCAAAACTCCAGACCGTCGCGTTAGCCACTGGGCCAGCTAGCTTCAATAAAAGTCATCCAACTAGGTATGTTTCTACACCATAGGCACCACTGTGGCCATAAACGCAAGTTTTCACAGATGAATCTCCCGGTAGCATGGCCGTGACGATAGCTCAAGTCCCCTCAAAGCCGTCAACATGACTCACGAAATCGTAATAACACGATTGCAAACAAACCATACCACCTAGTTGGATGAATCTTATTGAAACTAGCTGGCCCAGTGGCTAACGCGACGGTCTAGAGTTTTGAGACTCCCTGATCGCACCTGTGGTATGTATGGTTTGCTGCTCTACATGAGGCATGGAATAGTATACCTCCCCAAACCCTCAAGAATTTGTGTGGCCGAGTGGACTAGATCACTGCCTGGGAATCTTGACTGCCCCCAATAGTAGTTTCGAATCCTGCTGACTGCGATCTTTCTTTGTGTATACCCGCTTTTTTCTGCATGGTGCATTTATATGTATATATATATATATATATATATATATATATATATATATATATATATATATATATATATATATATATATATATATATATATTAAATTATAGGGAGGTGCATTGAGGTATCTGTGGAGGCAAAAAACGTTATCGATGGAAGCAAAGAAGGAAATGTATGAAAGTACAGTGGTACCAACACTTTTATATGGATGTGAAGCTTGGGTTGTAAATGCTGCAGCGAGGAGGCGGCTGGAGGCACTGGAGATGTCCTGTCTAAGGGCAAAGTGTAGTTTAAATATTATGCAGAGAATTTAGAGTGTGGAAGTTAAGAGGTGTGGAGTTACTAAAAGAATTAGTTATAGAGCTGAAGAGGGGTTGTTGTGGAGATTTGCTCATTTAAAGAGAGAATGGATCAAAATAAGATGACATGGAGAGCGTATAAATCTGTAGGGAAAGGAAGGAGGGGCAGGGGTCATCCTCACAAAGTTGGAGGGAGGGAGTAAAGGAGGTTTTGTGGGTGTGGGGCTTGGACTTCCAGCAAGCGTGTGTAAGAGTGTTAAATAGGAGTAAAAGGAGATGAATGTTTTTTGGGGACTTAACGAGCTGTTGGAGTTATGGATTTGTAGTCCAGAGTTCATAGATGAGGAAATATCCAAAATTTATGAAATAGGTAATTATTTGAAATACAATGCAAAAAGGGATAACCAGACTTATTCAACTAAAAATATATAGGTTCTCCCTTACCATGAAAACTTGGTTGATATGCCTTCTCTTCTTAAGATTTTAATATTAAAGTTGTATTCAAAAATCTTGATACAGTAAAAAAAAACTTTTGATAAAGAATTCCCCACAAACTGCTGATGGATGTGTCTATAAGATTCCTTGTAAAATTTGCGATAAAGTTTATTACGGCCAAACTGGTAAAAATCTCGGACTAAGACTAAAACAACATAAATATAGCATTAGAACTGGACAAGATTCCAATGCTCTATTTATTCATGTGAGAGATTTTAACTATCCAATTGATTTTCAAAAAGTTGAGAAAGTTGTATCAAGCAAGTCCATGGTCGACAGGAATATAATTGAATCTTGTTTCATAAAAAGCAGTTTTGATAATAATATGAATATTTCCTTTGGTTTATATAAATTAGATCCATTTATAATTAATAGAATTTGGGAAGTATTTAATAATACATTGGACAAATAATAATTTTTAAAATTCTTATTTCTTGGGTAGAATAGTTTGTTGGTGGGTTGTGTGAAGGACCTGTCTAGTTGGGCCGGTGGGCCTGCTGCAGTGTTCCCTTTCTTATGAGTCACGTGTCAGATGTTCCTTTGTTGTGGGATCTGATAGTGAGGTGTGGGCTAGACCCCTTATATACCTTCCTTTGATGCTCTACTTTCATTGTTCCTTGATAATGTGAGTAGTCACGAAAGCGCTTGGAATTTCTCTATTCTTTTACAGTGGTTGTTTTGCATATATATATATATTATATATATATATATATATATATATATATATATATATATATATATATATATATATTTTATATATATATATATATTATATATATTATATATTAGCACACTGGCCGATTCCCACCAAGGCAGGGTGGCCCGAAAAAGACAAACTTTCACCATCATTCACTCCATCACTGTCTTGCCAGAAGGGTGCTTTACACTACAGTTTTTAAACTGCAACATTAACACCCCTCCTTCAGAGTGCAGGCACGGTACTTCCCATCTCCAGGACTCAAGTCCGGCCTGCCGGTTTCCCTGAATCCCTTCATAAATGTTACTTTGCTCACACTCCAACAGCACGTCAAGTATTAAAAACCATTTGTCTCCATTCACTCCTATCAAACACGCTCACGCATGCCCGCTGGAAATCCAAGCCCCTCGCACACAAAACCTCCTTTACCCCCTCCCTCCAACATTTCCTAGGCCGACCCCTACCCCGCCTTCCTTCCACTACAGACTGATACACTCTTGAAGTCATTTTATTTTGCTCCATTCTCTCTACATGTCCGAACCACCTCAACAACCCTTCCTCGGCCCTCTGGACAACAGTTTTGACAATCCCGCACCTCCTACTAACTTCCAAACTACGAATTCTCTGCATTATATTCATACCACACATTGCCCTCAGACATGACATCTCCACTGCCCCCAGCCTTCTCCTTGCTGCTACATTCATCATCCATGCTTCACACCCATATAAGAGCGTTGGTAAAACTATACTCTTATACATTCCCCTCTTTGCCTCCAAGGACAAAGTTCTTTGTCTCCACAGTCACCTAAGTGAACCGTTCACCCTTTTCCCTCATGAATTCTATGATTCACCTCATCTTTCATAAACCCATCTGCTGACACGTCTACTCGCAAATATCTGAATACATTCACCTCCTCCATACTCTCTCCCTCCAATCTGATATCCAATCTTTCACCACCTAATCTTTTTGTTATCCTCATAACCTTACTCATTCCTGTATTCACTTTTAATTTTCTTCTTTTACATACCCTACCAAATTCATCCACCAACCTCTGCAACTTCTCTTCAGAATCTCCCAAGAGCACAGTGTCATCAGCCTTTTGCCAAGACCCTCGCATTTACTTCTCTTACAACCCCATCTATAAATATATAAAACAACCACTGTGACATCACACATCCTTGTCTAAGGCCTACTTTTACTGGGAATTAATCTCCCTCTTTCCTACATACTCTAACTTGAGCCTCACTATCCTCGTAAAAACTCTTCACAGCTTTCAGTAACCTACCTCCTACACCATACACTTGCAACATCTGCCACATTGCCCCCCTATCCACCCTGTCATACGCCTTTTCCAAATCCATAAATGCCACAAAAACCTCTTTAGCCTTATCTAAATGCTGTTCACTTATATGTTTCACTGTAAACACCTGGTCCACACACCCCCTACCTTTCCTAAAGCCTCCTTGTTCATCTGCTATCCTATTCTCCGTCTTACTCTTAATTCTTTCAATAATAACTCTGCCATTGTTATGCAGGGCTCTGTATGACATTGTAATGTACATATAGTGGAGAAGTGTGCCGTAATAGTATGAATGCTATAATTGTAAAGAATAATTTTATAATTCATAATGTGCATTTAGGGGCACTGTAAAGTACACTATCTGTAATAATAAAGAAATCCTTCTCGGTATTTATTTTTCAAGTGTGTTTGGGTACGCGGGGTAAGCGTGGCTGGGGTAGTCACGTGGGGTCAGCGTGGTGTGGAGGCTGGCGTCGGAGCTGCTTTGTGTTTAAGCTATGTTTGTAGTTGTGTACTCCTTTTGTTTAGCTAACCCAAGCCATAGGCTCTTCTATGGCTTACCTGTATGTCCTCCTAGGCTCTGATATGGTCAGGGTGCTGTGGGATTGAGTGAGGAAATAAGAAATGGGGTTGATAGTGGAGTAGTAATGGCCTGGCGCTGACTAGGCCTAGTGGTTATGGTGGCTGGACCTCCAGCCAACTACTTCTTGTGTACCCTCATTTGGGCATTTAGGATTAAGGTGTTTCTAGAGTGTGTATATAGTGTTATGTTGAATAAATAGATATATTTTCCTAACTGGGATTTTTGCCCAACCCTCTGTTAACCAACCCATTGAAGTAACACATACTGGTTTAGCGCTTTCTGTTTTGACTGGGATAGCCCTGGGTGGCCTGTTTATGCTTGAGATGTGTGTAACTTTTACCTTTGCCCTTAGACAAGGATCTAGCCCCGAGCTAGCCCACCTTTCTGCGTAACTTGGGGGCCTATATATGGGAGAATTATCAAATTTTAGGTGGTAATTCAAGTTTGCAACCTGGGAAGTCAATAACCATTCTTTACTGGGTTGGTCAGAGGAAGCATTCACTATAACACTCACACTAAAATAATAATTTATCTTTGTTTGCAATATTGCTGGTTTTTAGGTTGTTATTATTAACTAATACCCTGTGAATAATTTACCTTTGTGTGCAATATTGTTGGTTTTTAGAGTGTTCTTATTAATTAATACTCTGTGAATAATCTACCTTTCTGTGCCATCTTGTTGATTTGTAGGGTGTTATTAATACCTGATATTCTGTGCATAATTTACCCTTGCAGGTACAATCTTGCTGATTTTTATGGGGTTATGTTTACCTAAATTTCTGGGAATAATTTTTCTTTGCAGGTGCAGTAACTCCATTTTTTCTGCCAGGGTTTTCTTTTTGTGTGCAATCCTGTTTAATTTGAGGGAGTCACATGAATATCACTCCTTGTGAATATACTATTTCAGTGTAGGTACCTTGCTGTGTGCTTTATTATTTTATATCAGTAAGTTCTGTGGCTGGTAGCAAGATTTGGTGCTATCATTTCTCAAAATGGCTGGCACTGGTAAAAATTCTTGGGATGACATGCATTTGGAAGGTGACATTGAATCAAATTTCCATGTTAGGGACCTGGATAAGGAAGCAGTAATTTTACAAATGAAATTAGCCCTAGTTGCGGAAGAAAAGGAACGGTTAAGGATTGAGCGCACAAAGATCCAGGAACAGAGAGCCTAAGAAGAGCTTAGGGCTCATGAAAGAGCTAAAGAGAGGCAGCTTGCTTCTCACCCAGACACAGACACGAGGGTAGATGTTTTTCATTTGGATAAAGCCATAAAATTTTTGCCAAAATTTCCCTAGAGAAAGACACAGACAGTTTTTTCTGTTATTTGAAAGGGGGCCCAAATCCAATTTTGGCCGGAAAAGGAATGGGCGACATTAGCAAAAAAACTTTATTTTGGGTAAGGGTTTACAGGCCTTAGTTCTTTAGGGGATTGGGCCTTTTCGATTTAAAACTAAAAGGGTATTTTTACGGCTTATAAAAGTTGCCGGAAAGGTACAGGCAGAAGTTTAGGGACTAAAGTTTCAGTCAGGGCAGCTTTTGGGGGAATATGGAAAGGGAAAAGATTTTCATTTCAAAATAGGTGGTGTCGCTAAAAGGGGGGGGGTAGGCAATTATGAAGTTAATTCCTTTAATTTTGTTGGGATCTTTTGAGAAATTTCCTCCTGACCTTTAAAGGGCATATCTTGAGGAAAAGGGATTTGTGATTTTAATAATGCTTTAGAGTGGGTGCGTTTTTTAGCTAACCAAAATTTTGGTAGTAGTTGCCCCCCTCCACATCTAAAAATGGTAATTTTTTCCCCCACCCACCAATAGGAATGAAATTTCAAAATTTTAGCCACCCATTTACCGCCTAATAACCACGAGTTTTTAAAAACCCAAATTTTTCCCAGTACCTACCGAGAAGGTTTTAAGTCAGTTGTCACAGGTCCGAAATCCCGGGGACAGGTAAAAAGAGTCCGTTCCCCAAAAAAGGGGGCTCCCATGTAAAGTTAGGGGTTTTTAAAACCTTATCACTGTCATATTGCAAAAAAAAGGGCAACTGCAGCCATTTTGTCGAGAAATGTTGGGACGGGCGCAGCAATGCTTCTCCGAAAAATACCCCGATTAACATGAGTTGCTTGCATTGCATCTTGCCCAAGGTATCAAAGAAGCCCCGTGTCTTAGACCTGGGATGAAGGGAAATTTTCAAGTAAGTCTACTGTGGCCTTACCCCAAAAAAAGGGTGGGGTCATGGGTGTTTGTCTTTGGGAACTTTTCCATACACCTCGTTTTGCGGGGTGTATTCCCAGTGCGGATGCATACACTGGATTGGCTTTTTTTTTAAGGGGGATCACTGGAGCCCTGTCAGGACTCCGGCACAGGTTATGGGTAGAGTCTGCAACCTCTGGTTACCTCCCTGAGGTATTGCGAAGATGTACCTTTTGAGGGTTGACCTTTCTAGGCAAAACGTTGTGGGAATCCTCAAAGGGGGAAAAAGTTTGGTTTTGCAGGCCCTGCTTTTCAAGGTGGAATGACCAATTGGAGCGACGGGACCCGAAAATTTTTTAGTTGGGTCTAGGCCAACAGGGGAACAAGGCGGAGCTGTGCCTCCCTGTGACCCTTTTGCACACTGTGGTTGTAGTTTGGGCCTGGGGGCCCGTTATTTAGTCGACTGCAGGAGACTCGACGTGATGAAGGGTCAATGGAAACCGGGTTTGGGGAAGTGGCTTGTGGCTGTGGGAAAAAAAACCCCGATTGCCGCAGTGAGTGAGGCCCGGGAAAGGGGTTGTGACCTCCCGGGAAAGCTATTCATTTTTCAGCTGTTTTCGGGGGTTGGTTCCCCAAATTTACCCGTGTTTATTTTGCTGAGTTGATCAAATGGCAAGATTTTTTTTAAGAGGACTGTGCTTACGTGGCTGCGCAAACTATTAAAATGTCTTTGTCAGTTTTTTTACAGATTGTGAAGGAAAAGGGCTTTTTATGTTAAGACGGGAGAGCTAATTTAAATTTGGGGTTTTTAATAAATTTTTTCCCTTTTGAATAATTTTGTGTGTGGTATTTGGGTTTCGGTGAAACACTTTGTCTCTTAGGGGTTTGCACAAATCCCAGAAGTCATATTTTTTGAAATGCAGTAGTTTTGAAGGCCCACTTAGGTTAAAATTTTCCCAAGTTTTCTCCTAGGAGTCAAAGAAAAGCAAACCCTGGTTTTCCCCCGTCCTTTAGGGCAATGTATGTTTGTTTTAAACCCCGTAACCCAAAAGGACTGGGATGAGGGAAAATTCCCCCCTTTTATTACCGTGGGGTAAGCACTCGAATCTTAAGTCATGTGCTCTGAGGTGGGTTTATGTTTCCCCCGCGGTGTTTTTTCTCAGTTTCAGAAAATGCTTGGCTAAGATGAGGTCGATGGCACTAGTGCACTAGTCTGCCAGTCTGCCCAGGATGACGTGGGACCATGAGGTGGTGCTACACATTCTGGAAGCTGGAGTGATGGGATTGGCATTGGAGCCGGGTCCTGGGAAGGCTATGATGGAACTGTGTGGTGGCTTCAAAATGATGGGGGATAAGGTCCCTGAGAAAGATAATGTAAGCAGGAAAATTGTAAGAGATTGTGGAAGATTTGGATCTTCTGGAAGATGGGTTGTAGTGTTGGCTCAGCCATGGTGCACCTTAGTGAAAGAGTTTTGGAATGCTGTAAAATGGGGACATGTTAACCCCCATGAGGTAGAGGTTTCGGAATTTGTGCAACGTCAGCAGGCCTGGCTTGATGTAAGCTGGGGTGAAATAGGTTCCTTGAAGGAAGTGAAGTGTTTATTTCTAGAGACTGTGTTTGTATCCAGCGAGAGTCGGTGGACGTTGTCTTTTACTGGTCTCGCACTAGGTGATACCTTGAAAACGCGCACTGACTGCTGCCAGGTACATTTAAGAAATAAGGTTTTGTCTCCTCTTTATGAACTACATGCAAAGTGTGTGAATGAACCGTGGGGGAAACATGACCATGTGTGCCAAGGACACACCCATATTTGTAACTTTAATATCTCTGTACAGGAACCTTTTGTATGTCATTAACCCTCAAGATCTTTTATGTATAATCCTGAGTTACCCACCCCGGGTTTTGCAAAATGATACAGGGGTTGGGGAAGTCTTGTTGCAGGGTAGAGCAGAGCAAGTAATGCCACTCGGCTGCTTCTCAGCAAAAAGTAACAGGCACCAAAGAAGTTATACCTCCATAGAAAAGGAGGCTCTTGCTTTAGTGTTGGCAGTGCAACATTTTGAGGTGCATAGATCTTCATCATTTCACCCTATAACTGTGTATACTGACCATAATCCTTTGTTTCCTTCACTTAATGAGGAACCACAATCAGAGACTTACAAGGTGGGCCTTGTTTCTCCAACCTCTTAATCTTGTGATTCATTATGTGAAGGGAGCAGAGAATGTGGTTGCTACTGCCTTGTCTCATATTTAAAGTGCACGATGTAGTGTATAGATCACTTATCTATTCTTATTTTGCAGTGATTTGCGATAGACGAGTAATGGAACCCTGGATCACCCAAAGAAGAAGGGCAGGTTGAGCTGGAGCTGGAGGTATCAGGATTCCCTAGTGTGTGTGTGTGTTTTGGGGGGTAGTCACATCAAGTGCCATGCCTAGGTAAGGTATGCTACTTTTTTTTTTAGGTGTTGGCTGGGATGCCTCGCCTCTGTTTTATGTTGGTATAGGGACTGTGGACCTAACGTTTTAGTGAATGTGGGGCTGGCGGTGATGCTCTCCACTGTTTGGGTCATGTCTCTTGATCCAAGGTGTTTTGGTTCTCCAGGACTCTTTTCAATTTTTCCTTTTTGGATCACCGCTGGGGTTACTCCAGGGTCCTTGGAATGATGTGTAGGTGTCGGCCTGGGAGGTCCACCTTTTGGGGATTTCAGTGATGACTCCAGGGTTTTACGGCCACAGTCCCACCAACAAGATTTATGTGACTATCCACCCGTTGTTTTGGGGGGCCTGATATTTTTCCCCTCTCCTGTGCTCTCCTGATTCTCACAGAGGTGTGTCATGGGGAACCAGTTTTGTTTACAAAAAAATGCTGTGAGATGGGAGTGATAATGTGATGTTGCTTTCTAAGCAGAATTTAACATGTAAAATCTGTTTTCCTTTTCTTTGAACGCCTGGAAAATGTACTTACTGTTTAAAAGTTTTTTTGGTGGCACATACAGTTTGGTCTGCCTTGCAACATACTGAACTCTGGTGTTAGTTCATAAAACGGCATTCCTCAGGGGCACTTATGTACAAAGTTAATTTGCTCGTTTATAAGTTTGCTTGATGTAATTTAGGTAAAATGCATCAACGCCAGTGCCTAGCCAGCACTGTGTTGTGATGGTGCCTTCTCCTAACACAGTTGTCTAAGAGCATGACTGTGGGCTCGTTTGGCATAGAACTTGATCACTTTTATGTTTGGCGAGTTTCACATGTCAGCAGTTTGTTAATATTGCATATTTGTAGTACCAAAAGACCGTGATTGTATGGTGGTCATTCCCCAGTTATCATTTTGCCCGTTGCCTCAGACCATAATGTGGGGTTTATTTTCTTTCTTTTTCATTTTGCCTAGCGGTGCCTGTAGGGACACCGCTAGCAGAGTGAGACCTATGGTCTGGGGGTGGGGGTGTTATCCAGGGTTCTGCATGACATTGTAATGTACATATAGTGGAGAAGTGTGCCACAATAGTATGAATGCTATAATTGCAAAGAATAATTTCATAATACATAATGTGCATTTGGGGGCACTGTAAAGTACACTAACTGTAATAATAAAGAAATCCTTCTAGGTAGTTATTTTTCAAGTGTGTTTGGGTACGCGGGGTAAGCGTGGCTGGGGTAGTCACGTGGGGTCAGCGTGGTGTAGAGGCTGGCGTCGGAGCTGCTTTGTGTTTAAGCTAAGTTTGTAGTTGTGTACTTCTTTTGTTTAGCTAACCCAAGCCATAGGCTCTTCTATGGCTTACCTGTATGCCCTCCTAGGCTCTGACATGGTCAGGGTGCTGTGGGATTGAGTGAGGAAATAAGAAATGGGGTTGATAGTGGAGTAGTAATGGCCTGGCGCTGACTAGGCCTAGTGGTTATGGTGGCTGGACCTCCAGCCAGCTACTTCTTGTGTACCCTCATTTGGGCGTTTAGGATTAAGGTGTTTCTAGAGTGTGTATATAATGTTATGTTGAATAAATAGATATATTTTCCTAACTGGGATTTTTGCCTAACCCTCTGTTAACCAACCCATTGAAGTAACACATACTGGTTTAGCGCTTTCTGTTTTGACTAGGATAGCCCTGGGTGGCCTGTTTATGCTTGAGATGTGTGTAACTTTTACCTTTGCCCTTAGACAAGGCTCTAGCCCCCAGGTATCCCACATTTCTGCATAACAGCCATTCACTTTACCAGGTATACTCAACAGATTTATCCCCCTATAATTTTTGCACTCCTTTTGTCCCCTTTGCCTTTATACAAAGGAACTATGCATGCTCTCTGCCAATCCCTAGGTACCTTACCCTCTTCCATACATTTATTAAATAATAGCACCAACCACTCCAAAACTATATCCCCACCTGCTTTTAACATTTCTATCTTTATCCCATCAATCCCAGGTGACTTACCCCCTTTCATTTTACCTACTGCCTCACGAACTTCCCCCACACTCACAACTGGCTCCTCCTCACTCCTTCAAGATTTTATTCTTCCTTGCCCTATACATGAAATCACAGCTTCCCTATCTTCATCAACATTAACAGTTCCTCAAAATATTCCCTCCATCTATTTTTAACTGACAAATCCATTTGTTCCCTAGGCTTCCTTAACTTGTTAATCTCACTCCAAAACTATTTCTTATTTTCAACAAAATTTGTTGATAACATCTCACCCACTCTCTCGTTTGCTCTCTTTTTACCTTGCCTTTACCTTTTTACCTCTTTTTACTCTCTTAACCTCTCTCTTTTTCTCCATATACTCTTCCCTCCTTGCATCACTTCTACTTTGTAAAAGCTTCTCATATGCTAATTTTTTCTCCCTTACTACACTCTTTACATCAACATTCCACCAATCGCTCCACTTCCCTCCCGCACCCACTTTCCTGTAACCACAAACTTCTGCTGAACACTCTAACACTACATTTTTAAACCTACCCCATACCTCTTCGACCTGATTGCCTATGCTCTCATTAGCCCATCTGTCCTCCAATAGCTGTTTATATCTTACCCTAACTGCCTCCTCTTTTAGTTTATAAACCTTCACCTCTCTCTTCCCTGATGCTTCTATTCTCCTTGCATCCCATCTACCTTTTACTCTCAGTGTAGCTACAACTTAAAAGTGATCTGATATATCTGTGGCCCCTCTATAAACATATCCTGAAGTCTACTCAACAGTCTTTTATCTACCAATACATAATCCAACTAACTACTGTCATTTCGCCCTACTTCATATCTTGCATACTTATTTATCCTCTCTTTCTTAAAATATGTATTACCTATAACTAAACCCCTTTCTATACAAAGTTCAATCAAAGGGCTCCCATTATCATTTACAACTGGCATCTCAAACTTACCTACCACACCCTCTCTAAAAGTTTCTCCTACTTTAGCATTCAGGTCCCCTACCACAATTACTCTCTCACTTGGTTCAAAGGTTCCTATACATTCACTTAACATCTCCCAAAATCTCTCTCTCTCCTCTACATTCCTCTCTTCTCCAGGTGCATACACGCTTATTATGACCCATTTTTCGAATCAAACCTTTACTTTAATCAACATAATCCTTGAATTTACACATTCATATTCTCTTTTCTCCTTCCATAACTTATCCTTCAACATTACTGCTACCCCTTCCTTAGCTCTAACTCTCTCAGATACTCCAGATTTAATCCCATTTAATTCCCCCCACCAAAACTCCCCTACACCCTTCAGCTTTGTTTCGCTTAGGGCTAGGACATCCAACTTCTTTTCATTCATAACATCAGCAATCATCTGTTTCTTGTCATCCGCACTACATCCACGCACTTTCAAGCATCCCAGTTTTATAAAGTTTTTCTTCTTCTCTTTTTTAGTAAATGTTTAAAGGAGAAGGGGTTACTAGCCAATTGCTCCCGGCATTTTAGTCGCCTCATACGACACGCATGGCTTACGGAGGAAAGATTATTTTCCACTTTCCCATGGACAATAGAAGAAATTATGAACAAGAGCTATTTAGAAAAAGGAGAAAAACCTAGATGTATGTATATATATATATATGTATGTGCGTGTCTGTGAAGTGTGACCAAAGTGTAAGTAGGAGTAGCAAGATATCCCTGTTATCTAGTGTGTTTATGAGACAGAAAAAGACACCAGCAATCCTACCATCATGTAAAAGAGTTAGAGGTTTCTGTTTCACAGTCATCTGGCAGGACGGTAGTACTTCCCTGGTTGGTTGCTGTCAACCAACCTACTACCTATCCTTGGAAAATCAAAATAAAACACGTGATTGCAAATATGAAAGAAGAACACGAAATAAAATTTGAGCGTTTTCACATGCTTACACACATCTTCCTCACGACTGCTAAGAAATCCAAACAAATTATGTCATCGCTCGCGGTCACTGGGGAATATATTATTAGCCTTGAATGTTCTTAAACAATGCAGCTTAATAAAAAATTAAATTTGTTGAAACATTTTCCAGTATACTCTGTAAGCTGGCTGCTCGCTGCAATTATTAGTATGGATTTCCTGATTTAAGAGGTATAATAATTTGATGCACTCAGCTAAAAATAGACACTTGAAAACTAGCAATGTGTCGTCACATGTAATCCTGGCGAGACTTGCATAAATTCCATAAGAGGATCCACGGAACAGTTATTTCTCTCCGGATTTCAGTAAGAGGATCCACAGCACAGTCATTTCTCTGAGGATACCATTAACTCTTCTGGTCGTCACTGAGGTAAATCCTGAAATCTGTGTTGTTGTTTATTCCAATATACGTTATACATTATCTCGTTCAAATGCATGAAAGAGAGAGAAATTTTGTAAATATATTTAGTTAATGAGCTTGTAGGTCGTTAAGGATGAATAATTTTTGTATATTAATAGTAATAATGCTTTAATCTCTAATATATGGATTCAAGGAAATTCTCAGTGCATATACACCGAGAGATATAGACCTTATTGTATATATTTCAGCAATCTTCGTGACTCTCCTGAATGTTTTTGTCCATATAAAAAAAACACTTACCTAAATATATGCAGATATATGATACGGAAATGTGCAATTTGGCACCAAAATCAACCAAGCAGACAAGGATAGCTTTATTCAAATTTTATAAAGAAATACAAAACTTAGGTAACTAATTTATCAATTTTTTTTGTTGTATAATTAGTGATAATGGGTAGAGAAATGGACACATATATGATTGAGGTGTATAAATGGAAAACAGGAATTAATAAATGTGATGTAAATAGCGTGCTAAGAATATTTAACATGGACAGGACTCGCAGCAATGGTTATAAATTTGAAAAAATCAGATTCAGGAAGGATATAGGAAAGCACTGGTTTGGTAATAGAGTTGTGGATGAGTGGACCAAATTCCTGATTTACCGTCATAGAGGCTAAGACGTTGTGTAGTTTTAAAAATAGGTTGGATAAATACATGAGTGGGTGTGGGTGGATGTGAGTTTGACCTGACTAGCTTGTGCTACTAGCTCGGATGCCGTGCTCCTCCATTAACGACGTGTCTGACCTCACTAGGTCAAGGCATTTGCTTAAACCGGTGGGAGAATTGGATCTACCTCGCATAGGCCATTAGGCCTGTTGCAGTGTTTGTTCTTTCTTATGTTCCTATGTTCTTAACTTTTTGATATCATTATTAAGGTAATGTTTCGGCCACCACGGGATTTTCTAACGTTAATACACACATTACATAGACACATCTCGAATATATAATGGAGGAACTGTGGAAGCGCTATTAGGTATCCCTGAAAGGAATACCTTTAAGAGCTTGCCTCATTTTCTGTTATTTTTCCCCTGTCCTTTGTTCCAACTTTTTTATTTTATTTTACTAATGTCTAGAGAACGCCTAATACAATCCCCTCAAATTTTCATCACTTCTGTACGACAATAATATTTTGAAGTCACGTGACCAATGACCAAAGTTGTTGACCCCGTCACCATCTTCTTGGATTTGCTCGGAGAAACTTCCAAAATCCTGCAGAGCTTCACAAACAGGTGCTAAAGATTCGACGACCGCAAAGACTGAAATTCAGATAATGTAGGTGCAGTTATTACCATTTTATATACGAAATAGTGTGAAATTTCTTATTCCCGTTAATTCACATTAAATTAAGGTTACTTCAGAATTGCTTCAACATTTAATAGTGATACATGTTAGGAAAGGTAACTATTCACTATCGTTTGCATGCAAACAAATTTATTGATGTTGTTAAATAGTTAAAAAGAAACTTAGAGTGTTAGGTAAGACACATATGCAACAGTTAGATATCTTTATTATGAAACGATTCGCCTACACAGTAGGCTTCTTCAGTCGAGTACAGAAAAGTTGATAGAAGCAGACGATGTAATCAGTCCATCACCCTTAAGGGTGATGGACTGATTACATCGTCTTCAAGTCTCTTCTGCTTCTATCAACTTTTCTGTACTCGACTGAAGAAGCCTACTGTGTAGGCGAAACGTTTCATAATAAAGATATCTAACTGTTGCATATGTGTCTTACCTAACAACCTGTCGGTATTTTATACCATTTTAATGTTCAAACTTAGAGTGGTTGAAATCTGTGCCATAACTGGAGACTGATTCATCTGATTGTCTTCAAATTTTCACCGCTGGTGTGGGTTCCTGAACACAAGGATCACTCTGAAAATGGGTGACATAATTCCCAGTTTGCCAATTTTATTGGGAAAATTGTGATATTTCAATTTTATTTAGTAGCTAGAAATGCTAAATGCTTTGATTAATTTGCTTCAAAGTAATATTGAGGATACTCCGTAATTGATTATGCCGCATAAATTTGTCTGAATAAGTACAAATTTGAAATTTTACTGAAATATTTGAAACAAAATTGGAATAGTTTAAATCGAATAAATTACTGGAGAATGTTTTTTTTTTTTGCCGGGCTACACACGCTATTATAGGTGGATTTTATTATAACACAGAATATCACTAACATATGAAGATTTAAATTTGCCAGTTTTTATTTATAAGAAATGTCTCTTTTGATAAAGGACTTAATTTTAGCGAGTTTTTGCTAATTGACCAGTTTTACGTATCCGGTACGACATATATATATATATATAATATATATATATATATATATATATATATATATATATATATATATATAATATATATATATATATATATATTATATATATATATATATATATATATATATATATATATATATATAAACACACACACACACACACATATATATATATATATATATATATATATATATATATATATATATATATATATTAATATATATATATATATATAAACACATCGGCTGATTCCCACCTAGGCAGGGTGGCCCGAAAAAGAAAAAACTTTCATCATCATTCATTCCATCATTGTTTTGCCAGAGGGGTGCTTTACACTACAGTTATAAAACTGCAACATTAACACCCCTCCTTCAGAGTGCAGACACTGTATTTCCCATCTCCAGGACTCAAGTCCGGCCTGCCGGTTTCCCTGAATCTCTTCATAAATTTTATTTTGCTCGCACTCCAACAGCACGTCAAATATTAAAAACCATTTGTCTCCATTCACTCCTGTCAAATGCGCTCACGCATGCTTGCTGGAAGTCCAAGCTCCTCGCACACATAACCTTCTTTACATCCCCCCCCCTTCCAACATTTCCTAGCCAGACCCATACCCCGCCTTTCCCCCCACTACAGATTTATACACTCTCGAAGTCATTCTGTTTCGTTCCATTCTCTCTACATGTCCGAACCACCTTAACAACCCCTCCTCAGCCCTCTGGACAACAGTTTTAGCAATACCACACATCCTCCTAACTTCCAAACGACGAATTCTCTGCATTATATTTACACCACACACACTGCCCTCAGACATGATATCTTAAAGGCCTCCAGCCTTCTCCTCACTGCAACATTCATCACCCATGCTTCACACCCATATAAGAGCGTTGGTAAAACTATACTCTCATACAACCCCCTCTTTGCTTCCAAGGACAATGTTCTTTGTCTCCAAGGACTTCTCAGTGCACTGCTTACCCTTTTCCCCTCGTCAATTCTATGAATCACCTCATCATTCATAGACCCATCTGCTGACACGTCCTCTCCCAAATATCTGAATACATTCGCCTCCTCCATACTCTCTCCCTCCAATCTGATATCCAATCTTTCGTCACCTAATCTTTTTGTTATCTTCATAACCTTACTCTTTCCTATATTCACTTTTAATTTTCTTCTTTTACATACCCTAATAAATTCATCCACCAATCTCTGCAACTTCTCTTCAGAATCTCTCAAGAGCAGTGTCATCAGCAAAAAGCAACTGTGACAACTTCCACTTTGCTTTAGATTTATTAACTTTTAAATCCACATGTCTTGACAAAACCCTAGCATTCACTTCTCTTGCAACCCCATCTATAAATATATTGAACAACCACGGTGACATCACACATCCTTGTGTAAGGCCTACTTTTACTGGGAAATAATCTTCTCTCCTACATACTCCGACCTGAGGCTCACTATCCTCGTAAAAACTCTTCACTGCATTCAGTAACCATACACCTGCAACATCTGCCACATTGCCCACCTATCCACCCTGTCATATGCCTTTTTCAAACCCATAAAGGCCACAAAAACCTCTTTACCCTTATCTAAATACTTCTCACCTATATGTTTCACTGGAAACACTTGGTCTACACACCCCCTACCTTTCCTAAAACCTCCTTGTTCATCTGCTATCCTACTCTCCGTCTTATTTTTAATTCTTACAATAATAACTCTACCATTCACTTTACCAGGTATACTCAATAGTTTTACCCCCCTATAATTTTTGCACTCTCTTTTGTTCCCTTTGCCTTTATACAAAGGAACCATGCATGCTCTCTGCCAATCCCTAGGTACCTTACCCTCTTCTATACATTTATTAAATAATAACACTAACCACTCCAAAACTATATCCCCACCTGCTTTTAACATTTCTGTCTTTATCCCATGAATCCCAGCTGCCTTACCCGTTTTCATTCTACTCACTGCCTCACGAAGTTTCCCCTTCACTCACAACTGGCTCTCTTCACTCCTACAAGATGTTATTCCTCCTTGCCCTATACACGAAATCACAGCTTCCCTATCTTCATCAAAATTTAACAATTCCTCAAAATATTCCCTCCATCTTCCCGATACCTCTAACTCTCCATTTAATAACTCTCCTCTTCTATTTTTAACTGACAAACCCATTTGTTGCCTAGGCTTCCTTAACTTGTTAATCTCACTCCAAAACTTTTTCTTATTTTCGACAAAATTTGTTGGTAACATCTCACCCACTCTCTCATTTGCTCTCTTTTTACATTGCTTCACCAATTCCTTAACATCTATTTTTCTCTACATATACTCTTCCTTCCTTGCATCACTTCTACTTTGTAAAACCTTTCGTATGCTAAGTTTTTCTCCCTTACTACTCTCTTTATATCATCATTCCAAAATCGCTCCTCTTCCCTCCCACACCCACTCTCTCGTAACCACAAACTTCTGCTGAACACTCTAACACTACATTTTTAAACCTACCCCATACATCTTCGACTCCATTGCCTATACTCTCACTAGCCCATCTATCCTCCAATAGTTGTTTATATCTTACCCTAACTGCCTCCTCTTTTAGTTTATGAACCTTCACCTCTCTCTTACTTGATGCTTCTATTTTCCTTGTATCTAACTGTAGCTACAACTAAAAAGCGATCTAATATATTTGTGGCCCCCCTAAAAACGTGTACATCCTGAAGTCTACTCAACATTCTTTTATCTACCAATACATAATCCAACAAACTACTGTCATTATGCCCTACATC
This sequence comes from Cherax quadricarinatus, assembly GCF_026875155.1. Taxonomy (NCBI): domain Eukaryota; kingdom Metazoa; phylum Arthropoda; class Malacostraca; order Decapoda; family Parastacidae; genus Cherax; species Cherax quadricarinatus. Next base: position 3,126,019 of record NC_069467.1, read on the forward strand.
ATATCTTGTATACTTATTTATCCTCTTTATCTAAAAATATGTATTACCTATAACTAAACCCCTTTCTATACAAAATTCAATCAAAGAGCTCCCATTATCATTTATACCTGGCATCCCAAACTTACATACCACACTCTCTCTAAATGTTTCTCCTACTTTAGCATTTAGGTCCCCTACTACAATTACTCTCACACTTGGTTCAAAGGTTCCTATACATTCACTTAACATCTCCCAAAATCTTTCCCTCTCCTCTGCATTCCTCTCTTCTCCAGGGGCATACACGCTTATTATGACCCACTTTTCGCATCCAACCCTTATTTTAATCCACATAATCCTTGAATTTACACATTTATATTCCCTCTTCTCCTTCCATAACTGATCCACTAACATTATTGCTACCACTTCCTTAGCTCTAACTCTCTCAAATACTTCTGATTTAATCCCATTTATTTCTCCCCACCGAAACTTCCCTACCCCCTTCAGCTTTATTTCGCTTAGGGCCAGGACATCCAACTTCTTTTCATTCATAACATCAGCAATCATCTCTTTCTTGTCATCTGCACTACATCCACGGACATTGAAGCATCCCAGTTTTATATAGTTTTTCTTCTTCCATTTTTAGTAAATGTTTACAGGAGAAGGGGTTACTAGCCCATTGCTCCCGGAATTTTACTCGCCTCATACGACATACATGGCTTACGGAGGGAAGATTCTTTTCCACTTCCCCATGGAGAATAGAGGAAATAAAGAACAAGAGCTATTTATAAAAAAGAAGAAAAACCTATTTGTGTGTCTATATATATATGCATGTGTTGTGTGACCTAAGTGTATGTAGAAGTAGCAATATATACCTGTTATCCAGCGTGTTTATGAGACGGAAAAAGACATCAGCAATCCTATCATCATGTAAAACAGTTACAGGTTTGTGTCAATACCATCATCTGGCAGGACGGTAGTACTTCCCTGGCTGGTTACTGTCTACCAACCTACTATATATATATATATATATATATATATATATATATATATATATATATATATATATATATATATATATATATATATATATCAAAACAACCGCTGTGAAAGAATAGTGAAATTCCAAGCACTTTCGTGACTTCTCACGTTATTAAGGAACTATAAAAACAATACATCAAAGGAAGGCATATAAAGGGTCGAGGCCACACCTCACCGTCACATCCCACAACAAAGCAACACCTGACGTGCGACGACACCCGACTCATAAGAAAGGAGGAACAATGCAGCAGGCCTGTTGGCCCAACTAGGCAGGTCCTTCACGACATCACACTAACAAAATATTTGCTCAACCCTAGTACTCTACCCACGAATTAAGATTTATTATTTGTCGAATGTATTATTATATTCTTTTCAAATTTTATTAATTATAGTGAATTTAGTTTATGTAAATCAAAGGAAATATTCGTATTATTTTCAAAACTGCTTTTTATGGATCATGATTCAGTTATATTCCTGTCCACCATGGATTTTCTTGATACAACTTTCTCAACTTTTTGAAATTCAATTGGATGGTTAAAATCTCTCACATGAATAAATAGAGCATTAGAATCTTGTCCAGATCTAATGCTACATTTATGTTGTTTTAATCATAGTTCGAGACTTTTACCAGTTTGACCGTAATAAACTTTATCGCAAATTTTACATGGAATCTTATAGACACATCCGTCAGCATTTTGGGGGGAATTCTTTATCAAAAGTTTTTTTTACTGTATCAAGATTTTTATATACAACTTTGATATTAAGTCTTAAGACGAGAAGGCATATCAACCCAGTTTTCATGGTAAGGGAGAACCAACATACTTTTAGTTGAATAAGGTTGGTTGTCCCTTTTGGATTGTAAAAAGTATTTCTAGCATTTTTAAAAGATTCATCAATTACGTTTCTTGGGTATTTCAGATCATTAGCTATTTCATAAATTTTGGATGTGTGGAAGGCGGAAGACGGGATGCGAACATCCTTGCATTTAGATATCAGCTGGACAGTATAGGGTCTAGGTGTTAGACAGGTGTTTCGGTGTGATCCATCTACAGTAATAAATGGTAAGTGGTAATGCAAAGGTCTTTTTTAATAACACTATAGTATTATACTAATAGTTATATTTTGTGTACCCAGCAAGTAAACGAAAATAACATTAAGTCCACTTAACTTTAATTACCAGAAAAGCTGGTTTTAATGTAATTATTAATTTAATGTCAGGTCTAGCTTTTTTATGAGAGTGGTGAGGAAGTGAGCATTCGAGGGAGTTACAGTTCAGCAACCTACTGTGACTAAGTCCCACGTACCTCACCCAAATTACTTGCAGGCAATAATTTAGGTAATACCTTGTGAATCTCATGCAGGTAATTTAAGAACATAAGAAAAGAGGATCACTGCAGCAGGCCTGTTGGCCCATACTAGGCAGGTCCTTTACAATCCATCCCAGTAACAAAACATTTGCCCAACCTAATTTTCAATACTACCCAAGAAATAAGCTCTGATAACTCAACCCACTCATTTGCAAGTCCCACTCAAATCCAACCCCTCTCACTCATATATTTATCTAACCTAACAAGGTAGACTGTTCCACTCATCAATTACCCTATTTCCAAACCAATACTTTCCTATGTCCTTTCTAAATCTAAACTTGTCTAATTTAAATCCATTACTGCGGGTTCTCTCTTGGAGAGATATCCTCAAGACCTTATTAATATCCCCATTATTAATACCCATTTTCCACTTATACACTTCGATCAGGTCTCCCCTCATTCTTCGTCTAACAAGTGAATGTAACTTAAGAGTCTTCAATCTTTCTTCATAAAGATTTCTAATGCTATGTATTAATTTAGTCATTCTACGCTGAATGTTTTCTAACGAATTTATGTCCATTCTGTAATATGGAGACCAGAACTGAGCTGCATAATCTAGGTGAGGCCTTACTAATGATGTATAAAGCTGCAGTATAACCTCTGGACTTCTGTTGCTTACACTTCTTGATATAAATCCCAGTAATCTATTTGCCTTATTACGTACGCTTAGGCATTGCTGTCTTGGTTTAAGGTTGCTGCTCACCATAACCCCCAAGTCCTCTTCGCAATCTGTATGGCTAAGTTCTACATTATTTAACTTATAAGTGCTAGGGTAATGGACACTCCCGAGCTTCAGAACCTTGCATTTATCTATATTGACCTGCATCTGCCACTTTTCTGAACAAGAATAGAAATTGTCTAAATCCTCCTGAAGTTCCTTAACATCCACACTTGAATCAGTCATCCTACCTATCTTTGTGTCATCGGCGAATTTGCTCATATCACTAGTAATACCCTCATCAAAGCCATTGATATATATTATAAACAACAACGGGCCTAAGACTGATCCCTGTGGTACGCCACTTCTTACAGATCCCCACTCGGATTTAACCCCGTTGATGGACACTCTCTGCTTCCTGTCTGTAAGCCATGACTCGATCCATGAGAGCACTTTTCCCTGAATGCCATGAGCTGCCACTTTCTTTAACAATCTTTGGTGCGGAACTGTATTAAAAGCCTTACTAAAATCTAAGTAAATAATATCAATTCATTATCGTGATCAACAGCCTCAAAAGCTTTACTGAAGAAAGTTAATAAATTAGTTAGACAAGACCGGCCTCTCGTGAATCCATGCTGAGTATCATTAATCAGATTATGCTTATCCAGATGGCTTCTTATAATCTCAGTTATAATTGACTCTAGCAATTTGCCTACAATTGAGGTCAGGCTTATTGGGCGGTAATTTGACGGTAATGACTTGTCCCCTGTTTTAAAAATAGGAATTACATTAGCCATCTTCCACATATCAGACACTACACCTGTTTGAAGAGATAAATTAAAAATATTAGTTAATGGTTCACAGAGTTCCATTTTGCATTCCTTAAGAATCCTTGAAAATAGCTCATCAGGTCTCGGCGACTTATTTTGCTTCAGTCGATCTATTTGTTTCATAACCATTTCACTAGTGACTGTGATGTTACATAATTTATCTTCTTCAGACCCACTATAAAAATTAATTACTGGGATATTGTTAGTGTCTTCCTGTGTAAAAACCGAGAGAAAATAATTATTTGAAATTGAGCACATTTCATTCTCTTTGTCAGTAAGATGCCCATAGTTATTTTTAAGGGGACCTATCTTATCTCTAACTTTTATTCTATATACCTGGAAAATTTTTTTTGGGTTAGTTTTCGAATCCATGGCAACTTTAATTTCATAGTCCCGTTTAGCTTTTCTTATCCCCTTTTTAACGTCCCTCTTAATGTCAATATACTGATTCATGAGATGACTCTCACCTCTTTTGATACGCCTATAAATTCCTTTCTTCTGCACTAAAAGATATTTGAGCCTATTATTCATCCATTTTGGATCATTTCTGCTTGATCTAATTTCTTTATACGGGATAAATGTTCTTTGGGCAGCATGTATAGTGTTCAGAAAACTGTCATATTGATAGCTCTCTTCGTTACCCCAGTCAACAGACGATAAGTGTTCTCTAAGCCCATCGTAATCTGCTAAGCGAAAATCTGGAACTGTTACAGAGTTATCCCTACTATCGTACTTCCATTCAATGCTAAACGTAATTGATTTGTGGTCACTAGCACCAAATTCTTCTGAAATTTCTAAATTATTAACAAGGGATTCATTGTTTGCCAGAACTAAGTCAAGCAGGTTATTTGCCCTTGTAGACTCTGTCACAAACTGCTTCAAAAAACAATCCTGAACTACTTCTAAGAAGTCGTTTGATTCTAAATTCCCAGTCAAGAATTTCCAGTCAATATGACTAAAGTTAAATTCTCCTAGAATTACTATGTTTTCGTGCCTTGTGGCCTTAACAATTTCCTCCCATAGGAGTCTCCCTTGATCCCTATCTAAGTTTGGGGGACGGTTTATTACACCTAAAATCAATTTTTCATGTCCCTCTGAAAATTCTATCCAAACAGACTCTATGGGTTTCAGACTTTATACCTGTTTTTATGCAATAGTTCAAGCGATATCGGACATACAGTGCCACCCCACCCCCCTTCCCGATACTTCTGTCTACTGGGAACAATTTAAAACCCTGTATGTGACATTCAGCAGGCATATCCCGATTTTTAGTATTGAACCAGGTCTCAGTTAAAGCATATACATCAATGTTACCTGCACTAGCAACTAGTCTCAACTCATCCATCTTATTCCTAGCACTACGACTATTTGTGAAATATATATTTAAGGACCCTCCCTTCTCTTTTTTCTTCCTGCTGATTTCTGTTCATCCATTATGCCTGTTAATCTCCTTATCATCTAATGCCATTGGCTTTCCTATGTTCATCAGTAACTCTATCTCATTCTGCTTATAACTGGTTTCCTTAAAACTCACTATATCGCTACACTCAGAATTCATTGATTTTCCTCGAAAACCCATACCACTATATATTTCTAGTTTAAAGACCTAACTGCTCCCTCAACTGTGTTGGCCAGTGCTCCCACCCCAAACCTAGATAAGTGAACCCCATCCCTGGCATACATTTCATTTCACATAATAATCGTAATAAAAATTCTACTTGGCAGTAATATAACTACCTTCCAGCCTATTCAGCGGGCTCAACATCTGCTACTTGAATGATGGCACTCTGGCACTTACTGAAGAGTCCCTGTTAGAGGACCTACAACTGGTGAAAACACAGGGAGAAGACTTAGGACTCATCCTCAATCCCTCCAAGTGTGAAATCATCAGAGCGAACCAGGAAATAATCAATGCCATGCGAAGAATCCTCCCGGAAGTCTCTACAACCACTCCGTCCAACAGTACCCTCTTGGGAGCATTGCTGAGTCACCAGGCCATCAACACTGTCCTCAAAGAAAAATTGAATGATCTGGTGAGAACGGAGGAGAGAATAAGCGATCTTGATGCCCATGATGCTCTGTATCTCCTCACAAGGTGTCTTACTATGCCAAGACTCACTTCTTGAGGTGTGCCCCCCTCTTCTGACAATTCAACACTCGACGAATATGATGCACACCTGTGATCAACCTTTAAGACGGCCCTGAACCTGTAACTAGAGGATCAGCAATGGGATCAGGTGCACAAAGCAACTGTGAGGGAAAAGTTCAATACATAGGAGTAGCGAGGGAGTATATACCTGGAGGTTACCTGGAGGTTATTCCGGGGATCAACGCCCGCGCGGCCCGGTCCATGACCAGGCCTCCCGATGGATCAGGGCCTGATCAACCAGGCTGTTACTGCTGGCCGCACGCAGTCCGACGTATGAGCCACAGCCCGGCTGATCCGGCACTGACTTTAGGTATCTGTCCAACTCTCTCTTGAAGGCAGCCAGGGGTTTATTGGCAATTCCCCTAATGCTTGATGGGAGGCTGTTGAACAGTTTTGGGCCCCGGACACTTATGGTGTTTTCTCTTAGTGTACCAATGGCGCCCCTACTTTTTATTGGCGGCATTTTGCATCGCCTGCCCAGTCTTTTACTTTCGTAGGGAGTGATTTCTGTGTGCAGATTTGGGACCATTCCTTCCAAGATTTTCCAAGTGTAGATTATGATATATCTCTCCCTCCTGCGTTCCAACGAGTACAAGTCAAGTGCTTCCAAGCGTTCCCAGTAGTTAAGGTGCTTGACAGAACTTATACGTGCAGTAAAGGATCTCTGTACACTCTCTAGATCCGCGATTTCACCTGCTTTGTATGGAGATGTTAATGTGCAGCAGTATTCCAGCCTAGAGAGAACAAGTGATTTGAAAAGGATCATCATGGGCTTGGCATCTCTCGTTTTGAAAGTTCTCATTATTCATCCTATCATTTTCTTTGCACGTGCGATCGTGGGACTGTTGTGATCCTTGAAAGTGAGATCCTCAGACATTACTACTCCCAGGTCCCTTACATTATTTTTCCGCTCTATTGTATGGCCGGAGTCAGTAGTATACTCTGTTCTAGTTATTATCTCCTCCAGTTTTCCATAACGGAGTAGTTGGAATTTGTCCTCACTGAACATCATATTGTTTACCGTTGCCCACTGGAGAACTTTGTTTATATCTTCTTGGAGGTTAACCGCGTCCTCAGCAGATGACAGCCTCATGCAGATCCTAGTATCATCCGCAACAATAGTTTCATTGCCGGCTACTTGTTAAGGTAGGGTAAGTCTAGCTCCCGCTATTCCCACCTTTTTCCCCCACACCGAAAGTGATAGTTTGATTCCTCTTTGCTTGTTAAGGTAGGGTCAGTCTAGCTCCCGCTATCCCTTCCCCTCCTTCTTCCCCCCCCCCCCCGAAAGGTGACGTGTGGGGCTCCGGTCCAAACAGTAATCACTAGACTCACAGCTCCCAGTACTACTGTAAGTACATGCCTGCCTTGTATTCTAGTGGATTAATTGCTTGAAAGCTTCACTTTTTACCAATAATAAATTTAGTCCTTTCAGTCTTGCTCTAGGTTGACTGTTGTAATAATCACCAAGCCTTTTAGGTATTGTACTTATCATGGAGAGTGATTTCTGAAGCAGTGGGTAACCTGTCTATCTTTCCAGCTTGGATGACAGAGAGGGTCACCTGCCAATCAACGAGTAGAATTGAAGGAGACGGACTAACGTTCTGAGATGTCCCAAATTCTGATTCACTTACCTGTTTGTGTGTGCAAGTAGCAGGATATAACCCCTCATCATTGCAGTGGAAAAAACCTGCTTTCCTGTCATCTGGACTGAGTATCCATGGCTAGACTCTGTGATGAACGAGCCGGTGGGTTGTAACCAACACCTGCGACCCCCACACATCAGCAACGGCTACGATTTCAGCAACACACAGTGTCACTAACACCAGACACCCCATTATCACTATATTAGCGTTGAGTTCAAATGTCCTTTTTTCATTTCATTTTTCATTTTTCTTTCAATTAGGATTCCCATTCATGTTTTATTGTTTTACATTTTCAGTTTCTAAATAATAAAGTGTTTATCCTTGTCTGTTATTATTTCTTTTTCTATTCATTAATTTTCCTGAGAAGGAGCCAGCCTTTGTAATACTGACTGAAGTTGTTACAGGGCTGAGTAAACCTTCACAGCAACACATATAGCTCTACCTGCTTTTCTGTCTTCGTGTTTGGCTTCCAGTGCACTAGTCAAGAAGATTGTCCCCGAACACTTGAGAGACGCAGTTGGAGCTCAAGACGCCAGGTTTACTGAAGCAGTGATGCGGTGGGACACCCTTGCAGACTCCTCCGGTAGACCAGCTCCTCCCAAAGAGCACAAACAGTCCCACTGGGACAAACCGATCATGGAAAAAATCGCCAATACAATGCTCACCAACTCCTCAGGAAATGACAAAGCTCGTCTCCTGGCAGTGAAGGCACCACACTCAGGAGATTTCCTTCTAGCTGTTCCCAATTTATCCCTGGGCACTCGACTCATCCCACAGGCCATTCTGGTTGGTGTTGCTCTTCGCCTACCTGCCCCCATCCTCACTGAACATAGGTGTATTTGCGGCAGGGCGACAGCTGATCAGTTCGGGCTTCATGGTCTTGTGTGTCACACAGCAGAAGGGAATTATGTCAGACAGGAGGAGGTCAATGACATCATAAAGAGAAGCCTCGTCACAGCCTGTTGCCATGTCAATTGGAACCCCAAGTGTAGAGGTCTGACAGAAGTCAAAACCGTCGTGATGGAGCCACTATGCTACCCTGGAAGGATGGAAATAAGATTGCCTGGGACTACACCTGTGCCGCAACATTGGCAGACACCTACTTGCCATAATCCATAGCTGAAGGGGGTGAAGCTGCCAGCCACAGGGAGACCCAGAAGATCCACATATATGAAGACCAATAGGGTCGGAGACCCTTGGAGCATGGGGCAAGTGTGCTCTAAAGTTCCTCAAAGAGCTGGGTGAAAAGCTCATCATAGAAACCAAGGACAACAGGGCGACCAGCTTCCTCTTTCAGAGACTCAGTGTCGCGATCCAGAGAGGAAAATGCCTGCATCATTCTGGGCACACGGCCCACCGCCAGGGAGTTGGACGAAGTATTCGAGATGTAGTTCTGAGTTGTTATCGAGATTGTTTTACTTTCTACTGTATTTTTCAGAATGTTTTGTCAATGTATTTTCTCTTTAAATTAAATATATATTAAATATAGGGGGTGGTAGGAGAAAATTCTTAAACAGCTTCAGGGAGAACCTCGAGTTTTCCCTGAAGCATGTTTATTCTTTTCTCTGAGGATGAGGGTCCCCAGGACAGTTCTAGAGGTGGTTCCTCCATATATATCTATCTATATATATTATTATTATTTTTATTATTATCACACTGGCCGATTCCCACCAAGGCAGGGTGGCCCAAAAAAGAAAAACTTCCACCATCCACTCCATCACTGTCTTGCCAGAAGGGTGCTTTGCACTACAGTTTTTAAACTGCAACATTAACACCCCTCCTTCAGAGTGCAGGCACTGTACTTCCCATCTCCAGGACTCAAGTCCGGCCTGCCGGTTTCCCTGAACCCCTTCATAAATGTTACTTTGCTCACACTCCAACAGCACGTCAAGTATTAAAAACCATTTGTCTCCATTCAATCCTATCAAACACGCTCACGCATGCCTGCTGGAAGCCCAAGCCCCTCGCACACAAAATCTCCTTTACCCCCTCCCTCCAACCTTTCCTAGGCCGACCCCTACCCCGCCTTCCTTCCACTACAGACTGATACACTCTTGAAGTAACTCTGTTTCGCTCCATTCTCTCTACATGTCCGAACCACCTCAACAACCCTTCCTCAGCCCTCTGAACAACAGTTTTGGAAATCCCGCACCTCCTCCTAACTTCCAAACTACGAATTCTCTGCATTATATTCACACAACACATTGCCCTCAGACATGGCATCTCCACTGCCTCCAGCCTTCTCTTCGCTGCAACATTCATCACCCATGCTTCACACACATATAAGAGCATTGGTAAAACTATACTCTCATACATTCCCCTCTTTGCCTCCAAGGACAAAGTTCTTTGTCTCCACAGACTCCTAAGTGCACCATTCACCCTTTTCCCCTCATCAATTCTATGATTCACCTCATCTTTCATAGACCCATCCGCTGACACGTCCACTCCCAAATATCTGAATACATTCACCTCCTCCATACTCTCTCCCTCCAATCTGATATCCAATCTTTCATCACCTAATCTTTTTGTTATCCTCATAACCTTACTCTTTCCTGTATTCACTTTTAATTTTCTTCTTTTGCACACCCTACCAAATTCATCCACCAACCTCTGTAACTTCTCTTCAGAATCTCCCAAGAGCACAGTGTCATCAGCAAAGAGCAACTGTGAAAACTCCCACTTTATGTGTGATTCTTTATCTTTTAACTCCACGCCTCTTGCCAAGACCCTCGCATTTACTTCTCTTACAACCCCATCTATAAATATATTAAACAACCACAGTGACATCACACATCCTTGTCTAAGGCCTACATTTACTGAGAAATAATCTCCCTCTTTCCTACATACTCTAACTTGAGCCTCACTATCCTCGTAAAAACTCTTCACTGCTTTCAGTAACCTACCTCCTACACCATACACCTGCAACATCTGCCACATTGCCCCCCTATCCACCCTGTCATACGCCTTTTCCAAATCCATAAATGCCACAAAGACCTCTTTAGCCTTATCTAAATATTGTACACTTATATGTTTCACTGTAAACACCTGGTCCACACACCCCCTACCTTTCCTAAAGCCTCCTTGTTCATCTGCTATCCTATTCTCCGTCTTGCTCTTAATTCTTTCAATAATAACTCTACCATACACTTTACCAGGTATACTCAACAGACTTATCCCCCTATATTTTTTTCACTCTCTTTTGTCCCCTTTGCCTTTATACAAAGGAACTATGCATGCTCTCTGCCAATCCCTAGGTACCTTACCCTCTTCCATCCATTCATTAAATAATTGCACCAACCACTCCAAAACTATATCCCCACCTGCTTTTAACATTTCTATCTTTATCCCATCAATCCCGGCTGCCTTACCCCCTTTCATTTTACCTACTGCCTCACGAACTTCCCCTACACTCACAACTGGCTCTTCCTCACTCCTACAAGATGTTATTCCTCCTTGCCCTATACACGAAATCACAGCTTCCCTATCTTCATCAACATTTAACAATTCCTCAAAATATTCCCTCCATCTTCCCAATACCTCTAACTCTCCATTTAATAACTCTCCTCTCCTATTTTTTAACTGACAAATCCATTTGTTCTCTAGGCTTCCTTAACTTGTTAATCTCACTCCAAAACTTTTTCTTATTTTCAACAAAATTTGTTGATAACATCTCACCCACTCTCTCATTTGTTCTCTTTTTACATTGCTTCACCACTCTCTTAACCTCTCTCTTTTTCTCCATATACTCTTCCCTCCTTGCATCACTTCTACTTTGTAAAAACTTCTCATATGCTAACTTTTTCTCCCTAACTACCCTCTTTACATCATTCCACCAATCGCTCCTCTTCCCTCCCGCATCCACTTTCCTGTAACCACTAACTTCTGCTGAACACTCTAACACTACATTTTTAAACCTACCCTATACCTCTTCGACCCCATTGCCTATGCACTCATTAGCCCATCTATCCTCTAATAGCTGTTTATATCTTACCCTAACTGCCTCCTCTTTTAGTTTATAAACCTTCACCTCTCTCTTCCCTGATGGTTCTATTCTCCTTGTATCCCATCTACCTTTTACTCTCAGTGTAGTTACAACTAGAAAGTGATTTGATGTATCTGTGGCCCCTCTATAAACATGTACATCCTGAAGTCTTCTCAACAGTCTTTTATGTACCAATACATAATCCATCAAACTACTGTCATTTCGCCCTACATCATATCTTGTATGCTTATCCTCTTTTTCTTAAAATATGTATTACCTATAACTAAACCCCTTTCTATACAAAATTCAATCAAAGGGCTCCCATTATCATTTACACCTGGCACCCCAAACTTACCTACCACACCGTCTCTAAAAGTTTCTCCTACTTTAGCATTCAGGTCCCCTACCACAATTACTCTCTCACTTGGTTCAAAGGCTCCTATACTTTCACTTAACATCTCCCAAAAGCTCTCTCTCTCCTCTACATTCCTCTCTTCTCCAGGTGCATACACGCTTATTATGACCCACTTTTCGCATCCAACCTTTACTGTAATCCACATAATTCTTGAATTTACACATTCATATTCTCTTTTCTCCTTCCATAACTGATCATTTAACATTACTGCTACCCCTTCCTTTGCTCTAACTCTCTCAGATACTCCAGATTTAATCCCATTTATTCTGGAGTAATTGAGATAGTTAGAGCAAAGGAATATATATATATATATATATATATATATATATATATATATATATATATATATATATATATATATATATATAAATGTATATATATTTGGAATACCGGAATACCTTGCTCGGATCGCACAGCTATCGAAATATATTTAGTATCATCAATTGAGAAAGGTTAATTCTATAAGACAGCTAGAGAGGGAGAGAAAGCCTATACAGAAGTTTTGAAATTTATGTGAAAACAAACAATTTGTAAATAAAAAATAATAACATAAGCTTGCTCAAACTTATGTTTTCAGTATTGACGTGGAACATATGTTTTGAATAATGTCGTACTAGTTCTGTTACACACAAAAGCAACATTCTCTCTCTCTCTCTCTCTCTCTCTCTCTCTCTCTCTCTCTCTCTCTCTCTCTGTCTCTCTCTCTCTCTCTCTCTCTCTCTCTCTCTCTCTCTCTCTCTCTCTCTCTCTCTCTCTCTCTCTCTCTCTCGTCACCAAGATTCTCCGCTACAGCACCGCTGCAAATCTGTGTTAACATGATTAACACAGAGCAAGTTAGTAATTAATGTGCGTGTAGTCGAGTGTAATTGCCTATCTGGCAACCCTAATTTGCTGTTGACATATGGTAGGCACTGTTATTTACGAGTGTGCAGTATTTAATACCATGATATTTGTTAAGGGTTTAGGTCATATATAACGAGAGGTGAATAAATCATAGAATATGTTCACTGCGTTCTCATTTTAATTGCTTTGCCAAGAATTATGTTTTCTTGATAATATTAAAAGTGAAGTGCTGTTAATAAACCAAGTAAATGCAATAAAAAGTAAATCTCATTATAAGCTCAATTAAGTTTAACATCAATGTCATTCTTTAATTCATAATGAATCATTCTGGAAACATCAGCAGTGCGCTTATGCCATGTTATATATAATTATTACAAAAATGGAAACAAAAGCTAATTACGTTCCCATGTCATGTTAAATCATGCAGGATGGACATTATTCCAATAAGGTTGTTCAAAAAAGTCACCTTAGGTTTCCTTCCAGTATAATTGGAGTTGGTCTCACTTGGGAACTGTCATATCACGGAGTAAAGGCAGGCTATGAGAGTGCAGATGTTAATGTATTAAGGGCAGTATCTCCGGGTATCAATCGTCATACACCTTGATGTTGTCATTTTCAGCCTACGTCTTACTATCGCAAAAAAAGCCACTGCATCATATCTTGTATACTTATTTATCCTCTTTTTCTTAAAATATGTTATACATTTGTTATAACTATGTGAAGCTGCTGGGTCAGTGTTATACCTCAGTCCATGAAACTGATTTCATTACTGACACTACACATGCACGCATACATATATTAAAATGCACCAAAGTGGGTAGGCCACTTACGTTTATTATCCCACCTAAGCTCCCCTACTCACCCTTTTCCCATATTTCCATCCTTACTCATCCTTCTTCCTTCCCCATCTTACCAAAGCTCCGGTCATACAAGTCAAATTATCCAGCACTAGGCTCAGAGGATACACTCAGTACTATACTCAGAGGATACACCCAGCTATTACAACCCAGGAGTCCCAAAGGCCTGTTATCCTGGGTGTAAAGGGAGCAAAATAAACATAGAAGAAAAACTTTTGACTTGTATTGTCCTTCACCAATTTAGAACAGAAGTATGTACACTATATACACTATGTAAAACAATAGGTATTAGTGCACTCTACGGTAAGCAAGGCAGAATAGAAGCCACTAGAGAGCGGACGTGCATCAACCCGCTCTAGAATGGGAATGACAAGGGCAGACAGGTGAGTGGTACCCACATCACCTCTGCGATTGCCAAAACCATCTTCTCATTGGCTGGAACCTGGGTACTGATTGAACGACGGGGCCCCATCATCAACCCTTAGTACCTGGTTCGCTGGTTGGGGGAGATAGCCTTTCAATGAGGGTGTGTACATGCGCCGAATAAAGGTTACATACTCTTTGCATGCCACACCAGCATTAAGTTCTGAGGATACACCTAGCACTATGTTCAGACAGTACACCCAGCACCAGGTTCTGAGGATACTCCCAGCACTAAATTCAGAAGATACACCCAGCACTATGTTCAGAAGATATACCCAGCACTAAGTTCAGAGGATACACCCAGCACTAGGTTCTGATGGTACACCCAGCACTAGGGTCAGAGAATACACCCAGCACTATGTTCAGAGGGTACACCCAGCACTAGGGTCAGAGGATACATCCAGCACTAAGTTCTGAGGATATACCGAGCACTAGGTTTAGAAGGTACACCCAGCACTAGGTTCAGAGGGTAAATCCAGCACTAGGTTCTGAGGGTTCACCCAGCACTGTGTTCAGAGGATACACCCAGCACTAAGTTCAGAGGATATACTGAACACTAGGTTCAGAGGGTACACCAAGCCCTAGGATAAGAGAATACACACAGCACCAGGTTCAGAGGATACACCCAGTAGTATGTTCAGAGGGCACACTCAGCACTGTGTTCTGAAGGTACACCCAACACTAGGTTCAGACGTTACACCCAGCACAATGTTCAGAGGATACACCCAGCAGTACGTTCAGAGGGTACACCCAGCACTACGTTCTAAAGGTACACCCAGGACTAGGTTCAGAGGATACACCCATCACTATATTCAGAGGGTACACCCAACACTAGGTTCCGAGGGTACACCTAGCACTAGGTTCAGAGGATACATCCAGCACTATGTTCAGAGGATACTCCCAGCACTATGTTCAGAGGGATTATCCAGCACTAGGTTCTGAGGGTACACCAAGCAATAGGTTCAGAAGGTACACCCAGCACCAGGTTCTGAGGGTACACCCAGTACCAGTTTCTCGGGATACACCCAGCACTAGGCACTGGGGATGCACCAAACATCAAGTTCTGGTGATACATCCAGCACCAAGTTCTGAGGACACCCAGTAACGGATTCTAGGTTTACCCACCACAAGGTACTGGGGATACCAAAGCACCAGGTTCTGGGAAAAGACACAGCACAAAGTTCTGAGGATACATACAGGATTGGGTTTTGAGGACACACCCAGCACCGGGTTCTGGGGATACATTCAGCTCAAGGTTGTGAGGACACATCTAGCAGCAGGTTTGGAAATACAAATAACAACAGGTCTGAAAGTACACCTAACACCAAGTTCTAGGGATACACCCAACACCAAGTTCTGGGGATACACCCAACACCAGGTTCTGGGGATACATCTACCACCATGTTCAAATGATATACCCAAAACCAGGGTCTGGATTCACTCAGTAACAGCCTCTGGGGATACACGCAGCACCAGGTTCCGGGGATATACCCAGCACCGGATTTTGGATAGAGCCGGCACAAGGCTCCAGGGATACCCCAGCATCAGAATCCTTGGATACGCCAAGTCCAAGAATCTGGGGACACGCCAGAACCAGGCTGTGGGAATACACCAACACCAGGTTCGTGGGATACACCCAGCAGCAGATTCTCGGCATACACTTATCACCAGATTCTAAAGATACTCCCAGCACAAGGCATTGTGTGTACCGACCAACAGGTTCTACTTCTCGGGATACACCATGTATCAGGCTTTGAGGATACACCAGTAGCAGGTTTTTTAGATACACCCAGCATAAGGTACTGAGGATATACCAAGCACCAGACTCTGGGGATACACCAAGCACTAGGCTTTGGGGATACACCCAGCACTAGCTTCTGAAGATACACTTAGCACTAGGTTCTGGAGATACACCCAGCACCAGTTTCCGGGGATACACCCAGCACTTGGTTCTGGGAATACACACAACACCAGGCTCATAGGATTAACCCAGCACCAGCTTCTGGGGATACACCCAGCACTAGGTTCTGGAGATACACCCAACACTAGGTTCTGGGGATACACCCAGCACTAGGTTCTGGGGATACACCCAGCACTAGGTTCATAGGATAAATCCAGCAACAGGTTCTTAAGAACATTAGAACATAAGAAGGAACACTGCAACAGGCCTACTGGCACATGTGAGGCAGGTCCAAGTCTCCCATCGCCTTAAGCCAATGCCTTGACCTAGTGAGGTCAGACACGTCACTTAAGGGAGGAGCAAGGCATCCGACTTAGTAGCACAAACTAGTCAGGTCGAACTCATACCCACTAATGTATTTATGCAACCTATTTTTAAAACTACACAACGTTTTAGCTTTTATGACGGTACTCGCGAGTTTGTTCCACTCACCCGCAGCACTATTACCAAACCAGTGCTTTCCTATATCCTTCCTGAATCAGCATTTTTCCAATTTAAAACCGTTGCTGCGAGTCCTGTCTATGTTAGATATTTTTAGCACGCTATTTACATCCCCTTTATTAATTTCTGTTTTCCATTTATACACCTCAATCATATCCCCACTAATTCTATGCCTTTCTAGAGAGTGCAGATTCAGGGCCCTCAGCCTATCCTCATAGGGAAGATTTCTGATAAATGGGATCAACTTTGTCATCCTCCTCTGAACGTTTTCCAGTGCATTTATATTCATTCTGTAATATGGTGACCAAAACTGCGCAGCATAATCTAAGTGTGGCCTAACCAAAGATATATAGAATTGAAGAACAACTTAAGGACTTCTATTATTTATACTTCTTGCTATGAAGCCAAGGATTTTGTTAGCTTTATTGCGAACACTAATGCACTGTTTTCTTGGTTTTAGATTACTACTAACCAGAACTCCTAAGTCCTTTTCGCAATCCATAATATTAAGATCTACATTATATAGTTTATATGTGGCATGGTTATTTTACTGTCCAGCATTTAAAACTTTGCATTTGTCTATATTAAACTGCATCTGCCACTTCTCTGACGATTGCATCAGTCTTTTCAAATCATCCTGGAATGCTCTATTGTCCTCATTAGAATGAATTGGACGGCCTATTTTGGTGTCATCAGCAAATTTGGTAATGTCGCTATTTATTCCCTCAACTGTGAACAACAAGGGACCCAGTACTGACTTCTGTGGAACACCGCTTGTGACGTGCCCCCTTTCTGATTTCTCCCCATTTAGGCAAACTCTCTGCTGCCTATTTGTCAACCATGCCTCTATCCAGGAAATTTTTTTTTCCTCCTATTCCGTGTGTCTTAAGTTTCCTCAATAGCCTCTGATGTGGAACTCTATCGAAAGCCTTACTGAAGTCCATATACTCAATATCATATTCAATAGCATGATCTACCTCCTCAAATACCTTATTGAAGAAAGTTAGTAATTTCGTAAGACAGGAACGCCCCTTTGTAAAACCGTGCTGAGATTCATTAATCAATTTATGTCTTTCAAGATAGCTATGAGTTGCTTCGGCAATTATTGATTCCATAAATGTTCCCACTATGGAGGTAAGGCTTATTGGTCTATAGTTCGAAGCTAAGGACCCTGTCACCTACCAAGTAAACAGGTATTACATTTGACATTTTCCACTTATGAGGCACTATGCCAATTTGTAGTGATATGTTGGAAAGATTAGCCAAATGTATGCTAAGCTCCTCTTTACATTCCTTTAACACCCTTGCAAACAGTTCATCAGGGCCTGGGGATTTGTTAGGTTTTAATTTCTCTATTTGTCTGAGGACCATCTCACTAGTTACCGCAATCATGCATAGTTTATTATCGTCTTGTTCAACATAATCTATTACTTCTGGAATTTCGCTAGTATTTTGATGGGTAAAAACTGAGAGGAAGTAAGTATTGAAAATTTCACACATATCTTTATCACTGTCAGTGATCTGACCTGAGTTACTCTTAAGATGGCCTATCTTATCCCTAATCTTACTTCTGTATGCCTGAAAGAACCCTTTTGGGTTAGTCTTCGAATCCCTTGCGACTTTAGCCTCATAATCCCTTTTTGCTTTTCTTATTCCTTTTATATTTCTCTCTTTAATTGAATATATTGATTTCTTAACTGCCCATCCCTTCTTTTGATACGCCTATATATGCTTCTCTTTTGACCAATGAGATGTTTTAATCTATTGTTCATCCATCTGGGATCATTTTTGTTAGATCTAATTTCAGTACTCGGATCAAAAGTTGTCTGGGCAGCTAGAACTATGCTCTGAAAGACTTCATATTGGTAACCAAGATCACCTACCTGACCCATAGTCAGGACATCCCAATTTAGCTCACCCAGGTAATTTTTCAGTCCCATGAAATCGACCAAGCGAAAGTTCTTGAGATACACCCAGCAACAGGTTCTGGGGATACACCCAGCACTAGCTTCTGTGGATACACCAACACCAGGTTCATAGAATACATCCAGCAACAGGTTCTTGAAATACACCCAGCAACAGGTTATGGAGATACACCCAGCACCAGGTTCCGGGGTTACACCGACATCAGGTTCTCGGGATACACCCACCACCAGATTTTGGGGATGCACTCAGCACTAGCTTCTGGGTGTACACCCAGCACAAGGTTCTGATGATAAAAGCCGCACCAGGTTCTGGAGATACACCCGACACCCTGTTCTGTAGAAATACCCAACACGTGTTTCTGGGGATATATCCATCACCAGGTTTTGGGGATACACACAGCATCAGGTTCTGAGAATACACTCAGCACCTTGATCTTTGGATACGCAAAGCACCAGGTTCTTTGGATACACCCAGCACTAGGTTCAGGAAATACACCCCAGCACCCGGTTCTGCTGATACACCCAGCACCGGGCTCTGGGGATACACCCAGCACCAAGTTCTGGGGATACACGCAGCACCAGATTCTGAGGATACACCCTTCACTAGGTTCTGGAGATACACCAAGCACCAGGTCCTGGACATACACCCAACACCAAGTTCTGGACATTCACCCAGCACCAGGTTCTGGACATACACCCAACACCAGGTTCTGCGGATACACCCAGCACCACGTTCTGGGGATACACGCAGCACCAGATTCTGAGGTTACACCCTTCACTAGGTTCTGGAGATGTACCAAGCACCAGGTTCTGGACATACACCCAACACCAGGTTCTGGACATACACCCAGCACCGGGCTCTGGACATACACCCAACACCAGGTTCTGGGGATACACCCAGTACCAGGTTCTGGACATACACCCAACACCAGGTTCTGGGGATACACCCAGCACCAGGATCTGGACATACACCCAACACCAGGCTCTGGGGATACATCCAGCACCAGGTTCTGGACATACACCCAACACAAGGTTCTGGGGATACACCCAGCACCGGGTTCTGGACATACACCCAACACCAGGTTCTGGGGATACACCCAGCACCGGGTTCTGGACATACACCCAACACCAGGTTCTCGAGATACACCCTTCACCAGGATCTGGAGATGAACCCAGTACCAGGTTCTGGGGATAGAGATGCCCCTAACACGAGGTTCTGAGAATGTACTCAACACTGGGCTCTGGAGATAGACCCAAAACCAGGTTCTAGGGAAACACCCAACACCAGGTTCTCGGGATACACCAAGCATCAGGTTCTGAGGATACACTCAACACCATGTTCTGGAGGTTCACCCAACACCAGGTTATGGGGATACACCCAACAACATAGTCTGGGGATACACCCAAGAGCTGGTTCTGTGATTACACCCAGCACCAGGTTCTGGGGATACAATCATCACCAGCTTCTGGTGATACACCCAACAACAGGTTCTGGGGATACACTCAACACCAGGTTCTGGGGATTCATCAATCACCTGCTTCTGGGAACACACCCAACACCTGGTTCTTGGGATTCACCTAGCACCAGGTTCTCGGGATACATCCAGCACAAGGTTCTGGAGATACACTCAACACCAGATTCTATGGATACCCCCACCACTTGGTTTAGGAGATAAACCCACCATCATGTTCTTGGGATGCACCCAACACTAGGTTCTGGGGATGCCTCTACCACCAGGTTCTGGGGATGCACCCACCACTAGGTTGTGGGGATGCCCCCAGCACTTGGTTTTGGGAATTCACCCACCCCAAGTTCTGGGGATGTACATAGCACCAGGATCAGGGGATGCACTGCCAGAAGTCTCTCGGGATACAGTCAGCATTAGGTTCTGGGGATGCGCCCAGCACTCGGTTCTTGGAATACACCCAGCACCTAGTTCTGTACACCTAGCACAAGGATCTGCGTATGCACCCAGAACCAGATTCAGGGAATGCACCCAGCACCAGTTTCTGGGGATGCAACCTTCACCTGGTTCTGGGTATACACCCAGCACCAGGTTCTGGGAACACACTCAACATCAGGTTGTGGGGATACACCGCATCGTTCGGGGGATACATCAGCCCCCAATTTTCGGGGGATACACCCACTTCAGGTTCTTGGGATACACAGACCAAGTTCTGGGGATAACCCAGATCGGGGTTTGGGGGAATACACTCAGCATCGGTGTGGGGATACACCCCTCGGTTTCGGGATCATCAGCATCAGGTTCTGGGGTACCCCGCATCAGGTTCTGGGGATACACCCACATCAGGTTTGGGGATACACCCCAGCATCGGTTCTGGGGTACCCCACTCGGTTCGGGGGATACACCCAGCACCAAGTTTTTGGGGATACCCCCAGGTAGGTTCGGGGGATAACCCAGCCCCAAGTTCTGGGGATAAACCCCACAAAGTTCTGGGGAACCCCCACATAGGTTCGGGGGATACACCAGAGCAAGTTTTTGGGATACACCCAGCTCGGGTTTGGGGGGGAACACTCAGCAAGGTTCTGGGGATACCCCCAAACACCAATTCTTGGGAAAACACCCAGCATCAGGTTCTGGGAATACACCCAACATCAAGTTCTGGGGATACACCCAGCATCAGGTTCTGGGGATACACCCAGCATCAGGTTCTGGGGATACACCCAGCATCAGGTTCTGGGGATACACCCAGCACCAGGTTCTGAGGATGCACCCAGCATCAGGTTCTGGGGATACACCCAGCACCAGGTTCTGAGGATGCACCCCAGCATCAGGTTCTGGGGATACACCCAGCATCAGGTTCTGGGGATACACCCAGCACCAGGTTCTGAGGATGCACCCAGCACCAAGTTCTGGGGATACACCCAGCACCAGGTTCTGGGGATGCACCCAGCACCAAGTTCTGGGGATACACCCAGCATCAGGTTCTGGGGATACACCCAGCACCAGGTTCTGAGGATGCACCCCAGCATCAGGTTCTGGGAATACACCCAGCATCAGGTTCTGGGGATACACCCAGCACCAGGTTCTGAGGATGCACCCAGCATCAGGTTCTGGGGATACACCCAGCATCAGGTTCTGGGGATACACCCAGCACCAGGTTCTGAGGATGCACCCCAGCATCAGGTTCTGGGGATACACCCAGCATCAGGTTCTGGGAATACACCCAGCATCAGGTTCTGGGGATACACCCAGCATCAGGTTCTGAGGATGCACCCAGCACCAAGTTCTGGGGATACACCCAGCACCAGGTTCTGAGGATGCACCCAGCACCAAGTTCTGGGGATACACCCAGCATCAGGTTCTGAGGATGCACCCAGCACCAAGTTCTGGGGATACACCCAGCATCAGGTTCTGAGGATGCACCCAGCACCAAGTTCTGGGGATACACCCAGCATCAGGTTCTGAGGATGCACCCAGCTCTAGCCTGAAATATTTTTACTTGTTACTTTATGCAAGTGTCTAGTAATTAATAGGCAATTAAGACGGCAAGTAACGTATTTCATTTTTACCCGAGCCTCGTCTTTCATTCTTCTCTCAACTTATTACAACATTCTTATTTGAAAACTGTTTTATTTTCTTGCTCGAATTTTAACTTTGGATGTTGTACTATCGGAATCTTGATAATTTTATTATGTTTTTGTAATTCCCCTTTTAATTTTTTATTGCTTTCTTTTCTAAATAAAATATCCTATTCCTTAACAAATCGCACTGAGAATAAAGAAATTATTGGTGCTACCTGTAAAAGTAGTCAATATATTTTAAATATAGTTAGATTTCACTCAAAATAATCCAATGGCAAACCTCTGGCTTACATTTCGTTTTGAGATTGAAGATTTTTTTTTTTTTTGAGGAATTTCAGGAACGGTTTTACGGAAATGCTTCACGTTGTTAAAAATGCATTTATATTCCCACATTATTTCGTGTACAAACATTCCTTCCACAAAAGGAAATTTGCCGGAAAAGATCTATGTAAACTTTATTATTGAGTGATTCTTCATTTTAATTAGCAAACAGAAGCTATTGCATGTGTGTCATCTTCTGCCACTTTATGGAACAAGACAAAAAGTTGTACATGAATGGTATGAAATACGCACATGACGAAAATTAGACACTTATGCAATATCTGGGTTTTTCTTAATTTTGACGTTTCGCCATTCAGTGGATTTATTAATACAAACTCTAGGACATAATATGAAGACAGTAGAACTATATAGAAAAGATGAGGTAATCAGTGCCTCAGCCTTTTAGTTGGTGTGACTACGGTGCTCTTCACACCAACTCCGTGACTAATGGACTGATTATCTCATCTTTTGTATATAGCTCTACTGTCTTCAAATTATGTCCCAGAATTTGTACTGATGAAGCCACTGGATGGCGAAACATCTACATTAAAGATACCCAGATGTTGGAAATGTGTTTAATTTTCAAAAAAAAAAAAAAAAAAAAAAATATTGTTTGAACAAAAAGAGAAAACTCAGGAAAATGAAAAAAAGAAGAAAACAGAAAAAAAAATATCAGGTAAAAGTGAAAATAATCGTGGAACGTTGGAAAAGAGAAATCTAATAACACAGGAAGAATTGAGGAGAAAATAAGGATGAGCGTCGAGGTGAAGACTAGAAGAGAGGATGTCAAAGATGTAGGGTGTGTTAGAGGATAGTGTTCTGTGTAAAGGGAGAGATAGGGAGATGTTGTGTGAGACATTCTTCCATTGCCCACTTTGAAAGCAAGGCCAACAACAGGCCCTGATTTCAAAGAAGGCAAACCATCTCGCTGTTTTAAACCAAACAAACTTACTCTGATTCACCAGTCATTATTTGCCGAAGAAGAAGTGAAAAAATGCCAGTCATTACTAAATGAAGATATCTTGTACAATTATATTTCCAGTCTACATGAGAAACAGAAGTCATATGATATGTCACAACAGAAAAGTTAATTGATAAATATTCTAAGTCTATCTATAATTTCAAATGTGCAGTGAACAAAACTCTTAAGAGTCAAAGAAGTATCAAATTGTGTAACTCACTAGGTGATAAACTCAAGCCTATATATTGCACGCGAGTGCAGATACATTGTCGAAAATTGTATCTCCAAAATGCAGTGTGTTGACACCAACAAAACAAACACAAAGTCCACAAAGCTGGTAAATATTAAATCTTGGCAGTGAGTGACAGAAATAGAGTCCAATACGCAGATCACAAGTCAATGCTAAAACCGAAAAATAATTATATTCAATTAATCCCAAGTCATATGGTATACACTAATTCAACAAAGAGTTCTTAAAGAAAAAAGTAAGATATGTGTTAGTAGAAGAGAGTAAAAAACTTTCCTCTCAGAGGCTTCGTCAATAATGCGGCTAAAACGACACAGTCCAATATTTGGTAAAATATTGCAGACAAAAGACAGTGCACACATTTCCAAAAGTAACACTTATTAAGGTATTTGTAGAGGAGAAGAGGTATGTCAGGAAAGGGAGAATGGTGCTACAAAAAGTGATGTTAAAAGGGAATTGGGATTGTGTAAGATAAGGAGGATTGTGTGATGGAAGGGTGAATTGTATAGGGAATGAGAGGGTAGTGGGAGAGAAAGGGGTAGTGTAAAGGGAGAGAGAGGAGTGGGAGAGGGGAAAGGGTTGTGTGAGGAAAGGGACGATTGGGTGAATATAAGGAGGGTGGTGGAAGGACAGAGGACAGCGGGTAGTGTAAGTGAAGGGAACATATTGTTCACAAAATGGTCAAACTAAGAATATTTTATCCAGTGAAAGTCAATACTTTCACACATATAACTTGTTGTAGTTAATTATTTATTATATGTGATTTTTTTTTTTAAATTCTTTAGTTTATTAGTCGTTCCTGAATCAAAAGAATTACTAGTTCCTCGATTTTCTGAGTCTCAGTTTAATGGGTTCAGTAGACCTAATGGATCAGAACACTATTTATCCTAGACATATCTTCAGCTTTATTGCCACTTAATATCTTATATATTATGGCGGACCCTCAGTCTCCCCAAACTACTAATGTTGACATCGTAATACGAGAGACAGAGGTGTGTGAAGGGAGGGACGGTTGTATGACGGGAGGCATCGTTATGTAATGGGAAAAAGGATAGTAAGACGGGAAGTAGAGTTATGTGAAGGGAGGAATGATAGTGTGATGGGAGGTAATGTTATGTGTTGGGGGAAAGGTTGTGTAATGATTGGTACAAGTGTGTGTGTCAGTAGGAAGATTGATGTGATGAGTGGCGGAATTGTGTGACGAGAGGAAAGTTGATATGACAGGAAGTAGACTCATATGACCTGTCAGAGGGTGGTGTGACGTCAGGTAGAACTGTGTAATGGGAGGGTGGTGTGACGTCAGGTAGAACTGTATAACAGGAGGGTGGTGTGACGTCAGGTAGAACTGAATAACGGGATGGTGGTGTGACGGGATATAAAATTATGTGACGCAGAGGGTGGTGTTATGGTAGGTATAATCGTGTGACGTGAGGGACGATAGTCTGAACAGACTTAGAGAATAGGTAGTGTGACGGGAGGTAGATTTGTATTACAGGAGAAATAGTAGTGTGACTGGAGGAAGAGATGTGTAACGAGAGGGGAGGGGACTGACTGAGGGACAGACGAACAGGTTGAAGGAGGGACGGGCTGAGCCAGGAAGGGAAGCTGGACGGGAGGAACCATTACAAATGGCGTTCAATAGGGACAATATGAGGAACTAGACACAGGCTGGCCACCTGGCACTCACTGCTACATCTTCTACTCTTTGTATACCACCTCCAAATTGAATTGAAATAAAGATACCTAGGTGTTATATGAGAGAGAGAGAGTTGTGTGAGGGAGGGATGATTGAATGAGGGGAGGAATGGATGGTTGTATGAGGGGAGGGAGGGATGGTTGTATTAGGGGAGGGAAGGATGGTTGTATGAGGGGAGGGAGGGATGGTTGTATGAGGGGAGGGAGGGATGGTTGTATGAGGGGAGGGAGGGATGGTTGTATGAGGGAGGGAGGGATGGTTGTATGAGGGGAGGGAGGGATAGTTGTATGAGGAGAGGGGGGATGGTTGTGAGGGGAAGGAAGTGTACCATGAAAGAGATGCTTGTATGATGGGAGGGAGAACTGTCTGAGGGTAAGGGACGTTGGTACGAGGGAAGGTAGGCTGGTGTGAAGGAAGGGAGGGTGACGTGAGGGAATGAAGAATAGCATGAGGGGGTGATTAATATTGGGAGGGAATAAAGGATAGTCTGAGGGGATGAAGGGTGGTGTAAGGGGTATCTGAGATGGTGTGAGGGGAAAGAGAGATAGTATGAGGGGTGGTGTGAGAGTATGAGAGATGATGTGAGGGGAAGAGGCAGAGTATAAGGGGATGAGGGGCAGTGTGTGGGTATTCGGCAATGTGTTGTAAAAAATATTTGTATAAAAAAACGCTCGATACATAATGTTAGTTTTCAGGTTTTATTCTGAAACCAGACGTGTATTAGACCTGAAGAGCAGCCAGGACATGATAGGGGTAGGTGGTGTTTGTGAGGCAGTAAGAGAACAGCGGCGGCTGGAACAAGTACTCAAGGTACGGTGTAGATATGTAGGTGGTATTTTTGGCCAAGTCTAGGCCATTGGTTATTTTATTGTTGTTATGCTCTCACGATTTTCTTTTAAGGCCCTAGTGTGTTCAAGGGCCTGTGTTTTAGAGAGTATGTATAACGTTTTGACTGTTGGCTAAGTAGCTAATGTGATTACTGGGTAAAGGTGGTGATGTTGGCAAGTAGTACAGTAGGTTATAGGCTGTAAATGTTAATTTATTACTTTTACTTTATTATTTATTACATTTTGGTACTTTTTCTCCTGCCCACCTCCGTCACTCTCAAGACTTCATTGAACGGGTTCGCTCTCTCTCCCAACTTGTAAGATGCTTAGTCTTGACGTTGAGTCCCTCTTCACCAATATCCCTCTTGATGATGTCCTTGATTTCCTTAGAGAGAAGGCCCTTGAAGGGTTTCTACATCTCCCTATACCTATTGAAGTCTTTCTTGATCTTATCCGACTCTGTGTGGACTCTAATTCCTTTTCCTTCCAAGGGAAATATTATTCTCAAACCTTTGGTGTCACTATGGGCTCTCCTCTCTCTCCTGTCCTTGCTAATCTTTACATGGAATACATCGAGACTGTTCTTCCTACCATCGATGTGCAACCTTTCCTTGATGTCCATGTCCACCGCTCAGATACAGCTTTTTCCTATTCCGTTTACCGAAAACCTATGCACAGTGGCATGTACACTCACTAATTTTCCTATCATGCTTCCCCTGTCAGGAAGTGTTCTTATCTCCCTCTTTCTCTGTGCCCTCCGCATCTGTGTTCCTCAGTTCCTTCCAGCAGAAATTTCCGCTCTTCATAATTCGTTTTCCCATCTTGGCTACCCTTCCCATTTCATAGACTCTGCCTTCTCACGAGCTAAACGTAATTTCTTCTCTCCCAAACTCTCTACTTCTGGGAACTCTTCTGTCCTTTGCCTTCCCTACATTTCCGGTCTTTCTAATCTCAACAGTTCTCTTAGTCCCTTAGACATCAAGCTTACTTTCCGCCAGACTAACACTCTTTGCACTAATCTCGTTCATACCTCTCCTCCCTCTACAGATGTTCCTGGTGTCTACTCTCTTTCTTGCTCCTCCTGTCCTCTTCAATACTTTGGAGAAACTGGTCGATCTCTTTCTGACAGAGTTAGGGAGCACAAAAATAGTGTTAGGCTTGCCGACACTAATGATGCTCTTTTCTGTCACGTCAGAGATCACAGCCATCCTATAGATGTTCCTGGTGTCTACTCTCTTTCTTGCTCCTCCTGTCCTCTTCAATACTTTGGAGAAACTGGTCGATCTCTTTCTGACAGAGATAGGGAGCACAAAAATAGTGTTAGGCTTGCCGACACTAATGATGCTCTTTTCTGTCACGTCAGAGATCACAGCCATCCTATAGACTGGTCTTCTGCTAAAACTGTCTTCCCTACTTCCAACTTTAACAGTCGCCCTCTTGTTGAATCCTCACTAATACACAACTTTTCTTGTATGAATCTTAGTCCTGGCTTCGTCTCTGTAGATGCCTTCCTCTACCACTACATTGTAAAATGCTCCAAACTTCAGAACACCCGTGACTTAACCTGATTCCTCATTTTTTTTCTTCTCCCTCTTCCCCTTTCCTCTTTCCTTTTTGTCTTTCTTCAGTCGCGTGTTTCTGTTCCTTCCTTATTTATTTCATCACTTCCCCTTCCCTCCACCTCTGTGCACTTGCTCTCCCTTCGTGGGCACCTAGCTCCCTTGCAGTGCTCCCCATTCTTTATATTTGACTGGCTCCTCCTCCTTAGTTCCCCACTACTACCACTACTACTACTACTACTACTACTACTACTACTACTACTACTACTACTACTACCACCACCACTACCTCTTCCTGCCTATTTCACATTAAAAGCGGGTGTACCCCAAGGCTCTGTCCTATCTCCCACCCTATATATACTCTACACGAATGATTTACCTGAACCTCTTGACCCAAACACAATTACTCTTTCTTACGCAGACGACATCACTCAACTCACAACACATGAAAACTTTCGTTTCCTTGCACGCAGAACACAAAGAGAGGTCGACAGGATTACCGCCTGGGAATTATTATGGCGCATCAAAACCAACCCAAATAAGTAAAAAATCACTTACTTCCATAGAATGCGTGATGTCCCCACTCCTGTCGAACTCAAAACAAGCACCTCCCGTACCCCCATCCCACGCTCCTTCACGACAGTTGTCCTTGGTATTACCCTCGACCACACAGTGAACTTAAAATCTCACATTACTACAAAGACCATACTGGCGGGAACTGCACTCTCAAGGTTATATAAGCTGCGAG
This sequence comes from Cherax quadricarinatus, assembly GCF_026875155.1. NCBI lineage: Eukaryota > Metazoa > Arthropoda > Malacostraca > Decapoda > Parastacidae > Cherax > Cherax quadricarinatus. The sequence goes on from NC_069467.1 coordinate 3,154,435, forward strand.
GAGCCAGTCCCAAGACAAAACTACATCTTTACAAAGCACTCATTCGTCCTCTACTCTCTTACTTTCCACTCGATCTGACGTTAATCGCCAAGACAAACGCACTAAAATTTCAACGTATCCAGAATCGTGCATTACGTTGGGTGTTGGGAGTGAGGTGGGACGAATTTGCCACCAGTGAATCTCTCCACCTCACGACAAACACACCAGCTTTGAACGTATACTGGAAGACACTTAGTGACAAACAACTTGACAGACTTGAAACATATCATGACTACTGGACTACATACTTAGCTGATACTCTCAGACGTCCTTACAATGATGTAAATCTTTTTCAATCATTGAATGATCCGGCACCTCCACCACAATACACATAAATTATCTGACTTTTGCTTAAAAATTCAAATAACTTAAAAGTGCCATTGCCGTATAGCTGTGTCTTTGTGCGTTTTTAGGGCTGAAGTGCTTGCGATGTGCGTTTTGCGTCGCCTTTGCAACAACGTGTCCCTGAACCATATCCAGTCATTGCAGGTTGAAGTGCTTCCAGTCAGTTGCAGTCAGCAACTGACTGGAACAGAGTCCCTGTTGTCTTTTATGTCGTCTTCGTTATTGTTTATCCAGGCTTAGCAGTTGGGTCTAGTACTGATTCTTCTTTCTTCAACTCAAGACATTCCTCTCACCATCTATTCTTCGCACTGTCCCCACTTGCCCCTCGCCCCTCGTGGGTCCTTACCTGTGAGTCCTATCGTATCGTCTGGTTAGTGTGACTTTGTAAATGGTCCAAGTCGGACCGAAACGTCGTCGTAAGCTCCTCTCTTCTATGTGTGGGTTATTTGTGTATCGTTCCAGTCACGGTATTGTGCCTTTTTTGTTATTTAGCGAGGGGTAACGTCAGACACTCCTAGAAGCTGAGACAAGCTAAATTTTACAACCTAGTTACTTTCTGTATTTTATAATACAGAAAGTAACTAGGTCACACCTCACAGACACGCACATGCATATATATATATACATACATCTAGGTTTTTCTCTTTTTTCTAAATAGCTCTTGTTCTTCTTTATTTCTTCTATTCTCCATGGGGAAGTGGAAAAGAATCTTTCCTCCGTAAGCAATGCGTGTCGTATGAGGCGACTAAAATGCCGGGAGCGATGGGTTAGTAACCCCTTCTCAAGTAGACATTTACTAAAAAAGACAAGAAGAAAAACTTTATAAAACTGGGATGCTTGAATGTGCGTGGATGTAGTGCGGATGACAAGAAACAGATGATTGCTGATGTTATGAATGTAAAGAAGTTGGATGTCCTGGCCCTAAGCGAAACAAAGCTGAAGGGGTTAGAGGAGTCTCGGTGGGGGGAAATAAATGGGATTAAATCTGGAGTATCTGATAGAGTTAGAGCTAAGGAAGGGGTAGCAGTAATGTTGAAGGATCAGTTATGGAAGGAGAGAAGAGAATATGAATGTGTAAATTCAAGAATTATGTGGATTAAAGTAAAGGTTAGATGCGAAAAGTGGGTCATAATAAGCGTGTATGCACCTGGAGAAGAGAGGAATGTAGAGGAGAGAGAGAGATTTTGGGAGATGTTAAGTGAATGTATAGGAACCTTTGAACCAAGTGAGAGAGTAATTGTGGTAGGGGACCTGAATGCTAAAGTAGGAGAAACTTTTAGAGAGGGTGTGGTAGGTAAGTTTGGGGTGCCAGGTGTAAATGATAATGGGAGCCCTTTGATCGAACTTTGTATAGAAAGGGGTTTAGTTATAGGTAATACATATTTTAAGAAAAAGAGGACAAATAAGTATACAAGATATGATGTAGGGCGAAATGACAGTAGTTTGTTGGATTATGTATTGGTAGACAAAAGACTGTTGAGTAGACTTCAGGATGTACATGTTTATAGAGGAGCCACAGATATATCAGATCACTTTTTAGTTGTAGCTACACTGAGAGTAAAAGGTAGATGGGATACAAGGAGAATAGAAGCATCAGGGAAGAGAGAGGTGAAGGTTTATAAACTAAAAGAGGAGGCAGTTAGGGTAAGATATAAACAGCTATTGGAGGATAGATGGGCTAATGAGAGCATAGGCAATCGGGTCGAAGAGGTATGGGTAAAAATGTAGTGTTAGAGTGTTCAGCAGAAGTTTGTGGTTACAGGAAAGTGGGTGTGGGAAGGAAGAGGAGCGATTGGTGGAACGATGATGTAAAGAGAGTAGTAAGGGAGAAAAAGTTAGCATATGAGAAGTTTTTACAAAGTAGAAGTGATGCAAGGAGGGAAGAGTATATGGAGAAAAAGAGAGAGGTTAAGAGAGTGGTGAAGCAATGTAAAAAGAGAGCAAATGAGAGAGTGGGTGAGATGTTATCAACAAATTTTGTTGAAAATAAGGAAAAGTTTTGGAGCGAGATTAACATCATAATTTACACGTGGAAACTCTTAGAGGTACTGGTCCCTAATCTGCATACAGAAATCACTCCCTAAGAAAGCAAAAGACTGGGCAGGCGATGCAGCAGACGCCCAATGAATAGTAGAGGCGCCATTAGTACACTAAGAGAAACCACAATCAGCGTCCGGGGCCCAAGAATGTTCAACAGCCTTCCACCAGCCATAAGGGGAATTACCAATGGGCCTCCGGTAGTCTTCAAGAGGGAGCTGGACACATCCCTATAATCAGTCTCGAATCAGCCGCGCTGTGGTTCGTATGCTGGACTGCTTGCGGCCAGTAGTAGCAGCCTATATGATAAGGCCCTGATCCACCGGGAGACCTGCTCATGGACCGGGCCGCGGGGCGTTGATCCCCGGAGTGCCCTCCAGGTAGACTCCAGACCAGTAGCATAGGAAGTACCAACCTAGCACTAGTAGCAGAGATAGTACCAACCCAACACCAGTAGCAGAGGTATTAAATAACCCAGCGCCAGTAACATAGCTAGTACCAGCCCAATACCAGTAGCAAGTGCAGTACTAACCCAGCACCAGTAGCAGAAGTAGTACCTACCCAGCACCTGTAGCAGGTGCAGTACTAACACAGCACCAGCAGCAGTGGCAGTACCAACCCAACACCAGTAGCATGGGTAGTACCAGCCCAGCACCAGTTGCAGCGGCAGTAATAACCCAGCACCAGAAGCAGAGGTAGTACCATCCCAGCACCAGTAGCAAAAGGTAGTACTATCCCAGCACCAGTAGCAGAGGTAGTTCCAATCCAGCACCAGCAGCGGTGGCAGAACCAACCCAACACCAGTAGCAGGGGCAGTACCATCCCAACACCAGTAACAGGAGCAGTACCATCCCAACACCAGTAGCAGGGGCAGTACCATCCAAACACCAGTAGCAGGGACAGTACCAAACCAACACTAGTAGTATGGGCAGTACCAACCCAGCACCAGTAAGAGGTAGTTCAAACACAGCGGTAACAATAGAGCTTTACAATCCCAGTACCCGTTACAGAGGCATTATTACTCTGAATATGTGACAGTAGTAGCACATACCCAACATCGGTAGCAGCGACCATATCATCCACGCACTAATACCAAAGGCAATGTGAGTAGTCTTTGGAACTGACCACTTCAAACTACTTCTTTAAGGTTGATAGACTGATCATATCGTTGCTTCTGCTGTCTCTCAATCTGGCACCTCTGTCTTCGACTAATGAAGCAGAACAAACCCAGCAACAGTAGCAGAAGCATTTCCATCCCAACACTGACAGCAGAGGTATCCTAAACCATGCAACATGTGACGGGAGTGAAAGATTCTCTCCAAGGCACGCCTTTAATGTTGTTCTGCCTAGACCCTTTGGACTTCTCAACCTGACACTGGCAAATAAAGTTGTGATGATGGAGATCTCTTTATAAACATTCAGTTTCTCCTGTGAATGGAATTCGCTCTGATATTAGATGGTAATTTCCAAGAAATTGTTACTGCAGCTCTGTTAGAGGGAAACCCTTCCCAGTTCGTAGTCATCAACATTGTGGAAAATACTGTATATATTTTCCAGAAATACAGTAGTTATATGTAAATAGATGGCCATACTGTATTTAATAATATTTATGTCATAGAAAACGGGAAGCTGCGCCTGCGGAGAAGGACACTCGCCATTGCTGTTTGAACTGGTCAACTGTTAGTGAATATTGGGAAGAATTTTTCGTGCTCTAGAGGTTAAAATTGGGCTGACACCTCTCAAATAGGAGACAAAATTGTTGGATGTGCATTCCTGCATAACTTGAGTATCAGTCGACAGGACAGGACAACTCCAGGAACCTCAGATAAGCTGTCTAATTTATGTTTAAATTCTGGCCAGTAAATTTTTCATAAATGTAGGCAAAAGGGGGGGGTCCTGTACATGACACATTAATCTCCAGTCAAATTGGTGAGTGATATTAAGATATTTTCCTTCTGTTATGTAAAAGTGTTTATATATAATAATTTTTTAATTTAATATACAGTCCACAAATTTATATATTGACCAGCATTCTTGGTGTATGTATATTTCATATCCACAAGTTCCAGAGCAACTTGTGGATATGACAGTGGTAGGTATCGAAGGGGGACATTTTTTGCGACCTAGGTGTCCCAAATTCCTACTTGTCTATGTAACATTGATAAATGATAATTATCTTTGTTATTTACTGTTATGTACATAATGAGTTACATACAGATAAATGTAATTTTCCACATTTAATTTGCCCATTGGTCCTTCTTGAACCGGAGGTAATTAGTGAAGTCATTAATTAGTTAATTACTTAATAATTATATGTGAAATGACAGAAGGAGGTGGATGTTAAATTCACACATTTACTTAATGTGTAGTGGATTATAATAATTACATTATTAATTTTGATAAGCTAAGCTCAAGGGTGGCTAAAGATTATATTAATATTAATATTAATATTAATTTTGCAAAGCCAAAGTGGCTAGGATTTATATTAGTGTATTTGTACAATATTAATTTGATAAGTCCATTCTGACCAAGATTATATCGGTGTATGTGTAATTGATGTATAATTGTGTATAATATTAATTTGCTATGCCAGATTCTGGCAAGGATTTATATTAATTTGTATAATAATTTTGATAAGCCGAGTCCGGCTAAAAGTTTGTATTAATGTACATTTGAAGTTTAGATTATTTTCTAACATGTAATTGCTAAGCTCAAGTAGCTAGGATTTATTCAAAGGTAAGTTGTATCAGTGTTGTAAGTTGTAATGAGTGTTATTAATAAAGTTGAATTTAATACATTGCATCATGGCTGAAAATGAGGAAATTAATATAGAAGACAAACATATGGAATATAGAGCAAAAAAAGCATCACTGCAAGCTAGAAAAAGGCATGTAACAAAAGCACACAATAAATGTTTGGATTAATGAATCAAGAAACTGGGAATACTGATGATTTAAAATTGTATTTAGATGCTTTAGGTAATAGATATGATTCATACAAATTATATTACAACAAATATGAAGGAGATTTATTAGTAAACTGTGTAGATGAGACTGAAGTAGATCTTATGATTAATTAGTATTATGAATTAGAGGAAAAGATTCTTTCTTGTAAAAGTCAGGCCTTGAATAAATTAAAATGTGTAAACCAGGCAGTTAATCAATCTGCTCCAACAAATAATATGTCTTTGCCGAAACTCCCAGAATTATGCCTACCTGTATTTAATCTTGATGAAAATTGGGAGGAATTCTGGTCAATTTTTAAAGCAGCTGTGCATGATAGAAGTGACCTAGCCTGTGTAAATAAATTAATTTACCTCAAAGGACAGGTAAGAGGAGATGCTCACATACTCATACAAGCCTTTCCCAATGTAGATGACTCTTACAAGGAAGCAGCTGACTTGTTGAAAGTCACTTATGGTAATATAGAACAAAGTAGGTTGGATCTAGTGAATATCATTGTTAATTTAAAATCTCCAGATCACACTTACAAAGGTTTACAGCAGTTTAGAGTTAAACTGGAGAGCACTCTCAAAACTTTAAGTAATAAATATAATCTGAAGGAATCAGGCTGGTTATTGAGTGCCATAGTACAGAATAAATTAAGCTGTAAAACACTTGAATGGTTCTCAAACAAATATCACAAGGATTATTTTGGTCTGGAGGAAATAAGACTAGGTCTACAAGAATTAATTGTTCAGTTGCAGACCAGCCAACTAACTCATTTTAAAGATGCAACACATAATAACTCTGAGGTATCTGTCAAGTTTCACAAAGGGAAAAATTATCCCAATGGTAATAATCAAAATTCATTTCCTATAAAGAGTTGCATAGGTACATATCAAGTAGCAGGAATCAGAAATAATGATTCTCCACAAGGTAAGAAGATTAAGTACCCTCCTAAGAGTAGCCCAGTTAATAAGAAACCAGCCAAAGAAAAGAGAGATTATCTCTTCTGCAAGGGTACTCATTTTTATAAGAATTGCAATGCATACAATTCATGGAATGAAAAAGTTGACAGATTGGAGGAACTTGACAGATGTATCAGGTGTTTGGGTAATCACAATGTAAAGGATTGTTATGCCAAATTAAACTTCTGTTATCAATGTCACTGTTGCAACCCCTGAATGGGTTACAATGTATATGATTATTATGTATATGTATATATTATATTACCTTTTCATATAAATTTATATTGCTTATATTTGCGATAATAGCTAAATCGTAAATATATTGCTTTATATTATTATTTGACTTAGTTATGTTGTTAGGTAGGATGTGACACATATATTATGTGCTCAAAGTTCAAGTCTTGATTGTCTAACTACTGTAATTATCGCTTGTGGCTCATTACTCTGCCGGCTTCTCTGTAGCTGAGCAGCAACTGTCCACGGAGCTATCACGTGATCGAGGGGGGTGTTCACACCTCGCCTGAAGTATTCAGTCTGGTCTAGACTCGCTTGGTGGTTGGACGTATTCCTGACAAGTGTCTAAATCTCCCTTATTGGCCCTTGTTGGAAGATCGTCTCTTGTCTCATTGTTGTTGTAGGTTCTGGAGACTCTGTTCACAGAACATTGTATAGACTTAGTGATTTTCGACGTTATACTGAGGTTGTGTGTCTCAAAGACACTCTGAGCAACTCAGGTCCTGAGCTGTAGCTTCTGACCTAACTTGTACTGGTATCTGTGTATTGTCACAGTCGGGTGATTTTCTTTTGCTGAACTTAGATTCAGTAGTATGGGAGTTTTATGACTTTTGTGGAGGATCTGCTGATGGTCCCTACATAGTGTCGTTATATTATCTCCTTGATCCTGATTGTGTCGCAGTTGCTTGTTATATTGCTATTGGGCTTAGCATTCTGTTTATTGTTCAAGCAGACTGTTCTGACTGCCAGTTGGTCAAGAAGTTAGTTTATGTGAGGACTTTGTCAGTCACTTGTTTAAGTCTAGTTGAGTCGTGAGACATAGTGAGCTACTTAGAGCACTTACACACATACACAAACTTACTTGTACATATTTGTAATATCTTATTAAGTTAATGTACCAGACGGTACTTAGGAAATATAAATGTGATATGTGCTTTCAGCACAATAATATTGTACACGAGAGAAGTGATTATTCTTACTTTGTTTGAATTGATTAATTTAATTTAGTTTGATAATATACCTCTAGACTATGAATAATAAATTTATTAAATTTTAATTTCTCTAGTTAGTAGCCTACCAGTTGTAATCCTGAAGCACTATTGAATCATACCGAATTCTAATGGATAATTGGACAAGGATACTGACTAATTGTTACGAAAACCCAGTAACAGGCTGGATGCTAGAAGGGCAGTCCTTTCTAGTATTCACTGGAGATCTCTAAGCTTTTTAGAATCGCGTTTTTTGTAACAGTCACAAAGACACCATATAGTCATGTGTAAAGGTCTATATGATAATGTTGATAATAAAGATAATGTTAACAATCGTGACACAACAGTAGCTAATGTAAAAATTGCTGCTAATGTTAATAATGATGGTTTTGCTGAAGTAGCCTTACCTGTGTTACAGGTAAAAATTGATGATAAAAGGTATAAATCAAGAAATGTAACTGCATTATTGGACCAGGGATCCCAGCATACTTTCATAAAACGTAAATGTCTTGATGGTATGAAAGTACAGATGGGAGATCCCACAACTTTAAAATTATCTGGTTTTCTCTCGGATAAAAGGGCTCAATTGTATGACACTGTTTATGTAACTGTCAGGTTGGGCAATGAGAAAAAACGTGTTAATGCAGTAATTGTAGATAGACTTCCAGAGAAAATATCTACAGTAGGACTTAGTAAAGCTACAGAAAGACTTTCACATAATGTAAATTTAGCACCTTCTGGTGTAAGTGATGATTCTGTAGGCCCAATAAATATTTTGATAGGTAGTGACTATTATGCCTCCTTTGTAAAGGGTATGGTAAAGAAATGTGGTGTCACCCTTTTGAAGACTGCAGGTGGCCATGTAATGTATGGTAGGATTCCTCGTAAGAATAATTCATGACTAGAGGAAACTACAAATACCATAACTATGTATCTTACTCATGAAATCGTACCCCAGTATAATTCTTCCATAGAGGATGGTGTTGAGCCAGTGCATAAATTGTGGGAATTAGACAGCATTGGAATAAATGTAAATGAAGAAAGTCCAGACGATTCTTTTACTCAGGAGCAATACCTCAGAGATGTAAAATTTGAATCTGGACAATACTGGGTACGACTTCCGTGGAGACTGAACCATCCAGAATTGCCCACTAATTACAGAATGGCATGTGGACAATTAAAGGATCAGCTCCGCGAACTGAGTAAGACACCAGAATTGTTAACTGCCTATAATGATATAATTGCTGAGCAGTTAATTAATAAATTTATAGAAGAGGTACCTCCTGAACAAGCCAAAATTTATGGTCACTATTTGCCACATCACGGAGTGAAGAAGGATTCTAAGACTACTCCTCTGAAAATTGTGTTTAATTGTAGTGCCAGGAGTAACAAAAATGTACCTAGTTTAAATGACTGTTTGATGACAGGTCCGTCGTTGACGGAAAAATTTGGAGATATCTTATTAAATTTCAGAGTGAAGCATTATGCCTTTACGGCTGACATAAGTAAAGCTTTCCTAAGAGTGGGTTTACAAGAGGCTGACCGGGATTGTACCCGCTTCTTATGGCCTGTGAATCCTAGTGAACCACTTAGCCCTCTGAAAACCTTTCGCTTTAGGAGCGTATTATTTGGTGCTACATCCAGTCCGTTCCTACTTCAAGCGACGATAAATGCACACCTTAAACGTACGGAAAGTCCATTGAGTAAAGTAATGAGCAAACAATTTTATGTGGACAATTTCCTGGGTGTGACGTCAACTGAAGAGGAACTGTTAATGACTTATGGAGAGGCTAATAAAATAATGCAAAGTGCAAATATGCCTCTGAGGGAATGGAATAGTAATTCGTCCAAATTAAAGGACAAAATAAGTAAAGATTTCCCTGGAGATGAAGTGCCAAAATGTAGTAATGTATTGGGTTTAACTTGGGATACTGAGAGAGATTTGTTAATGTTAAAACCTAATAATTACAGTATGCCCAATAAATTAACTAAGAGAGTCTTGCTTGCTGAAGTTTCCAAATGTTTTGATCCACTAGGTTTAGTGTCACCCCTTACTATAAGAGGGAAATTATTAATTCAGGAAGCATGGAAACTTAAATGTGCTTGGGATGAAATTCTACCTGAGGAATTCATTAACAGGTGGGATAAATTAATTGGTGATTATGAAAAAAATCCAATGTTGGAGTTCCCATTTCCTATTTGGATTAAATAGGAAAAATATACTCCACATTTTTTGTGATGCTTCAAAATTGGCATATGGAACAGTTGCTTACCTTCAATGTAATAGTGTTATTTCTCTTGTTATGTCTAAGGCTAAAGTGTCTCCAATTAAATCACGTACCTTGCCTCAGTTGGAATTAACAGGGTGGTGTATTTGTAAATTCAATCGAGAGAGAGTCATTGCTGAAATGCCTAGGATCTTAAACTGATAGAAGATAGAGGGATGGGTGTATGTGGGTCACAGTCAGGTTGCAACACTAGGGTTGAAAACAGTAAATGTATTAAAGACATTCATCATGAAGTTATAAATAAAGCCAATAGATCAGGTCAGCAAACAAAGGGAAACAGCAGAGGGCAGCAAGGGGCTAGCTCCCTTAAGGACTACTATATTAATAGCAGGAGTTTAAGAAATAACACAGATGAGCTAAGATTAATTGCAAGTGCAGGAAACCTAGATATCATTGCTATAGCAGAGACCTAGCTCAATCTGAAAGATAGAGAGATGCCTTCTGAATGTCACCTACAAGGCTGAAGGTTATTCCACACTGACAGGGTCAACAGGAAGGGTGGTGGAGTAGGGATGTATGTCAGAGACAGTTTAAATTATTGTATTAGACAAGATATAAAATTGGAAGCGACAGCCAATGAATCTTTTTGATTACAGCTTCTCGAGGGCCGTGAAAAACTAATTTTGCGGGTGACTTACAAGGCCTCAAATCTTGATAGGGAGTGCGGTAAACTTCTATGGGATGAAATTCGTAAGGCATCTAAATACGAAAATGTTCTGATAATGGGAGATTTCAACTATAGACAGATTGACTGGAGCAATTTGACAGGAAATTTAGAGCCAAGTGACTTTCTTGATACGATTCAGGATTGTTTTTTAAAACAGTTTGTGATAGAACCGACTAGAGGAAATAATCTGCTTGACTTGGTTCTTGCCAGCAGGGAAATGCTAATTGACATTCTTGAGGTTAGTGATTTGTGACCACTTGGGGAAAGTGGCCACAAATCACTCAGTTTTAATATATCATGGAATTCCCCTAATAATGGCAATCAAGTCTCTGTCCCTGACTTCCACTTGGCTGATTTCATAGGACTGAAGAATTACTTGAGTGGGCTGAACTGGAATGACCTGACTATGGGTCAGGTAGGTGGTGATGATTGCCGATATGACGTTCTCCAGGGTATCAGGGTATAGTTCTAGTTGTTCAGACAACTTATGTTCCAGATAGGGAAATCAGATCAAACAAAAATTATCCTAAATGGATGAACAATAGATTAAAACATCTCATTGGTCAAAAGAGAGGCATATATAGGCAAATAAAAAGAGGAGAGGGGCACTTAAGAAATCAATATATTCAGTTAAAGAGAGAAATAAAAAAGGGAATAAGAAAAGCAAAAAGAGATTATGAGGTTAAAGTTGCAAGAGAATCGAAGACTAACCCCAAAAAGATTCTTTCAGGTATACAAAAGTAACATCTGGGACAAGGTAGGCCCACTCAAAAGTTGCTCGGGTCAGCTCACGGACAGTGATAAGGAAATGTGGAATTTTTAACACATACTTCCTCTCAGTTTTTACACAGGAAGATACTAGCGATATTCCAGAAATAATAAATTATGTAGAACAGAATAATACTGAACTATGCACGATTAGGGTTACAAGTGACATGGTCCTTAGGCAAATAGATAAATTAAAACCTAACAAATCCCCAGGCCCTGATGAACTGTATGCAAGGGTTGTAAAGGAATGTAAAGAGGAGCTTAGCAAACCTTTGGCTAATCTTTTCAACATATCACTACAGACTGGCATGGTGCCAGATAAGTGGAAAATGGCAAATATGATACCTATTTTCAAAGCAGGTGACAGGTCCTTAGCTTCGAACTATAGACCAATAAGCCTAACCTCCATAGTGGGAAAATTTATTTAATGAACAATTGCCGAGGCAGTTCGTAGCCATCTTGAAAAGCATAAATTAATCAACGAATCTCAGCATGGTTTTGCAAAGGGGAGTTCCTGCCTTACGAATTTATTATTTTTTCACCAAGGTATTTGAGGAGGTGGATCATGGTAATGAATATGATATCGTGTATATTGACTTCAGTAAGGCTTTTGACAGGGTCCCACATCAGAGACCATTGAGGAAAATTAAGGCACATGGAATAGGAGAATTTTTTTCCTGGGTAAAGGCATGGTTGACAAATAGGCAGCAGAGAGTTTGCATAAATGGGGAGATATCAGAGTGGGGAAGCGTCACGAGCGGTGTTCCACAGGGGTCAGTGTTGGGCCCCCTGCTGTTCACAATCTACATAAACGACATTGGTGAAGGCATAAAGAGGGACATAAGCAAGTTTGCCGATGACACCAAAATAAGCCGTCGAATTCATTCTGACGAGGACATTAGAGCACTCCAGGAAGATTTGAATAGACTGATGCAGTGGTCGGAGAAGTGGCAGATGCAGTTTAATATAGTCAAATACAAAGTTCTAAATGTTGGACAGGACAGTAACCATGCCACATATAAACTAAATAATGTAGATCTTAATATTACGGATTCCGAAAAAGATTTAGGAGGTCTGGTTAGCAGTAATCTGAAACCAAGACAACAGTGCATAAGTGTTCGCAATAAAGCTAACAGACTCCTTGGCTTCATATCAAGAAGCATAAATAATAGGAGTCCTCAGGTTGTTCTTCAACTCTATATATCCTTGGTTAGGCCTCATTTAGATTATGCTGCACAGTTTTTTTTTTTTTGGTCACCGTTTTACAGAATGGATATAAATGCTCTGGAAAACATACAAAGGAGGATGACAAAATTGATCCCATGTATCAGAAATCTTCCCTATGAGGATAGACTGAGGTCCCTGAATCTACACTCTCTTTGGAAGGCATAGAATTAGGGGGGATATGATTGAAGTGTATAAATGGAAGACAGGAATAAGTAAAGGGGATGTAAATAACGTGCTGAAAATATTTAGCTTAGACAGGACTCGTAGCAATGGTTTTAAGTTGGAAAAATTCAGATTCTGGAAGGATATAGAAAAGCACTGGTTTGGTAATAGAGTTGTGGATGAGTGGAACAAACTCCCGAGTGCAGTTATAGAGGCTAAAACGTTGTGCAGTTTTAATTAAAAATAGGTTAGATAAATGCATGAATGGGTGTGGGTGAGTTGGACCTGATTAGCTTGTGCTACTAGGTCAGTTGACGTGTCCCTTCCTCAAGTGAATGTGACCTGACCTGACTAAGTTGGGGCATTGGCTTAAGCCGGCTGGAGACTTGGACCTGCCTCGCATGGGCCAGTAGGCCTGCTGCAGTGTTCCTTCATTCGTATGTTCTTATGCCGTTATCATGTCTACCCTACCCCTCCTGTCCTCCAGTGTCGTCGAGTCGATTTCCTTTAACCTTTCATCGAAGGACATTCCCTTTAGCTCTGGAACTAGCTTTGTTGAAAACCTTTGCACTTTCTCTAATTTCTTGACGTGCTTGATCAAGTGTGGGTTCCAAACTGGTGCTGCATACTCCAGTTTGGGCCTATATTCTTGACGATTCCTTACTAAGGTATCGGAACGCTATTCTCAGGTTTGCCAGCTGTCCGTGTGCTGCTGCAGTTATCTGGTTGATGTGCGCCTCAGGAGATGTGCTCGGTATTATACTCACCCCAAGATCCTTTTCCTTGAGTGAGGTTTGCAGTCTTTGGCCACCTAGCCTATACTGTGTGTGTGTGTGTGTGTGTGTGTGTGTGTGTGTGTGTGTGTGTGTGTGTGTGTGTACTCACCTATTTGTGGTTGCAGGGGTCGAGTCCTAGCTCCTGGCCCCGCCTCTTCACCGGTTGCTACTAGGCCCTCTCTCTCCCCGCTCCATGAGCTTTATCAAACCTCGTCTTAAAACTGTGTATGGTTCCTGCCTCCACTACGTCATTTTCTAGGCTATTCCACTGCCTTACAACTCTATGACTGAAGAAATACTTCCTACTATCTCTCTGACTCATTTGTGTCTTCAACTTCCAATTGTGGCCTCTTGTTTCTGTGTCCCCTCCCTGGAACATCCTGTCTTTGTCCACCTTGTGTGTGTGTGTGTGTGTGTGTGTGTGTGTGTGTGTGTGTGTGTGTGTGTGTGTGTGTGTGTGTGTGTGAGAGAGAGAGAGAGAGAGAAAGAGATGCTTGAATAAATCATGCAGCTTAATTGTTCCTGTTAGGAAGTTTCATCGACAGATGGAAATTTATTTTCAGCTCTCTTATTATTAACAGTGTTTCAGGTAGTATCTCACAGTGACTAGTTCTCAGCTCTCTGAAAAAGCCGAGGGAGTTACAATTATTTGGCTGTGCCACTTAATTATGGAACAGCTTTTCTGGCAGGTACAAAGAAAATAAATCCTGCCAGCTTTACTGGCGATACTCCCTCACTTACCTTAAACCGGGAATGTGTTACCTGTCCTTTATCAGTATACCGAAGACTTTTTCTCTGTGCATCCTTGACTTATGTCATATAATACTGTATAACAGCTGCTACTTTTTCCGTAGTTAAGTAATAGTCACAGTTAGTAGTATTCGAAGACCTAAACCTTCAATTAGTAAGTATTTGTGTATGTTCTATCCTATTTCAAGGTTTTGCCATTTTTATGTCTCTTCATTTCATACCAACTAGACGTAGTTCTGTCACTGGGCTCTGGTGGCCTGGTGGTTAACGCTCTCGCTTCACACGGCGAGGGCCTGGGTTCGATTCCCAGCCAGAGTAGAAACATTGGACGTGTTTCTTTCCACCTGCTGTCTATGGTCCCCATCAGTAAAATGGGTACCTGGGTGTTAGTCGACTGGTGTGGGTCGCATCCTGGGACTGACCTAATTTGCCCGAGATGCTCAGCATAACAAGTGACTTTCTATGTAGTAGTATGTCATTGTTGTCAGCTAGGACTGTATACCATGTACATGTACTTGTAGTAAATAAAGATTATTATTATTACTGTGCGTCAATGAATGCTACAGGAATAGTTCAGGGTGAGGCATCAGTATATAATCAATTAAATATCAGTGTTTAAGACTGAAACTAATCAGATGAGGCATTAACCAGACATCAAATGGAAACTAATATTTGATTTTGATTTTCAAAATCAATGTCAAATTACGACATGCACATGCCAAATTAAAGAGAAATTTCGTTGCTTCCAGAGAGACCAATATCCTAAAATACACCAGAACGTTTTTTTTTGAAGCTGTTCATAAGTTGCAACATCAAGATATCAACACTGAAGAGCTCATGCCAATGAAACACTCAATAATGGTTTCAATTTGGAAAAAAAATAGATCTGGAAATATATTGGAAAGTGCTGGTTTAGTGGACGAGTGGAACTTCCGAGTAGCGTTATTGAGGAGAAAACCTTAGGCAGCTTTAAAAGTAAGTTGAACAAGAACATGAGTGAGTGTTGGTGGGTGTGACTAGAACCTACATAGAGTGGGCCAGTAGGCCTGCTGTAGTGACACTTTCTTCTTATGTTCTTATGAGACACTCAGTTTATGATATGAGAAATAGTAGAGCAAATTTCTCCAATTTCTTCCACTTAGGCAAATTGAAACCTACGCTGACTAACGTTAATTCAAACTTTTCTCCTATGAACGAGAAGAATTTAAAGCTTTGAGAAAGTATATAATTTTTTGGACCAAAATCTTTAAAGCACACAGATGTTAAAGGCGCTTAAATGTGCGTTCCGTAGATTTAATCTAGATTATCCAAATTTAGTCAGTTACTACGAGTAGCTGTTGATCAGAAAAGACATTATAATAATGAAATATTATATTAATATTATGTTATATTATATTACGTTATAAAATTAAAATATGATTCTGTGAAGCTCATTCATCACTAGTACGATAAGAGACAACGCAGTAAGTGTCATGAGACCAAGACTCTTCATATGCGTCCCAGCATACCTAAGGGGGATTACAAATAGGAACTGGACAGGCACCTGACCAGCCGGGCTGTGGTTCGTACATCGAATTGCGTGCGGTCAACAATAACCGCCTGGTTGATCAGTCCTTGGTCCACCATGAGGCCTGGTCACAGACCGGGCCGCGGAGGCGTTGACCCCCCAAACCCTCTTCAGGTATACTCCAGGTAGTACAATTGGAGCAACACAACAGCAATAAACGTATAAAGTCACCCAGACGACGTCTTCTACTCTTATTACACAGAACAACAAAATATTCACCTAGAGTATGTATACCTGGCGAGTATACCTGGAGAGGGTTTCGCGGGTCAACTCCCCCGAGGCTCGGTCTGTGACCAGGCCTCATGGTGGATCAGGACCGATTAACCAGGCTGCCGCCTTTGACCGCACGCAACCCGACGCACGACCCACAGCCGTTGTAATAACCAAAATAAGGTTTTGTTTATTTCATGCGATGCATCAGATATCACAAAATGATACACCTCAGAAAGAGCACCTACGGAATTGGAAGCACGTAGATTCGATCTAAGAAAACGGAGAAAGAGTCTTTCTTTGTATGACGAGCACATACCCAGCATCAGGGCATCCAACTAGAGGAAACACAGGCGGGTATTTAAAGAAACTTATTGCTCTTATATTCTGAGACACTAAAAAATGAAACTTGCTCTCAGTATCCAAAATTAAAAAAAACAATCTTGAGAAATGGTAAAGAATTTTTTTCTGAAGATAATGGCGCCAAAAGCACGATATCTGATGGAAAACTTATGTAATTTAAACAGACGCAAATTTGGCTGTCCCGACGCAATTTATAATCCAGTAATTAAGACAACTTTAAGTTCTGTTTAAGCCAATTTCATTCAAAACAAGAAACCGCTCATTCAGTTAATTCAACTACAGTATAAAGTGATCAGAATTTGGTAATCTGGCCAGTTTCGCACATAATTAAAAAATACGTATTAAAGAGAATCTATAATAAACAATGTAGAAATTCCTGGTACTAAAGCAACATTTTCTCTGTCACGTTCCCAGGTCTCTCCTATATTACACTTATCTTTTATTTTGATTTCTTTATTACACAAAAATAGAACATTTACTCTATTTTCCAGATAATTAAACATAATTATGAAAGACTGGTCAAGATTTACCTCATCCCAATAATTGAATCTGGTTTATTTAAATTACATACAACCACTGAAGTTTGAAGCGAAGTCTTACTCTTCCTCTGGAAAATCTGCAAAAGTCGAATCTTTCTGCTATTTTAAGCTAATTTTCAAGCTACTTCCAGTCCTGAGACCAATCGCAATCATCTTTGTTAAAGCAATTTATCTTCCATTTTATCAATGATATCATAAAATACCCAATGAAACCAAAAAAAAAAAAAAAATCTGAGAAAACACTGCAAATTCGAGGTCACAGTTTTGTTTTTCCATCCTGCACCCCATCTGGCAGGATTTTTTTTATATATTGCAAGAGCACCCAACAGACCCAGTCTTTCAAATCTAAGTAAAAAATTTGCGACTTACAGGACATCTGAGTGAGCTGAGCCCATGATGAAAGACTACGTCAGGGACCCTGGCCTCAATGACGTACTTTTACGTGGCGGACAGCGATAAGTGGTCAAAAATGGAAAATAGCTCCTTCCCATTCAAATTCAAATTTCAGCCTAAGTCTTAGTAGGATTCATAAGTAATGAAATTCTAAAGTCGAACAGAAAAAATCTTTCTAAAATGTTCGAATTACAATTATTTTCAGAAAACAGAGAATAAAAATTGGCCACAGGGACAATTCTTGCTCACACCTTTTGCTAGTTTTTTCTTCAGTATGTAACAATATTGGTAGAATTACCGACAATATGTTAAGTAAAACGACACATGTGCAACTAGCACAACATTTTGTTGTACCAATATCTCGCTCTTCAGCACCTTTGTCAAAACATTAATAACAATTTGACGAAGCTCCTGGAGAGCGAAATGTCCCACTAGTTGAACACGTGTTCTTTTACTTAATTAACATATTGAAGTTGAATGAATAACATGTTCTGAAGTTATAAAAGAAAGCCTTAGACGAAGTGTAATGAAGAGAATGTAACAAGATGCAGGTTCTGACAGTAACTAGTACAGTGTTAATGACGACACTAGACTCTAGTTTTCAGTATTTCACAACTTTATTTTCGTATTTCTAACGTGCCTAAAACTCTCTACAATCCTCTAAGAAAAAATAGTTGATTTTCTGCTTTTAAGAAAGCCATTTTTGATCAAAATCATATTAACTGGCAAATTGGCATATATGAAGAATAAATTAAATATACAAATATTTGAACATCTTTTCTAATATTGTATTCCAAGTATCTACTTCCACATCCAGCACAATCAAAGACTTCACCAGTAAGGGATCTCCCAGGTTCAATCCTCTGCAGTTGTGTACGTAATCCCTTGAAACGATTGCATCCAATTATACATGGGTGAAATATTCATAGACATTCAAATATTTATTTCGGGACACCATTACGCCAGCAGAATGGACAACTTGAGGATTGCCTGTGTTTTGCACCGAAACTCCCACACTATATACAAAACGCAAGAGGGTCACCAAATAGATCGTAAGGAACAGGTAAAAGACCTGGGAATAATTTTGTCAGCTGACCTTTCTTTTAAAGACCATAACAAGACAAAGATCACGACAGCCAGGTAGAAGGTGGATTGGGTTCTGAGAACTTTCAAAACAAGGAAAATAATGATGATGGTGACATTCTTCAAATCAACAGTGCTCCCTCACTTAAAATATTGCTCAGTGCTGACGGCCCTATTCAAAGCAGGATAAATACAGGAGCTGGAACAAATACAGAGATCGTTTACGGCCCACATTGAGCCAGTAAAGCACCTAAACTACTGGGAACGCCTTCAAGTCTTGAACATGTACTCATTGGAACGGAGCAGAGAGAGATACATGATAATATACACCTGGAAAGTACTCGAGGGAATGATCCCAAATCTGCACACTGCCATAACAACATGCTGGAGTGAGAGATATGTGAGGAAGTGTCAAATAAACCCAGTGAGGAGCGGGGGTGCGGTGGAGACAATAAGGGAACATTGTATCAACAACTAGGGTCCCAGACTATTTAACATCTTACTAGAAGATATCAGAAACACGGCTGGAACAAGTGTAGCAGCCTTCAAAAGGAAACTGGACAAGTATCTTCACAAGGTGCCAGATCAACCAGGCTGTGATGGATATGTGGGGCAGCGGGCATCCAGCAGCAACAACCTGGCTGACCAGGTAAGCACCAGACGAGCCTGGCCCATGACCGGGCTCAGAGAGTCGATAATCTTTCGAAACTCTTCAAAGATACCATTTAATTAACTACAGAGGCGCAAGATCCATCGCCAGAGAGAAAGACACTCAGAGAAGCAGGATCTTAGAATTATCACTCATCCGTATATCCCACAATTTCAATCAGAATGACGACTTTTACAACCGGGCAGGACCTTCTGAAATCCAACTTCTTCTCAGGAATCTACGTCACGATTTTCATTATGTACACTCATGTACTCTCTGGTCATGTAGGTCTGTTTTTGTGGGAGAATCGTAGTCAATATTAGTCCAATTATACTGAGTTCTCGTATTTTATTCCATTTACCTCCACAGCATCATCAAACCTTTGTCACCATCTTTATTACTACCATCACCAATTCAGTTATCACCCTCATCACCATTTTGATCACAATCATTTATCTTATTATATTTATGATTATTATTATTATTATTATTATTATTATTATTATTATTATTATTATTATTATTATTATTAAAAATATTATTATTGTCCCATTTACTACCATTATCACGTATAACACAGTTATACTTACACCAGTGAAACTATCATCATTATTAACATCAACTGCACTAGTACGTTCAACATTAATGATTATTACTATTGACACCATCCTGTTCACTATCAACATTGCGTTCCTCGTGAACAATACCTTATAATCTTCAAGAACTTAACTATCACCATCATTATCATTACTATCATTAAATCTATAATTTTTTCTATTACTGCTACTTCTGATGCTTCAACTACTACTACTACTACAGTCACTACTAATGATTTTACTACTACTGCTACTACTACTACTGCTACTACTATAATCATTATCATCGTCCTCGACACTAACATTATTATCACTGTTACTATCATTATTACTACTATGCTGCTACTGCCATCAACATCACTACTATTATCGATATCAAAATTATGATTACCACTGTCATCACTTTCACAGTCACCACCACCATCACAGTCACCACCACCATCACGGTCACCACCACCATCACGGTCACCACCACCATCACAGTCACCACCACCATCACAGTCACCACCACCATCACAGTCACCACCACCATCACAGTCACCACCACCATCACAGTCACAACCACCCTCACAGTCACCACCACCACCATCACAGTCACCACCACCCTCACAGTCACCACCACTCTGACAGTCACCACCACCCTCACAGTCACCACCACCCTCACAGTCGCCACCACCCTCACAGTCGCCACCACCCTCACAGTCACCACAACCCTCACAGTCACCACCACCCTCACAGTCGCCACCACCCTCACAGTCGCCACCACCACCTTCACAATCACCAGTACCGTCACAGTCACCACCACCCTCACAACAACCACCATCACTACCCTCACAGTCACCACCACCATCACCACCCTCACAGTCACCACCACCCTCACAGTCACAACCACCCTCACAGTCACCACAACCCTCACAGTCACAACCACCCCACAGTCACCACAACCCTCACAGTCACAACCACCCTCACACCACCACCACCTCACAGTCACCACTACCCTCACAGTCACAATTACCCTCAAAGTCCACCACCACCCTCACAAGTCACCACCAACCTCACAGCAACCACCATCCTCACAGTCACCATCACCCACACAGTCACCACCACCATCACAGTCACCACCACCCTCACAGTCACCACCATCCTCACAGTCACCACCACCTCACAGTCACAACCACCCCTCATACAGTCACCACCCACCCTCACAGCCACCACCATCCTCACAGCAACCACCATCTCACAGTCACCACCACCCTCACAGTCACAACCACCCTACAGTCACCACAACCCTCACAGTCACAACCACCCTCACAGTCACCACAACCCTTCACAGTCACAACCACCCTCACAGCCACCACCACCTCACAGTCACCACTACCCTCACAGTCACAATTACCCTCAAAGTCACCACCACCCTCACAGTCACCACCAACCTCACAGCAACCACCATCCTCACAGTCACCATCACCCACACAGTCACCACCACCATCACAGTCACCACCACCCTCACAGTCACCACCATCCTCACAGTCACCACCACCCTCACAGTCACAACCACCCTCACAGTCACCACCACCCTCACAGCCACCACCATCCTCACAGCAACCACCATCCTCACAGTCACCACCACCCTCACAGTCACCACCATCCTCACAGTCCCACACCACCCTCACAGTCACAACCACCCTCACAGTCACCACAACCTCAGTCACAACCACCCTCACAGCCACCACCACCCTCACAGTCACCAGCATCCTCACAGTCACCACTACCCTCACAGTCACAACCACCCTCAAGTCACCACCACCCTCACAGTCACCACCAACCTCACAGCAACCACCATCCTCACAGTCACCATCACCCACACAGTCACCACCACCCGCACAGTCACCACCACCCTCACAGCCACCACCACCCTCACAGTCACAACCACCCTCACAGTCACCACCACCCTCACAGCCACCACCATCCTCACAGCAACCACCATCCTCACAGTCACCATCACCCTCACAGTCACCACCACCCTCACAGTCACCACCACACTCACAGTCACAACCACCCTCACAGTCACCACCACCCTCACAGTCACCACCATCCTCACAGTCACCACCACCACTCCATACTCACCACCATCCTCACAGTCACCCACCACCCTCACAGTCACCACCATCCTCACAGTCACCACCACCCCTCACAGTCACAACCACCCTCACAGTCACTACCACCCTCACAGTCACCACCACCCTCATAGTCGCCACCACCCTCACAGTTACCACCACCCTCACAGTCACCACCATCCTCACAGTCACCACCACCCTCACAGTCACAACCACCCTCACAGTCACCACCACCCTCACAGTCACCACCACCCTCAAGGTTACCACCACCTTTACAGTCACAACCACCCTCACAGTCACCACCACCCTCACAGTCACCACCACCCTCACATTCACCACCACCCTCACAGTTACCACCACCCTCACAGTCACCACCATCCTCACAGTCACCACCACCCTCACAGTCACAAACCACCCTCACAGTCACCAACCACCCTCACAGTCACCACCATCCTCACAGTCACCACCACCCCTCACAGTCACAACCACCCTCACAGTCACCACCACCCTCACAGTCACCACCACCCTCACATTCACCACCACCCTCACAGTTACCACCACCCTCACAGTCACCACCATCCTCACAGTCACCACCACCCTCACAGTCACAACCACCCTCACAGTCACCACCACCCTCACAGTCACCAACACCCTCACAGTCATCACCATCCTCACATTCACCACCACTCTCCAGCCACCACAACCCTCACAGTCACCACCATCCTCACAGTCACCACTACCCTCATAGTCACCACCACCCTCAAAGTCACAACCACCCTCACAGTCACCACCACCCTCACATTCACCACCACCCTCACAGTTACCACCACCCTCACAGTCACCACCATCCTCACAGTCACACCACCCTCACAGTCAAACCACCCCTCAGCCACAACAACCTCACAGTCACCACCACCCTCACAGTCACCAACACCCTCACAGTCATCACCATCCTCACAGTCACCACCACTTTCCCAGCCACCACAACCCTCACAGTCACCACCATCCTCACAGTGACCACCACCCTCATAGTCACCACCACCCTCAAAGTCACAACCACCTCACAGTCACCACCACCCTCACATTCACCACCACCCTCACAGTTACCACCACCCTCACAGTCACCACCATCCTCACAGTCACCACCACCCTCACAGTCACAACCACCCTCACAGTCACCACCATCCTCACAGTCACAACCACCCTCACAGTCACAACCACCCTCACAGTCACCCACCACCCTCACATTCACCACCACCCTCACAGTTACACCACCCTCACAGTCACCACCACCCTCACAGTCACCACCACCCTCACAGTCACAACCACACTCACAGTCACAACCACCCTCTCAGTCACAACCACCCTCACAGTCACCACCATCCTCACAGTCACCACCACCCTCACAGTCACAACCACCCTCACAGTCACCACCATCCTCACAGTCACCACCACCCTCACAGTCACAACCACCCTCACAGTCACCACAACCCTCACAGTCACCACCACTCTCACATTCACCACCACCCTCACAGTTACCACCACCCTCAGTCACCACCACCCTCACAGTCACCAACACCCTCACAGTCATCACCATCCTCAGAGTCACCACCACTCTCCCAGCCACCACAACCCTCACAGTCACCACCATCCTCACAGTCACCACCACCTCATAGTCACCACCACCCTCAAAGTCACAACCACCCTCACAGTCACCACAACCCTCACAGTACCAAACACCCTCACAGTCACCACCACCCTCACAGTCACCACCACCCTCACAGTCACCACCACCCTCACAGTCACCACCGCCCTCACAATCACCACCATCCTCACAGTCACCATCATCCTCACAGTCACCATCATTCTCAAGGTCACCACCACCCTCATAGTCGCCACCATCCTCACAGTCACAACCACCCTCACAGTCACCACCATCCTCACAGTCACTACCATTCTCACACTCACCTCCACCCTCACAGTCACGACCATCCTCACAGTCACCACCACCCTCACAGTCACCACCACCCTCACAGTCCACCACCACCCTCACAGTCACCACCCTCCTCACAGCCACCATCATCCTCACAGTCACAACCATTCTCACAGTCACCACCACCCTCACAGTGACCACCATCCTCACAGTCACCACCATCCTCACAGTCACCACCACCCTCATAGTCACCACCACTCTCACAGTCACCACCACCCTCACAGTTACCACCACCCTCACAGTCACCACCACCCTCACAGTCACCACCCACCCTCACAGTCACCACCACCCTCAGTCACAACCACCCTCACAGTCACAACCACCCTCACAGTCACCACCACCCTCACAGTCACAACCACCCTCTCAGTCTAACCACCCTCACAGTCACCACCACCCTCACAGTCACAATCACCCTCACAGTCACCACCACCCTCACAGTCACAACCACCCTCACAGTCACCACCACCCTCACAGTCACAACCACCCTCACAGTCACAACCACCCTCACAGTCCACAACCACCCTCACAGTCACCACCACCCTCACAGTCACAACCACCCTCACAGTCATAACCACCCTCACAGTCACCACCACCCTCACAGTCACAACCACCCTCACAGTCATAACCACCCTCACAGTCACCACCACCCTTACAGTCACAACCAGCCTCACAGTCATAACCACCCTCACAGTCACAACCACCCTCACAATCACCACCACCCTCACAATCACAACCACCCTCACAGTCATAACCACTCTCACAGTCACAACAACCCTCACAGTCACAACTACCCTCACAGTCTCACCCACCCACCCTCACAGTCACAACCACCCTCACAGTCACAACCACCCTCACAGTCACAACCACCCTCACAGTCATAACCACCCTCACAGTCACAACCACCCTCACAGTCATAACCACCCTCACAGTCACAACCACCCACACAGTCATAACCACCCTCACAGTCACAACCACCCTCACAGTCACAACCAACACCCTCACAGTCATAACCACCCTCACAGTCACAATCACCCTCACAGTCACAACTACCCTCACAGTCTCAACCACCGTCACAGTCACAACCACCCTCACAGTCACAACCACCCTCACAGTCACAACCACCCTCACAGTCACAACCACCCTAACAGTCACAACCACCCTCACAGTCACAACCACCCTCACAGTCATAACCACCTCACAGTCACAACCACCCTCACAGTCACCACCACCCTCACAGTCACAACCACCCTCACAGTCACAACCACCCTCACAGTCACAACCACCCTCACAGTCACAACCACCCTCACAGTCACAACCACCCTCACAGTCATAACCACCCTCACAGTCACAACCACCCTCACAGTCACAACCACCCTCACAGTCACAACCACCCTCACAGTCACAACCACCCTCACAGTAACAACCACCCTCACAGTCACAACCACCCTCACAGTCACAACCACCCTCACAGTCACAACCACCCTCACAGTCACAACCACCCTCACAGTCACCACCACCCTCACAGTCACAACCACCCTCACAGTCATAACCACCCTCACAGTCACAACCACCCTCACAGTCACAACTACCCTCACAGTCACAACCACCCTCACAGTCACAACCACCCTACACAGTCACAACCACCCTCACAGTCACAACCACACCTCACAGTCACAACCACCCTCACAGTCACAACCACCCTCACAGTCACAACCACCCTCACAGTCACCACCACCCTCACAGTCACAACCACCCTCACAGTCATAACCACCCTCACAGTCACAACCACCCTCACAGTCACAACCACCCTCACAGTAACAACCACCCTCACAGTCACAACCACCCTCACAGTCACAACCACCCTCACAGTCACAACTACCCTCACAGTCACAACCACCCTCACAGTCATAACCACCCTCACAGTCACAACCACCCTCACAGTCACAACCACCCTCACAGTCACAACCACCCTCACAGTCACAACCACCCTCACAGTAACAACCACCCTCACAGTCACAACCACCCTCACAGTCACAACCACCCTCACAGTCACAACCACCCTCACAGTCACAAGCACCCTCACAGTCACCACCACCCTCACAGTCACAACCACCCTCACAGTCATAACCACCCTCACAGTCACAACCACCCTCACAGTCACAACTACCCTCACAGTCACAACCACCCTCACAGCCACAACCACCCTCACAGTCACAACCACCTCCACAGTCACCACCACCCTCACAGTCACAACCACTTTCACAGTCATAACCACCCTCACAGTCACAACCACCCTCACAGACACAACCACCCTCACAGTCATAACCACCCTCACAGTCACAACCACCCTCACAGTCATAACCACCCTCACAGTCACAACCACCCTCACAGTCACAACCACCCTCACAGTCACAACCACCCTCACAGTCATAACCACCCTCACAGTCACAACCACCCTCACAGACACAACCACCCTCACAGTCACAACCACCCTCACAGCCTTCTTCATAAATAACAAATTACGAAAAATTTAGACACATGTGTAACATCTGGGTATCTTTATTGCAGACGTTCCGTCATCCAGTGGGTTTATCAACATAAATTCAGAACATAATTTGAAGACAGTAGAAATATATACAAAAGATGAGGTAATGAGACCCCCATCCTTGGAGTTGGTGTGGATTTGTAATGATAAATCCACCGGATGGTGAAATGTCTACAGTAAAGATACCCAGATGTTGCACATCTGGGTATGGGTATTGTATACAGTTCATAATCATCTTATTATCGTCATTATCTACACTTCTACCACTATCCTAACCATGCCCCATCATCATCACCACCACTAGCATTACCTTCACGACTAATATTACTATCACCACTAAAATGACCATCACCATACGCATAATCATACCCACCATCACTGCAATCCTCATCCGCAACCTTCATCAATCAACCTCGTGATCAACGCTCTTTCTCCTCCCATAGTGTTACTAGTTCATTTATCACCTCTAAACCTCCGGTACCATGGCCTTTCGGAGAGTATGATGATCCGTGATGCTTTTGAAGAATTTTACAGATTTAACAGTTCCCCATGAATATAAAAAATAAAGAATAATATTGATAATAATGATGATAATAATAATAATAATAATAATAATAATAATAATAATAATAATAATAATAATAATAATAATAATAATTATATACATACCTTTGGAACGGTTGTTTTTATTTAATAAACCTATGAAAAGGGAAGAACCTAGGGATTGGCAGAGTGTGTGCAGAGTTTCTTTGTATGAAGACAAAAGGGACAAAAGAGAGTGTAAGAATTACATGTATATGAAAATAAGCCTATTGAGTATATCCGGTAAAGTGTATGGTAGAGTAATTATTGAAAGAATTATGGGTAAGATGGGGAGCAGGATCGCAGATGAACAAGATTACATTGAAGCATATAAGTGAATATTATTTAGATAAGGGTAAAGCTATTTTCGTTGAATTTATGGATTTGGAAATTATATATGATTGGGTGAATAGGTGAGCCGGGACATGTATACGTATGTAATTTGTAGTAGGTCACAGAAAGCAGTTAAGAGTTTTGACGAGGACAGCGAAGCTCAAGTTAGGGTATGTAGGAGAGAGGGAGATTATTTTCCAGTTAAAGTAGACAGGAATACTTGATATCACAATGGTTGTATAATATATTTATAGATGGTGGTGGAAGAGAAGTGAATGCAGGAGTGATAGGGAAAGGTGTGAGATTGCAAGATAAAGCTCGTTTTTTCCTGGAGACACTGTGCTTTTGGGAGATTCAGAAGAAACTTTGCAAAAATGAGTGGACGAATTTGAGAGGGTGTGTAAAAGAAGGAAATTAAAAGCGAATAAAAGAAAATACCAATATGATGAGAGATATGAAATAAAATAGGTAATGAAAGGCCAGCTATCAGATTGGAGGGAGGGAGTACGCAGGAAGTGAGTATATTCAGATATATGGGAGTAGACTTGTCAGCAAATGGGTTTAAGAAAGATGAGGTGAGCTATAGAACTGAAGAGGAAAAAAGCGAGTGGCGCTTTGAGGAATCTGTGGAGATGAAGGACATTATCCATGAAAACAAAATGGGGAATGTTTGAGAATATAATGGTACCAACACTCCTATATGAATGTGAAACATGGGTTGTGATTGTTGCAGCAAGGATGAGGCTGCAAGCAGTGGAAATGTGACTGAGGGCAATGTGTGGTGTGAATATTTTAGAGAAAATTCATAGCTTGGATATTAGGAGGAGGTGCGGGACTACAAAATGTATTATCCAGAGAGCTGAAGAGGCGTTGTTGAGGTGGTTTGGGCATTTAGAGTGGATGGAACATAACAGAATGACTTCGAGGGCACACAGATTTGTAGTGGAGGGAAGCCGGGAAATGGGTTTTCCTAGGAAATGCTAGAGGGAAGGAGTAAAGGAGATTTTGTGTGAGAGTGACTTAGACACTCAGCAAGAATGTGTGATTATGTTGCTTATATCTCACGATAACTGCCCCCTCTTTTAGTTTATAAAACGTCCCTCCTCTTACTTCCTGATGCCATTCTCCTAGTATCTTATATGCCCTTCCATCTCACTGTAGCTACAAAACTAAAAAAAAAAAATGATCCTATATGTATGTTGCCCCTTTATAAACATGAATATTCAGAAATTTTCCATTCAACTTGTATTCACCATTACATAACTCAACAAACTGTTGTGATTATGTCCTATATCATATCTCGTACTTATTTATCGTCATTTTCTTTAAATATGTATTACCTAATACCAAACCTCTTTCTATACATTATCATTTAGCCCTGGCATCCTAAAATTACCTATCATGCCCTGTATAACAGCTTCTCTTTGTTTAGCAATCATGTCCCTAAAAAATCTCTTAACGTCTCCATAAAAATTTGTCTGTCCGCCTGTTGCAACCCCTGAATGGGTTGTAATGATTATTATGTATATATATAATTATTACCTTTTCATATAATTTTATATTGCTTGTATTTGCGATAATAGCTAAATCGTAAATGTATTGCTTTATATTGTTATTTGACTTAGCTTCCTTTGGTCAGGTAGGATGTAACATATGTGCTCAGTTCAAGTCTTGATTGTCTAACTACTGTAATTATCGCTCTTTGCTTGTTTCCCTGCCGGCTTCTTGCTGGGCAGCGACCCACGGAGCTATCACGTGATCGAGGGGGGGGGTGACCTCACCTCGCCTGAAGTATTCAGTCTGGTCTAGACTCTCTTGGTGGTTGGACAGATTGTCTGTCTCATTATTCTTGTTAGTTCTGTAGAACTCAGTTCACAGAACATTGTATAGACTTAGTGATTTTCGACGTTGTACTGAGGTTGTGTGTCGCAGAGACATTCTGAGCAACTCAGGTCCTGAGCTGTAGCTTCTGACCTAACTTGTACTGGTATCTGTGTATTATCACAGTCGGGGATTTTCTTATGCTGAACATAGATTCAGTAGTATGGGAGCTTGGTGACTTTTGTGGAGCATCTGCTGATGGTCCCTACTTAGTGTCGTTATATTATCTCCTTGCCCTGATTGTGTCGCAGTTGCTTGTTGTATTGCTGTTGGGCTTAGCATTCTTTTTATTGTTCAAGCAGACTGTTCTGGTTGCCAGTCGGTCAAGAAGTTAGTTTATGTGAGGACTTTGTCAGTCACTTGTTTAAGTCTAGTCGAATCATGAGACATAGCGAACTACTTAGAGCACTTACACACATACACACTTACTTGTACATATTTGTAATATCTTATTAAATGTTAATGTACCAGACGGTACTTAAGAATTATAAATGTGATATGTGCTTTCAGCACAATAATATTGTACTCGAGAGAAGTGATATTATTTTGATTATTATTAATTTAATTTACTTTGATAATGTACCTCTAGACGATACTCAATAAATTTATTAAATTTTAATTTATCTAGTTAGTAGCCTACCAGTTGTAATCCTGAAGCACTATTGAATCATACTGAATTCTAATGGATACTTGGACAAGGATACTGACTAATTGTTATGAAAAACCCAGTAACAGGCTGGATGCTAGAAGGGCAGTCCTTTCTAGTATTCACTGGAGATCTCTAAGCTTTTAGAATCGCGTTTTTTGTAACACTGCCCTAAAATTCTCTCTTCTGCAGGTCCGTAAACACTTAAGTTGCAACCCCTGAATGGGTCACAATGTATATTATGTATATGTATATAATGTATATTAACTTTTCATATAATTTTATATTGCTTATATTTGCGATAATAGCTAAATCGTAAATACATTGCTTTATATTATTATTTGACTTAGTTACTTTTGTTAGGTAGGATTTAACATTCATATAACATTATGTGCTCCTATATAGTTCAAGTCTTGATTGTCTAACTACTGTAATTATCGCTTGTAGCTCGTTACTCTGCCGGCTTCTCTGTTGCCGGGCAGCAACTGTCCATGGAGCTATCATATGATTGGGGGGGGGGGTGATCACACCTAGCCTGAAGTATTCAGTCTAGTCTAGACTCGCTTGGGGGTTGGACGTATTCCTGACAAGTGCCTAGATCTCCCTTATTGGCCTTTGTTGGAAGATCGTCTCTGTCTCATTATTGTTGTAGGTTCTGTGCGACTCTGTTCAGAGAACATTGTCTAGACTTAGTGATTTTCGACGTTGTACTGAGGTTGTGTGTCGCAAAGACACTCTGAGCAACTCAGGTCCTGAGCCGTAGCTTCTGACCTAACTTGTACTGGTATCTGTGTACTGTCACAGTCGGAGATTTTCTCATGCTGAACTTATATTCAGTAATATGGGAGTTTTGTGACTTTTGTGGAGGATCTGCTGATGGTCCCTACTTAGTGTCGTTATATTATCTCCTTGATCCTGATTGTGTCGCAGTTGCTTGTGATATTGCTATTGGGGTTAGCATTCTTTTTATTGTTCAAGCAAGTTGTTCTGCTTGCAAGGTGATC
Organism: Cherax quadricarinatus; assembly: GCF_026875155.1. Classification (NCBI taxonomy): domain Eukaryota; kingdom Metazoa; phylum Arthropoda; class Malacostraca; order Decapoda; family Parastacidae; genus Cherax; species Cherax quadricarinatus. The sequence goes on from NC_069467.1 coordinate 3,185,128, forward strand.
AAGAAGTTAGTTAATGTGAGGACTTCGTCAGTAATTGGTTTAAGTCTAGTCGAGTCTTGAGACATAGCGAACTACTTAGAGCACTTACACACATACACACAAACTTATTTGTATATTGTATTGTTAAATGTTAATGTACCAGACTGTACTTAAGATATAAATATGTTATATGTGCTTTCAGCACAATAATACTGTACACGAGAGAAGTGATTATTCTTATATTGTTGATATTGATTTAATTTAATTTGATATACGCCTAGACAACTTAATTATTAATGAATTTATTAAATTTTAATTTCTCTAGTTAGCAGCCTACCAGTTGTAATCCTGAAGCACTATTAATTCTTATTGAATTCTAATGGATAATTGGACAAGGATACTGACTAATTGTTACGAAAACCAAGTAACAGGCTGGATGCTAGAAGGGCAGTTCTTTCTAGTATTCACTGGAGATCTTCAAGCTTTTTAGAAATCGCGTTTTTTGTAACAACTTACTATAATCCTCTTTTCTCATTCTACCCTAATTCATGTATTTCTTTTCATGAGCACTACATAAACACGCATTAACACATCCCAGTTTTGTAAATTTTTCTTCATTTCATGCTAGGTATTATATTCACTTGAAGGGGTTAACAGACCCTTGCTCCCGGCATTTTAGTGGCCTTTTATGACAAACAATTGTTGACAGAGGAAAGGTTATTTTCCACTTCCCTATGGAGATCAGGGGACCCTCAGAGTGTTAGCTACATCAGGGGTTCCCAGAGTATCAGCTACATCAGTGGTCCCTCAGAGTATCAGCTACATCAGGGGTCCCTCAGAGTATCAGCTACATCAGGGGCCCCCAGAGTATCAGCTACATCAGGGGTCCCCAGAGAAACAGCTACATCAGGGGTCCCTAGAATATCAGCTACATCAGGGATCCCAAGAGCATCAGCTACATCAGGGGTCCCCAGAGCATCAACTACATCAGGGGTCCCCAGGGTATCAGCTACATCAGGGGTCCCCAGAGTATCAGCTAAATCAGGGGCTTAAAGTATCAGCTATATCAGGGGTCCCCAGGGTATCAGCTACATCAGGGGTCCCCAGAGTATCAGCTAAATCAGGGGCTTAAAGTATCAGCTACATCAGGGGTCCCCAGAATATCAGCTACATCATGGGTCCCCAGAACAACAGCTTCATAAGGGTTCTCAAGAGAATCAGCTACATCAGGGGTTCCCAGAGTAACAACTACATCACGGGTCCCCAGAGTATCAGCTACATCAGGGGTTCCCAGAGTAACAGCTACATCAGGGTCCCCCAGAGTATCAGCTACATCAGGGGTCTCCAGAGTATCAGCTACATCAGGGGTCCCCAGAGTACTAGCTACATCAGGTGTCCCCAGAATATCAGCTATATCAGGGGTCCCCAGAGTATCAGCTACATCAGGAGTCCCCAGAGTATCAGCTACATCAGGGTTCCCCAGAGTATCAGCTACATAGGGATCCCCAGAGTAATAGCTACATCAGGGGTCCCTCAGAATATCAGCTACATCAGGGGTTCCCAGAATATCAGCTACATCAGGGGTCCCTCAGAGTATCAGCTACATCAGGGTTCCCCAAAGTATCAGCTACATCAGGGTTCCCCAGAGTATCAGCTACATCAGGGGTCCCCAGAGTATCAGCTACATCAGGGTTCCCCAGAGTATCAGCTACATCAGGGTTCCCCAGAGTATCAGCTACATCAGGGTTCCCCAGAGAATCAGCTACATCAAGGTTCCCCAGAGTATCAGCTACATCGTGGTTCCCCAGAGTATCAGCTACATCAATGTTCCCCAGAGTATCAGCTACATCAAGGTTCCCCAGAGTATCAGCTACATCAGGGTTCCCCCAGAGTATCAGCTACATCAGGGTTCCCCAGAGTATCAGCTACATCAGGTTTCCCCAGAATATCAGCTACATCAGGGTTCCCCAGAGTATCAGCTACATCAGAGTTCCCCAGAGTATCAGCTACATCAGGGTTCCCCAGAGTATCAGCTACATCAGGGGTCCCCAGAGTATCAGCTACATCAGGGTTCCCCAGAGTATCAGCTACATCAGGGGTCCCCAGAGTAAACAGCTACATCAGGGTTCCCCAGAGTATCAGCTACATCAGGGGTCCCCAGAGTATCAGCTACATCAGGGTTCCCCAGAGTATCAGCTACATCAGGGGTCCCCAGAGTATCAGCTACATCAGGGTTCCCCAGAGTATCAGCTACATCAGGGGTCCCCAGAGTATCAGCTACATCAGGGGTCCCCAGAGTATCAGCTACATCAGGGTTCCCCAGAGAAACAGCTACATCAGGGGTCCCCAGAGTATCAGCTACATCAGGGTTCCCCAGAGTATCAGCTACATCAGGGGTCCCCAGAGTATCAGCTACATCAGGGTTCCCCAGAGTATCAGCTACATCAGGGTTCCCCAGAGTATCAGCTACATCAGGGTTCCCCAGAGTATCAGCTACATCAGGGTTCCCCAGAGTATCAGCTACATCAGGGGTCCCCAGAGTATCAGCTACATCAGGTTCCCCAGAGTATCAGCTACATCAGGGGTCCCCAGAGTATCAGCTACATCAGGGGTCCCCAGAGTATCAGCTACATCAGGGTTCCCCAGAGTATCAGCTACATCAGGGGTCCCCAGAGTATCAGCTACATCAGGTTCCCCAGAGTATCAGCTACATCAGGGGTCCCCAGAGTATCAGCTACATCAGGTTCCCCAGAGTATCAGCTACATCAGGGGTCCCCAGAGTATCAGCTACATCAGGGTTCCCCAGAGTATCAGCTACATCAGGGGTCCCCAGAGTATCAGCTACATCAGGGGTCCCCAGAGTATCAGCTACATCCACCACTTCATGAAGTTTGAAATTGTTCAAGAGCCATCAAACATTTGTATATGAAAATGTTAACAAATGGTAATTTAACTTATAATGCTACGAATAATAATAACAATAATAATAATAATAATAATAATTATATTATTATTATTATTATTTTTATTAAAAATAATTATAATAATAATAATAGTAATAATAATAATAATATTAATAATAATAATAATAATATAAAAATTTAATAATAATAATAATAATAATAATAATAATAATAATAATAATAATATTTAAAATAATAATATTAATAACAATTTCGTAAAAAAAGTAATATTAAATTATGAAAAACATTAGATTTATCATAGCCAATTTTACTGAAGCTTTTGATATGATTAATGAGAAGGCTACCTCTGTTGACTGTCAACACAGACACTGCATTTGCGTAGATACAACCAGCTTCAACCCTTTACGCACTTGGGAAAGCAAATAAAAATGACTTAACCGGTACACAAAGCACTTCAGCATTTAAATTACTCCATATTATTATGAAGAATACCTCAGTTTTGAGATCCACATTCATATCATGAGTTATTCCTGCAAATGAGAGTTAATGCCTGATTTTTGTATTTCCAAATCGAATGGTGTAAGAATCCAATCAGACACTTTCATTTTCTCCAGATCCTATAAGAACGTTATCCCGAGACATTTACTGAATCCCTCTTGACTACCAGCCATTCAGAGACCTTTGATAGTCCCTTCGACCTTTAGGGATCTATATGGACAACTTTTGGAACTCTTAAACTACATAGATAACACTTGTGGCAAATTCAAAATTGAGATGCTCTAGGAGAAATAGTTATGAATATCCGAATGAAGAAGGGACACAGCTAACGTAAATATGAAAATAATTTAAGACAAGTTGTTTGGCAAGAAGAGTTAGCCAACAAGAACTTAATTAAGAGGCGGAGAGCCAATAAAATGAATTGTCAAGAGTTTACCAAAATTGAAGGATATTGAGGTCAACGTTGATCATGCCGCCCCGGTCCATCACAAATCACTCTCCACCACTAACCTAGTCATACCACATTTTCAAGCCACATCTTCTCTCGTTCCCTGCTAGACCCTCCTTTCCCTACCTTTTCATCCCACAACTGATACTGACACCACTTCTATGCAATTTCATTTCCCAGGAGCCCCATCCTTAGTTTATATTTCACAGTATCTATATTTTTTTCCAGTCAATTCCTCTCAAAATCCCCTAACTACCGCCTCTCCTAATCATCTTCTCCATGACATACCACTTTTTAGCATTTCCTGTCCTTCTCTCACCACAAATTTTCCTGCCTCTCCATCTCTTGTCCTCCTCTGCCTTCCAACTTTTTCACTTACATATCCCCATATCTTTCCACTTCCCTCATTCCTTAAACTTCCCTTCTTACCCCTCATCTCCCAGTCCAATCAGACTTCATTCTCTAGTACCACATCGCTCCTTCACAATCCCATTCAAACCATTTCCAACATAAATTATTTCCCCTTGCATTTCATCCTTTCTCATGCCATAAACTCTCATGTTACAATTCCCTTAAGTTACCCAACTCCACCCACCACCACACTGCATCACTATCACCCACTGTTCATACATCTTCACAATCATGCTGCGCTGCTGCCCATCATTACATTTAGCCACACTGTATCCAGAACAAACTGAGATTACTGGGTGTGGAAGTAATGTACACTTAGTTTAAGAATTGATGCCTGTATGGTAAGGCTCATGCAGCCAGGAGAGTGAAACCTTTAGCGACCACCTGAGAGGAGGCACCAGCTCCTGAGTCTCGACCCCTGCAACCACAACTATGTGAGTACAACTAGATGAGTAAACACACACGCACACACACACACACACACACGCACACACACACACACACACACACACACACACACACACACACACACACACACACACACACATACACACACACACACACACACACACACGTAAAAGGGATGTTAGGAAGCATTTCTTCAGCCATAGAGTAGTCGGGAAGTGGAATAGCCTAGCAAGTGAGGTAGTGAAGTCTGAACTCATACACAGCTTTAAGATGAGGTATGATAAAGTGCATGGAGCAGGGAGAGAGAGGACCTAGTAGCACTCAGTGAAGAGGCGGGGCCAGGAGCTGAGTATCGACCCTTGCAACCACAATTAGATGAGTACAATTAAGTGAGTACACACACGCACACGCACATACACACACACACACACACACACACACACACACACACAACACACACACACACACACACACACACACACCAGTTTGGAACTCACACCTAGCCAAGCACGTAAAGAAACTAGAGAAAGTGCAAAGGTTTGCAACAAGACTAGTCCCAGAGCTAAGAGGTATGTCCTACGAGGAGAGGTTAAGGGAAATCAACCTGACGACACTGGAGGACAGGAGAGATAGGGGGGACATGATAACAACATACAAAATACTGAGAGGAATTGACAAGGTGGATAAAGACAGGATGATCCAGAGATTGGACACAGTAACAAGGGGACACAGTTGGAAGTTGAAGACACAGATGAATCACAGGGATGTTAGGAAGTATTTCTTCATCCACAGAGTAGTCAGTAAGTGGAATAGTTTGGGAAGCGATGTAGTGGAGGCAGGATCCATACATAGCTTTAAGCAGAGGTATGATAAAGCTCACGGTTCAGAGAGAGTGACCTAGTAGCGATCAGTGAAGAGGCGGGGCCAGGAGCTCGGACTCGACCCCCGCAACCTCAACTAGGTGAATACAACTAGGTGAGTACACACACACACGCACACACGTAAAAGGGATATTAGGAAGTATTTCTTCAGCCATAGAGTAGTCGGGAAGTGGAATAGCCTAGCAAGTGAGGAAGTGAAGTCTGAACTCATACACAGCTTTAAGATGAGGTATGATAAAGTTCATGGAGCAGGGAGAGAGAGAGGACCTAGTAGCACTCAGTGAAGAGGTGGGGCCAGGAGCTGAGTATCGACCCTTGCAACCACAATTAGGTGAGTACAATTAAGTGAGTACACACAGGCACACGCACACACACACACACACACACACACACACACACACACACACACACACACACACACACACACATACACACGTAAAAGGGATGTTAGGAAGTATTTCTTCAGCCATAGAGTAGTCGGGAAGTGGAATAGCCTAGCAAGTGAGGTAGAGAAGTCTGAACTCATACACAGCTTTAAGATGAGGTATGATAAAGTTCATGGAGCAGGGAGAGAGAGGACCTAGTAGCACTCAGTGAAGAGGCGGGGCCAGGAGCTGAGTATCGACCCTTGCAACCACAATTAGGTGAGTACAATTAAGTGAGTACACACACGCACACGTACATACACACACACAAACACACACACACACACACACACACACACACACACACACACACACACACACATACATACACACAGGAGACAGCGGAAAAGAAAGTGATTACATAGCGGGAATGGTTCACTCTGGAGGCCAAGGCAAGATTACGACGAGAGCAATAGAGCGATAGTTGACACACTGGCTGCAGAGGCCAGAAGAGCTCATGCATGCAGGGCAAAGCTCCTGATCATGGGTGACTTTAACCACGAGGAGATCGATTGGGAGAACTTGAAGCCACATGGGGCCAAGATACATGGAGAGCTAATATGATGGAGGTGGTACTGGAAAACTTCATGTACCAACACGTAAGGGACACCACAAGAGAGAGAGGAGAGGATGAACCAGCAAGACTGGACTTAGTATTCACCTTGAGTAGTGCAGATATCGAGGACATCACATATGAAAGACCCCTTGAGGCCAGCGATCATGTGGTTTTAAGTTTCGAATACACAGTAGAGCTACAAGTGGAGGGAGAAGCCGGAAGGCAAGGACGAATGAAGCCAAACTACAAGAAAGGGGACTACACGGGAATGAGGAACTTCCTGAACGGGGTTCAGTGGGACAGAGAACTGGCAGGGAAGCCATTTAATGAGATGATGGAATATGTAGCAACAATATGCAAGAAGGCTGATGAAAGGTTTGTACCCAAGGATAACAGGAATAATAAAAAAGCCAGGATGAGCCCATGGTTCACCCAAAGGTGCAGGGAGGAAAAACCAAGTGTGCTAGGGAATGGAAGAAATATAGAAGGCAAAGGACCCAGGAGAATAAGGAGAGCAGTCGTAGAACCAGAAACGAATATGCACAGATAAGAAGGAAGGCCCAAAGACAATATGAAAACGACATATCAGCGAAAGCCAAATCTGACCAGAAACTGTTATACAGCCACATCAGGAGGAAAACAACAGTCAAGGACCAGGTAATCAGGCTAAAGAAGGAAGGAAGAGAGACAACAAGAAATGACCGTGAAGTATGTGAGGAACTCAACAAGAGATTCGAAGAAGTGTTCACAGAGGAGACAGAAGGGGCTACAGAAAGAGGGAGAGGTGGGGCACACCACCATGTGCTGGACACAGTGCACACAACCGAGGAAGAAGTGAAGAGGCTTCTGAGTGAGCTAGATACCTCAAAGGCAATGGGGCCAGATAACATCTCCCCATGGGTCCTGAGAGAGGGAGCAGAGGCACTATGTGTACCCCTAACAACCATATTCAATACATCTATCGAAACAGGGAGAATGCCTGAGGCATGGAAGACAGCAAATGTAGTCCCAATCTTTAAAAAGGGAGACAGACATAAAGCACTAAACTACAGACCAGTGTCACTGACATGTATAGTATGCAAAATCATGGAGAAGATTATCAGGAGGAGAGTGGTGGAACGCCTAGATAGGAATGATCTCAACAACAGCAGCCAACATGGTTTCAGGGACGGGAAATCCAGTGTCACAAACCTACTGGAGTTCTATGACATGGTGACAGCAGTAAGACAAGAGAGAGAGGGGTGGGTGGATTGCATATACTTGGACTGCAAGAAGGCGTTTAACACAGTTCCACACAAGAGATTAGTGTAAAAACTGGAGGACCAAGCAGGGATAACAGGGAAGGCACTACAATGTATCAGGGAATACTTGTCAGGAAGACAGCAGCGAGTCATGGTACGTGGCGAGGTGTCAGAGTGGGCACCTGTGACCTGCGGGGTCCCACGGGGGTCAGTCCTAGGACCAGTGCTATTTCTGGTATTTGTGAACGACATGACGGAAGGAATAGACTCTGAGGTGTCTCTGTTTGCAGATGACGTGAAGTTGATGAGAAGAATTCACTCGATCGAAGACCAGGCATAACTACAAAGGGATCTGAACAGGCTGCAGACCTGGTCCAGCAATTGGCTCCTGGAGTTCAATCCCACCAAGTGCAAAGTCATGAAGATTGGGGAAGGGCAAAGAAGACCGCAGACGGAGTACAGTTTAGGGGGCCAGAGACTACAAACCTAACTCAAGGAAAAAGATCTTGGGGTGAATATAACACCGGGCACATCTACTGAAGCGCACATCAACCAAATAACGGCTGCAGCATATGGGTGCCTAGCAAACCTCAGAACAGCATTCCGACATCTTAATAAGGAATCGTTCAGGACCCTGTACACCGTGGAGTATGCGGCACCAGTTTGGAACCCACACCTAGCCAAGCACGTGAAGAAACTAGAGAAAGTGCAAAGGTTTGCAACAAGACTAGTCCCAGAGCTAAGAGGTATGTCCTACGAGGAGAGGTTAAGGGAAATCAACCTGACGACACTGGAGGACAGGAGAGATAGGGGGGATATGATAACGACATACAAAATACTGAGAGGAATTGACAAGGTGGACAAAGACAAGATATTCCAGAGATTGGACACAGTAACAAGGGGACACAGTTGGAAGTTGAAGACACAGATGAATCACAGGGATGTTAGGAAGTATTTCTTCAGCAACAGAGTAGTCAGTAAGTGGAATAGTTTGGGAAGCGATGTAGTGGAGGCAGGGCCCATACATAGCTTTAAGCAGAGGTATGATAAAGCTCACGGTTCAGGGAGAGTGACCTAGTAGCGATCAGTGAAGGGACGGGGCCAGGATCTCTCACTAGACCCCTGCTACTTCAACTAGGTGAGAACGAGGTGAGTACACACTCACACGCACACACACACACAGGTTATGGAAATCAACCTAACGACACTGGAGGATAGGAGAGATAGGGGGGACATGATAACGACATACAAAATATCGAGAGGAATTGACATGGTGGACAAAGACAGGATGTTCCAGAGATTGGACACAGCAACAAGGGGACGCAGTTGGAAGTTGAAGACACAGATGAATCACAGGGATGTTAGGAAGTATTTCTTCAGCCACAGAGTAGTCAAGAAGTGGAATAGTTTGGGAAGCGAAGTAGTGGAGGCAGGATCCATACATAGCTTTAAGCAGAGGTATGGTAAAGCTCACGGTACAGGGAGAGTGACCTAGTAGCGACCAGTGAAGAGGCGGGGCCAGGAGCTTGGACTTGACCCCTGCAACCTCAACTAGGTGAGTACAACTAGGTGAATACACACACATGCACACAGACACACACACACACACACACACACACGGACGGAAACCCAGAGATCTGGTGGACGAACCAGGGAGGAAAGACTGGGAGCTAGAGCTCCAAAAAAGGGAGGAAGAGTGGGGAAGGAAGATAGTAGAGCTTGGTAAGAAAATGGAGGAGCGGATAGCTGAAGAGTGCAGGAAGTGGGAAGTACAGGTCTTAGCAGCAGAAGCTAGGATACAGTGCTTAGAAGAGAAACTGCAAAGCCTGAAACAGATTAGAGAGACAAATGACAATTCAGGTGTGACATCAGGAAATTCAAAGTCAGGCGCAGACAAGGGGATGGTAAGCAACAACGGAGACATGCCATACATGAAGGCCCTATCAGACCCACGTGGGGCCAGGGAAAAGACGACGAGCACACTAAGATCAAACGACAGGTCCGAAGACAATGAAGGTATGCTATATGCAGAGATTCTAACAGCCAACTGCAGTAGCAAGGGACAGCTGGTCAGGAAAGACAGTCCACTGAGAATAGAAGTTTCAGATATGACAGGGACTGAAGGCAAGAACATGTCAATGGAAGGAAATAAAATGCCTCAGAGGACGCAGATGGAGACTCAGTGGGAGGAGGAAAGGGCGAGGTCAGTTTTTGTGTACGGGCTCCAAGAAGCCAAGGGGGCCAACTTTTAAGAAATAAAACAGGAGGAGAAAAAAATGATTGAAGGCATCATGAAAACAATAGGGGAGGGCAATATGACCCAGGTGACAAATTTTCAGAGAATTGGGTGGTTTGCGAGTGGAAGGATACGGCCTGTCAGAGTAACTTTCAAGGAAGAATCAGTTCGAACCAGGATTCTGCAAGAGAAAGCAAGACTGAGGGACAAAGAGGGGTACCAGAGAGTATACCTCGACCACGACAGAACACAAGAAGAAAGGACTACACTGAAAGAGAGGGTACAGAGACGCAAGGAGGAACGAGAAGCAATGAAAATGAGCAGGACCCAGACACAGGAGGAAGGGCAAACACACCCCACAGAATCTCCCACCAAAAGACTCCACCCGCGACATTCCCAACGCAACTGAGCAACCTATACTACAACCCACTCACTGTTCCCTCTGCCACCAATCCCCATATCACAAACCTCACCCCAACAGCTGTCCCTTATGGGCATTCTGACCCCACCCCCATCAACACAAACCCCACCTACACCACAGCCCCATATAGGCCCCCACCAAGGCTCTCGCTCCCCCAACCCCAATATTCTTGCATGACCACAATGATAGAAAAGAAACTAAAGGTTTGGTACACAAACGCAGATGGAATAATGAGTAAACATGAGGAGTGGAATGAAAGAATCAGTGAAAAATCCCCAGACATCATAGCAGTCACAGAAACAAAACTCGCTGAGACAATAACAGACACAATCTTCCCAACAGGATATCAGATCCTGAGGAAAGATAGGAGTAGAGGGGGAGGAGGGGTTGCACTGCTCATAAAACACCGATGGGGATTTGAGGAAATGGAAGGCATGGACATGATTGGAGAAAGAGACTACATTGTAGGTACAATTCAGTCCGGAGAACATAAAGTAGTCATTGGAGTGATGTATAACCCACCACAGAACTGCAGGAGGCCAAGAGAGGAGTACGAAGAAAACAACAGGGTGATGGTGGACACACTGGCTGAGGTGGCAAGAAGAGCTCACTCGAGCAGAGCAAAGTTACTGGTAATGGGCGATTTCAACCACAGGGAGATCGACTGGGAAAACCTGGAGCCACATGGGGGTCCCGAAACATGGAGAGCCAAGATGATGGATGTGGTACTTGAAAACCTCATGCATCAACATGTCAGGGACACAACCAGAGAGAGAGGGGAGGATGAGCCAGCAAGACTGGATCTTGTGTTCACCCTGAGCAGTTCAGACATTGAGGACATCACTTATGAGAGGCCCCTTGGAGCTAGCGATCATATGGTTCTGAGTTTTGACTATATAGTAGAGTTACAAGTGGAGAAGGTAACAGGAACTGAAGGGGACAGGCCAAACTATAAAAGGGGGGACTACACAGGTATGAGAAACTTCCTGCAGGAGGTTCAGTGGGACAGAGAAATGGTAGGAAAATCAGTAAACGAGATGATGGAATATGTGGCAACAAAGTGCAAGGAGGCAGAGGAAAGTTTTGTTCCCAAGGGAAACGGAAATAATAGGAAGACCAAAACGAGTCCTTGGTTTACCCGAAGGTGTAGGGAGGCAAAAACTAAGTGCAACAGAGAATGGAAAAGGTACAGGAGGCATAGGACCCAGGAAAACAAGGAGATTAGTAGAAGAGCCAGAAACGAGTATGCACAGATAAGGAGGGAGGCCCAGCGACAGTATGAAAACGACATAGCATCGAAAGTCAAATCTGACCCGAAACTGCTGTATAGCCACATTAGGAGGAAGAGAACAGTCAAGGACCAGGTGATAAGGCTGAGGAAGGAAGGTGGAGAACTCACAAGAAACGATCAAGAGGTATGTGAGGAGCTCAACACGAGATTTAAGGAAGTATTTACAGTAGAGACAGGAAGGACTCTGGGGGGACAGACCAGATGGGGACACCAGCAAGGAATACACCAACAAGTGTTGGACGACATACATACAGATGAGGAGGAGGTGAAGAAACTGCTAAGGGACATCGATACCTCAAAGGCAATGGGACCAGACAACATCTCCCCGTGGGTCCTTAGAGAGGGAGCAGATATATTGTGCGTGCCACTTACCACAATCTTCAACACATCCCTGGAAACTGGGCAACTACCTGAGGTATGGAAGACGGCAAATGTAGTTCCCATTTTTAAAAAAGGAGACAGAAAAGAGGCACTAAACTATAGACCTGTGTCATTGACGTGTATAGTATGCAAAATTATGGAGAAGATTATCAGGAGGAGAGTGGTGGAGCACCTGGAACGGAACAGGAGTATAAATGCCAACCAGCACGGATTCACGGAAGGCAAATCCTGTGTCACAAACCTTCTGGAGTTTTATGATAAAATAACAGAAGTAAGACAAGAGAGAGAGAGGGGTGGGTTGATTGCATCTTCTTGGACTGCAAGAAGGCCTTTGACACAGTTCCTCACAAGAGATTAGTGCAGAAGCTAGAGCATCAGGCGCATATAACAGGAAGGGCACTGCAATGGATCAGAGAATACCTGACAGGGAGGCAACAACGAGTCATGGTACGTAATGATGTATCACAGTGGGCACCTGTGACGAGCGGGGTCCCACAGGGGTCGGTCCTAGGACCAGTGCTATTTTTGGTATATGTGAACGACATGACGGAAGGGTTAGACTCAGAAGTGTCCCTGTTTGCAGATGATGTGAAGTTAATGAGGAGAATTAAATCTGATGAGGACCAGGCAGGACTTCAAAGAGACCTGGACAGACTGGACACCTGGTCCAGCAAATGGCTTCTCGAATTTAATCCTGCCAAATGCAAAGTCATGAAGATGGGGGAGGGGCACAGAAGACCACAGACAGAGTATAGGCTAGGTGGCCAAAGACTGCAAACCTCACTCAAGGAGAAAGATCTTGGGGTGAGTATAACACCGAGCATGTCTCCGGAAGCACACATCAATCAGATAACTGCTGCAGCATATGGGCGCCTGGCAAACCTGAGAACAGCATTCCGATACCTTGGTAAGGAATCATTCAAGACACTGTACACCGTGTATGTCAGGCCCATACTGGAGTATGCAGCACCTGTTTGGAACCCGCACTTGATAAAGCACGTCAGGAAACTAGAGAAAGTACAAAGGTTTGCGACAAGGTTAGTTCCAGAGCTAAGGGGAATGTCCTATGAAGAAAGATTAAGGGAAATCGGCCTGACCTCACTGGAGGACAGGAGGGTCAGGGGAGACATGATAACGACATATAAAATACTGCTTGGAATAGACAAGGTGGACAAAGACAGGATGTTCCAGGGAGGGGACACAGAAACAAGAGGCCACAATTGGAAGTTGAAGACACAAATGAGTCAGAGAGATAGTAGGAAGTATTTCTTCAGTCATAGAGTTGTAAGGCAGTGGAATAGCCTAGAAAATGACGTAGTGGAGGCAGGAACCATACACAGTTTTAAGACGAGGTTTGATAAAGCTCATGGAGCGGGGAGAGAGAGGGCCTAGTAGCAACTGGCGAAGAGGCGGGGCCAGGAGCTAGGACTCGACCCCTGCAACCACAAATAGGTGAGTACAAATAGGTGAGTACACACACACACACACACACACACACACACACACACACACACAAATCACAGCAGCTGAAGCTAAGATACAGAGCTTAGAAGAAGAACTAAAGAGTCTGAAACAGCCTAAAGAACTAAAGGACAGTACAGCCATGACACCAAGAGCTACTAAATTAGTCACTGATGAGGGGACAGTAGGGGACAAAGGAGATATACTGTATGCGATGACTCCATTGGACCCAAGGGCCGCCTGGAAAAAGGCATGGAGAACAGCAAGGACTAATGAGGGGACTAAAGTCAATGAAGGAGCTAAGCTATACACAGAGGCTCTAACAGACAACTGGCATGTCCAGGAACAAATAAGCAGAGGGACACCGGATAGGGAAAAGACAGTAAGAAGCAACGCATCAATGGCAGGAACTAATTTGAATCAGAGGATGCTCAGAGAAGCACAGTGGGAGGATAAAAGGGAGAGGGCTGGTTTTGTCTATGGGCTCCAGGATATAGATGGGGAAACTTTGAGGCAAGGAAATAGGAGAAGAAAAAAATGATTGAAAGCATCATGAAAGCAATAGGAGAGGACGACATGACCCAGCTGACAAATTTTCGGAGAATAGGGTGGTTTGCAAGGAGAAAAAAAGAGTCCAGTCAAAGTGATTTTCAAGGCAGAGTCAGCTCGAAACCAGATGCTGCAGGAGAAAGCACGCCTAAGGGACAATCAGGCTTTCCGAAGTGTGTACCTTGACCAAGACAGTACACAAGAAGACAGGATGACACTGAAAGAGAGGGTGCAATGTCGCAAGGAGGAATGGAATGCAAGGAAGGTGGAGAGCAGGAGAAATCAGGCCCACGTGGAAGAACAAACACAACCCCCTCCAGTACCACCCACAGAAGGAACACAACCATGGCAGTCCCAAAGCAATCAAACGACCTAACCCAAAACCCACTCACTGTACACTCTGCCCCCATCCCTCTCAGCATAAACCCCACCCCCACAGAAACCCACAGTAACCCACACATCCCCCTCTGCATAAAACCCCCTCCCACAGTAACGTTCAGTAACCCGCACATCCCCCTCAGCTCAAACCCCACCCCTACAGAAAACCACAGTAACCCAAGCAATGTATCCTCTCCCCCCATCCCCTCACCACAAACCACACCCTCACAGTAACTCACAGCAACCCACACACTGTACCCTCTATCTCCATCCCCCTCACCACAACCCCCTCCCCCCACTGTAACCCCCATAGGCCCTCTTCCCCCATCCCCCTCAGCACCACCCCCACCCCCACTGAAACCCCAGATAGGTCCTCTGCCACCACACCCCACACCACAGACCCCATCCCCACACCAACCCCCTATAGGCCCCTGCCAGGGCACCTGCTCCCCCTAACCCACCTCTCTTCCCAGACCACAGTTATTGAAAAGAAGTTGAAGGTTTGGTACATGAACGCGGATGGAATAACGAATAGATGTGAGGAGTGGCATGAAAGAATCAAGATGTCCCCAGACATCGTAGTAGTTACAGAAACAAAACTCACTGGGATAAAAACAGATGCAATCTTCCCACCCGGATATCAGATCTTGAGGAAGGATAGAAGGAGCAGGGGGGGGAGGAGGGGTTGCACTACTAATAAAAAACAGGTGGGGTTATCAAGAAATGGAAGGTATGGACGAGATTGGAGAAATGGATTACATAGTAGGTACAGTTCAGTCAGGGGAACACAAGGTAGGCATTGCACTGATGTATAACCCACCACAGAACTGCAGGAGGCCAAGAAAGGGATATGATGAGTGCAACAGAGCAATGGTGGACACTCTAGCTGAGGGGTAAGAAGGGCCCACTCAAGTAGAGCGAAGTTACTGGTCATGGGCGACTTCAATCACAGGAAGATTGATTGGGAAAACCTGGAGCCACGTGGGATATCCCGAAACATGGAGAGCCAAGATGATGGATGTGGTGCTAGCAAATCTCATGCACCAACATGTTAGGGATACTACCAGAGAGAGAGCGGGGAGGATGAATCAGCAAGACTGGACCTCGTGTTCACCCTGAGTAGCTTAGACATTGAGCACTTCACATACGAAAGGCCCCATGGAGCTAGTGACCACATAGTTATGAGCTTTGAATACATCGTGGAGCTAAAAGTGGAGAGGGTAACAGGAGTAGAAAGGGAAAAGCTAAACTATGAAAGGGGGGACTACACAGGAATGAGGATCTTCCTGCAGGAGGTTCAGTGGGAACAGGAGTTGTTAGGAAAATCAGTAAACGAAATGATGGACTTTGTAATAACAAAATGCAAGGAGGCAGAGGAAAGATTAGTTCCCAAGGGTAACAGAAATAATGGGAAGGACAGAACAAGCCCTTGGTTTACCCGAAGGGGCAGGGAGGCAAAAACTAAGTGCTCTAGAGATTGGAAAAAGTACAGAAGGCAAAGGACTCAGGAGAATAAAGAGATTAGTCGAAGAGCCAGAAACGAGTATGCACAAATAAGGAGGGAGGCGCAGCAGCAGTATGAAAATGACATAGCATCGAAAGTCAAGTCTGATTCGGAACTACTCTACAGCCACATAAGGAGGAAGACAACAGTCAAGGACCAAGTAATCAGACTGAGCAAGGTATGTGAGGAGCTCAACATGAGATTTCAGGAAGTATTTACAGTGGAGACAGGAAGGGACAACGGGAAGACAAAACAGTGGGGTACAGCAACAAGGGATATCCCAACTGTTGGATGAATTACACACAACTGAGGAGGAGGTGGAGAAACTCCTAATTGAACTTGATACCTCAAAGCGGTGGGACCGGACAACATCTCTCCATGGGTCCTTAGACAAGGAGCAGGGACACTACATGTCCCACTAACCAAAATCTTCAACACTTCCCTTGAAACTGGACAACTACCTGAAGTATGGAAGAAGGCAAATGTAGTCCCCATCTTTAAGAAGGGAGACAGAAATGAAGCACTAAATTATAGACCAGTGTCACTGACATGTATAGTATGCAAAGTCTTGGAAAAGATTATCAGGAAGAGAGTGGTGGAGCACCTGGAGCGGAACAAGATTATAAACGACAGCCAGCACGGATTCATGGAAGGCAAATTCTGTGTCACAAACCTACTAGAGTTTTATGACAAGGAAACTGAAGTAGGAAATGACAGGGAGGGGTGGGTTGATTGCATTTTCTTGGACTGCAACAAGGTTTTCGACACAGTTCCTCACAAGAGATTAGTACAGAAGCTAGAGGAAATGGCACGTATAACAGGAAGGGCACTGCAATGGATCAGAGAATACCTAACAGGGAGGCGAGAAAGACCTAGGAGTGAGTATAATACCGAGTACATTGCCAGAAGCACACATTAACCAGATAACTGCTGCGGCATATGGGCGCTTGGCAAACCTGAGAATAGCGTTCCGGTGCCTCAGTAAGAAATCGTTCAAGACTTTATACACTGTGTACGTCAGGCTCATACTGGAGTATGCAACACCAGTTTGGAACCCACATCTGGTCAAACACGTCAAGAAATTAGAGAAAGTACAAAGGTTTGCAACTAGGCTAGTTCCAGAACTAAGGGGAATGTCCTACGAAGAAAGGTAAGGGAAACGGTCTGACAAAATGGGGGGAGGGGGGTCAGGGGAGACATGTAAGACATACAAAATAGGGGTATGGTTTGTTTACAAAATACTGCGGGGAAATAGAAAATGTGGCAGAGCAGGATGTTCCAGAGATGGGGAAAAGAAACGATGGGTCACAAATTTGGAAACTAAAGACTCAGATGAGTCAAAAAGATGTTAGGAATATTTTTCAGTTAGGAGTTAGGAAGGGGAAAGACTGGCAAGCGATGTTGTGGAGGCAGGAAATATACATGTTTTAAGAGAGGTTGATAAAGCCCTGGAGCAGGGGGGAGAAACCTAAAAACGGGGGGGGGCGGGGCCAGGGTGAGTTCGACCCTTCAACCACAATTTGGGAGTACACACACACACAAACACACATAACACCATACAACAGCACATCACATTTTGTGTGTGAGTGTGTGTTGTTGGTATGTGCGTTTGTGTGTGTGTGTGGTGTGTGTGTGTGTGTGTTTTGTTGAGTGAGTGTGTGTGTGTGTGTGTTTGTGTGTGTGTGGTGTGTGTGTGGTGTGTGTGGTGTGTGTGTTGGAGTGGTGTGTGGTGTGGGGTGTGTGTGTGTGTGTGTGAGAGTGGGTGTGTGTTGTGGTGTGTGTGTTTTGTGTTGTGTTGTGTGTGTATGTGAGTGTGTGGTGGTGAGTGTGTGAGTGTGTGGTTGTGGTGTGTGTGTGTGTGTGTGTGAGAGGTGTGGTGTGTTGTGTGTGTGTATGTGTGTGTGTGTGTGTTTTTGGGTGTGTGAGTGTGTGTGGTAGTGTGTGTGTGTGTATGTGTGGTGAGTGTGGGTGTGTGTGTGTGTATGTGTTGTGTGTGTGTGTGTGTATGTGTGTGTTTTTTGTGTTATGTGTGTGGGTGAGTGTGTGGTGTGTGTGTGTATGTGTGTGTGTGTGTTGGAGTGTGTGAGGGTGTGAGTGTATGTGTATGTGTGTGTGTATGTGTGTGTGGTGTGTGTGTTGTGTGAGTGTGTGTTGTGTGTGTGTTGTTTTGTTTGGTGTATGTGAGTGTGTGAGGTTTTGGGGTGTGTGTGTATGTGAGTGTGTGAGTGTGTGGGGGGTGTGTGTTGTGGTTGTGTGTGTGAGTGTGTATGTGTGGTGTGTGAGTGTTGTGTGTGTGTGTGTGTATGTGTGTGTGTGGGTGTGTGAGTGTGTGAGTGTGTGTGTTGTGTGTTGTGTGTTGGGAGTGTGTGAGTGTGTTGTGTGTGGTGTGTGTTGTGTGTTTGTGGGGTGTGTGTGTGTGGAGTGTGTGTGTTGTGGGTGTGTGTATGTGTGTGTGTGTGTATGTGAGTGTGTGAGGTGTGTGAGTGTGTGGTGTGATGTGTGTGTGAGTGTGTGGTGTGGTGTGTATGTGTGTGTGTGTGTGTGTGTGTGTGGTTGTGTATGTGTGTGTGTTGGTAGGGTGTGTGTGTGAGTGTGTGTGTGTGTGATGTGTGAGTTTGTGTGTATGGAGTGTGTGAGTGTGTATGTGTGAGTGTGTGGTATGTGTGTGGGGTGGGGTGTATGGGGTGTGTGTGTGTGTGTGTGTGTGTGAGGGGTGTGGTGTTGGTGGTGTGTATGTGTGTGTGTTGTATGTGATGTGGAGTGTGTGAGTGTGTGAGGTGTGGTGTGTGATTTGTGGAGTGTGTGAGTGTTGTGTGTGTGTGTGTGTGTGTGTGGGTTGTGAGTGTGTGGTGTGGTGTGTGGTTGTGTGTGTGTGTGAGTGTGTAGGTATGTGGTGGTGTGTATGTGGTGTGTGTGTATGTGAGTGTGTGAGTGTGTGAGTTGTGTGTGTGAGTGTGTGAGTGTATGTGTGTGTGTGTGTTTATTTTGGTGTGGTGTGTGTGTGTGTGGGTTTTGTGTTGTATGTGTGTGTGGTGTGTTATGTGAGTGTTGTTGATGGTTGTTGTGAGTGTGTGGTTATGTGTGTGGTGTGTGTGAGGTGGAGTGTGTGGAGTTGTATGTGATTTTGTGTTGTTGAAATGTGAGTTTGTGAGTGGTGTGAGTGGTGTGTGATGGGTGTGAAGTAAGTTATGTGAGTGTTGAGTGTGGGGTGGTGTTTGGTTGTAAGTTTGTAGTTGAAAGTATGTGATGTTGTGAGTGTGTTGAAGTTTAATGTAAGTGTGTGAGTGTGTTGATGTAGTTTTGTGGTGTGTGGGATTGTGAGTGTTTTTTGTGTTGTAGTTGTATTTGTGAGAAACTGTGTGATATGTGTTGTGAGTGTGTGTTTGAATGTAGTGTGTTTTTATTTTGAAGTGTGTGAAGTGTGTGAATGTTGAGTGTTATTGTGTTAGTGTGTGAAGATGATGTAAGTGAGTGTTGCTGTTAGTGAGTTATGTGTGACGAAGTATTAAGGTGTGTGAGGAGTTGTTGTGTTAACCCCCCCAAATTTGTACTAAACCTATTTGTGGTTTTGCAGGGGCCCGAGTCCTAGCTCCGGGCCCCGCCTCTTCCCCGGGTTGCACTAGGCCCTCTCTCTCCCCGCTCCATGAGCTTTATCAAACCTCGTCTTAAACCTGTGAAAAGGTTCCTGCCCCCACTACGTCATATTCTAGGCTTTTCCCAAACTGCCTTACAACCTATGACTAAAAGAAATACTTCCTACTATCTCTTGACTCATTTTTGTCTTCAACTTCCAATTGTGGCCTTTGTTTCTGTGTCCCCCCCTGGAACATCCTGTCCTTGTCCACCTTGTCTATTCCACGCAGTTTTTATATGTCGTTATCATGTCTCCCCTGACCCTCCTGTCCTCCAGTGTCGTCAGGCCGATTTCCCTTAATCTTTCTTCATAGGACATTCCCCCTTTGCTCTGGGAAATAACCATGTTGCAAACCTTTGTACTTTCTCTAGTTTCTTGAAGTTTCTTTATCAAGTGCGGGTCCAAACAGGTGCTGCATACTCCAGTATGGGCCTGACATACACGGGGTACAGTGTCTTGAATGATTCCTTACTAAGGTATCGGAATGCTGTTCTCAGGTTTGCCAGGCGCCCATATTGCTGCAGCAGTTATCTGATTGTGTGTGCTTCCGGAGACATGCTCGGGGTTTTTACTCACCCCAAGATCTTTCTCCTTGAGTGAGGTTTGCAGTCTTTGTCCACCTAGCCTATACTCTGTCCTGCGGTCTTCTGTGCCCTTCCCCTATCTTCATGACTTTGCATTTGGCAGGATTAAATTCGAGAAGCCATTTGCTGGACCAGGTGTCCAGTCTGTCCAGGTCTCTTTGAAGTCCTGCCTGGTCCTCATCAGATTTAATTCTCCTCATTAACTTCACATCATCTGCAAACAGGGACACTTCTGAGTCTAACCCTTCCGTCATGTCGTTCACATATACCAAAAATAGCACTGGTCCTAAGACCGACCCCTGTGGGACCCCGCTCGTCACAGGTGCCCACTGTGATACATCATTACGTACCATGACTCGTTGTTGCCTCCCTGTCAGGTATTCTCTGATCCATTGCAGTGCCCTTCCTGTTATATGCGCCTGATGCTCTAGCTTCTGCACTAATCTCTTGTGAGGAACTGTGTCAAAGGCCTTCTTGCAGTCCAGAAGATGCAATCAACCCACCCCTCTCTCTCTTGTCTTACTTCTGTTATTTTATCATAAAACTCCAGAAGGTTTGTGACACAGGATTTGCCTTCCGTGAATCCGTGCTGGTTGGCATTTATACTCCTGTTCCGTTCCAGGTGCTCCACCACTCTCCTCCTGATAATCTTCTCCATAATTTTGCATACTATACACGTCAATGACACAGGTCTATAGTTTAGTGCCTCTTTTCTGTCTCCTTTTTTGAAAATGGGAACTACATTTGCTGTCTTCCATACCTCAGGTAGTTGCCCAGTTTCCAGGGATGTGTTGAAGATTGTGGTAAGTGGTACACACAACATATCTGCTCCCTCTCTAAGGACCCATGGAGAGATGTTGTCCGGTCCCATTGCCTTTGAGGTATCGATGTCCCTTAGCAGTTTCTTTACCTGTGTGTGTATGTGAGTGTGTGTGTGTGTGTGTGTGTATGTGAGTGTGTGTGTGTGTGTGTATGTGAGTGTGTGTGTGGGTGTGTGTAATATAAGCAAACTGTAATAAAATAAGAAAGTTAATGAGGAAGATAAAGTAAGACACTGTCAGTCCATTATGTTATACTTGTGCAGTCTTAGTGAGGCCTGGTCACAGACCGGGCCGCGGGGGCGTTGACCCCCGGAACTCTCTCCAGGTAATCTGACCCAGCCATGAGAGGAAGCAACATCAATGCTGCCTGGCACAAGCTCTCACTCAACTGGCTAATATATAAACCTGACACCGTATTAGAATTGCTTGGGACTGTCTACACCTACTCGAACTAACTGCCACTGTGACTGGCACAGAGGAAATGCAAATCGAAGGTTGTGTGAGAAACGTCTAATAAATTGCAACGCGCTCAGAGAACGCCAAAACAATTCAGTGACGAAATAAAAAGATCCTCCATGACTGCATGTTCAAAGCAATATTTACAAAAATCTTCACCATGTAACTGAATAACAGGAATCATAGGCACAGGCCAACGGAAAGGATCACTTTGGAAATGTCAAAGACAGCAAACAGGAGCTACAGTGAGGCATTGATAATGAGTAACTTCAATAAACGTGATGATCGGATATGTAGATTTGCAAACATTTAGATTAGCAAACAATTTAATAAAATAAGAATGAGATAAGAGACTCATAAGCAAGACTGAACCAAGTTATCTCATTAAAATAAAGGACACAGAAGAAATTGACACAATGAGCTTCCAGGAACCTGTAATCATGTGGTGCTAATATCTGCGAGTCTTAAGGAAATTACGCTAGAGAGGTACAAGAGAAAAGTCTCTGATAACCTTCATTATTATTTCGGTTTCTGTGGCAACACGGTAGTCTGTTGCCTACAGTTACCAGGCTTCATTTTTGTCTACTTTCCCTACCAGCGCTATCTATAGACTTGAGATAGTATTTATCTTTACTTAGATCCATGCCTATTTCGGCGTCATTTATCGTGTTTCATTTTCTTCTTTTCTTTTGTTCAAAGGAAATCCTTCTCCCTCAGAAATATTGTTTAAATGTTTGTATTTAATTTCGTTACCAGTAATGACAATTACCACCATTTGTCTTTCTCCACTGTTATACTTAATAACTATCTTGTAACAAGTATTGCTTTTTTCGTTATCATTTCCGCTGCTGATATAGTGGTCATCCACATCAGACGCTCGATATCTTGGAGCTAGAACCCAGGCGACGGGACTTAGTGGGACATGGCGACTCTTCATCTCTTTACTATCTGGAATGAGATACTGCAAACCGGGAAAGGCAGGAGCTTCTCCATCCACTAACATAAAACTATCACTGCCTACTCAGGATAAAGAGCATCAAATCTTTATGACATCTTAAGAAGACTTCCTGGACTAAGAAACTTCTCTTTTCCTAAGATCTCACAGGAACCAACGGCAGCCAATTTGTTTTCATGGTATTTAATTCAATATTTATTAATTTTTTCCTTTAATATTTTGTCCTCGAAGTTATTTATTATTTCTGTTTCCATAATTTTGATCAAGAGGAAGGAGTGCCAGGATGTAACATTATTAGTCACTATTATATGTTACTGTAGTAAGAATGTGTTATACCGTCAAATGGATCATGAGACACGTTTGGTTTTTGCTTCATAAATTTGTAAGAAGTTAATACTCTCAACCTTATGTTAATACTCTCAACCTTAAGTTAATACTGTCACCCTTAAGTTAATACTGTCAACCTTAAGTTAATACTGTCAACCTTAAGTTTAACTCTCAATCTTAAGTTAATACCGTCAACCTTAAGTTAATACTGTTAACCTTAAGTTAATAATGTCAACTTTAAGTTAATACCGTCAACCTTAAGTTAATACTGTCAACCTTAAGTTAATACTGTCAACCTTAAGTTAATACTGTTAACCCTAAGTTAATACTGTTAATCTTAAGTTAATGCTGTCAACCTTAAGTTAATACTGTTAACCTTAAGTTAATAATGTCAACTTTAAGTTAATACCGTCAACCTTAAGTTAATACTGTCAACCTTAAGTTAATACTGTCAACCTTAAGTTAATAATGTCAACTTTAAATTAATACTGTCAACCTTAAGTTAATAATGTCAACTTTAAGTTAATACCGTCAACCTTAAGTTAATAATGTCAACCTTAAGTTAATACTGTCAACCTTAAGTTAATAATGTCAACCTTAAGTTAATGCTATCAACCTTAAGTTAATGCTGTCAACCTTAAGTTAATAATGTCAACCTTAAGTTAATGCTATCAACCTTAAGTTAATGCTGTCAACCTTAAGTTAATGCTGTCAACCTTTATTATTTTATGGTTCAATGTAAGTTAGGCTTTCCACTTAGTTTTAAGTTTCTACTCTGAACCAAAGGAATAACTACGATAACATCCTGCTTAATATTATCCTTTTGTCTTAACTGTAGAGATTGTTTATTGGATTGCTATTCAGTACTACTTCTGTCTTAGCACATTTGCTACTATTAAGTTAGAAGTAGATTTGGGTCTATCTAACTTTATCTTTAAAAAGGTGTGTAGAACTTTTTCCTCTTATGAGAAAGCGTTCGACTGTAACACTTTATGGTTTCCAGCTGTCCCTTTCTTTCTCCCTTTATTCTCCTTAAGCATTTCTGTGTTGTCTGGAATAGTCTGGGACCCTACTGAACATGCCAGTTCTTTAAGCATGGAAGAATGTGAGCACAGAATTAGGTTATTCAGATAGTAATGTAAGTAACGTCATAGCTGTTAAGTTAGAGTAACAAGAGAAGAAAGAAAGAAAAGTTAAAGCGTGAAGACAGGAAAGAGAGAGAGAGAGAGAGAGAGAGAGAGAGAGAGAGAGAGAGAGAGAGAGAGAGAGAGAGAGAGAGAGAGAGAGAGAGAGAGAGAGAGAGAGAGAGAGAAAGTGAGACTGGAGCGCGAAAAGGAGAGGTTGGTTCTGGACTAAAAAAAAGAGAATTAGTTAAACAGGAGGGTAATGCTAGAGCTGAAGAGCCTGTCACTAGAGCTATAGCGCTGGAACACGTAGAGAGGCTTGCAGAATTCAGCTAAATGATAAACAGAGAAAGCAGGAATGACAGTGGCAACAACATACAACGTATACAGATGGAGAAAAGAAATTAGATTTGGGTAATAAGAAAGTTAATGAATGTAGTCTTGAGAATCTACCTGTAGGTATGAACCTCAAAATACCTAAAATATCCAATATCTTATTATTTAACCAGGTTTGAATCGCAGCAACACTTTGTGAGTTTCAGATTAACTTTATTGTTCCCTTGATATATTCTACGTTGTGAAGTCATTTCAGATGATTTGCATCTAAAAAAATCTATAATTAATGCTTCTAAGTTTGAAAGGCGAAGCAATATTTCCCATAAGAAATAATGGAAATACAATTAATCCATTCCAGAAACCCAAAAATATTCACAAAAAATGCATTTTATAGATAGTATTACATTATAGCTTTTACATACACGCAACAAATATAGTGTACAATTATTAATAAATTTAAATAAACATAAAATAACATTTTTACTTACCTTTATTGAAGATTGGTAATGGCATCTGGAAGACAGGAAGGAGGAGAGAGGGAGTTGGGGTTAATGTTTGGAAGGCGAATCCCCCTCCATGAGGACTTCAGGTATCAAAGCCCTCTATGGGGTTACTTCCCTTCTCTGTCTTTTAATGCCACTAGGACCAGCTTGAGTGTCACTGGACCCCTGTCTCACAAAATAACTGTCCACAGTCCTCTGTTTCTGGCGCCTCTCACTGAACTTGTTGCAAAAATTGCTTGTTTCAGCTTGCTCAGGGTGGTACTTCTCCACAAACATTTGGACATCATTCCACTTGGCGCAAATCTCCTTAATCTTTGAATCGGCATGCAACTTCCTTGCCTTTTCACAAATAATCGTCTCTGAAACACTATCACCTGCCATCTCTTTGTCCATGATCCGCGCCAGCAACAACTTCTTAACCTGATCGATTGTCTGTGGTCTTTTTTTGGTTAGCATATCAACACCTTTTGCAACATCAGCTTCCTTGATTTGTTCTTTCTTTGCCAGGATAGAACCGATGGTCGACTTGTTTTTCCCATACATCCTGGCAAGCTCAACAAGTCTCACACCACTCTCATACTTCTGTATTATTTCCTTCATCACATCTATGGTGTTTCTCACTTTTTTTACCACAGCGGTACCACTAGCAAGTTTCTTTGGACCCATGGTATCTTAATTCACAGTCCCACAAGCACTAAACAAAATGAATTAATCGTAAAATGTTTGAATGAGACTGCAGGTTAGTGTTCACTCAAGCATCAACAAAGCCAGACTGGCTCATGGCGCCTGCGCGGGGACGTGGACAAAGCGGGCTGGCGGACAGGTCCGGTACCTAGCGGTTCGAAAGAAGGGGCGAGTTCTATAATAAGGACAAAGTTGGTTCGTAAAAAGCGGTCGATTTTCGAAGAGTTCGATAAGCGATACGTTCGAAATTTAAGGTTCCACTGTAATGGTATTCTGGCTGAAACTTCATGCTTTGTCTAGGAATATCAGTGGAGATTATTTCCTTTTTGTGCTGGATCAGATCCTAAAGTACCAGGCTCTGACCTACCTTCACCATCTTCTGTTCATACATCTGTAAGTAGAGGCTACACGAGCCATATATAAGGTTAAAAAAATTATATAATCTCGCATTCCCTTATATAAAACGACTTGACATCTCCCAAGACGATTTTGCCAGACTAAAATAATCGTCCTAGTCTTGAAGAGTGTCGTAAAGTAGCTGGAGTGGCGAGGTGATTCAGAGAAAACATTGTTTCTATCAATTCTCTGATAAGATTCGCATTTTATACAATGGAAAAGTAACTTCTACCAACTGACCGATATTAATAAAAATAACTTCGGAGTACCTAGATATTCTCGGAAGACGGATCCTAAAATATCTCATAATTTGCCAGTGTCGGGACATTTTACTCAGAAATGGACTCTGTTAAAAAGATATAGACTTTAACTTTTGCGTGGAATGTCTTCAGATATTCGAGACAATGTATGTATGTATTGCAAGTCAATGTATGTCAATTAGCTTCATATATAAGGTGGTAAAATAACGGTTCTTATAATCAAGATGCCAATATTTTCAGTGCCCTTTGATCGGGTAACAGTATATATTTTTGATTCTGTGTCTCCTTGTACATCTGGTGGCCACAGGCACAGTTACCTTAATCGACTGTGCCACTAGCTTTTCTGAAGCTGTACGTTTGAAGTCCATAATGTTCACTGATGTTGCAGAGGCTTTGGTGTCATTATTTTCTAGAGTTGGAAGTTCTAGAGATATTGACTGATCAAGGAACAAAATCCGATGAGCCGGGCTGCGGTTCGTACGTCGGTTTCCGAGGGGCCAGCAGTAACAGCCTAGCTGATCAGGCCCTGATCCACCGGGAAGCTTGGTCACAGACCGGGCCGCGGGGGCATTCCCCCCAAAAACTCCAGGTATACCTTATCAACCAAGTATACCAACATTTTAAGCTTAAACCATTGTTTAAGCTTCCTTATCATCGGAGCTACAATGAGAGAAGATAAGGTCAGCACGCCATTTGAAGGTCAATATTGAAAGAAATGTGTAGACGTTAAAGCTTACTGGTTGCCATAGATATCTGCCATGTTCATTATTCGCCATACGAGAGCTGCCTGCTCATTCACCGGGTTATTTTTCATTTGAACTGTTTCATGATCATCTGGCTAGAGGACCTCTTATGTTTTTCTGAGTCTGATCCTAATCCTGAGGTTCATACTTTTCAGTTTCTTTTTGATCTCAGATCTCAGTTGATAACTTCAGAAGTAATTTATATGGATTTGTATTTTTCAACGGAAGTTCTTGTAATACTTCCTGAAATTAATAATAAATTGTTGATAACTTAACGTTGTTCATTTAATTAAAGAAATTAAGGTTGTTAACGAAGTAGACTATTTACTTGATGTTAATGGAAAACATATCAAATATTCCATATAAATATCCCAAAGAAATGTCACAGAAGATATGTAATTGCCTGCCTTAATATTTTTAATGGAGATATTTCCATTTATAATGTTCAACCGTCTATAGAAAATATTACATGTAATGTTTATGTCTTTGGTATGATGAATCAGACTGTTTAAACAACAAGACGTCTGATGAAGAATATAAAGGCACAGTGTCGTGACTGTGTCACCAGATAATAGTCCAGTCGGCCGAAACTTGGTCATCAGTTTCAGTCTCCTGTCTTGTGCTCAAAATATAGTTCCCAAATTCTCGGATGTATTTTCAAATACTCCGGGACTTACTACGTGTATCTTCAACGAGATCAAATTAACTACCACTCAGCCAATAAAATAAAAAATCACTATAGTCAGTCTCAGTACATCTCAAAGATGCTGTAGACAAGAAGTCAATAAACTGTTTAGTCTTGGAATAATTTAATCTTCAACTTATGCATAATATTCTTCGTTATGTTCTTATGGTCAAAAAGTCAGACAATTCACACAGGTTAACACCAAATTTCAGATGTCTTATTGTTATCACTGAATGCGACTATGAACAGATGCCTGTCACAGAAGACAATGTTCCCCATGTTTAATAATTTAATTTTTTTTTGAACTGGATATTACTCAAGCTTAACCACCAGGTTGAATTGCATCTTGGTTTCAACCCTTTAACAACTTTTCCTACACAGTGTGGATAAATGCAGCATACCACGATACGGTCTAGGTTGGTCACAACCTTCTCAACTCATATTCGTTTACTGAGAATTATTCTTGGAAGTATTGCTAACGTCTCTGTCTACTTTGAGAGTATTTATGTTTTGACTCAGTCTTGGGATGAACATTGTAAGACACTATTATCTTTTACTGCTAGGCCTTAGAAATGTTGTATTAGTATTGGTAGAATTACCGACAATATTGTGGCGATACGTTGCCACAATAAAATGCCACATTAGTTCCATTTGTGTCCTTTCACTTAGAAATGTTATATTTTTCAGATTCAGTATCAGAGTTTCATTATTTCTAATTATAGTTTGAGTCTTTGTATGGTTAAAACTATTGCTCTATACTTTTGCAATTCCCCAAGTCTAAAAAAAACTTACAAGAAGTTTTCTAGGATCAGTGAACTTCTACAGAAAATTTATTCATAATTTAACTATTGTACTGTAACTTTCTTTTTGATTATTTGACAAACGAAAGTTATGGAACCCTTGCAGTGTACTGAAGATGCATTGTTCCGTTTTAAGATCATTGTGATCTCCACGAATCCGTCTGTTTTAAAAATCCAAGACATTAATAAGATTTTTCTACTTAGGAACTGTGGCATGATGAGAGTACGCTATATTTTATTTGGCATGTGTCACACCCATATAGGCATGCCTCCTCGCCAGCAAACTAGGTGCTAAAGGTTTAATGATAGGTGCCCCATCGTTATACGAGTACCTTGGTTCAACTATATCAAAAGGAAGCCAGATAAATTGTGAAGCGATGTGGTACACTCGTGAAACAACTTTGGCAGGCTTTCCTTTCCTGCTGGTCGTCACAGTTTATCGTGTCTTGCGTGTCCTGTGTTTACATTTGCCTAATTGATCACCGTGTGTTATGCTTGCACTTGCCTCATTATACATAGGGGTAAAGACTGTACATAAGCTATATATGTTGTATATACCAGTTTATTTTTGGTGAAGGAAATATATTAATATATTTTCTGCTGTCTATTTGCTCGTTCCTAAGTGGTTATCGCAAGGTGTTAAGGTCATATCTACACCTGTGTCTGTAATAGGAACAGAAGCATCTAACACGGGAAAAGGTACTGTTTTTCAGTATTATGATAATTCAATATTACCTCTGTTATTTACAACTAGGAAACTGATCCTTTATTGAATAAAATATTCGACGGTGGAGAAACAGTGTCTTCCTACTGTTTACGGAATGTCAAAATTTATTAACTGTATAGTAAGCCTTTTATTTTCGAGACAGACCTCAAGCTTTCACTGTCGCTAGAAACTCTCAAGACCTCAAACAAAAGGTTATTAAAGTGAGCTATGGCGATCCATTCCTTGAAATAAAGATAGCTCATGTAAGTAGGTCAAACAATTATTTCTCTGATTGGCAGAGCCGTTGTGGTGATTGGTTTTGAGTTACATGTATTTTCCTGTAGACTTAAAAATGATTTTACTTTGGTCTCTGATTTTATGTCTTACTGTAGAGTTATGTAAGAAAAAATCTGTGATAGAATTCTTTTCTGATGATTTGTCTGACAATGCGGTAGTCTTCCAGCTACAGTTAAAAGGCTTCTTTGTTGTCTCTTCTACCGGAGCAATCTGTAGGCCTGAGATATGCATGTTCAATTGGATTTCTCCCTACTTCATTCTCAGTTTACTTCTTTCTACTTTCTTCTTTCCCTGTGTTCCAAGAAGAAAGTTTTCCCCTCACTTCCCACCGTCTCTGAGCTCCTCCTGTCCATACATGTACCTAGGTGTTGTACTTCTTTGCTTTGTTAGTGTTGGTACTGTTTCTAGTGCTTTCAGTTATTAGAAAGTGTTTAAGTACTCTTCTCTATTTGTGGTAGTGTTAGGTGACAACTGTTGCCTTAACGTAATTTTAATAACTCACCCTTCATAAAATACAGCTTCATGCATCTTACTAGTTAAGCATATAACACATTCATATTTTATATACATTTTTATCCCAGCCCATATGTTTGTATGATCCCCAAAAATGTGCGGGTGTTGACACTGATACTGTTGACATTGACATGGAGCGTAGGCAGTGAAGGCCACCGAGAAGTGAAGTTAGCCTCGACTAGATTTTACACTCCTCAGCTAAACTCATCTTTTAGTTCAATGAAACCCAGGAACAGCCTCTCACTACTTCAGGATACATGTGTGGCACCATTATAATGGAACTAGTATACTACTTCCGAATCACTTGGTCTCGACACCAGCTTGTAGGTGCAACGCTGTCACTTGATAATACAGTGACCTAGCACTATCCTCACCTGCTGGCATAGCATCGCCTCTACTCTTCACCTTCACCCATCCCCCACACACACATGTAAGGGATCGTACATCTACCCATGGTTTCATTCATCCACTAATTTTAGTAATATATATACGTGATTACCCTAGGATTCTTGTTATTCCTATGTTACTTGGTTAAGTATTTTGCATCAACATAAAGGAGAAGAGACCGAAAAGATGATTGAGTCCTTTGGATAACTTTAAAGAAAACTTTAATGACGGAAAGATCCTGAAGAAAAGACGGCAAAGAGAATGAAAAAAATACGAAAATTCCCAGGAAAGGCGAAGGTAAATTCTTGACACTTCGGTACAATAGAATTCAACCCAACTAAGTGAAAAATGAACATTAAAATGGTATAAAATACCGACAGGTTGTTAGGTAAGACACATATGCAACAGTTAGGTATCTTTATTACGAAACGTTTCGCCTACATAGTAGGCTTCTTCAGTCGAGTACAGAAAAGTTGATAGAAGCAGAAGAGACTTGAAGACGATGTAATCAGTCCATCACCCTTAAAGTTTTGAGGTGGTCAGTCCCTCAGTCTGGAGATGAGCATTGTTCCGAAGTCTGAAACAATGTGAAGTTGAAGTGACAGGATGGAGCCTTATATAGCGCCAGGAGGTGAGACGTAGGTCACTAGTAGAACGCAGATGTTGTGAGGTCAGGTCCCTCTCAGTGCCCAGAGTATATACATTCCCCAGAGAGAAATTAGGTCTAATAATATCGATCCCAAATGGGTTAACAGGAGGCTAAAGCATCTATTAGGGGAGAAAAGGGGAATTTATAGGCGCAACAGAAGAGGAGAGGTTAACCTTACTGACCAATATGTTCAGCTTAAAAGAGAAGTAAAAAAAGCGATTAGAAAGGCTAAACGTGACTATGAAATTAGAGTTGCTAATGAATCAAAGACTAATCCAAAGGGGTTCTTTCAAGTGTATAGGACGAAGGTGGAGGAAAAAGTAGGACCTCTGAAATCTGGGAATGGACAGCTGACGGATAATGAACTGGAAATGTGTTCCTTATTTAATGACTATTTTTTGTCAGTTTTTACACAGGAAGATGTAAATGAGATTCCAGTAATTAACAATTATTTAGTTCCTGATGAATTCAAGTTAACTAATATTACTGTCACGAGGGTTCTCTCTTGGAGAGATATCCTCAAGACCTTGTTAATATCCCCTTTATTAATACCTATCTTCCACTTATACACTTCGATCAGGTCTCCCCTCATTCTTCGTCTAACAAGTGAATGTAACTTAAGAGTCTTCAATCTTTCTTCATAAGGAAGATTTCTAATGCTATGTATTAATTTAGTCATCCTACGCTGAATGTTTTCTAAGGAATTTATGTCCATTCTGTAGTATGGAGACCAGAATTGAGCTGCATAATCTAGGTGAGGCCTTACTAATGATGTATAAAGCTGCAGTATGACCTCTGGACTTCTGTTGCTTACACTTCTTGATATAAATCCCAGTAATCTATTTGCCTTATTACGTACGCTTAGGCATTGCTGTCTTGGTTTAAGGTTGCTGCTTACCATAACCCCCAAGTCCTTTTCGCAATCTGTATGGCTAAGTTCTACATTATTTAACTTATAAGTGCTAGGGTTATGGACACTCCCGAGCTTCAGAACCTTGCATTTATCTACATTGAACTGCATCTGCCACTTTTCTGACCAAGACAGCAATGCCTAAGCGTACGTAATAAGGCAAATAGATTACTGGGATTTATATCAAGAAGTGTAAGCAACAGAAGTCCAGAGGTCATACTGCAGCTTTATACATCATTAGTAAGGCCTCACCTAGATTATGCAGCTCAATTCTGGTCTCCATATTACAGAATGGACATAAATTCGTTAGAAAACATTCAGCGTAGGATGACTAAATTAATACATAGCATTAGAAATCTTCCTTATGAAGAAAGATTGAAGATTCTTAAGTTACATTCACTTGTTAGACGAAGAATGAGGGGAGACCTGATCGAAGTGTATAAGTGGAAGATAGGCATTAATAAAGGGGATATTAACAAGGTCTTGAGGATATCTCTCCAAGAGAGAACCCGCAGTAATGGATTTAAATTAGATAAGTTTAGATTTAGAAAGGACATAGGAAAGTATTGGTTTGGAAATAGGGTAGTTGATGAGTGGAACAGTCTACCTAGTTGGGTTATTGAGGCTAGGACTTTGGGTAGTTTCAAATTTAGGTTGGATAAGTACATGAGTGGGAGGGGTTGGATTTGAGTGGGACTCGCACATCGGAGCTTGTTTCTTGGGTTGCATTGAAAATTGGGTTGGGCAAATGTTTTGTTAGTGGGATGAATTGTAAAGGACCTGCCTAGTATGGGCCAACAGGCCTGCTGCAGTGTTCCTCCTTTCTTATGTTCTTATGTTCTTATCTTGAATAGAATACGGCATACGTGCTGAGAAGGAGCTTCATATCAAGAAGCATAAATAATAGGAGTCCTCAGGTTGTTCTTCAACTCTATACATCCTTGGTTAGGCCTCATTTAGATTATGCTGCACAGTTTTGGTCACCTTATTACAGAATGGATATAAATTCTCTGGAAAATGTACAAAGGAGGATGACAAAGTTGATCCCATGTATCAGAAACCTTCCCTATGAGGATAGACTAAGGGCCCTGAATCTGCACTCTCTAGAAAGACGTAGAATTAGGGGGGATATGATTGAGGTGTATAAATGGAAGACAGGAATAAATAAAGGGGATGTAAATAGTGTGCTGAAAATATCTAGCCTAGACAGGACTCGCAGCAATGGTTTTAAGTTGGAAAAATTCAGATTCAGGAAGGATATAGGAAAGTACTGGTTTGGTAATAGAGTTGTGGATGAGTGGAACAAACTCCCAGGTACCGTTATAGAGGCCAGAACGTTGTGTAGCTTTAAAAATAGGTTGGATAAATACATGAGTGGATGTGGGTGGGTGTGAGTTAGACCTGATAGCTTGTGCTACCAGGTCGGTTGCCGTGTTCCTCCCTTAAGTCAATGTGACCTGACCTGACTAGGTTGGGTGCATTGGCTTAAGCCGGTAGGAGACTTGGACCTGCCTCGCATGGGCCAGTAGGCCTTCTGCAGTGTTCCTTCGTTCTTATGTTCTTATGTTCTTATAAACCGTTGGCAGGAGAGGTGCAGAAGTCATAGGTCGTGTAACATTTGTTCAATGTTGAAGTAGGTCGTGCCCAAGAATTAGGCAAGCGAAGAATTCCCAAGTATTAAGATCCCAAGAAGTTGCAGTGTCTGACAGGTTGAGGGACTGATTACCTCATTCTCCTCCTGTTCTTCAAGATTCTCCTTTGTATGGACTGATGAAGCCACTGTGTGGCGAAACGTTTCCTCAATAAAGATACCCAAGAGTTGCACATGTGTCTAATTTATCAACATGTCGGTTCTCTGAACCATTCATCTACAAACCTGTCAGACACTGCAACTTCTTGGGATCTTAATACTTGGGAATTCATCGCTTGCCTAATTCTTGGGCACGACCTACTTCAACATTGAACAAATGTTACACGACCTATGACTTCTGCACCTCTCCTGCCAACGGTTTATAAGCTCCTTCTCAGCACGTATGCCGTATTCTATTCAAGATTGATGGACTGACCACATCGACTCAAGGTTGAGGGACTGATTACCTCATTCTCCTCCTGTTCTTCAAGATTCCCCTTTGTAGGGACTGATGAAGCCCTGTGTGGCGAAACTTTTCCTCAATAAAGATACCCAAGGTTGCAATGTTTTAAATTTTCAACATGTCGGTTCTTGAACCTTTATCTACAAATGTAGACATGAATTTTTGGGGATCTTAATACTTGGGAATTCATCGCTTCCTAATTCTTGGGCCGCCCCTACTTCAAACATTGAAAAAATTTTTACACGGTTGGGGACAATGTGAAAACATCTGGATATTTTATTTGAGACGTTTCGCCACCCGGGGTTTTATAAATACAGATTTGGACATAATGGGAAAGGGGACAGTGAACTATTAAAAAAGATGGGTAATCAGCCCCTGGGCCCTTGGAGTTGTGTTCACAGCATCGTGGTGGGGAGAGTCTGGGCAAAAGGCAAAAAGACTGGCGCTTTTTATAGGCGTCGTGAATGGGACGGGCGCAGACGAGGGCAGTATGGTAGGTGGGTTCCCCCAGTGGAAGTAGGTCCCCCCAAAGGAGGGTAGTTGCAGCAGCCGTGAAAAAGGTCTTGGATGTCCTCTGAACCAAGATTCCATGATGTTGCAGTGCTGAAAGTTGTGCAAGAAAGGTTAAAATACCGAAAATATGAAATTAAGACATGTGCAACATTGGTATCTTTATTGTA